>OY776249.1:10747039-11947438 GCA_963675405.1 Cosmorhoe ocellata | reverse complement strand
CCTAACCTAACCTAACCTAACCTAACCTAACCTAACCTAACCTAACCTAACCTAACCTAACCTAACCTAACCTAACCTAACCTAACCTAACCTAACCTAACCTAACCTAACCTAACCTAACCTAACCTAACCTAACCTAACCTAACCTAACCTAACCTAACCTAACCTAACCTAACCTAACCTAACCTAACCTAACCTAACCTAACCTAACCTAACCTAACCTAACCTAACCTAACCTAACCTAACCTAACCTAACCTAACCTAACCTAACCTAACCTAACCTAACCTAACCTAACCTAACCTAACCTAACCTAACCTAACCTAACCTAACCTAACCTAACCTAACCTAACCTAACCTAACCTAACCTAACCTAACCTAACCTAACCTAACCTAACCTAACCTAACCTAACCTAACCTAACCTAACCTAACCTAACCTAACCTAACCTAACCTAACCTAACCTAACCTAACCTAACCTAACCTAACCTAACCTAACCTAACCTAACCTAACCTAACCTAACCTAACCTAACCTAACCTAACCTAACCTAACCTAACCTAACCTAACCTAACCTAACCTAACCTAACCTAACCTAACCTAACCTAACCTAACCTAACCTAACCTAACCTAACCTAACTCTAACCTAACCTAACCTAACCTAACCTAACCTAACCTAACCTAACCTAACCTAACCTAACCTAACCTAACCTAACCTAACCTAACCTAACCTAACCTAACCTAACCTAACCTAACCTAACCTAACCTAACCTAACCTAACCTAACCTAACCTAACCTAACCTAACCTAACCTAACCTAACCTAACCTAACCTAACCTAACCTAACCTAACCTAACCTAACCTAACCTAACCTAACCTAACCTAACCTAACCTAACCTAACCTAACCTAACCTAACCTAACCTAACCTAACCTAACCTAACCTAACCTAACCTAACCTAACCTAACCTAACCTAACCTAACCTAACCTAACCTAACCTAACCTAACCTAACCTAACCTAACCTAACCTAACCTAACCTAACCTAACCTAACCTAACCTAACCTAACCTAACCTAACCTAACCTAACCTAACCTAACCTAACCTAACCTAACCTAACCTAACCTAACCTAACCTAACCTAACCTAACCTAACCTAACCTAACCTAACCTAACCTAACCTAACCTAACCTAACCTAACCTAACCTAACCTAACCTAACCTAACCTAACCTAACCTAACCTAACCTAACCTAACCTAACCTAACCTAACCTAACCTAACCTAACCTAACCTAACCTAACCTAACCTAACCTAACCTAACCTAACCTAACCTAACCTAACCTAACCTAACCTAACCTAACCTAACCTAACCTAACCTAACCTAACCTAACCTAACCTAACCTAACCTAACCTAACCTAACCTAACCTAACCTAACCTAACCTAACCTAACCTAACCTAACCTAACCTAACCTAACCTAACCTAACCTAACCTAACCTAACCTAACCTAACCTAACCTAACCTAACCTAACCTAACCTAACCTAACCTAACCTAACCTAACCTAACCTAACCTAACCTAACCTAACCTAACCTAACCTAACCTAACCTAACCTAACCTAACCTAACCTAACCTAACCTAACCTAACCTAACCTAACCTAACCTAACCTAACCTAACCTAACCTAACCTAACCTAACCTAACCTAACCTAACCTAACCTAACCTAACCTAACCTAACCTAACCTAACCTAACCTAACCTAACCTAACCTAACCTAACCTAACCTAACCTAACCTAACCTAACCTAACCTAACCTAACCTAACCTAACCTAACCTAACCTAACCTAACCTAACCTAACCTAACCTAACCTAACCTAACCTAACCTAACCTAACCTAACCTAACCTAACCTAACCTAACCTAACCTAACCTAACCTAACCTAACCTAACCTAACCTAACCTAACCTAACCTAACCTAACCTAACCTAACCTAACCTAACCTAACCTAACCTAACCTAACCTAACCTAACCTAACCTAACCTAACCTAACCTAACCTAACCTAACCTAACCTAACCTAACCTAACCTAACCTAACCTAACCTAACCTAACCTAACCTAACCTAACCTAACCTAACCTAACCTAACCTAACCTAACCTAACCTAACCTAACCTAACCTAACCTAACCTAACCTAACCTAACCTAACCTAACCTAACCTAACCTAACCTAACCTAACCTAACCTAACCTAACCTAACCTAACCTAACCTAACCTAACCTAACCTAACCTAACCTAACCTAACCTAACCTAACCTAACCTAACCTAACCTAACCTAACCTAACCTAACCTAACCTAACCTAACCTAACCTAACCTAACCTAACCTAACCTAACCTAACCTAACCTAACCTAACCTAACCTAACCTAACCTAACCTAACCTAACCTAACCTAACCTAACCTAACCTAACCTAACCTAACCTAACCTAACCTAACCTAACCTAACCTAACCTAACCTAACCTAACCTAACCTAACCTAACCTAACCTAACCTAACCTAACCTAACCTAACCTAACCTAACCTAACCTAACCTAACCTAACCTAACCTAACCTAACCTAACCTAACCTAACCTAACCTAACCTAACCTAACCTAACCTAACCTAACCTAACCTAACCTAACCTAACCTAACCTAACCTAACCTAACCTAACCTAACCTAACCTAACCTAACCTAACCTAACCTAACCTAACCTAACCTAACCTAACCTAACCTAACCTAACCTAACCTAACCTAACCTAACCTAACCTAACCTAACCTAACCTAACCTAACCTAACCTAACCTAACCTAACCTAACCTAACCTAACCTAACCTAACCTAACCTAACCTAACCTAACCTAACCTAACCTAACCTAACCTAACCTAACCTAACCTAACCTAACCTAACCTAACCTAACCTAACCTAACCTAACCTAACCTAACCTAACCTAACCTAACCTAACCTAACCTAACCTAACCTAACCTAACCTAACCTAACCTAACCTAACCTAACCTAACCTAACCTAACCTAACCTAACCTAACCTAACCTAACCTAACCTAACCTAACCTAACCTAACCTAACCTAACCTAACCTAACCTAACCTAACCTAACCTAACCTAACCTAACCTAACCTAACCTAACCTAACCTAACCTAACCTAACCTAACCTAACCTAACCTAACCTAACCTAACCTAACCTAACCTAACCTAACCTAACCTAACCTAACCTAACCTAACCTAACCTAACCTAACCTAACCTAACCTAACCTAACCTAACCTAACCTAACCTAACCTAACCTAACCTAACCTAACCTAACCTAACCTAACCTAACCTAACCTAACCTAACCTAACCTAACCTAACCTAACCTAACCTAACCTAACCTAACCTAACCTAACCTAACCTAACCTAACCTAACCTAACCTAACCTAACCTAACCTAACCTAACCTAACCTAACCTAACCTAACCTAACCTAACCTAACCTAACCTAACCTAACCTAACCTAACCTAACCTAACCTAACCTAACCTAACCTAACCTAACCTAACCTAACCTAACCTAACCTAACCTAACCTAACCTAACCTAACCTAACCTAACCTAACCTAACCTAACCTAACCTAACCTAACCTAACCTAACCTAACCTAACCTAACCTAACCTAACCTAACCTAACCTAACCTAACCTAACCTAACCTAACCTAACCTAACCTAACCTAACCTAACCTAACCTAACCTAACCTAACCTAACCTAACCTAACCTAACCTAACCTAACCTAACCTAACCTAACCTAACCTAACCTAACCTAACCTAACCTAACCTAACCTAACCTAACCTAACCTAACCTAACCTAACCTAACCTAACCTAACCTAACCTAACCTAACCTAACCTAACCTAACCTAACCTAACCTAACCTAACCTAACCTAACCTAACCTAACCTAACCTAACCTAACCTAACCTAACCTAACCTAACCTAACCTAACCTAACCTAACCTAACCTAACCTAACCTAACCTAACCTAACCTAACCTAACCTAACCTAACCTAACCTAACCTAACCTAACCTAACCTAACCTAACCTAACCTAACCTAACCTAACCTAACCTAACCTAACCTAACCTAACCTAACCTAACCTAACCTAACCTAACCTAACCTAACCTAACCTAACCTAACCTAACCTAACCTAACCTAACCTAACCTAACCTAACCTAACCTAACCTAACCTAACCTAACCTAACCTAACCTAACCTAACCTAACCTAACCTAACCTAACCTAACCTAACCTAACCTAACCTAACCTAACCTAACCTAACCTAACCTAACCTAACCTAACCTAACCTAACCTAACCTAACCTAACCTAACCTAACCTAACCTAACCTAACCTAACCTAACCTAACCTAACCTAACCTAACCTAACCTAACCTAACCTAACCTAACCTAACCTAACCTAACCTAACCTAACCTAACCTAACCTAACCTAACCTAACCTAACCTAACCTAACCTAACCTAACCTAACCTAACCTAACCTAACCTAACCTAACCTAACCTAACCTAACCTAACCTAACCTAACCTAACCTAACCTAACCTAACCTAACCTAACCTAACCTAACCTAACCTAACCTAACCTAACCTAACCTAACCTAACCTAACCTAACCTAACCTAACCTAACCTAACCTAACCTAACCTAACCTAACCTAACCTAACCTAACCTAACCTAACCTAACCTAACCTAACCTAACCTAACCTAACCTAACCTAACCTAACCTAACCTAACCTAACCTAACCTAACCTAACCTAACCTAACCTAACCTAACCTAACCTAACCTAACCTAACCTAACCTAACCTAACCTAACCTAACCTAACCTAACCTAACCTAACCTAACCTAACCTAACCTAACCTAACCTAACCTAACCTAACCTAACCTAACCTAACCTAACCTAACCTAACCTAACCTAACCTAACCTAACCTAACCTAACCTAACCTAACCTAACCTAACCTAACCTAACCTAACCTAACCTAACCTAACCTAACCTAACCTAACCTAACCTAACCTAACCTAACCTAACCTAACCTAACCTAACCTAACCTAACCTAACCTAACCTAACCTAACCTAACCTAACCTAACCTAACCTAACCTAACCTAACCTAACCTAACCTAACCTAACCTAACCTAACCTAACCTAACCTAACCTAACCTAACCTAACCTAACCTAACCTAACCTAACCTAACCTAACCTAACCTAACCTAACCTAACCTAACCTAACCTAACCTAACCTAACCTAACCTAACCTAACCTAACCTAACCTAACCTAACCTAACCTAACCTAACCTAACCTAACCTAACCTAACCTAACCTAACCTAACCTAACCTAACCTAACCTAACCTAACCTAACCTAACCTAACCTAACCTAACCTAACCTAACCTAACCTAACCTAACCTAACCTAACCTAACCTAACCTAACCTAACCTAACCTAACCTAACCTAACCTAACCTAACCTAACCTAACCTAACCTAACCTAACCTAACCTAACCTAACCTAACCTAACCTAACCTAACCTAACCTAACCTAACCTAACCTAACCTAACCTAACCTAACCTAACCTAACCTAACCTAACCTAACCTAACCTAACCTAACCTAACCTAACCTAACCTAACCTAACCTAACCTAACCTAACCTAACCTAACCTAACCTAACCTAACCTAACCTAACCTAACCTAACCTAACCTAACCTAACCTAACCTAACCTAACCTAACCTAACCTAACCTAACCTAACCTAACCTAACCTAACCTAACCTAACCTAACCTAACCTAACCTAACCTAACCTAACCTAACCTAACCTAACCTAACCTAACCTAACCTAACCTAACCTAACCTAACCTAACCTAACCTAACCTAACCTAACCTAACCTAACCTAACCTAACCTAACCTAACCTAACCTAACCTAACCTAACCTAACCTAACCTAACCTAACCTAACCTAACCTAACCTAACCTAACCTAACCTAACCTAACCTAACCTAACCTAACCTAACCTAACCTAACCTAACCTAACCTAACCTAACCTAACCTAACCTAACCTAACCTAACCTAACCTAACCTAACCTAACCTAACCTAACCTAACCTAACCTAACCTAACCTAACCTAACCTAACCTAACCTAACCTAACCTAACCTAACCTAACCTAACCTAACCTAACCTAACCTAACCTAACCTAACCTAACCTAACCTAACCTAACCTAACCTAACCTAACCTAACCTAACCTAACCTAACCTAACCTAACCTAACCTAACCTAACCTAACCTAACCTAACCTAACCTAACCTAACCTAACCTAACCTAACCTAACCTAACCTAACCTAACCTAACCTAACCTAACCTAACCTAACCTAACCTAACCTAACCTAACCTAACCTAACCTAACCTAACCTAACCTAACCTAACCTAACCTAACCTAACCTAACCTAACCTAACCTAACC
Organism: Cosmorhoe ocellata; assembly: GCA_963675405.1. Classification (NCBI taxonomy): domain Eukaryota; kingdom Metazoa; phylum Arthropoda; class Insecta; order Lepidoptera; family Geometridae; genus Cosmorhoe; species Cosmorhoe ocellata. The sequence goes on along the minus strand of OY776249.1, from coordinate 11,940,925 downwards.
TAACCTAACCTAACCTAACCTAACCTAACCTAACCTAACCTAACCTAACCTAACCTAACCTAACCTAACCTAACCTAACCTAACCTAACCTAACCTAACCTAACCTAACCTAACCTAACCTAACCTAACCTAACCTAACCTAACCTAACCTAACCTAACCTAACCTAACCTAACCTAACCTAACCTAACCTAACCTAACCTAACCTAACCTAACCTAACCTAACCTAACCTAACCTAACCTAACCTAACCTAACCTAACCTAACCTAACCTAACCTAACCTAACCTAACCTAACCTAACCTAACCTAACCTAACCTAACCTAACCTAACCTAACCTAACCTAACCTAACCTAACCTAACCTAACCTAACCTAACCTAACCTAACCTAACCTAACCTAACCTAACCTAACCTAACCTAACCTAACCTAACCTAACCTAACCTAACCTAACCTAACCTAACCTAACCTAACCTAACCTAACCTAACCTAACCTAACCTAACCTAACCTAACCTAACCTAACCTAACCTAACCTAACCTAACCTAACCTAACCTAACCTAACCTAACCTAACCTAACCTAACCTAACCTAACCTAACCTAACCTAACCTAACCTAACCTAACCTAACCTAACCTAACCTAACCTAACCTAACCTAACCTAACCTAACCTAACCTAACCTAACCTAACCTAACCTAACCTAACCTAACCTAACCTAACCTAACCTAACCTAACCTAACCTAACCTAACCTAACCTAACCTAACCTAACCTAACCTAACCTAACCTAACCTAACCTAACCTAACCTAACCTAACCTAACCTAACCTAACCTAACCTAACCTAACCTAACCTAACCTAACCTAACCTAACCTAACCTAACCTAACCTAACCTAACCTAACCTAACCTAACCTAACCTAACCTAACCTAACCTAACCTAACCTAACCTAACCTAACCTAACCTAACCTAACCTAACCTAACCTAACCTAACCTAACCTAACCTAACCTAACCTAACCTAACCTAACCTAACCTAACCTAACCTAACCTAACCTAACCTAACCTAACCTAACCTAACCTAACCTAACCTAACCTAACCTAACCTAACCTAACCTAACCTAACCTAACCTAACCTAACCTAACCTAACCTAACCTAACCTAACCTAACCTAACCTAACCTAACCTAACCTAACCTAACCTAACCTAACCTAACCTAACCTAACCTAACCTAACCTAACCTAACCTAACCTAACCTAACCTAACCTAACCTAACCTAACCTAACCTAACCTAACCTAACCTAACCTAACCTAACCTAACCTAACCTAACCTAACCTAACCTAACCTAACCTAACCTAACCTAACCTAACCTAACCTAACCTAACCTAACCTAACCTAACCTAACCTAACCTAACCTAACCTAACCTAACCTAACCTAACCTAACCTAACCTAACCTAACCTAACCTAACCTAACCTAACCTAACCTAACCTAACCTAACCTAACCTAACCTAACCTAACCTAACCTAACCTAACCTAACCTAACCTAACCTAACCTAACCTAACCTAACCTAACCTAACCTAACCTAACCTAACCTAACCTAACCTAACCTAACCTAACCTAACCTAACCTAACCTAACCTAACCTAACCTAACCTAACCTAACCTAACCTAACCTAACCTAACCTAACCTAACCTAACCTAACCTAACCTAACCTAACCTAACCTAACCTAACCTAACCTAACCTAACCTAACCTAACCTAACCTAACCTAACCTAACCTAACCTAACCTAACCTAACCTAACCTAACCTAACCTAACCTAACCTAACCTAACCTAACCTAACCTAACCTAACCTAACCTAACCTAACCTAACCTAACCTAACCTAACCTAACCTAACCTAACCTAACCTAACCTAACCTAACCTAACCTAACCTAACCTAACCTAACCTAACCTAACCTAACCTAACCTAACCTAACCTAACCTAACCTAACCTAACCTAACCTAACCTAACCTAACCTAACCTAACCTAACCTAACCTAACCTAACCTAACCTAACCTAACTCTAACCTAACCTAACCTAACCTAACCTAACCTAACCTAACCTAACCTAACCTAACCTAACCTAACCTAACCTAACCTAACCTAACCTAACCTAACCTAACCTAACCTAACCTAACCTAACCTAACCTAACCTAACCTAACCTAACCTAACCTAACCTAACCTAACCTAACCTAACCTAACCTAACCTAACCTAACCTAACCTAACCTAACCTAACCTAACCTAACCTAACCTAACCTAACCTAACCTAACCTAACCTAACCTAACCTAACCTAACCTAACCTAACCTAACCTAACCTAACCTAACCTAACCTAACCTAACCTAACCTAACCTAACCTAACCTAACCTAACCTAACCTAACCTAACCTAACCTAACCTAACCTAACCTAACCTAACCTAACCTAACCTAACCTAACCTAACCTAACCTAACCTAACCTAACCTAACCTAACCTAACCTAACCTAACCTAACCTAACCTAACCTAACCTAACCTAACCTAACCTAACCTAACCTAACCTAACCTAACCTAACCTAACCTAACCTAACCTAACCTAACCTAACCTAACCTAACCTAACCTAACCTAACCTAACCTAACCTAACCTAACCTAACCTAACCTAACCTAACCTAACCTAACCTAACCTAACCTAACCTAACCTAACCTAACCTAACCTAACCTAACCTAACCTAACCTAACCTAACCTAACCTAACCTAACCTAACCTAACCTAACCTAACCTAACCTAACCTAACCTAACCTAACCTAACCTAACCTAACCTAACCTAACCTAACCTAACCTAACCTAACCTAACCTAACCTAACCTAACCTAACCTAACCTAACCTAACCTAACCTAACCTAACCTAACCTAACCTAACCTAACCTAACCTAACCTAACCTAACCTAACCTAACCTAACCTAACCTAACCTAACCTAACCTAACCTAACCTAACCTAACCTAACCTAACCTAACCTAACCTAACCTAACCTAACCTAACCTAACCTAACCTAACCTAACCTAACCTAACCTAACCTAACCTAACCTAACCTAACCTAACCTAACCTAACCTAACCTAACCTAACCTAACCTAACCTAACCTAACCTAACCTAACCTAACCTAACCTAACCTAACCTAACCTAACCTAACCTAACCTAACCTAACCTAACCTAACCTAACCTAACCTAACCTAACCTAACCTAACCTAACCTAACCTAACCTAACCTAACCTAACCTAACCTAACCTAACCTAACCTAACCTAACCTAACCTAACCTAACCTAACCTAACCTAACCTAACCTAACCTAACCTAACCTAACCTAACCTAACCTAACCTAACCTAACCTAACCTAACCTAACCTAACCTAACCTAACCTAACCTAACCTAACCTAACCTAACCTAACCTAACCTAACCTAACCTAACCTAACCTAACCTAACCTAACCTAACCTAACCTAACCTAACCTAACCTAACCTAACCTAACCTAACCTAACCTAACCTAACCTAACCTAACCTAACCTAACCTAACCTAACCTAACCTAACCTAACCTAACCTAACCTAACCTAACCTAACCTAACCTAACCTAACCTAACCTAACCTAACCTAACCTAACCTAACCTAACCTAACCTAACCTAACCTAACCTAACCTAACCTAACCTAACCTAACCTAACCTAACCTAACCTAACCTAACCTAACCTAACCTAACCTAACCTAACCTAACCTAACCTAACCTAACCTAACCTAACCTAACCTAACCTAACCTAACCTAACCTAACCTAACCTAACCTAACCTAACCTAACCTAACCTAACCTAACCTAACCTAACCTAACCTAACCTAACCTAACCTAACCTAACCTAACCTAACCTAACCTAACCTAACCTAACCTAACCTAACCTAACCTAACCTAACCTAACCTAACCTAACCTAACCTAACCTAACCTAACCTAACCTAACCTAACCTAACCTAACCTAACCTAACCTAACCTAACCTAACCTAACCTAACCTAACCTAACCTAACCTAACCTAACCTAACCTAACCTAACCTAACCTAACCTAACCTAACCTAACCTAACCTAACCTAACCTAACCTAACCTAACCTAACCTAACCTAACCTAACCTAACCTAACCTAACCTAACCTAACCTAACCTAACCTAACCTAACCTAACCTAACCTAACCTAACCTAACCTAACCTAACCTAACCTAACCTAACCTAACCTAACCTAACCTAACCTAACCTAACCTAACCTAACCTAACCTAACCTAACCTAACCTAACCTAACCTAACCTAACCTAACCTAACCTAACCTAACCTAACCTAACCTAACCTAACCTAACCTAACCTAACCTAACCTAACCTAACCTAACCTAACCTAACCTAACCTAACCTAACCTAACCTAACCTAACCTAACCTAACCTAACCTAACCTAACCTAACCTAACCTAACCTAACCTAACCTAACCTAACCTAACCTAACCTAACCTAACCTAACCTAACCTAACCTAACCTAACCTAACCTAACCTAACCTAACCTAACCTAACCTAACCTAACCTAACCTAACCTAACCTAACCTAACCTAACCTAACCTAACCTAACCTAACCTAACCTAACCTAACCTAACCTAACCTAACCTAACCTAACCTAACCTAACCTAACCTAACCTAACCTAACCTAACCTAACCTAACCTAACCTAACCTAACCTAACCTAACCTAACCTAACCTAACCTAACCTAACCTAACCTAACCTAACCTAACCTAACCTAACCTAACCTAACCTAACCTAACCTAACCTAACCTAACCTAACCTAACCTAACCTAACCTAACCTAACCTAACCTAACCTAACCTAACCTAACCTAACCTAACCTAACCTAACCTAACCTAACCTAACCTAACCTAACCTAACCTAACCTAACCTAACCTAACCTAACCTAACCTAACCTAACCTAACCTAACCTAACCTAACCTAACCTAACCTAACCTAACCTAACCTAACCTAACCTAACCTAACCTAACCTAACCTAACCTAACCTAACCTAACCTAACCTAACCTAACCTAACCTAACCTAACCTAACCTAACCTAACCTAACCTAACCTAACCTAACCTAACCTAACCTAACCTAACCTAACCTAACCTAACCTAACCTAACCTAACCTAACCTAACCTAACCTAACCTAACCTAACCTAACCTAACCTAACCTAACCTAACCTAACCTAACCTAACCTAACCTAACCTAACCTAACCTAACCTAACCTAACCTAACCTAACCTAACCTAACCTAACCTAACCTAACCTAACCTAACCTAACCTAACCTAACCTAACCTAACCTAACCTAACCTAACCTAACCTAACCTAACCTAACCTAACCTAACCTAACCTAACCTAACCTAACCTAACCTAACCTAACCTAACCTAACCTAACCTAACCTAACCTAACCTAACCTAACCTAACCTAACCTAACCTAACCTAACCTAACCTAACCTAACCTAACCTAACCTAACCTAACCTAACCTAACCTAACCTAACCTAACCTAACCTAACCTAACCTAACCTAACCTAACCTAACCTAACCTAACCTAACCTAACCTAACCTAACCTAACCTAACCTAACCTAACCTAACCTAACCTAACCTAACCTAACCTAACCTAACCTAACCTAACCTAACCTAACCTAACCTAACCTAACCTAACCTAACCTAACCTAACCTAACCTAACCTAACCTAACCTAACCTAACCTAACCTAACCTAACCTAACCTAACCTAACCTAACCTAACCTAACCTAACCTAACCTAACCTAACCTAACCTAACCTAACCTAACCTAACCTAACCTAACCTAACCTAACCTAACCTAACCTAACCTAACCTAACCTAACCTAACCTAACCTAACCTAACCTAACCTAACCTAACCTAACCTAACCTAACCTAACCTAACCTAACCTAACCTAACCTAACCTAACCTAACCTAACCTAACCTAACCTAACCTAACCTAACCTAACCTAACCTAACCTAACCTAACCTAACCTAACCTAACCTAACCTAACCTAACCTAACCTAACCTAACCTAACCTAACCTAACCTAACCTAACCTAACCTAACCTAACCTAACCTAACCTAACCTAACCTAACCTAACCTAACCTAACCTAACCTAACCTAACCTAACCTAACCTAACCTAACCTAACCTAACCTAACCTAACCTAACCTAACCTAACCTAACCTAACCTAACCTAACCTAACCTAACCTAACCTAACCTAACCTAACCTAACCTAACCTAACCTAACCTAACCTAACCTAACCTAACCTAACCTAACCTAACCTAACCTAACCTAACCTAACCTAACCTAACCTAACCTAACCTAACCTAACCTAACCTAACCTAACCTAACCTAACCTAACCTAACCTAACCTAACCTAACCTAACCTAACCTAACCTAACCTAACCTAACCTAACCTAACCTAACCTAACCTAACCTAACCTAACCTAACCTAACCTAACCTAACCTAACCTAACCTAACCTAACCTAACCTAACCTAACCTAACCTAACCTAACCTAACCTAACCTAACCTAACCTAACCTAACCTAACCTAACCTAACCTAACCTAACCTAACCTAACCTAACCTAACCTAACCTAACCTAACCTAACCTAACCTAACCTAACCTAACCTAACCTAACCTAACCTAACCTAACCTAACCTAACCTAACCTAACCTAACCTAACCTAACCTAACCTAACCTAACCTAACCTAACCTAACCTAACCTAACCTAACCTAACCTAACCTAACCTAACCTAACCTAACCTAACCTAACCTAACCTAACCTAACCTAACCTAACCTAACCTAACCTAACCTAACCTAACCTAACCTAACCTAACCTAACCTAACCTAACCTAACCTAACCTAACCTAACCTAACCTAACCTAACCTAACCTAACCTAACCTAACCTAACCTAACCTAACCTAACCTAACCTAACCTAACCTAACCTAACCTAACCTAACCTAACCTAACCTAACCTAACCTAACCTAACCTAACCTAACCTAACCTAACCTAACCTAACCTAACCTAACCTAACCTAACCTAACCTAACCTAACCTAACCTAACCTAACCTAACCTAACCTAACCTAACCTAACCTAACCTAACCTAACCTAACCTAACCTAACCTAACCTAACCTAACCTAACCTAACCTAACCTAACCTAACCTAACCTAACCTAACCTAACCTAACCTAACCTAACCTAACCTAACCTAACCTAACCTAACCTAACCTAACCTAACCTAACCTAACCTAACCTAACCTAACCTAACCTAACCTAACCTAACCTAACCTAACCTAACCTAACCTAACCTAACCTAACCTAACCTAACCTAACCTAACCTAACCTAACCTAACCTAACCTAACCTAACCTAACCTAACCTAACCTAACCTAACCTAACCTAACCTAACCTAACCTAACCTAACCTAACCTAACCTAACCTAACCTAACCTAACCTAACCTAACCTAACCTAACCTAACCTAACCTAACCTAACCTAACCTAACCTAACCTAACCTAACCTAACCTAACCTAACCTAACCTAACCTAACCTAACCTAACCTAACCTAACCTAACCTAACCTAACCTAACCTAACCTAACCTAACCTAACCTAACCTAACCTAACCTAACCTAACCTAACCTAACCTAACCTAACCTAACCTAACCTAACCTAACCTAACCTAACCTAACCTAACCTAACCTAACCTAACCTAACCTAACCTAACCTAACCTAACCTAACCTAACCTAACCTAACCTAACCTAACCTAACCTAACCTAACCTAACCTAACCTAACCTAACCTAACCTAACCTAACCTAACCTAACCTAACCTAACCTAACCTAACCTAACCTAACCTAACCTAACCTAACCTAACCTAACCTAACCTAACCTAACCTAACCTAACCTAACCTAACCTAACCTAACCTAACCTAACCTAACCTAACCTAACCTAACCTAACCTAACCTAACCTAACCTAACCTAACCTAACCTAACCTAACCTAACCTAACCTAACCTAACCTAACCTAACCTAACCTAACCTAACCTAACCTAACCTAACCTAACCTAACCTAACCTAACCTAACCTAACCTAACCTAACCTAACCTAACCTAACCTAACCTAACCTAACCTAACCTAACCTAACCTAACCTAACCTAACCTAACCTAACCTAACCTAACCTAACCTAACCTAACCTAACCTAACCTAACCTAACCTAACCTAACCTAACCTAACCTAACCTAACCTAACCTAACCTAACCTAACCTAACCTAACCTAACCTAACCTAACCTAACCTAACCTAACCTAACCTAACCTAACCTAACCTAACCTAACCTAACCTAACCTAACCTAACCTAACCTAACCTAACCTAACCTAACCTAACCTAACCTAACCTAACCTAACCTAACCTAACCTAACCTAACCTAACCTAACCTAACCTAACCTAACCTAACCTAACCTAACCTAACCTAACCTAACCTAACCTAACCTAACCTAACCTAACCTAACCTAACCTAACCTAACCTAACCTAACCTAACCTAACCTAACCTAACCTAACCTAACCTAACCTAACCTAACCTAACCTAACCTAACCTAACCTAACCTAACCTAACCTAACCTAACCTAACCTAACCTAACCTAACCTAACCTAACCTAACCTAACCTAACCTAACCTAACCTAACCTAACCTAACCTAACCTAACCTAACCTAACCTAACCTAACCTAACCTAACCTAACCTAACCTAACCTAACCTAACCTAACCTAACCTAACCTAACCTAACCTAACCTAACCTAACCTAACCTAACCTAACCTAACCTAACCTAACCTAACCTAACCTAACCTAACCTAACCTAACCTAACCTAACCTAACCTAACCTAACCTAACCTAACCTAACCTAACCTAACCTAACCTAACCTAACCTAACCTAACCTAACCTAACCTAACCTAACCTAACCTAACCTAACCTAACCTAACCTAACCTAACCTAACCTAACCTAACCTAACCTAACCTAACCTAACCTAACCTAACCTAACCTAACCTAACCTAACCTAACCTAACCTAACCTAACCTAACCTAACCTAACCTAACCTAACCTAACCTAACCTAACCTAACCTAACCTAACCTAACCTAACCTAACCTAACCTAACCTAACCTAACCTAACCTAACCTAACCTAACCTAACCTAACCTAACCTAACCTAACCTAACCTAACCTAACCTAACCTAACCTAACCTAACCTAACCTAACCTAACCTAACCTAACCTAACCTAACCTAACCTAACCTAACCTAACCTAACCTAACCTAACCTAACCTAACCTAACCTAACCTAACCTAACCTAACCTAACCTAACCTAACCTAACCTAACCTAACCTAACCTAACCTAACCTAACCTAACCTAACCTAACCTAACCTAACCTAACCTAACCTAACCTAACCTAACCTAACCTAACCTAACCTAACCTAACCTAACCTAACCTAACCTAACCTAACCTAACCTAACCTAACCTAACCTAACCTAACCTAACCTAACCTAACCTAACCTAACCTAACCTAACCTAACCTAACCTAACCTAACCTAACCTAACCTAACCTAACCTAACCTAACCTAACCTAACCTAACCTAACCTAACCTAACCTAACCTAACCTAACCTAACCTAACCTAACCTAACCTAACCTAACCTAACCTAACCTAACCTAACCTAACCTAACCTAACCTAACCTAACCTAACCTAACCTAACCTAACCTAACCTAACCTAACCTAACCTAACCTAACCTAACCTAACCTAACCTAACCTAACCTAACCTAACCTAACCTAACCTAACCTAACCTAACCTAACCTAACCTAACCTAACCTAACCTAACCTAACCTAACCTAACCTAACCTAACCTAACCTAACCAATGCCCCACCTAAGTTACCGACCACGAAGAAGAAGGCAGTAGTGGTGGAACCCCCCAAGCAGAAACCAGCAACCAGCAGAGCATCGCTGGAGGCAGTGGGTAGTCCGCCGGCACAAGAGAAAGCTAGAGCCAAGTACGCAGACCGAATTTCCGAAGCCAGAGCTTGTCTTAACAAGGCAAAGATCAACTTGGGAAATTCGAGGAACCTAAAAACAGAGATAAAAACAGAAGTAATGCAAGCGATTGAGAGACTGTACCAGTTGGTTAAGGAGGCAGAAAGTGCGAAAGGACAAGGAAAGAAGACAGTTACACCACCAGTTGAAGAAGGAGAACAGATCAAGGAAAAAGATCTCGAAAAAGAAAAAAGGACGGAAAGGACGGAAAAGGAGTTGATAATGAGAATGGAAGAACACGCAGTACTCATCCAGAAAAACAATGAGAAAATAGATAAATTAAATGAAACCATTGAAAGACAAAAAGAAGTACAGAAGGAAAATATTGAGACAATAGGAAAGCTAAGCGAGACCATCGAAAAACACCGAGAGGAACAGAAACAAACCTATGCGAGTGCAGTCATGGCGCCTGCAAGGAAGCAGCTCACTGAGCACACTGCACTGCACTCCATAGTGGTAACAGCAAAAGACGAAATGGAAACAGGAGAGGACATCTTAAACAGGATAAGGAAAGTAGTAAACGCAAGAGAAGGAGGAATTGTAGTAGAAAAGATACGAAAAGCAAAGGATAGGAAAGTGATCGTGGGGTGTAAGACAGAAGAAGAGAGACAACAAGTAAAGGAAAAACTCAAAGGAGCGGAAGAGTACCTAAACATACAGGAAGTCAAAAACAAAGACCCACTTATCATCCTAAAAGATGTTTTCACTTACAATAGTGACAAGGATGTCATCGGAGCCTTCTGGACCCAAAACAAAAAAGTATTAAAAGAGCTAGATGAAAAAGAAGAAAGGGTAGGAATACTTTACAAAAGGCGCACAAGAAACCAGCAAACAAACCACATCATCGTGAGGGTGTCCCCCAAAGTTTGGCAGCGTGTTCTCGATGCAGAATCGATACTGATCGATCTCCAAAGAGTGAGAGTGGCGGATCAATCCCCACTAGTCCAATGCTCACTCTGTCTTGGCTATGGACATGGGAGACGATTCTGCAAAGAGACACTTGAAAAGTGTAGCCACTGTGGGGGACCCCACATGAAGGCTGAATGCGCTGACTGGCTCGCTGGCGAAACCCCAGTATGCTGCAACTGCACGCATGCTAAGCTGGACAAGGCTGGCCACAACGCATTCAGCAGTGAATGTGCGATCAGGGGGAAATGGGAGGCTCTAGCTAGAGCCACCATAGCCTACTGCTAAGGTGGTCACTAGAAAAACGAAACAGCATATTGTAACCAGTTTCATGGGAAACTGGCACAATTGCCCAGAACCAAGCAAAATAAAGCTCCCGCACATACGAAAATTAGAAGAATACTATGATGAATTATGTATATTGATATATAGATAAGCAGCATAGATAATAAGAAAAAAGATGTATAAAATATGATGCGTAATATATTGTAAGATATAATAACAGCACATATGTAAATTAGATAGATAAGATAAGATATGTTAGAGATAATAGTGTGTGTATAGAAGATAAAAAAGTATAAAGTAAGAAAAAATAGAATAATAGATAACGCGTAGATATAGTAAAACAGTATGTAAAGTATTAAAATAGTTTAACGTTCGAACAGATAAATAGAATAGTATAAATAGACGTAGTGCATACAATTTATAGATTAAGAGATAAAACAGATATAGAATAAGATAAAGAAACACGATAAAACAATAGAAAAATGTGAAAATAAAACAATGTGTAAAATAATAGATAGAAATATAAGCTCATATATTTTCATAGAAGGCCAGAGATGAGACAGAAAGAATAAAATCTAAAATACATGATGCAAAAAGGCTCTGATCACCATGTCAGAGGATCTTAGTAGTGTCATCCTTAAGATGGCACAATAAAAAAAAAAAAAAAAAAAAAAAAAAAAAAAAAAAAAAAAAAAAAAAAAAACCTAACCTAACCTAACCTAACCTAACCTAACCTAACCTAACCTAACCTAACCTAACCTAACCTAACCTAACCTAACCTAACCTAACCTAACCTAACCTAACCTAACCTAACCTAACCTAACCTAACCTAACCTAACCTAACCTAACCTAACCTAACCTAACCTAACCTAACCTAACCTAACCTAACCTAACCTAACCTAACCTAACCTAACCTAACCTAACCTAACCTAACCTAGATAGATAGATAGATAGATAGATAGATAGATAGATAGATAGATAGATAGATAGATAGATAGATAGATAGATAGATAGATAGATAGATAGATAGATAGATAGATAGATAGATAGATAGATAGATAGATAGATAGATAGATAGATAGATAGATAGATAGATAGATAGATAGATAGATAGATAGATAGATAGATAGATAGATAGATAGATAGATAGATAGATAGATAGATAGATAGATAGATAGATAGATAGATAGATAGATAGATAGATAGATAGATAGATAGATAGATAGATAGATAGATAGATAGATAGATAGATAGATAGATAGATAGATAGATAGATAGATAGATAGATAGATAGATAGATAGATAGATAGATAGATAGATAGATAGATAGATAGATAGATAGATAGATAGATAGATAGATAGATAGATAGATAGATAGATAGATAGATAGATAGATAGATAGATAGATAGATAGATAGATAGATAGATAGATAGATAGATAGATAGATAGATAGATAGATAGATAGATAGATAGATAGATAGATAGATAGATAGATAGATAGATAGATAGATAGATAGATAGATAGATAGATAGATAGATAGATAGATAGATAGATAGATAGATAGATAGATAGATAGATAGATAGATAGATAGATAGATAGATAGATAGATAGATAGATAGATAGATAGATAGATAGATAGATAGATAGATAGATAGATAGATAGATAGATAGATAGATAGATAGATAGATAGATAGATAGATAGATAGATAGATAGATAGATAGATAGATAGATAGATAGATAGATAGATAGATAGATAGATAGATAGATAGATAGATAGATAGATAGATAGATAGATAGATAGATAGATAGATAGATAGATAGATAGATAGATAATTTGGTAGCCAATACAACATAGCAACAAACAAAAAAAAATGAAAGAGCGATCGAACATACGAAAGGTTAGGTTAGGTTTTTTTTTTTTTTTATATAACATTACTTACATTATTTAGTTACACAACAATTATTTCACATCAAATGAGTATTTGAAAAAAAAAAATGCATGTTGATTTTTTAAATGTATTTTAAAACATTATTATCAATAATATCGATATTTAATGCAAAAAACTAAAAAAAATAAATTTACAATTAGTTATAAACAATTAAAAATTGATGAAAAAATAAGTCAAAAACGCGCCATAATTGGGTCACCACGGATGTGACGTCACAATGTTAACAGTACAGGCGGATATGTTATAGTTACTAAAGGGCGGAGAAAATAATTACATCAAAATTATCTTAACAGCAAAAAAAAAAAAACAATTTTGTTTTAGGATTATCACGCTGCTTGAAACCATTTATTTCGACGTTCGTCATCTTGGTAAACATATAAAAACATTTCGTTAGGACTTTTTTTCGTAGTATTCGAACCTATATAATGGTACATCATTGCTATCATTGTGACGTCACGCGCGCTCAGAAGCTGTCGGCGTGTCTTCGGTACTGGATTCAAAGTATAATTTTTATTTTGAAATAACTTTTGAATTATTGCGAAAATATCAAATAAAAAATAGTTTTGTTTTAAAACTTATATATGATCGTTCCATTTATCACAAAAAAAAAATTCAAATACTCAATTACGAGTATTCAACAATTTCGCTGTTCAAAACAAAAAAGGAAAAAAAATTGTTTTGATCGAGCGAGCGAGGCCAGCTAACATCTGTGGCAGCTAGGGTTTTTATATTTGTTCTTAGGATGAATAGTTATAATAATAATAAATATAATAAAAAAAATAAGAAATCCGCGGGCATAAGTACCTACTTAGGTAGGATTATGAAATATTTGTTTGTACGTACCTAAGTACCTATATTATACGAGTACATTAGTACTTAGTAGGTACATAAAGTGTGTTCATAAGCTTTAGAAATGAGGATTGTGGACATCGCGCGCGAGATCTCAGTTCGAGGCGAACTACTAGTGGGGTGTCAAATGAGAAGGTTAAATATTCCAAAATGGAATGTACCTATTTTTATTCTAGGATGAATAGCCTTTGAAATACAAAGAAAACCGCTGACTTCGCAGCACGGGTATAAGTACATAGATAGAATACCTACTCGAAATGTATTTGTTTTTGATTAGGACCAACATACGTTGGCAGAGTACTTAGATGACAAAAAAGCTTGGGACGAATCAGCTCCAACTCTGCTAGGTGTCCCTAACAAGGATCATTATACAAAAAAAGCGCTAGGGCTCAGCGAGTTTCTTGTCAGTTCTTCTCGGACTGGAGATAAGACTGGAATTGGCACCTAGACTCACCTAGCATCTAAGACGATTCAAAATGATCCCTGTGATATTACTGAATAATGATTATTGACTATTATTATGGCACCTACCTACTTACATAAAGTTTGTACAAACACTTCAGTGTAAATGCAAATGGGGATTGTGGACATGGAGCGCGAGACCTCACTGCGGCTGCGGGGCAAACTACGAGTACAAGTTTATCCAATAAGCCAAAATAAAACTCCACATAGCTTCATCATACATAAATCAAAACAGTACCTTAGTTTCAGCCTCCGGTAATGGTCACTGCACTTTCGAACACTTTCCTTGCACAAGTTGCACAACACTGAATCCGTTTTCTAATTGACCGCACTTCACTTCAACTCAGACTGCTCTCCTCGGGATATGGCCCACGCACGACTGTTGCTTTTGAATCGCTCTCGTCGCCGCGATCGGATAGCGGTCAGCCCGAGACAGCTCGGCGGAAACAAGATGTCATGTTCACTTCCTCTTTGAAATCAAAATATTTATTAAATGAAATTAATACTTTATTAAATTATATAGTCGATAAATAATCTTTACCTATATAAGAGCTTAACCTGACTGACTGACTAACTGATTCATAATCGGCGACCCGTAAAATGGGGTGTCAAAGATAGTATGGGATTTTTTTTACGTAGGTAATGTGAATTGAAACTTGGTTTGGATGCGGTTTGGTTGCGAGCGGGTCAGCTACTAAATATAATATTTACTATACTCAATCATTATTAATAATATTTATACCATACAGTGTACCTACTTATTATTATGCAGGTACATATTCTAAGTAGGTAGGATCAAAGATTTAAATCGGTAGGGTATTATTTCTGCATAACTTCGGCATTCGATCAATAAAACGCTGTTGTAAATTGTAATTTTAATAATTTAAAATACTTAGGTACATACGTATTCAAAATGCAATTTGGTTAAATTAAATTTAATTAGGTTAACTAGGTGAGTACCTACCTAGCCTATGTAATGAACTTGATTCACTCTTCGTAATGTCTCTAAATAATGGTATCGATACGAGCTCGCAACGCAGGCGCGCCCGGGGCGCTCGGGGCGCTCGGGGCGCTCGGGGCGCTCGGGGCGCTCGGGGCGCTCGGCCGAGTGCACGGTTTCTCTTAAAGTAGTGTCGAGCACCCGCCGGGGTCAGGTACCAGGTAGGTACCTGGACCTGCGGATCAGACGACTGGCGCCAATCGATCAGTTCACTTTAGCCGCTTATCCAAAGTAGGTAGCGACCGTTTTAAACTTTAATATAATATATTATACCTATATTTTATAATGACTTAAAAAAAGAGGTTATCGATTTTCAATATTGCTAACCAAATAACAGCGTAGCTCGTACGGGTTACCACCGGTCTCTGGGTCCCACCTCCCGAGTCATCTCCATCCGGATGACCATATCCCATTCAGTTTAAAAACACGATACTCTAATCGGTAGGATATATAAAACAATATAACCTATTTCAAAAAACTAATTTTAAATTCTCGATTAAAATATTATCCAACGCTTATGAAAAATTATCCAAAACGGTCAAGTGTTGCGATATGATATTTCACATAAATAAATATCGTTTAAATAATTACAAAGTAAATGACCAAGCTATTTTTAAAGCAAGCGACGACAATACACGGTGCTCGTAATTTGTGACAATGCGCACGTGCGCCCGCTCCTGGGCGCGCACTGCGCAGGCGCGCACTGCGCAGGCGCGCACTCCGCAGGCGCGCACTGCGCAGGCGCGCACTCCGCAGGCGCGCACTGCGCAGGCGCGCACTACGCAGGCGCGCGGCCGCCGCGGACTTCGCTCCAATGGAAATTGATTAACTTTCGAAGACACGACAAACCCGTATAACATAATGGCTATTTAAGTTAAATTATATTAAGCACTTAACTACCCCAACCTACTGTACTGGAATCCAACTTTTTAACATCACTATTTATAATTATTCGTCTTCGATACAAGACAAGTTAGGCTTCGTTTACAATTATAAATGACACTTAGTTTGTTCGCTCCAGCTCTAGCCGGTAGCCGTGCGGCGTGGGAAGCGCGAGGCACCCCCGGGCGCGCCGGCTGTCCGCGGGCCCGCGAGCCCGGTGTCGCTCGCAGCGAGTGCACCCTCGCGCCTCGCCTCACATGCTACTACGTATTCTAATAAGTTGGTGTCGTGATCGAAATAAGATCGTATTCTATGAAGCGAGCTCGACGCGCGTCACCGCCGGCCCCGAGCCGCGGGGAGCGGGCCGCCGCCTTCAGGAGCGCTCCTGAACATTCGTTACCTATCTACCTATCTACGCAGGTCGGAAGATCTCTCCGCATGGCGTTTTCTGTACTTCAGTTTCCTCTCCAGGCGCGGAACTTAAAATCGCAAAAGAGCCACCTTCGACGGGCGGCTCACACGAACTGGTCGGGCTCGTCCAGCAGCGCGGCCCCCCCGCCCCCGCCCGCGCCCGCGCCGCAGGGGCAGCGGAAGAAGTCGGCGGCGTTGCGCAGCGGGCCGCGCGAGAAGGGCGAGCGGCCGCCGCGCGCCTGGAAGTGCCGGTAGCGGCCGCGGTTCAGCTGCTCGTTGGTGGTCATGCCGAGGCACACCACCAGGTACAGCTGGCACGCCGTCAGCACGGACACCCAGAACAGGTGGAACAGCGCGTTGGCGCACACCCACGCCACCCACGCGCTGCACGAGCCCCAGCGCAGCAGCAGCGCCGCGCCGCCGCCCTCGTCCGCGGGCGGCGCCGTGCCCGCCCCCGCCTCCGCCTCCCCCTCCGCCGCGCACGACACCTGCAGGTAGCGCACGCAGCCCCACACCATCCAGCAGCACATCAGCAGCAGGCTGAGCAGGAAGCCGATGAAGTAGCGGTGGTTCTTCTCCCCTGCGGACGAGAGGCGGTCGGTCAGGCGCCGCGGGCGGGCCGGGGGCGCGGTGAGCGGTGGCACTCACCTATGCAGTTGCCGACCCAGGGGCAGTGGTGGTCGAAGCGCGCCACGCAGCGGTTGCAGACGGCGCAGTGCTTGGAGCGCAGCGGGCGGCGCACGAGGCAGGCGGAGCAGAAGCGCGCCGGCTCGAAGGCGCCGCCGCCCGCCTCCGACAGCTCCACGATGGTGCGCAGCTTGTCGGGCCGCGAGGCGCGGATGACGCCGGGGTCGGAGCGCCACGAGCGCACGAACGTCAGCCACAGCAGGCCCGAGCTCAGCAGGAAGCCGCCCGTGGCCGGCCACGGCACCGCGCCCGCCACGAACACCAGCCACGTGATGTAGAACCACACCTTGGTGGCGAGGTACACGCTGAGCGGGAAGATGTTCTTGAGCTCGTCGGTCAGGAGCAGCTGCGCGACGCCGTGCAGCGCGGCCAGCAGCGCCAGCAGCAGCAGCGCCTTGAGCGCGTAGGGCGCCGCCGTCTCCAGCACCATGCCCGTCAGGTAGAACCCCAGGAACGGCATCACCACCACGCTCCACCACCGCAGCTTCTGCAAGGCAGCCCCGGACCGACACCGGTGAGCATACATACATTATGTCGTCCTATCCAATGTCCGATCCCATCTACTCATTTACCTATATGATGGCAAATAAGAATATTGTGACTGAAACAATGATTAAGCTTATATTTTATGTTATAATAGCTGTAAATTCTTCTAAAAATTATTCATAGATATGTAACCTTGTCATATGTTAATCTTCTGAATATGTTTGTTCTGCTGCGGGCCAGGGTGCGTTCCTTTATCTTGTCCGAGATCTTAGCACCGATCCAGAGGGACTCAGCACTGTTCTGCAGCATTGCGAGCGGGGTAACCCCGCGTAGGTTAGCCACCTCCAAGTCCGCTTCACCCTGCAAGGAAGCGAGGCCTGCATCAGTGGGCGGGCACGGAGCCGGGCGGGAGCGAGGACACACAGGACACTCACGTAGAGCACGAGCGTGGAGATGGCGGTCGCATTGCGCGCCAGGATGGCCCAGTGCAGCGCCGTGTTGCCGTGCTGCGTGTCGCGCGGGTGCGGCGACGCGCCCAGCGACAGCAGCAGGCGCGCCGGGTCCACGGCCGACACCTTCCAGCACGCCCACATGAGCGGCGTCATGCCGCCCGCGTCGCCCGCGTCCGGTGCCGCGCCGCGCGCCACCAGGTAGGCGCACACGGCGGTGTGGCCGAACTGCGCCGCCAGGTGCAGCGCGGCGCAGCCCTCGGCGTCGCGCAGCGCGGGGTCGGCGCCCGCGCGCACGAGCGCCACGCAGGCCTCCAGGTGGCCCTGGCGCACCGCCCAGTGCAGCGGCGTGGCGCGCAGCTCCCCGCCCACGGCGTCAGCGCGCGCGCCGCGTTCTAGCAGGTACTCGATGATCTCGCGCCGGTTGTTGATCGCCGCCCAGTGCAGCAGCGTCACCGTCTCGCCGTCGGGCCGGTTCACGTCCCAGCCCGCCTCCACGAGCTCCTTGACGCGCGCGATCGCCCCATACTGCGTCGCCTTCACGATGTCGAAGCCTGCGTAATCGGCTTGGGCGGGCGGCGGCGGAGGCTCGCGCGGCGCGGGCCCATCGCTCTCGTGCTGCGGCGCGCCGCACTGCCCGCTGGCGGCGGCGCCGCACGCACCTTCGTACATCCTTACGCTATCACGGGAGACGCATTCTGCGAGCGGACACCACTGATCCTTTCGACGTAACCCTCGTCGTCGCGCACGGTGGAGCCGATTGAGGTTCGGCTTACTTTACTTAGATTCGTAATTGTCCTGTAACTCGTGTTTGTTTCAAAAGCACGGGAAGATATCGTAAATAGTTATTTCTATTAATTTTAGACATAAAATACACACTCTATTTTCACGATCATGTTGACAACCTTGGCAACTAGCGACTGATATGACACTGACATTCTTTCCTAGTTCTTCATTTGGCATGTCTTTTTGTGACAATTTAAACAATACTTAGAATATATAAATACACTTGACACTGGCAAAATTGTTCTATAAGAGACAGATGCCATAATTGAAGAAGAAGAAGAAGAGTCACAATGAAATATATCAAAAAATAAGCTGTCAATGTCAAAATGACAGTGACGTCTGACATTTTTAGAAACAAATTTCTGCGAAACATTCGACTGTCAACTTTGTCGCTGTTCTTAAATTTTTTTCGTGTTATTTGAGGTTTGAGTTTTTGAAGCGAGTGTAAATTATGTGAATTAAAGTGAATAGTTCCTTTCTAAATCCATCGGAGCTCCGTTCACTGATCGCAGAATAGAAATAGAAATAGAATAGAAATAGAAATCATTTATATTCGTCACGTTACAGATATCTTAAGTTTAATTATAAAGCGTTGCTAAGGTGACAATAAAACAGGCAACCATTCAGCATGAGCTGCAGCAGCACACATGGGGGCTGATGCAGCGCTGATTTTCGATGGCGCCTCAGAGCAGCGCAGCAATGACTGCGACACGCGTTACCATATTTACTAATACTATTTATTTTTGACTTTTGTCCCTCTAGATCATGAAAATTACGCACTGTGCGCCGGCCACTTTCACGTAGGTATCGGGATGAATTACTATAGGTTCGTGGTCGCTTTCGAATTCAATTTTCACAATGGAGTATCTGTATTTTTTGTTTCTAATATTTAATTTGTTTATACAACGATTGTATTACCAAGACAAAACCATTTCGCTGCGAAAAAACAAACTTTAAAATATCTCTGTGTATATTGATATTTACATAGCTATTAAACTATTATACCTCAACGGTGTGGTGTAGTGGACGAGGCCATCGAGTGTCCGATATTACCTACGTTTAAATAAGGATTCAAAACAATATAAAATAGATAAAGCTTTTAGTTTATTAGTTAAATAAATATCACTTTTATTTACAACCGAAGCGATCACAAATCATAAGTAAATCTAACAGTAATCACCTAAAACTACTTAACAGATGGAAATATTTACAATAGAATTTAACAACTCGTCGACTCGCGAACTCCGGCTCGCGCGCGTCCCCCGCGGTCACGCCGAGCCCAGCGGCTGCGTCACGACGGGCGAGCGGCGCGGCGACGGCTCCTCGGGCGCGCCCGGCGCCGCCTCGGGCTCCGTCAGCCGCAGCGCCGCCTCCAGGTCGCGCAGCACCTGCGGGCGGGGGCGGTGAGCGCGCGCGGGCGGGCGCGGCGCGCGCGGGCCGTACCTCGGTCTCCTTGTGGTCGAGCAGCGCGAAGCGGCGGTCGAGCGCCGTCAGGTGCGCGAAGGTGAGGTGCAGGTGCGCGTGCAGGCGCAGCAGCGCCAGCTCGCGGAAGTGCGCCGCGTACATGTGCGCCACCACGTGGAACAGCAGGCGCAGCACGCGCCGCACCACGGCCTCGAACCCGCCCGGGAACGAGTTCGCTGAAACGGACTCGGCGTGGGGACGAGGTCGCCGCGCCGCCGCGCCGCCGCGCCGGACGCGGTCCTCCGCTCACCGTATTTGGTCGGGAAGACGGTTTCGTCGTTGACCGTCTTCTGCGTGTACGTCATGACGTAGTCGACGTAGTGCGGCGCGGCGAGGCGCGTCTTCTTGCCGCGCTCGTCGTACCAGGCGTAGGAGCGCCCGCCCGGGCCCGCCATGTCGGCGCACACGGCCGGCGTGCAGAACTCGGACACGGTGCCGTACAGCAGGTTCACGTGGTCGAACAGCGCCAGCGCTGCAAGCGGGCCGCTCGGTCAGGTTCCGCTCGCTCCGTCCGGTGATCGCTTCGAGGAAAGCGACTATTCGGCCGGAACGAGCGGCACGAGAACATCGATCACCGGCGGGCGGGTCGAGGGGAGCGAGGTGGGGGGGGGTAGTTACTGTGCGAGGCGAGCCACTCGTTGTAGTCGAGCCCGTGCGGCAGGTCCACCAGCTGGCGCAGGTCCAGGTCGGGCAGCTTGCGCTCCAGCAGCGCCGCCTGCAGGTACAGCTTGGGGTCGCCGGCCGGCTCGCCGTCGCGCTCCTTGCGGCGCGCCTTCCTGCAAGCAGGCGACACATCGGACCGGCTCGCCCGACAGCTCTCCGCTACCGGGAGCCGGGCTCGAGTACCGGGAGCGCAGGACTACCGGAGAGCTCCATATTTATTCATATCGGGATCATCAGGTGGTGAGCGGATCGAACGAATACTGTATTTAGCTCCTGATTAATTAATTTACAGTATTTTAGAAGTCTTAAAATACTACATAATTAAGATTACGGCCACGACTCTCCGATCGATAATACTAAAACATCGTTGTGCTACTAAACAGACGACAGGGTGGGGACCCCGCACCGACCGAGTGTAGGTATTATGTGATGTTTAGTTTAATTTTAATGATAAGTAGTAGGGACTAGCGACACAACTAGTGGTAAATAATACCTGAACATATAATATGTAAAGACATATTGGGAGATGCCTACACCTACCTCGTTGAGCGAGCGCGCGACGCGTAGATCTCACTGGCAGCAGCTGGGAGATTTTTCGTTGATGTTTGTGCATCATTATGATTAGGGAATGCAATCTCGTTCTCGCGAGATCTCGGCCTTTTTTAGACCGAGATCAATCTCGCGAGATTAACGAGATTGTACTCGAGCATAAAAACGTCTCATTCGTGGTATATTTTGTTATTTTTATTATTAAAAGATTTTTGTTTGATATTAGGAAAGAAGACTGGTCGTTTCTTACATATCTTATTTGATAGATACCTACATACGTCTACTTAGAAGATTATTAAAAAATTATAGACAGATACATACCTACGTCAAACAATGTTTGATGCATAAAAGTCTATTGAAAATAATCGTGAAACTAAACTAAGTACTATTATTTTCCCTAATGTATTCAAATATTGTAATTATTTGCAAAAAAAAAACCCACGAAATTCCAATGAGATTTGCATTCCCTAATTATGATCGTTAGAGCATAACTTAAGAACCGTTGATCCAATCTGCATGAAACTTGGAAGGTCTACATATCTTGCTGTGTCGATTTGTTGGAAAGCATAATGAGCTTAATCGGTGAAGGGTTGTAAAGATATCGAGTTCCAAATTAGAAAATAAAAACATTTTTAAATTTATTGAGTGGGGTATCAAATGAAAGACCTTTACTTGTAAGTACATTACAAAATGGTTTTTATTTTTATTGTAGGTTGGTCAGTTTTTGATAATATAACAAAATAGAAAAATTAAGAAAACCGCGGACGTTGGACGAACTGCACGGGCATAAGTACCTACTTAAGTAGGATAATAAACTATTTTTTTTGTGATTTCATTAGGTTACGTAAGCATGGCACCTAAACATAAAGTGTGTCCGAAAATTTCAGAGCGTGAATACAAATTAATGAGGATCGTGGACATCGCGCGCGAGATCTCAGTTCAGTAGGTATATTTTACCTTCTTCGCGGGTTTTTATCGATCGATCGAGGGAAACGAGTGAGCATCTACCTAGGATCTCTAATTTGTAGAACAGAGCTCATGCAGCGGCCTAGCGGCGGCAGCAGCTGCGCCACCCGACCCGTCCGCGGCGGCGCTGGGCGCCTGGGCTCCCTTCACTTCGCTAGCTCTCGACGCTCGCATTCCTTCCAACTTTATCCGACTGAAATTTTGACTACAGCAGCTGATGATAAACAGCGTAAATTACTATACAGTACAGGATGAAATGGTTTTAACCGCTCCTGAAAGGAGAGTACTCTAAATAGCCAATTTTGAAATTAAGGGCTTGAGTAGTAGAATACCATACACTATGACAAATTTCAAATCAAGATGGCCGCCACCACAAAATAGCCGGCAAAATTTGTGACAGGGATTTTAAATTTAATTTAACTTGTAGTTGTTAGACGTAGTCATAGAACTTCTAACCCGGCATCAATAACATATAGGTAATATATCGATGCCCGGCATAGTGTGCCTGTTTAATGGAACACTGCCGTATAACATTTTCTAAGATTTTTATACAACAGTCGTTATTGTATTATGAATGGCCACACGCATACTACGATGTATGCTATAATATAACAAACCGTATCGCGTCAGACAGCACAACGCGCACTGCCCGGCGTCGGGCGCACAGTCGCGAGCCATCTCTCATGCTCATGATTCAAATAATACATTGTACGATACAACTATCGCACCTGTTGTGGTTTACTTTTTAGTAATGCGTTTGCGTAAGTAGGTAGGTACCTACACTTTAAGAAATATTGCGTGGACTACGATTAGATTAGATGGTACGATTAGAAACAAAAGTAAAGTATGCGTCCCGTGTAGAAAAGAGGTCGTCTCCTTATCGTACTCGTGACAAGTCATGCCGCACTCGAAATCATCTCCAATAAACTTTTTTTTTACTTATAGTATAATAGAATATTATGCAACTAGTGAATAAAGGACGGATTTAATGCGAGGGCCATAGATGAGTCACGAGTAAGGATTGTAACGACTGAATCACGACCGTAGGGAGTGATTCATAATTATTTAATCACGAGCGTAGCGAGTGATTCTAGTGTTAGAATTCTGAACAACGCAGTGATTCATGGCCCTCGATATAAATCCGTTTTATTCACGAGTTTCATACGATACTGTATACCATGACTCCGAGAAAAAGAAAAATTTAAGCGTAATTTGTAGGATAGCAAGTTTTCTACTACAATTGGCCGCCCTCTCTTTCATAACCTCAGCTGTTAACACACCTTCTTCTTCACTTAAATGCATTTTCAATTAATTATTGTGAACTTTGTGTTCGTACAACATACAGTAGTAGGTACATTCAAAATAGCGCCATTCTAATGACAACAAAGAACACAAAACAGTTTTTATTCAAATCCTAAACTCCTTGTCGAAAATGTCAACCAGTCAAAGCTCGAGGCGTTATTTGAAAAAGGAGTTTGTATGGGAATATTCTTTGCATAAAGAGTTTGTATCGAGTTTTTTTTTGCGCAAGGAGGTTGTATAGCATTGAGATGGAGTTCGAACATATTGATTTAAGGTAGGTGTAAGAGGTTAGGTTAGATTTTAAGTTAGATTTAAAAAAAACGGAAGAAATTAATTTACGTAAGACTAGGCGGTACGATCTATAGACTATTATAGCCTGCTCAAATGAGCGAATAATCTACCAAAACAAATATTGATTAAAAGAAAACAGTGTGTAAAAGTGCATTTTATTCACTGTTTGCGGTGAAAAAAATAAGCTTTTTAAAGGGGGAATGGTATAAAAGGTTTTTATCAACTCGGTCGTGTTATAGATGTTAGACCGCCGAAGGCCCAGCGCGCAGCGCGCCACTCATATCACTAGGCCGAGTAAACACTGCATCAGTACATTAGCGAGTTCGCAAGCGAAGGCCGCATGAAGCAATCATGAACACAACACGCAGGTAGGTACCTAGTAGGTACCTACCTGCCGTTTCTTTGATACTTATCTTGATTTATCTTATCGTGGACCTACGACGAAGTACGACGCCGCGACTTTAGATCTAAAACTGAATCGGTAGGTATAAAATTCAAACTCAAAAAGTAGAAAGGCAAAAGAATATGTACTGCGATCGGTCATCTCGACTAAAACACCGATTACAGCTAATGACGTCACGCTTTTGTGGGTAAGTTCGCCTGTTCGCGACCAGTCGGCCGAGTTGTCGGGTTCGAGATTCTTTAGGTTTTGGGATGAACATGGCGGGTACGGTATATTTTACGGGTTACGGTTTTTCGCGGGCGGAAGCTATTTTATTAAAATAATTTATGGGTACAATGTATGTGAAATATCCGATGGAAAAATATCGAAATACCGTTGTGGATAAGTTAGGCGATTTCTTCAGTCTTGGCTATTTTTGCCATCGAGACTTTTCAATGAATTCGTGTTTAGAGATCGCTAGTTTAGATAGTACTGCAGGTAGAATAGGTATGCGAGGATACCAGACAGTGGGCGCGGTCGACCTGGCCGGGAGAGGTCCAGTCGGCCGAGAGCCGCCTCGCTCGGGCCCGAGGAGCGCTCTCCGACGCAGCGGGGAGGCACACTCACTACTAATTACGTAAACTCGTCAAATAATTAGTGATGAAGTGACTTATCGAGCTAGATTAGTACTCGTAGGTAGGTAGAGCCACCCACCTCGGCCGCTCGGCATGCGGAGTTCGGAACCGACTTACCAGAGGCAGTCCAGCATGATAGACATACGGAAGGGGGGCGCATGCGCGCCGCACTCACCTGCAACAAACAAATAAATGTCTCAACGTGCGTCACCCGCTAGTTCAGTGTTCGTCTGTTCGACCACCACCAGCTGTCACTTTACCACTGCACTGATCTTCATTTTACTAAATTATCTATATATATAAAAATGAATTGCTGTTCGTTAGTCTCGCTAAAACTCGAGAACGGCAAAACGGATTTATCTTATCTTGGTCTTGAAATGTTCGTGGAGGTCTAGGGAAGGTTTAAAAGGTAAGAAAAATTCGAATAACTGCCGGGAAAACCCTAAAAATAGCCCTTTTCTATTTCCCATACAAACGTTTTCTAAATAAGTACGAAGTCTGCCGGGTCAGCTAGTCTATCTATAAAAAATTTTGGTCGTTAATTGTCCATTAAAATTGGAATAACAATCAGTATATTTATTGTTACGTCAGCGCTCGCACGCCCTGGACGCGGGCCGAGCTACAGCCGGGTACGTTATGGACGGAAGCACTCGTCCAACTCTACCTACGGCATTCTCATCCAGAGGTCCGGTTCCACCCGCACTGAGATAGACCGTAGAACACGTCCCGCTCCGAGTGGGGACTGTGACGAGGAACTCGAATGCGGAACGATGGCGTTGTCAAGTTGTTCGTCGTGCTCTCTCTTGAATATTTGTCAGTGAGCAGCTTTGAGATGCGTGTGTGTGGACGTGGACAGACAACTTTAAGAAACGAATGGAACTCTAGAAGTCCAACCTCACCAAAGCTTGTTCGAGTCACGTAAAATGGAAATGTTTGGCTTGATAGCTCTCCACCTGGTTGGAACAACTACGTGCAGATAGCTGTAACCGCGCCCCGGTTGCGATCACGGCACGGGGAGTAATGAGTACACACTTTACTATAGCACGTCGCATTACAGATTGCATACTTTGCACCGCGACGTGTGTTGCATTGCATCATGACATGTAACGTTATCGACGAGGCGAGGGAACACTCGTCCCGCGCCGCACTGGGCGCTGTCGGGGCTCTGGCTCTGCGCCGGCTCAGCGTAGTTCAGGCAGCTAGCAGCTAAGCAGCCATTTTATTTGACTTCATTAACTAATATTGGCAATAAGTTGGTAGTGAAAACTATTTTTATCGCGATAAATGATACACTTACTTATGCCCATGCCACTTAAGGATAGTAATTATCTATCTATCGGTTAAATATTTTTAGAGTCGGTTCAGTCAGTACACCTACTTGCAAAGATAAATAACCCCTTCCCTACAACTACCAACAAATTACGAAACCCCATACCTACAAATTTACGAGTCTCTATAATTTTATAAAATTTAGTAAGTACTTATGTAAATAATGTTAGACAGAGAAACAGTTGTGTGTCATGTGATGAGAGATGTATATGTACAGGCACTAGGCAGCGAGCTTCATGCTTGTGTCGTGCGTGCAAGAGATGCATGATCGTGTCACACTTACATAGCGAGGAGAGCGAGCGAGCGAGCGAGCATGCGACTCACCTGCAACAAACAGTGCACACGAGTGAGTAGCTGCCCTGCGCCGGGGACCGTGGGTGCCATGGGGACCATGCAACGGTACTGGGACGCCCCGTACACTTGTTCCCGTATTACTCTTTTCATACTAAAAACGTGCCTTTTAATTACCATTAAGGTTATTTTTCGGGATAAAAGGACCTTATATTTATGATCCATATCACCATGATGCATGCATCTCTATCTACCTAGCTACAATAAAACAATATCTGTTCAACTGTTACGACGTGGTTGGGGTAACATACATGTATCCGAATTCTGTATTTGTGACACAAAATAAACTTCTTTTGATTTGATTTTGAACCTTAGCTTTTATAATATTAGTATGATATGAGATCACAGGAAAATAACGAATTATAAATAACTATTTTCATGTCACCGGCGAGGCCGATCGAGTTTTTGCCTGAACACTTTTCAAGGTCATTTGTAGGACATAAGTAGGTAGTACCGACCGAGAATCTACTTCATACACATTAGGTACCTAGGTACTCGTATATTAAATTAATCCATCTGAATGTGACTTGAGACTTTTGTTTATTTTACCAAATAATTGAAAGAATTTGTACACCTACTAAATGGATAGTATAGTAAGTGTACAAGTACCTATAGCTGGCAGCTGGCAACGTCCGGCTGGCAGTCAGCACGTGGCGCACCGAGGGGCTTCCTACCGCCATCGTCATCGCCATCGAGCCTCCCTGGGCGAGGGATCTAGCTGCGGGTGAACTGCGCAGAACGATCGTAGCTGCACCCTGCATGGGGCCCGCGGCAGACACGAAACCCATTCGTAAATACCGAAAATCGAAAAGCCTTCTCCATAAGCGGCCATCCTTTTACCTCCATTCATACAGCAAGAAAAGCCTGTTCCATTGTACAAGTGGTCGCAGCGAGGCCCTGAGCGCACGCGCCGGGACGTAGATTGGCACAATTAGCGCCGGTGTCAAGTGGAGCCAACGAGCGGCGAGCGCGAGCCACCGCTCCGGGAGCCGTCGCCGGCTTTAGACAACTTTCAATTAAGTACATATACACTAATTTGATAAGTGGTACCTAGTACCTACACAGTATGCGAGAAAAGTGTCCGTTTTCACAAGTATTTTTTCCCACGCTATTGGATTTTCGGAACAATAGTCTTCAAGAGGTCAACCGATGTACCGACTTCACTAAGAGATCGACCGAGGTCAGACAGAGTGCTAGAAATCTCACAAACCGTGAAATATTTTTTATCAAAGTAGGTAAGTACATTTCGTTTGTAGGAAAAAGATTTTATCAACGTTTTAGAATGCGTCGCAATAAGTCTCATTATAGTGATGGGGAATATCAAGGGGGTACGAACGAGGAACTTCAAAAATTATATGTACCTACTCTGCGGTAACCGGGTCACATGCTACGGTGAGCCCGGTCACTGAAGTTTAGTCGCGGGTCGCGGGTTGCGGTCCGTGGTCGTGCCGCGCGGTGGATGCGAGCATAGTCAGCTGCGAACTATATTGCGTAATCAAATCAGGTTGTAAAACGCTTACTGATCAATTATTGACCGTATCCTAGTTTTGTCGAGGCCACAAATGCGCGAGAATCGGTTCGGTTCGACAGTGAGCTGCGTTTGCGCCGCGCCGGTAGGTGCGAGGGCCTTCGTTCACATCTCCCCGGCACTACCTGTTAGTTATCCTGCAATTGGCTATTTGACAATTATCTTTTCCTCAAAAAAGCGTCATTTATTAGAATTTTTTTTTCCAATATTTTGACATTCGCGCGAAAACAGCCGACACGTGATATTTATGGCTGTGACGTCATATTTCAATAAACTAAGTAAAGCTTCCTACGAGGCTACGACACGCTCCAACTCTCAAACATATTTTGAGTGGAGAGTTTGTAGCTTTTTCGCAGGAAATAAGAAGCTTTATATAACCTTATAATATAAATATCCAACTAATATTATAAACGCGAAAGTTTGTGAGGATGTCTGGATGTCTGGATGTATGTTTGTTACTCTTTCACGCTAAAACGGCGGAACGGATTTGAATGAAATTTGACACAGATATAGATTATAGTCTGGAATAGCACATAGGCTACTTTTTATCCCGGAAAAATGTACGGTTCCTGTGGGATAGATTTGTTTTTGTTTTTCAAGATACCTACCACGAGGGTGAAGCCGCGGGCCGAGGCTGGTATTAAATATTTAATCGTTACAATTGTCAAATAGACACTTCGGCGTGTTCATCAAAATTTTATTTTGATTAACTCGATGTCGTCGGTTCGATTGTTCGACTTTTACGGATTTTTGAAATGATCTCATGCTATGTAGCGTAATTATATTTTAAGTATTATTTTATTATGATGTAGGTACCTACCTACTTCCTTGCGATCTTGACTTTTTTGTTACCCGCGGTGGCGCGAGCGGGTCGCGCGGACTTGGCGCTGTGAGTTCCTACTCGTTCCGTTCATAATTATTAGCCATGGACTCGTTCATTAGTAGGCAGTTAGTAGGTTAGGTAGGTACAGGTGAGTAAGTAGGTTACTAAGTTTTTTATTGTGTAAGTATAGGTATTAGGTAGACCAGGTATGTACTATTGATAATTGGCCGCGAAATGGCGCCATCGAGTGTATTCAAGTAAGGACGTCGACTAGGTACCTGTCACAATGTGGTGACACAATCGTACACTGGCTCGCGCCATGGCCGCGCCGGGCCGGGCGCCACGCGGAGCGCGCTCGGCCGAACCCGCGCAGATAAGACGGGGCCACTGGGAAAACCCACCCATTGTTATGTTTCGTCGCAGGCGCAGTCGGCGGCCGCGCGGCCGGCCTCGTGCGAGTAAAGGGAGCAGATGTATCTGCGGGGCTCGGTCAGTCACCTGCAGAAACAGGAGACCGTGTCGTCGACGTCGACGGCGGGCGCGGGGCGGGGCGGCGGCCCGCTGCGGCGCAGCATGCCCGCGGGCCAGCGCCGCGCCGGCGGGCCCGCCTGCTCGCGCGAGCCCATCCTGCGCCGGGACGTGGCCGGCTCCACATGCGGCACTCGCGCTACCGGGCCGCGAGCGACTGACGGCGGCGCGGCGCGCGCGCTGACGTCACGGCCGTTATCGCGCCGCGCGCACCTGAGCCCGCGCGCCGCGTCGGCCTCGGGGTGATCGGTCGCGACACTTGAAAATATTCCTTTTACGAAAGCCATGTTCGCCTGTCACCGACGACGTTCGAAGACGCTCAGGTTCGCGCACGACGAGCGTCCCGCGAGGCGATGAAGACAGCAGACCGAATGTTGGTCAAGAAACCAGAAACAAACAATAATTCGTTCTTCGGGTGTTTAGCTCCATTGCTTAGTTGGTTCATTGTTATTGTAAATTTGTATACTCTTTATGATAACGTCAAAGCACAATTGAACATTAACACCGTTCGCTTAAATTATAGCATGATCACTCTGTGACATTGATAATGTATTACTTTTGCCTCACCTTGTAGCTATAATAATATTGTAAGGTGGTATTCTATCAGTTTACATATTTGGTTTTCATTTAGAGAAACGAGCAATTGATTGAGAAAGGGAAAGTCTTCAGCTTACCTATACGAAGCAAATCGGAGATTTTTTAGGGAATGGCCAGGTCGAGCGATGCAAACGTAGGTCATCATCATTCTCCTGCCCTTATCCCTAGTAGGTATGATAAGAATACAATATAATGAGTGAATCAAGCAAAAGTATGTCAGGGTCATAGAAGTCCATGGAAATTGGTAGTTTGGGTCTGCCTCACCTGAATACACACACCCGGATGTCATTATTGTGTATGTATCTATATTAGGTATTGCAGTTGCCAGGCCCGAGTATTTCTCAGTGTATAATGAATAATGCCTCATTTGATTTTATAACGATAAAAGTCCTTGAAGTCCCTTATTACTTTGCTCTGCCTCAACTCTCTTTATATATTAATTATTATTATAATTTGATATGAAATCAGTAGATAGTTTGACCTAGGTGATTAAAAATGAATCTAAATCAGATGTTTAATATTGTTCAGTAGGAGATGGGTACATTGATAATTAATTAATTATTAAAAATTAATTAACATTGATTAAATACTGTGATGATTGGAGAGAAGGAAGGGAGGCCTTTGCCCTGCAGTGGGACACTACAGGCTCTTAATAATAATAATAATGAGGAGATGGGTACAAAAAGTAAACAAATACTTACCGAGTATTTCCACTGGGCTTGTGTAAAATTATCTACTCAAACCTAATTATTATGAGTTTTGAATGTTCTACTTCCCCACACCCCCTGTCTGATGGGTACGGTGACATTGTACCCGAGTCCTGCACCTCTATCGATATTTAACCCACAAGTGAGTGTGAATCAAAACATTGAATATTCTTTTGAGAACTATGCTTTTCCAACATTAACGCAGAGCGGGGGAAGGGCCCGACCACTATGTACCTTGTACCTACCCCATTTATACCACACAGACAAGCCACTACATTATTAGCACATTAATTTGAAAATAACATTAAAAATCTATTTATAACTCAATGTAAAAAGACGAGTGCTTCACATTACTGCATTGTGTTCCAGTGCAAACTATTAAGAGCATGAAGCACCACAATATCATACATAATACAGGAAGTGAGGCTGGCACCTATACCTGCATCTAACTGGTGATTGGATGGGATGAGCATAGGTAGGGTTTGTAACGGATCAGTGGCTCGCTTACCCCATAAACCAGTCGACGGTGTCGCGCAGGTACTCCGGGAGTCGCTCCAGCTTGACGGATTGCCCTCGTCCGGATTCACAACAAAGAATACCGACTAGCGCGCAGTGCTCCGTCCCACGAGCCCGAGCTCAGCCCCGCACTGTTTCAATCGGCACCATCATGATTCAAAGCGATTGCGGGATTAAGGTGTAACTGTACTTTGAGACTTGGAATAAAATGCTAACTAGAGCGTAACGTGATCACAAAACCATAACTTGAATTTTTTACTGAAATAGTCCGAGTCCGAGCAGCTGAGCCGAATTCGCCATGTTGGTTTGAATGGTTTGGTTTGGTTGGATAATTGCGCAAGCAAGCAAGTAGGTTGGTCTATGATACTTCAATTCAACTGCTGGGAACTTAAAAAAAAACCCCTAGTTTTTTAGCAGAACATGAAAAATAATGTCGTCTGCCGTCTGGTGCTGTCTGTCACTGTCACTCAAGCAAGTGAACTTCGTACGTATCGTTCATTCATTCATCGCTAACATCTAGAGACATCTAGGTACTTTTGTTTTAGAAAATCATCTTGGTCCCTCTATTATAAATACCGGCCATATTCTTCACTATCTCCAGCAAGGTTTATGAAACTAGCATGAAACGGACACTGGCAGAATTGTGACAACCTCAAGTCACAGTAGCCATAAACCAAGAATTTGATTGAATTGATCTAGGTACTTCTATCTGGCGTTTTTCATGAAGCCTGTACTTCACTCTGTGGTATTTCACGAGTTTTTTTTGTTTAGGCCTGGATGCTAGTCCTTTTGGCCTTACATCACTTTTTCACAGTGGTATAATAACCTTGAGTAGTTTCCAGTTTTTATTTCAACATTTAGGATTTTGCCCTTTTTTTTAAACTACATGTACAACTTCATGTACTTACGACTATTTTTATTGCGACAGGATTTAGGGAACTTTAGGGTAAAGATTACTTGAGGTGTTAAAAAAAAATATAGTTTTTATTCTAAGGATTGTTTCCAAAGAGTTTAAAAAATTCTCAATTTGTTAATATTTGTAATTTAGTAATAGAAATTTGAATATGTATTGTGTAATTGAAAAACAATATTTGCATGCCTAAGTTAGGTAGAATATAACTGGACATTTATAATTTTAAGACCTACATTGTAACATACCTATATTCTGGCAAATAAACATCTTTAATCTTTAATCTTTTAATCTTCAGTGGAAACACTGGTAGATCCTCTTCTTGGCTCCGCCCGTACCGTTCCACAACCAGTGTGACCATTTGTGGCAGGTTCCTGCCATTTTGGCAGGATTGGCCTCTTATTTTAGACTATGGCATTATCAGCTGACGTTTTGAAAAACTGGCAGTTTTTGGCAGTATTGGGGTAGAAAATAAAATGTTACATAAAATATTCAAATATAGCCAATTTCACAAAATTACTGCTGTGCTTACCAATGTTTAACGCTGCATTCGAAAGAATATTCTCTCAATTATATTGAATCAAGACACGAAACAGATTTCTAAACATACATGTAGCATTTATTTATCCTGCACGATAAACAAGGCATTGCATTGCATATAAACCGACCAAAGACAATGTTAAATTTAATGATCAAAATCCATGTATAAAGGGGAAGAAAATGAAAAGTAAGACGCTAACTGTATAGTTTAATTTATCCTACTAATATTATAAACGTGAAAGTTTGTAAGAATGTATGGATGGATGGATGGATGTATGTTTGTTACTCTTTCACGCTAAAACGGCTGAACGGATCTGAATGAAATTTGGCACAGCTATAGATTATGGTCTGGAATAACACATAGGCTACTTTTTATCCCGGAAAAATATACCTAAGGTTCCCGCGGGTTAGATTTGTTTTTGTTTTTCAAGGTATCACGCGGGCAAAGCCGCGGGCGGAAGCTAGTATTAAATAAAACTATAGAATTTTTAAAGTTGGCAATATTTAGGCATATTTTACTACCGACTTTGGCAGGATTTGGCAGGTTTTTAACAAAAGTAAGGCAGGATCTGTATTTTAGAGTTGGTCACACTGTCCACAACGTAAACGTAGTGATTATATTCTCTTTGCCGTTCCATTCATTCACGCTTTTTTTACTGAATAATCATCACTCAGTAAAAAATCTGGTCTGGTGCTAGTGAATAGTGATAGCCAAATAACCAGGGAGTAAAAGCATCAGCAGGAAAATGTTTCGTTTACCATATGGCGAAAGAGTCGATCCGATGGAGGAAAAGCGTCAAGCGCGGATAAACACAATCAACAACGTCCTGACGTTTTGTGCGCTATGCGCTGCTATCAGAGTCGGTTAGTACCTACACCATCAGATCAATAGTATTTTGGTTGTAGTTTGCATACCTACCTGCCTACTTACGATGCTTATTATGTAGATAGGTAGGTGCCTCCACACGATTTAGGCATTATGCTCGTCTGGCTGAGACACTAAAGCCAGGGTTCGATTCCCGCTGCTAAAAAGTGTATGATCTTCACTCGACAAGTATTTTTTTTGTGGCGAGTAGCAATGTACCTACTCAATGATTGATATCACAAAGGTCCAAATACTATGAAAGTAGGTACAAATCGGGTACAACATAATATATGTACTTTGTATTATCTATGATACTTTAAAATCCAATGTTAAATGATGGAAACATTAAGCTAAAATGTAATGTACTGCCTAA
Organism: Cosmorhoe ocellata; assembly: GCA_963675405.1. Classification (NCBI taxonomy): domain Eukaryota; kingdom Metazoa; phylum Arthropoda; class Insecta; order Lepidoptera; family Geometridae; genus Cosmorhoe; species Cosmorhoe ocellata. The sequence goes on along the minus strand of OY776249.1, from coordinate 11,906,254 downwards.
ATAAAAGTAGGTACATATTGTACATACCTCGTGTTGATATGTGTCATTTCCCTCTAGCGGGACTTGGTATTCACCTGGTGAAAGTGGTTAGAGCAGCTTTGTCAGCTAAACCTAAGATCACTTGCAACCCATGCGGGTACTAACTGTGTCAAGTTAACATTTCAAATCAAAGGTTAGTCCATGATAGTATCTGCCTACCGGTCCACAGGGCGGCTGCAGTGCAGCGACTAGCGGGCTCTGTACAGTAGTTACAATTATTATATAAGATGCATTATTCGAGTGTAATAAACACCATCCTTCCTTTGTTATTTCAGCTCCTCTCATCTTGGAACAAGGTGGTTTCTAACCATGGAAATGCTCAAGTGCTGAAGACTCGCGTGTGATGATTTCTCCACTGCTTGTGCTGATAACAAGCTTTTTCAATAAATTTTTAGTCTGAACTGAAAAATCTTGTATCCTTGCATCTTGTATCCCGCTGTCTGTACTGCCTTATATTCGAGTTACGCTCGCCTGCTATGAGGCATAGTAATTGGAACAATCTTTATCAAGGAAGTGCCAATGATGGCACACATAAATTAAATTCAGCATGTCAGTAGGTATTCAAGTGGTATGCACAATTGGAAACCCTTTTTCACTCTGCATTGGGTACCCACTTTAAGGAGTTGTGTTGTCAAAGTTTACTGTTACTGAAAAACAAAAGAATGAAATAGTGGAAAGCATGGCACCATCATTGTCCTTACTGACCAAACTCCCACCCTTGCCCAGACTGACTTCACAGTGCAGTTGCTAGTACCTGCCTCTGTACTGCAGGGTCTGCAAGCCATCATGAAACACATCTCTAGTCAGGTTTGAAGAAGTTTTTAAGTACCATTACAGCACACGCCTAACTTTTAGGGAGCATTTCCTTACCTACCTACTTTGTGTTGTTGTTTGCTTCATTCTTATCACTCTTCTCACTAACGATGGGAAAATATTGAGGTTTCATTAACCATTTCCCGATTATGTAAAAAAAATTGTCAAGTATATAAATATTAGATTAGTACCTACCTGGATGACCGAGCTTTGCGGTAAACGACATTTTCTAAAAATGAAACCTAGCTTAATGGAATTATCGGCCCCGAAACCCTCTGCATACTAAATTTCATGAAAATCGTTGGAGCCGTTTACGAGATTCAGATTATATATTATAATATACTTAAACAAGAATTGCTCGTTTAAAGATATAAGATAAAGCTTTGAAGTGGTAATTTTGGTTCAGAGTTCAGTGTCCCTTCCATTGTTATTATGTTGCTAGGGAACAGCTGAAAAATATCTAAACTAATATTATAAAGAGGATAAATTTGATTATTTGTTTGTATCGAATAGACTCCGAAACTACTGAACCGATTTGAAAAATTCTTTCACTATTGAGAAGCTACATTATCAGCGGGTGACATAGGCTTTATTATATTTTCAAAAAAATTAGGGATCGTTACCAAAACTCAAATAATGTATCCCAAGGTGTAAAAAAAATACCTAAAATATTCTTTACATCGCGTGCACTGCGAAAACTATTGATGATAGAATAAAATAATGTAGGTACCTACTAAGACTTTGTAGAACACATCATTATTTACAAAAAGTGTCGCGATAGCATATGTCTAACTATTATAGGGACAATTTTATTACCTACTATAAGTATTTTTATTTTAACACGACAACAGTCCGATAGTAACGAAAATACCATCGGGGCGCGGCGTTGGTTCGAGTGTCGATAGCCGACTGCTGACTGAACGCGCGGTCGCCGCTGGTCCAGTTTAGGTACAATTTTTTTATTTTTTATTATTCACTACAAACAAAACAAAAGGCTTTATCGCTAAGCGACCACACCGCCTAATTGGTACATATTTACAATATTTAACTAATCAAAACAAAGAAAAAGAAAACAAAAATTGAGGTACTTATGCGTTGCGTTAACAGTTGCAAATAAGACGATCCGTCGGCCGCGGGCCACGCGAGCAAAAGAAAACAAGTTCTCTTAATAAATTACACTGAAGTTTATTTTTCAATGTGAATACATTATTGATCAATTTTTCTTAATTATTCTGTACGACGCTAACATCATTTCACAACTCTACAACTCACTCAACATACATTACTTATGCCCGAAGGTATCATTTGCATTTTTTTTTAATCTATGTTATGCAGGTTACGAAATTCTAAAATTTGATAGTACAATGAAATTTAAGCATTCTTACAGTTAACCATTAAATCCATTTAGCATTGAAAATAAATGATCATGATATTTAAACATAATAAAAAAATTGATTTAAGTTCCTCATTTATATATATTTTTACAATTTAAACTAAAACACGCTCACTGGATGGGGAGGGCAGATCGGGGTGCAATCATACGTCCAAACGAACACTATACATTGTATACATTTGTAAAAGTATCAAAATCGAGTAAAAGGCCTACAAAAAATTATCTCGAGATAATAATATTCGTTCACGTAGTAACCTAAAAATTGATCCTATTCGACTCCGAAGCCGTCGGCGGCGGCCGCGGAGTCCCGGGTGACGAACAACGTAGGTATTTTAACTATTTGGCTTAATTAATATATTTATAATGAGATGAGCGCGAAACAAAAGCGACGGGTGCGGCGACGGCGCGGGCGTCCGGCAGCGGGAGGGGCCCGCGGTCCGCGGGGGAGCCCTAGTCCTCGCCCTCCTCCTCCTCCGACTCCTGCTGCTGCAGCCACGTCAGCCACGTGTTCACCTGCGGACACACGTGCACGGTACAGCGGGGGCGCGGGCGGGGGCGGGGGCGGGGGCGCGCGGCGAGCCTCACCTGGAACAGCGCCTCGCCCTTGCCGGGGTACGCGTCCGTCACGTCCTCGCGCCAGCGCAGGAACGCCTCCTCCTCGCACACCTCCAGGTTGTACAGGTGCATGAACCAGCGCAGCAGCATGCCTGCAAGGGGCGGGGTCAGCGGCGGGGCCGGGGGCGGGGGAGCGGGCGCGGGCCGCACTCACCCTTGGGGTAGCCGTGGTCGTGCGCGTGCAGCTGCGCCGCGTACACGGCCGCCAGCTGCAGGTCCGGGCGCGCCGCCAGCAGCGCCGTCAGCACGGGCGCGTAGGCCTCCAGCAGCGCCTTCTCGCGCTCCAGCGCCGCCTTGTCGGGCGGCGGCGCCGCGCCCGCGCCCGCCTCGCGCGCCACGTGCGCCGCCAGCAGCGCCACCAGCGCCGACACGAAGGCGGGCGAGGCGCGCACGCCGGGCTCCACGTTGCCCTTGATCCAGCGGTACAGCGCCGCCGGCGCCGGCTCGGCGGCCAGCGCGCGCGCCAGGCGGGCCCGCACGCGCAGCTGCGGCGCCAGCGCGCCCAGCCCGCGCGCCTCGAGCAGCGCGAGCGCCTCGTCCGCGCCGGCGCCGGAGCCGCCGCCGCCGGCGAAGGCGCCCAGGTCCAGCTTGCCGTCGTCCAGCAGCCGGCGCAGCGCCTCCTCGCCGGCCGCCTCGCGCAGGCGCTGCAGCGCGTCCAGCAGCAGCGCGCGCGGCGCGCCCGCCTCGCACCACGCGGCCACGTCCGCGGGCGCGAGCAGGCGCGCGCGCAGCAGGTGCGCCAGCAGCGCGGGCAGGCGCTCGTTGCCGACGCTGCCGGCGAGCTGCTGGCGCGCCGCCTCGTGCAGCGGCGCACGCTTCAGGCAGCGCAGCACGCGGCTCGCGGCGCGCAACGTGCGCTCGTCGGCGCCGCCCGCGCCCGTCAGCGCCTCCTCGAGCACGGCGCCGATGCAGCGCCGCACCACCTGCGCCCGGTCGGAGTCAGCCGCGCCGGCCCGCGGGCGGCCGCGCGCGGGCCCGCGGGCCCTGCGGATACCTTGTCCGGCGGCTGCAGCTCCAGCAGGCGGCGCAGCGGCTCCGCGCCGAGCGCGCGCTCCGCGTCCGCGTCCGCGTCCTCGTCCGCGGGCGCGCCGGGCCCGTCGCAGTCCCGCGCCGCGCATGCGACCGCCTCGAGCGCCAGGCGGCACGCCTCCTCCTTGTCGGGCCCCTTGTCCTTCTTGGGCTTGTCGCGCTTGTCCGGCGCCGGCTTGATCGTGATCGCCGGCTCCTTCAGCAGCGCCGGGGCCGCGGCGAACGCGGGCGCCAGCACGTCTGCGGGCGAGCGAGGCGCGGCGTGAGCGCGGCCCGGCGCCCGGCGCGCGGGCCGCGCTCGCGGGGACACTCACTCTGCGGCCCGGGCGCCAGCTGCGGCTGCGTCGGCTTCGAGATCCGGTTGGCGGTGAACATGAGCGAGTTGGCCGCGGGCCGCATCTGCACGTCCTGCAGCGTGCCCGCGCCCGCGGCCAGCACGCGCGCCTTGCCCGCGCGCGCGCCGCCCTCCTTGGGCCCGTTCGGCTGGTGCTGCTGCTTGGAGTAGTGGTTGTTGTTGGCGGGCGCGCGCGGGAAGTAGGCGGGCGCCGAGCGCTGGCGGCTGCCGAACAGCTTGTCGGGCGCGGCCTGCAGCGCCAGCCCCGCCAGCACGTCGTCGAGCGGGCGCGCGCGGCGGAACAGCGCGTCGCGCTCGGGCGGCGCGTGGCGGCGCGGCGGGGAGCCGTCGTCGCGCAGCTGGTGCATCGGCACGGGCCCCTCGTGGCTGCAGGCGGCGCGCGGCACCCAGCCGCCGCGCCGCAGCTCGACCACGTCGCGCAGCATGAAGCGGATCCGCGGCTGCAGCTCGCGCGAGCGCGACAGGGTCTCGATGCGCGCGAAGTACTGGTCCATGAGCCCGCGGCCGCGCTCCGAGTCCAGCACGCGGCCGCAGGTGCGCACCAGCTGCGCCAGGCACTCCAGGTCCTCGTGGTGCTCGGCGGCGGCGCGGCGCGCCAGCAGCGTCTGCATGCAGCGGTGCAGGATGGACTCGGCCAGGATCTCCAGCTTGCCCAGTTCGCCGATGAACTTGATGTTGCCCAGCATCTTGCGCTTGGCCAGCGTGCGCTTCTCGCGCTCGTCGGGCTGCGGCGCGCGGCCCTCGTAGGCGGCGCAGGCCTGCGCGCGGTTCTCGAACTCGGTGCGGCACTTGTTCAGCAGCAGCAGCTTGAAGGTGCAGGGCGAGCCGCGCGGCTCGAAGTCGGGCGCCTCCTCGCTGAGCCGCTTGCACAGCTGCGCGTACATGGACGAGTACTTGGGCTCGTCCAGCGCCTTCTCGAAGATGAGCAGGATGACACCCTTGAGCACCTTGTCCGAGTCCAGCTCCAGCGCGAGCAGGTCATCGCTCAGCTTTTGGAACTTCTCCGGCGTGAGCTTGTTGAGAATGCCGCGGACCTGGGCGGAGCACGCGACACGTGAGCATGCGGCCGGGCTGACGCTACCTTCTCCGACTGGGATTAGGTACTTACCTAAACTCGCCTACAATTAGCAGTGAGACGTTTCAAATAGTCCTACCTGACGTTGACTTAATGGTAGAGCGTCACCGATTGATAATCCCTATACAGGATTATAGGTATCTAATCGATAACCTCTTAAAGGCAACTTGGGTAAATCAAGACTAACAACTTTTGTTCTATGACTTTTGCCAAAACGTAATACATCTCGAGTTATAATATTTTTTAGTTTATGTGAGAATTTCTATCAATTGTTAGCTCTATGTCTCGTAAATACCTATTTCATTTATTCGATTCTGACGTATGCGCAGTCAGCTGAGTCACGCTGAGTGCTACGACTTTTACGCAATCGCTCGGCCGAGTGTGCTACACACACAGCATGTACCGACTTGTCTTAATCTGTGACCGCCTAGAAAGAGCTAAGAAGATTACATACATACATACATATAATCACGCCTCTTTCCCGTAGGGGTAGGCAGAGACCATTTCTTTCCACTTGCTACGATCCTGACATACTTGTTTCGCTTCGTCCACTTTCATTATTCCCTTCATACATGCTCTTCGGTTTAGGGTACTCTTGACCTGGCCTTTTTTCAAGACGTCCCTGATTTGGTCATGAAACGTCCGCCTAGGTCTACCCCTTCCAACACTTTCATTCACACTCGCCTTATACACTTTTTTCGTCAATCGCTCTTCATTCATTCTCTCGACATGGCCAAACCATCTCAGCATACCTTTCTCAATTTTTGTCACTACATCTTCTTTCAGACCGCAACGTTTCCTTATCTCACTATTTCTTATCCTGTCACTCAGTTTAACTCCTATCATACTTCTAAACGCTCTCATCTCAACTGCATTTATTCTGCTTTCATGTTTCTTCTGCCATACCCAACTTTTACTTCCGTACATGAGTGTCGGAACCAACACCCCTCATGCACAGCCAAACGAGCCTTGTCAGACACCTTCTGACTGTTCATAAAGGAGTGCAAAGCCCCATTCACCATGTTTTCTGCATTCACTCTAATTTCAATATCACTCTCACACTTGCCATCTCTTGTAAACTTTGAACCCAGGTACACAAACTCATTCACTTGTTCAATTTGTTCATCTCCAATCACAATATTGCATTCTGTCACTGCCTCTTCTCTTTCGAACTCCATCACTTTCGTCTTCTTTACATTCATCTTCATTCCCTTTCTAACAAAGGTTCCACTCATAGCAGTTACCATCTCCTGCAACTCCTCAGCCGAAGACGCAAGTAATACTTGGTCATCAGCATAGAGAAAACATTTGACGAGTAACTCATTCATTCTCAACCCACTTTCATTCTCTTTTAAATCTGTCAAGCAATTGTTCATGAACAGATTGAACAGCCACGGTGACGCTACACATCCCTGATTAAGAAGATTAGAACTGGAAATTTGCCTATTTATTTTTTTGTATGGGAAAAAAAATCATTGAATTAGAAAAAATCGTAGAACAAAAGTTGTTAGTCTTGATTTACCCAAGTCGCCTTTTCAAGGTTATTGATTAGATACCTATAGGTAACCCTGTATACGTAAACTTTAACAGCTCTGCCGTGCTGGCTGCTGGCTACTGGCTATACACTTGGTAAAATGTGATACAAATTTCAAGCTTGGCTGGGGATCGAACCTCTCGCCACCCGAGCCATCTAACTTAAAAGCTCGCAAATGCGACGAGTTCTTAGCTTACGTACAGCATCTTTGATTTTTTTCATAAGAAGTGGCTTATCAATTTAATATAACTTTTTAAACTATCATGATTTTGAACATAATTTTCACTCTCGTGATAATGGCGCGGCTTATTCCACTAATCCCCATTGACGGTGATGCGAACTCGTAATGAACTAAAAAGTTCATTAATCCCCATTACGTTAAAAATAAAATACTAATATTTGGAATAAGTCTACGAAACATGATTTTATTTCAAATCACAATTTGTTACAATTTAAAAAGATAACAATTTTACGAACTTACAATTTTTTATTTATTTAATATGTAGAGCATTAAAAACGTAACATTCTTATTATGTACCTAATAAAATCACAGATTGTTGCAGTTATGAAGAATTTAAAATTTAAAATGAATAACTGTAACAATCTGTGATTTTATTATGCACATAATAAGAATGTTACGTTTTTAATGTTACATTTTAAATTAATAACTGAAACATTTTGTGATTTTATATGGTATACAATAGGAATGTCACGTTTTTAATGATCTATTATTTTAAATAAATAATAAGACTTATTCCATTATCCTAATATTAGTATTTCATTAGCTCCGTAAATAAAATTTCATAAAAAAATAACCAGTAAAGTTTCTGACGTTTTTACTTTATAAATTCGTGAAGTGATTTCCAATTCACATCATAGAGCGTTTGTAGTGAGAACCTTGCAAGATAATGGAGTGTATGATATAAGTTATTAAAGTGAGATACATCCTTAAAACGAAGAAAGTTTAGGAGAAGCAAGTGTACGGATACATACAATACTACTACTTGAGAAGAATTGCCTAAATTATTTAAGGAAACATTACGGCAAAGTGAGTAAATTTTTAAATATTCACTAAAATCTCATCGTTACAATTGGCAATTACAAACAAAGACTTTGTTTGCGGTAGTCAAAGTTTTGACCTTTGGACCATTACTCACTTTACACTACACGAATAAAGAACGAGGCAACTGTATGATAATTTCGACTTGTAACTTTAAGCACAACTGGCTCAGGGGATAAAGCGTGTGCTTTAATAAACGGAGCGAAAGCGGTATTCCTGCGGCTGATGGTTCAAATCTGCGAAAGAGGTCACTTTTTGCATGTTACATAACTTTCAAGCAGCCTTGATTTAGTAGCAACGAGAGACGCAAGCGCAAAATCCTCAGCAAGAGAGCAGCGGAATTAATAATTATTATATTGATTTCGGTACTTCAGCTACTCGACAATAGAGGGCGCTAGTAGTCCGAACGCATTGATACAGAAATGGCCTCAAGACCAAAAAGTAAGAATAGTAGCCAGAAGATGTCTCCAATCGAAAGTATGGCTGCAAAGAAAAAAGGAGCGACCAAAAGTCAAGTTAACATAGCCTCTGAAGCGACGACGTCAAACGTTACAACGAGAAAAAAACAGCAAATGGCTAACTCAAACACGAAATCACCACATCCTAAACCAACTCAGCCCACATCCCTGGCTATAATCTCTCCTATCCAGGACCCGAGACATAATAAAACAATGACAAATCGTGTTACAGCAACTGTTGAACAACATGATGTTCCTTGTACACCTACAATCATTAGTTCTCCTGCCTCAGAAAATAAGTCGACACCACTGCACTGTTGTGAATCATCTAAAGAAAATCATGCTATCAATGTTTCTACGAACAATACATTCAGCATGCTCTCCACGGATGATGACGATGAAGATGACGACCAACAATTGCAGCATACTGACTGTACTCTACACAGAAGCTGCCCGGAATTAAATAGATGCAACTTGGAAAACTCAGAGGAGATAAAATTAGTGATTAACAAATTGGAAACTGATCTAGCATCTGCTCATAAGGAAATTGAATCTTTGATTTCCGAAAAATTCACACTAACTGAATTAGTCAATACGTCTAGAGCAAGAATCCAACAGTTGACTCTTCTGTTAAAACAAATGTCTACGCCTTCGGAGAAAAATCACAACAAAAAACGGAATGACGATGGCTTGAATTCGTCCATGGAATCAAACTCTGGAATTATCAAGATGAAACAGAAACCTACTCCTAAACATACCATTACGCACCCACTTCACAAAAATATAAATATATCGCCACTTACTTGCAGCATCAGCGACCAAAAGTGTGACAAACCTGACTTTATTGAGGAGAAAAGTCTACAAGAAATTTCCATAAATCCACCAACAAAGGCCGCTACTTGTATCCAGAACATCGAAAAAGAACAAGATAAAGTAACGAAAAATAGGGTCATTATTTTGGCGGATCAGCAGGGAAATGGTATTCAGCATACACTACAAGAATTACTTGGTGAAAAATATGTTGTTTTTAGCTTCTTGAAGCCTGGTGCCACATTGGTTGATGTTTTGTCTTCTTGTAGAGCGGAATTAGGGCAATTAACTTTAAATGACTATATTATTATAATTGGTTTTCAAAATGATATTAATATATTTTCGACACGTTTTGTTCTAGCTTCATGGCTCACTAAAATGCAAAACACAAATGTTATTGTATGTGAAACATCCTACAATAAACATCTCAATGAAAGCAAATTGAATAATGAAGTGAGGTTCATATGCAATCAATTTAAAAATGTGGTTTTCCTGAATATGGGTTACTCTAGATTTATACCAGCCCGGCGATATTATACATTGAACATGTGCCGTAATATATTACAGGATATTATGCGATTAGCTTACCATAGGGAATATAAAATGTACCAAAAGACATTACATTCTAAGCGTAAATTTTCTAAGGACTTATGTACACAAACAGATTTACCTGCCTACACTGACCAGACTACACAAACTGAACAAGACACACAACATACGAATGTAATAAGCGGTGACAATAATAGAGTCGTTACACAAGACGTAGAGTTTTTTCGAGACTAAACACATTTACGTATTGCATCAAAATATAGACGGGCTTATAAATAAATGTAATACTTTTACTGTATGTTTAGATGATATTGCTGATAAGGGAATGCGAGTAGATATTTTGTGCATTACGGAACACAACATGATTCTAGACGATGTAGTTTGTCTAAACATTCCTGGTTTTACTCTGGCAACAATCTTCACAAGGAAAAATAGACGTGGGGGTGCGTGTATATTGGTGAGAAATAGTTTAAAATTTAAAAATCTTGATAATAAGATATCACAATTCAATATACTGAACGTTTTTGAAACCTGTGCGATTGAATTAATCGATCACAAAATTATTGTAATATGCATGTATAGAGCGCCCAAAAATAAAGTTCATTGCCTTGACTTATTTTACGGAAGATTTAATGGAATTTTAGATGCAATAACTAATAAATTAAATATTAAATTAATTATATGTGGAGACTTTAATATAAATATTTTAGAAAAAACTAAGCAATCAGTGGATTTCAAAGAAATTATTTTAGGCCATAATCTTAAATTATCTGTAAATGAGATCACACGCCCAGCAAGTGGAACGTGTCTAGATAATATTATTCATAATATACGAGGAGCAAAGACAAATGTAATTGAACTCGCTGTCTCTGACCACAAAGCCCAAATAATGGTTGTCCCGGTGAAAAAAATACATGCCTTTGACTATTGGTATACTGCAAAACGAGATTATTGTAAAGAAAACATGCAAAAATTTGGGAAATGTATCGCACAACTTTCCTTCAGTGATATTTATAATACAAGAGACGCTAATCAAGCCTTTACAATATTTCATGAAACATTTCAATTATACTATGGCCTATGCTTCCCTAAAGTAAGGATAAAAAGATGGACTAAGCAAAAACCCAAATGGATGTCTAAGGGTATAAAAGCATGTAGTAAACGTAAAAGGGCTCTACTTTGGGAGTATAGAGTTTCAAAAGACCTTAACGATAAAAATAGGTTCAAAAACTACTCTGCAAGATACAATAAGATAATTAAATTAACGCAAAAATCTCAAAACGATTACTACATATTAAAGTCTAATAATAAATCAAAAGCAACATGGAACATAATTAATAAGAACAAACAAAACTACTTCAATGGAAATATAGAGTATCTAAATTTGAAAGGAGAGATAATAATGGACCCATCTTTAATTGCTCAAGCGTTTAACGACTACTATGTAGATTTAGTATCATGTACTTCAGCAGACAAAACTAATAAATATAGGAAAACATGTACAAATAGCTCTATGAAATCTATATTTTTAAAACCAACCATAGCTAAAGATGTATATACTGTGATAAATGACTTAAGGAACACAAACAGTACTGGGCTTGATAATATAACTACTAATGTTATAAAATATGTGTGCAATCCTATATCACATGTCTTAAGTTTTATTATTAACCTATGTCTAGAACAAGGGATATTTCCTTCAAAGTTAAAAACAACTGTTATAAAACCCATACATAAAAAAGATAGTAAGCATGACATTCAAAACTATAGACCAGTGGCGCTAATACCCGTTTTCTCCAAAATATTTGAGAAAATAATTTTTAGAAACCTATATGACTATTTTGAAGACAACAAATTACTGATAAAAGAGCAAAAAGGGTTCCGTAAAAATAAATCTATTGACTCAGCAATTTATGAATTTTTAGAAATGATATACCCAAAAATAGACAAAAATCAAGAAGTCTATGCAGCATTCCTAGATATGACAAAGGCATTTGACTATGTAGAGCACAGTATTCTATTGAATAAATTGGACACATATGGTGTACGGGGAGTTGCATTAGATCTAGTGAAATCGTATTTAAGTAACAGGACTCAGATTACACAAATAACTAAAATTTGCCCGAAAACTAAAGTTGAAAAAGTTTACATATCTACTGAGAGAATTGTGACGCATGGTGTGCCCCAAGGTAGCGTTCTTGGACCTCTATTATTCTTAATTTATATCAATGACATAATAATGGCGACACCAAATTCAATGATACTTTTTGCCGATGACTGTACTGTAGTGTGCTATGAACAAAATGACATAATTAAAAGCTTAGGTTCCATAATAGATTGGCTTCAAAATAATAATCTTCAAATTAATTTAGACAAAACAAAAGTAATGAAATTTCAACAAACAAGTAACGGTGAATTAGGAAATAAAATAATATTTGAAAATAAAGAAATATGTGAAACGCCAACAACAAAGTTTCTTGGACTTCATATTGATAGCAACATGAAATGGCAATCGCACATAGAATTTGTGGCTGGTAAAACTGTTCAATCTGCCTATGCGCTTCGTATGCTGAGAAAGGTTGCCAGTCAGGAAACTGTTATTACAGCGTATCATGGTAATGTTGTTTCAAGGCTTAGATATGGTATAATTTTCTGGGGAAACGCTGTAAAAATTGAGCGTTTATTTATTGCGCAGAAAAGCTGTATTCGAGCGATTTGCGGGCTTAAAAGAGGGGATAGTTGCAGACCCTATTTTAAAAAACTTAAATTACTGACATTGACCTCTTTATACATTTTTGAAATAGTTTTGCATATAAAACGAAATCCACTTCTTTTTCCCCATATCTCTAGTGCACGTCGCAACAATTATCTACAAATAAGAAGTAATGTTACAACAGCCCTCTTCAGTAATAGTGTCTTTGTGATGTCCGCTAGAATATATAATAAATTACCTGCTGAAATTAGGGATTGTGACAACTTTATGACATTCAGGACTAAGCTATATAATTATCTCATTGACAATACATTTTACTCAATAAAAGAATTCTTTGAAAATATTTAATAAGTAGGTAGGTAATAATTCTGACTTTATGTTTATCACTAGTAATAAAAATTCTTTGACAGTGTTTATAATTTTGACTTTATATTTTAAATCTATTAATTTATTGATTAATGAATATTTTAAATTAGAATTTTGTTCAAATATAATATTGTAAGTAAATAAAATAATTTGTAATAATGATAATCTAATAAGTACCTACCTAATTTGTACACCCAGTGGGTAGATCACAGTGCTCTTTATAATTTATATTAACACCTTTGTAACCTGTGTATCACAAATAAATAAATTTGAATTTGAATTTGAATTTGAATTTTTAATGTAATGGGGATTAGTTAACTTTTTTAGTTCACTACTCCCCATTACGAGTTCGCATCAGCGTCAATGGGGATCAGTGGAATAAGACCACGAGGCATGCAACTGTGCTGAAATATTCTGATATCGTAATATTTTTACCTAAATTCTACCCGAATTAAAATAATTCTGTAACATACAACTCGCAACGTAGTTCGTCGTGTCAGTCAAAACAACAAAATAAATTAATAAATAACAAGGCCAAAAATATTCGGACGACGCGAGAATTGGAACTTAACGTTCTCGCCTCCCGTGACCCGAGTTAGGTTCGAACCGGAGCGCATCGGGCCGGGAGGTACCTTGCGGAAGATGGCGTCGTGCTTGGCATCCCCGTCGGGCGCGTCGTGGTTGCGCAAGGTGGAGGGCGGGACCCAGCGTCGCCTCGGCGCGGCCGAGGCGCGCGGCGCGGGCCCCGCTTGCCGCGCGCTGTCCGTCTTGTCGCCGGTGCTGCCCCCGCGCAGTGCGCTCGAGCCGCCGCGCCGCCTGCTGGACGAGCTGCTCTGCAACAGACGCGCGCGTGACGGGCGGACCTCGGCGCCGCCGCTGCAAGGTCGCGCCTGACCGATGGGCGTCAGGCTTCACGGTCGACCCTTGCCGTCGCACCGATCGTCTTTGTCCGAAAACCTAGCCGCGACTCGAACCACGGAAGTCATCCTAGGCAGGGGCACCGATCTAAAGGTCGTCGGTTCGAATACCGGGAACGGCCGTGCACGAGTTCGATTCATGTTTTAAGGTATCTACGCAGGCGGAGCTAGCTCGGCCGTCCTATCGGGCGAGCGGCGTCAGGCAACGTTCTGCGAGTCCGCTCCCGACGAACGTAGGGACGTGATCACTCGAGCGCGGCCGTGCTTCGGAGGCGGGACCTAGCTTTAAAATGTTCCAGTTTACTAATGTACTAGTAGGATAGTGAAGTCTCGGAGCGAGATGTGAGCGTCGCCGAGGCGCGATCGCAGTCATGAGGGGGCTCGAGTCGGCGACCTCGCGCCGCGCGGCCCTCGCTCGTCTAGCGGGCGCGCGGTCGACGACCCCGCGCGTCCTTGCGTCCTCCAGCCGCGCCGACCTCATCCACCGTAGGACTGCGGCGGCGGCTCGCACGGAACGTCTCATCGATCCAAATTACGATTTTTTATAAGACTTACCTACCTAGGTAGGTACAGAACGTAGCGAGTCCGCTTACGACTCTTCCGTTCTACCTTCCGAGTGGGAGGGTCGGTTCTAGCGAAGGAGAAGGATAGAGGAGGCATGCCACGGGTGACCGTTCTCACTAAGATTACGAGACAAGACGATGATAAATTCGGCGGTCAGTGAACCCAGTTAGGTATGCCGTGCTACGAGGATCTACGTTTGATTAATTTATCATTTCATACGTTGATCGCAGACATCGATTATTCGAATAAGTTTCATTCGAACCGGTCTCAGTTCTCCGTCCGCGGGTCCGCGGTGCCAATCGAACCGGGCTACTTATCGAAGGTTTTCTTCGGGTTTACTAGGCAGGTAGGTGATAGATCGGTAAGAGAGACGAGCAGCGCTCGACCTAGTGGCGCGGCCCCCGGCGGTGACCCACATCGCGGCGCACCCGCGCCCTCGCCTGACCCACTGCGCGCCGCCCTGCACCCGCCCGGCGTCGGCGCGTTTTTCGTCTGTTCCCCCATATTGTCTATCGAACCGCGATTTTCGCTCGCCTGTTCTTTGTTGACGACAATTTTACGTCGAAAACTCGGAAAGTATTTAACGGATTTTCATGACATTTTTACAGGTACACTGGACACTGGACGGAGCACAAGTGGAAGCAGAATATAAGCTTTGTTTCGTTGAAATCGGGTGTCGGAGAGAAGTGACCGCCATGCGGACGAACTCGCTGCGACATTTAGTCGATAGTACCTACCTATTTGTCAAAATAAATGTTTATTTGTATTTTGTAATTATTTTTTATCCTAAGTTTGCAATATATTTATATTAATGTATTTAAGCCGACTTAAATACATTAATAAAAATATATTGCAAACATACTCCAATAGCATGTAGCAATGACGAGTCAAATAAACGCCTAGCTAGTGGATAGTATTTTTAACCCTCGACGCAAAAAGAGGAGTGTGCATCTGTCTGTGGTATTGTAGCTCCCAAACGGATGATTTTATCCCATGTTCTTAGCCATGTTTCATGAAAATCTGTTCAGCCGTTTGAAGATCATCAGCTCGATGAGGGAGTTGTTTTGGGTTTTCTCTCGACGCAAAAAGAGTTCGCAAGAAGAGTTGATGAGGGGATATCGATTTGAAATTTGGTACCATTACTTCAATGATATTGAAAAAACATGGTAATGTAACCATGACTTTAAATATGACATGTAAGGGTAAGGATCAGCTAATGTAGGGGGGTTTTTAAAATTTTTAATTTTGTTTTATTTCCATTTTTATGCTCATCAACTCAAAAGAATTCCTGTTTAAATTAATATTAAACACAATTTTGATATTACAATGTAATTAGTCTATACAACCTGGGTGGTTGCGGCATGCGACGACTAGGGTGGTTGGGACTGTATGCTAGTTGGAGCATGGTGTCTATTGAATCCTCAATCAAATGCATTGAACTCGGTAAGATAATGTTGTGCTATGAAAATTTAGTTCCCATAGGAGCAAAAAAAAAGTGTTGAACTGAGTGTGGCCAGTGTCATAATATAAAGCCCTTATTTGTACATTCCAAAATATTTTTTATTTTTATTCTAAGCTGACTTTGAAACACAGAGTTAAATTAAAAAAACATACATAGAATACATAAAATCACGCCTGTTTCCCGACGGGGTAGGCAGAGATCACGGATCTCCACTTGCTACAATCCTGACATACTTCTTTTGCTTCATTCACTCTCATTACATTCTTCATACATGCACATTGGTTTGGGTACTCTGGACATTCTTGAATCATTTAAAAATAAAATAAAATCATTTACATTTTCCCAATTGGCATTATGTTTATGGAATCAATTCCTTTTTGTTAATAGCTTAATTTGAGTTTTTTTTTTGACAAATGCTTTGTTGGAAATTACTTTTTATCAAAAATAGAGAAAGCTATTATTTTCTTATTTAAAATGGACCTCATATTTGCCTAAAAATAAAACCTCATTACAAAATGAAATGTTTCCTTGGGTTTATAATATAAAGCACCCTTCCAACAGAAGTCCACATGTCCTGACCCGTGGCCACACCAGGAATCTCTCCCACTGCCACATATGTATTAGATATTCTACTAGGACATTAGCACCCTGCCTGACCTCATTATTGACCACACCATTTATGTCTCTATCACTAGGTAAGTAAGGCACGTTAAGAGAAACTAATGATATTAAAAAACTTTACTCATTGACTACCTTATGGCGAAGAGATTTTGTTGTCAGTCTGTTAGTCTGTAGCTATCCATTTTCTGCAACCATGTAGTGAAGAAAACCTTTCAACTACAGTTTTGATCACTATTTAGAAATAAGTTTGCATGTACCTACCAACTGTAATGTTGAAATAATTCTTTATTTACTCTTCCACTGTGGCTTATGTTAATGTCACCAACACCACTGCTCTGCACCATGACTAGAACTATTTGACCACCTCACCTACTGTACGTACCGGTAGGTTTCGTTGTATGGGTAGGTATTATTTTTACAAGTTATTAGCATGTAAAAATAACTATTTGATTCATGTATTTTGACCCCTACTATGGAATGACCTTAGGCCATTTTGGTATTATCTTCCAACGTTACTTATATTTTTATAGATCCATTGAATACCGGGCCTGCGGCCGAGGCAGGCTGCCGCAGTCGCGGACTCCGACCGATCGACCATTGCCGTTAGAGGTTAGAATGCATCCTATGCCTCTCGCTTGCCCAGGACGCTGTCGTGAGGGAAGCGTTCGCTAGCACGCGTATTGTGTATTATTCAGTTGGGTTTCAATATTAAGGTAGACGTACAAAAGAGTGGAACACGTAAAAATGGCTCACAAAGGTGACGCATCGACACGATCCGATCGAATGACCGTCGTCAAATTTGCGGAAATTATCCATTTTGATGGTAGATCACTCCCACAATACATTCGAGAAACAGTTTATTCACTAAATGCACCTTACTATATAAAATTCACAAACTTACGAGGCGACGAAAGTTAATTTTGTAGAAGCACACGAACCGCGACACGACAGACAAGACAAGCGGTTTCTTTCTTTCTTTCTTTCTTGTCTTCTCAGTAAAATGTACTGTGCTGTACTGTAGGAACGTACGTAGGTATCTATCTACTTTACCTAGAAGTAGGTAGGTAGGTAGTGCTGCGTACCTACATACAATAAGTATCTCACTCACTCACTTCACTCAACACAGCTCAACACTACCACACTACCTGCTATCAACCACAGATAATTACATGCTCCTAATAATCAACATTGAGCAATATAATTGACCGTCTAGAAAGTTAAAGATTGCCCAATGATTTAGTTGAGATATATTAAGAATTCTTAATATATCTCAACTTCTTAAATAAGAGCGCTGGTGGTGTAGCGGTAGCACCCCTGCCTCACGATCCGAAGGTCGTGGGTTCAAACCTGGTCGTGCACCAATGGGTTTTTCCATTCGAAAAAATTATGTGCGCAATGCCAGTGCTCTTAAACGGTGAAGGAAAACATCGTGAGGAAACCGGCATACTATAGAACCAAAAATTCGAAGGTATGTGTCATAGGTTAGTATTCTTATAAGCGGCGATGGGCTTGCAACCTGTCACGTACGAAATACTAACTACTGTGCAAAATGTGGGTATGTACCAAATGTCATGTTTGGACTTGCCTCTGACTACCCCCTTTAGATATCCTCAAAGATCTAAGTAACCAAAGATCTGAGGAGATATCCGGGGATTACAGTCGTGATCATATTATTATTATTATTATTATTATTTTATTTATTAAATAAATTTTTAACAAATATTATTTAGTATTATATATTCCGAGCAATTCTTGTAGGTATATATTATTTGTATAAAATATTCATAGTTATACACCGTGAAATTATAATGGTTATTTACCCGCGGCAGAACAACTTCCCTTTTGGAGTACTTTCGAAACATAGAATAAAAGTAAACAAATAAAAATGTTTTTGTTTTAAAATAATTTACAAATGTTCATCAACTCGTAACTTGTAGGTACCTACTATTCGAATCACACGAGCCGCCGGCCGCCTTCGCGGCGGTATCGGGATGAATTATTATTGGTTCGTGGTCGCTTTTGAATTAAATTTATTTATACAACGGTTGTATTACCAAGACAAAACCTGTTCGCTGCGGGAAAACAACGATTAAAATTTATCGGTGTATTATGACAGGACAACGTCTGTCGGCTCTGTCAGTTATGGCTAAAAACACATTGTAATATTTCAATTCACTGTAAAAACAACTAAAAACTAAAAAGCATTGGAAAGGAAATTGGTACCTAACTAATAGTGAGTGACACAATGAATAATATACACTATCTTTACTCTGAGGGGTATAGGTATAGGTACCATGCATGTCATAATAAATAATTATAATATACTAGCAGCGAAACCCGGCGTTGCTCGGGTTAAAATACATCGCATGTTTAATGGTAGTACCTGGGTGACCGAGCTTTGCTCGGTTTTTTTTATTGGTAAACGACGTTTTCTAAAAATGAAACCTTGCTAGATCGATTTATCGCCCCCAAAACCCTCTGCATACTAAATTTCATGAAAATCGCTGAAGCCGTTTCCGAGATTCCAATTATATGTATATATACAGGGTGTCCCAAAAAGTAGTGTCAAGCGAAAGTCCAGAGATAGAACACCCCTTGGGGTATCCGAATCACCCCCATGTATATTCCGCGATTTTTTATAGTTTTCGAGTTATGATTTTTTTTCCGAATTTTCGAAAATTTACGACTTGAACAACTTAAAACATTCTTTAAAAAAAAGTATAAAACTTTCTTGAGATTTTTTTTTTACTTCTGAATTGTTATGAGTTGTTCTTTTATGCATAAAATAATCAGCTACGTGACTTTGATAAAAACTATGAAAATGTTGGTGTAAAGTCAAATAATTATATTCGGTGAATTATGACAAAAATTTTCAACTTTAAATTAAAAATCTTAACAAGTGATTTCATGGTTCCTAAATAAATCTAAAGAATTTTCCAGACTCTCAGCTTTCATAATCATTAAAAAAAAGTAGTACTTAATAGGCTACTTTGGCTAAAATCGGCCTTCAAAGACGGTGAGGTGGAAAATTCTTAAAATTAGCTACCTGATTAAAAAATTGATTTTGTCCATTTTATCATTCCTAAGCTTAATTTGTTTGTTAACTAACCAAAAATGACTGCAGGAAAGTAAGATTTCATTAATAACGAGCAATTCTTGTATATATATATATATATATATATATATATATACAAGAATTGCTCGTTTAAAGGTATAAGATAAGAAATATTTAGGGATCCATTTTCTTAAGTAGATAGATATTAATATAGATTTCTGTCTTAGATAATAAGACATCCTTGGAACTTTCTAGATCTTTCCAGAAACTTTATACAACATTCTAGATCATTTTGGATCAATTTTATCGATTGCACACATTTTGGAACTTTCTAGATAGGACTTTCTAGCTTGTTGAAATATTCTAGATCGATTACAATAATTGCACGGCTTGTTGTAACTTTCTAGACCATTCCAGAAAGTTTTTGAACTTTCTAGATTGATTTCATCAGTTGCACACATTCTGGAACTTTCTAGATCATTCCCGAGATTTTCAGAATTTTACAGAACTTTACATTAGTTAGAGAAGGACAGATATATAATATTATTCCATATTTTCGCCCCCTACAACCACCCCTTTTCACCCACCCCGATCAAACTCCCATAAGCACACCAAGAGACCAAGGAGTATTTGCCATCCCAGTGGGAAGTTGATCAAAGTTGCGGATGATAGAAAAAACCGTGGACACACGTACGAACATTAGCTAGCATTCTATATAATAATATTATATTATCTTAATATATAAAACAAAGTCGGGTTTGTTCGAACACTTATAACTCTAGAACAGCTGGACCGATTTTCATGCTTTATGGTTTTTTGTATTTCTCTCCGTTCCGAATAGCAGAATGATTATTAAAACCATTGGAAAATTGACGAAAAAATAAAATTGAAAAAAAATAAGAGGTAAAGTACCTACCACGCGGGCGAAGCCGTGGGCGGGAAGCTAGTTATTAATAAGATTATCTTTAAGAATCACGCACGCCGTCACTCATGCTTGCATGTGAATTGTGACTCAAGCCGCGACTTATGGACGAGTCCGAGAGGTATCTGGACAATGAAATTTCACTGAGCCTTGCACACTATCGGACGAAGTCGTAAGTCGTGCCCCTGGCTGACCTTGAGCGTTCAGACGTCCGACAACAATCTGGAATCGTCCGCGGACGGTGTTGCCTGCAGTGTTGGATTCAGACCCTTGAAAAAATATTGTCTATGGAACTTAAAATAATACTACTCGACACTCACACTTTCACTACTCGACATGTTTCTTCGTCTACACCAGTGCTACCAGCCGATAGATGGATGAACTTACAGAAATATGAATAATATAGTAATATTTTCGATTTTTGCTTGGTAATAAAAGTAACTTTCTGGCAACACTGGTCTATGTTTAGTGTAATAGTTGTCTATGGAATGGGCGTGGCCAAAATCGTCCGAACACCCTTACACATTATAAGCCGCATCCGTCGGACGCGGCTTATGGACGAGTCCGACAGTATGTTTAACGCTTAACGCTTCACTCTCTTGTCACTTGTCAGAGTTGTCTGATAGCACCTCAGAGTAAAGATTAGCACAGGTTAGCACAAATCTGCACAAATGCGCATCCTACTAGCTAGACTGTGGCACACACCACAGAGAATATAATCACTACGTGTACACACACACACAGCACAGCCAGCACATACATAACATGCGTTAGCATCTTAGTAGTCTGTGTACATAACCAAACAAACCAACTTCGATCGAGTGAGTTAGTTTTAGAATTTTTCTTATAATATTTCATTTATCTAAGCTTTTTTATTGCAAAACAAAACAAATGCTTATTTGAACATGACTTAACTCAGTCACAATAATTTGAGTATTATACAACCTTAGAAGAATTATACCATAAACCTTCAAATCCTCCAGATTTCAGTTTTCACAGTAAAATTTGTCAGCGCGAGATATTCTAAAAAACAGAAATGTCGAAACCAGTTGACCTCGAGCTAAAAAAAGCATTCTTAGAATTGAATGTTAAAATGATAGAAACCAGCAAGAAAATTAGCGATATTGACGCTGAAAAGAATGCGCTCGGTAGTCTGCTCGAGCAAGTCCAGTTGAACTCGCTCGGCATAGCGGCCGTCTCGGAGGGCACCAACACGTACGAGGCCGTGGGCAGGATGTTCCTCAGTAGAAACGTTGACAATATGAGGAAACTATTTGCTGACCGTAAAGTGGAGTTGAGTCAGCTCATAAAGGATTTAAATGATAACAAAGAGTATCTGGAAAAAAATCTCAGGGAAAGTCAAGACAACATCAGGGAAATGGTGCAGCTGAGAAAAGATCAAGGTGAAACTAAAGTTAACTAATAAGGTACCTACCTACCTGACTCCTTTATTGTATTCACAAAATGACCTAAGTTTATATAGTGCTACCTACTAACAATTAATATATTTGTGTCTTTGTACCAGCAGCACGATTTAATGTATGCATCTACCTAGGTAGAGGTAGATCAGTCTAAAAATGCACGCCCCTCCAATGTATTTACCTCTACATGCGGTACAAGTACAAGTGGAGGGGCGTGCATTTTTAGACTGAATCACCTCTACCTAAATTATTTGTTTATTTACTTTAATATAAAGGCTATAACTCTCTCCTGTTAAACATGATTATGTTGCTATTGGCTGCCATTTTTTTTTATATAATATGTAATAATAGGTACAGTGGTATACTCTCCTGTGGTAGGTTATTCAACTGTTTATTTTCTGGTATATTGGCCTCATATTATTATTAAGAGGTATGTATAAAAGAAACATTATTTACAGTGGGTAGGTAAGTATTTTATTGTTAGCAAAAAAGCCTGCCTTAATAGGTTGTTAATAATAAAAAAAGACCATTTGCATTTATAATGTGTAACACCTTATAAAACATTATGATTTGTTATTGTACCTACCTACTACATGTAGTCAAACTGAAATATTAGCTAATTACCTATTATTAAAACTACTACATACCATTCAATAAAATACCTATATAGGTAAGTACTTATCTTTTGCTAATCCCATGTACTTTATGTTAATGTGACATTTTAAATGACTGTTTCAGTTTATTTTGTATGCCATGTAAATTGGTGTTGACTAATAAAGCTACAGAAAAATTATGGAAAACTAATTTAATTTAGTCTTTTTTAGCTTTCTTAAGTCATTTAAGAATATTAAAATGGTAATTTGGTCAGTATTTCTAGTGAACATAATACGATCATACCTCTTTTGAAGTTAGTCTAGGGAACAACTGAATTATCCACTGTTGGAGTGCCGGGTGTAGTGTAGAAAAATATTTGCGTTTTGTCGTAATCGTCATAATCCATAGGTCTGCTGTGTGGCAGCACTCGCCATACGCCAAGCTCGTCGTAAGAGTAGCTGGCCAGTGCCCGAATACTGCAGATTAATACCTACTTACTATTTTTATTGAGGTAGGCAAGTAGGAAGTATATATGTATGTTTCTGGGTAAGATACTACATCTTCTAGACCCTCGGCCACTAGTGTCCTGAAAGTGATTTTAGACTTCCACTTGGTCCCGCGTCCTGTGCGCATCATCTCAATTAGATGCAGACTTGCCTGCCTCTGCCCCGGTACACAGGGTCAGTGCTCTTAAACTTGATTTCGGCACCTCTGTACCTATATACTGTACTAGCTTCTGCACGCGGCGTCGCCCGCGAAGTACCTACATAAAATATAGCCTATGTTCATCCTGAAAGTTCATTCTACACATTGGTGAAATAATTTTTCAAATCGGTTCAGTAGTTTCGGAGCCTATTCAATTCAAACAAACAAACAATCAAATCTTTCCTCTTTATAATATTAGTATAGAAGTATAGATGTGTAGGTATTCACTGCGGACCCACGATACCCCTGGTGGTATCGTGGGTCTTTTAAAATCAAACGATACCCCCAATTAGAGCTCGGAATACTGCCAGCGTCAAACTCGCAACCAGCTCTGTAGCTTTGAGGAGTCATTGTGATAGATATATCTCGTGTAGATACCTGACGATGGTATCTTTAGTTACATAACAGATAAAATGGCCATCAATTTGATGTTAATTTCGATTATATTTGGTGACAAAACAAAATGGCCATTTTCAATAGGAATATGCCTAAATTTATTTCAGCTTTCTGAGGGTACGCAGTTGTAGGTAGTTTCTATTGACTAAACTTGTTCAGTTCAACTCACTAATTTTATTTCAATAATACATGAGCACTCTAGTATAAATTGTTAGAGAAAAGTCTTCACAAGACCGTGCCTGGTTAAGGTAGGTACACATAATACATAGGTATATTTAAAACTTGAAAGCACCCATTTCTACTTTGTCCTAGTGTAGGTACATACTAGCTGCCCGGTCGTATTTACAATGATACACGAATTACACAATGGTATAAAATTAAATTCAACAGTCATAAAAATATTAAGTGTAATATAATAATATACTTACTGCACAAAATTAAAGAAATCTGTTTTTATTTCATGGTAAAAAACTAAAAAATAGTTGGCTTTTAGATTATGTATTTACATCTGTTCTTTAACTTTGTGCAGTTTATAATCTTACACCTTGTACACAATTGAGCAAGTCCATATACGAATTAAGTACACTTTTGAGATTCATATGGCGCCATCGCTCAGGTACAGACGCGCCACGCGGGGCTTCTTTTTACAAAATATAATTTATACCTATCAAAAATATATAAAAGAAATTAGTAGGATATAAAAATCCTCTTATTAGATAGCTGAAGGTACGTGAGGTGCCGCTCGGAGCCAGCTGCCGTGAGGCGTGCGCGCATGTCCACATGCTACATTTGAATAGTTCCAATTGCATTCACACAGAAACTAGTTTCTAAGCGAAGTAAGGTACTTATAGTAAAAAAAAGGTTCTTAAATTCACCTAGCATATTCTTAAATGGTCCTCCTTGTTTTTTAATCAGGTAAGTATATAAAAAAACGATTTCGACTTGGAGTTCCGTTCAAGTTACTAGTACTGTATATCTACTACCATCTGTATAGCTAAGGTTTGCTGCTTCCGTGCGTCGTCGGCGCCCCGTTCCGCTCCGTCGTCGTACGTATCTACACGGTGAAACTACCGCACCCGGTCGGGCGGGAGGGGGGGGCTGCGCTCGCGGGGCTCACATGCCGGACTCGGCGATGCCTTCGTCATCTGAAACACGCAAAGCGTCGCGTCACCACGAGTCGGGAGCCAGCCTGCCGGGCTCTGCGCACTGCGCACTGCGCACTGCGCACTCCGCCACACGGCTCATTCCGGTTAGTTCCAAGTGCAAGCGAGCGGACGACTCTGCGCGGATGACGGAAACACGATGCGATGGGATTAGTGGGTCAGCTCGACGTAACGCCACGCATCCGTTCGGCTCTTTCGAAGGATACGATCGCGCCGAACAAGCGACGGAATGACGAGCGGTTAGCGCGGTCGGAGCGAACACTGTATTAGAGGAGGGCGCGGTACCTGGGCGGGGCGGGCCGCGCGCTCAGTCTCGGCCTGCTTCGATCGACACAATCTATTATATCGGGAAAGAAAGTAACAAATTATACGGAACCGCAACGTAATCATCTACGTATAGGATCTCCGGGCGCACGCTCACCCTCGAAGGCCGGGTTGAGGTGGTGGTTGTGCGGCGGCGGCGTCAGGTCCTGCCCCTCCAGCACGGCCACCAGGCACTGGTGGATGCAGATGTACTGCTGCTCCGTCTGCACCATCCACACGCGCTCGCGCCGCATGGCGTGCACCATGCCGAACACGTCCAGCGAGTCCGCGCCGCGCGCCAGCTGCTGCAGCGCCGTGTCCAGCGTGATGAACGTGCCCGAGCGGCCCACGCCGGCGCTGCAGTGCACCACCTGCGGGGGGGAGGGTCAGCGCGCGCCGCGGGGCTCCGGGCGCGGGGGCCGGGGCGGCGCTCACCACGGGCCGCGCGTCGGGCGGGCAGCGCTCGCGGAAGGCGCGCACGAAGCGCGCCAGCGTCTCGGGCGGCTCCGGCACGCCGAAGTCGGGCCACGTCGTGAAGTGGAAGTGCTTGACGACGCGCTGCTCGCTGCCGCGCGACAGCATCAGCTCGGTCACCGTCCAGTCGGGGTAGCGGCTCTCGTTGAGCGCCGTCACCGCGATGTCGCCGTAGTACGCGGGCCGCGTGTCGTACGGCCAGTAGCGGTCGCACTTCTCGCGGCCCTTCTCCACGCAGCGCGTCAGCATGACGATCCCGCGCGCGCCGCTCTCCCAGCACATGCGCCAGAAGTCGTCGCGCGTGGAGTGCAGCGGGCCCTGCGTCACGATGAACTCGCGCGGCGACGCGTGCCCCGGCACGTAGTTCGCGTTGATGTAGTCGGAGCCCTCCTCGTCGTCCACCGGGCGCAGCTTGTAGCGCGAGTGGTCGTACGGCAGGATGTTGGTGAAGCGGTTCTTGGGCCGGTTCACCGGCAGGTCGGCCGCCGTCGTCGGCTGCTCGCGCCCGACGTGCTTCAGCTCCTCGAACTCCTCGCTGAAGCGGAAGTCCGAGTCGGCGGCCATCAGGCGGTAGTGCTCCAGGAAGTCGGCCACGCGCACGGGGCGCGAGCAGCGCGGCGCGGGCGCGGCGCCGGGGCCCGCGCCCGCGCCCGCGGCCGCCGCCCGCGCCCGGCGCCGGCGCAGCGCCAGCGCCGCCGCCGCGCCGCCCAGCGCCAGCGCCAGCGCCGCGCTCGCGCCCGCGATCCAGCCCGTGCTGTCGGCCTCTGCGCACACGAGCGAGTCCTCCATCGGCGCCGCGGCACTGCCGCCGCGAGCCGCTATCTGCGCCGCGGCCGATAGCGCGATAGCGATATCGGCCGCGACCACCTACTTCCTTATCTACACTCATCTATACCTATATAAGAGCTTAACCTGACTGACTGAATGACTGACTGACTGACTGACTGACTGACTGACTGACTGATTCATCATCGCCGAGCCGAAACCGCTGAAGCTAGGAAGCTGAAATTTGGAAGGTGGCTTCCTTTTATAACAAAACCACCCACTAAGGCGGGATTTTTGGAAATTCCACCTCTAAGGGGGTGAAAAAGGGTGAAAACGTTAGTATGAAACTTTTTAACGCGTGGAGCGATTTTCATGAAACTTTGTTTGTGCACTGTAAATGCAAAATGAATGGACACATGTTTCAGGATTTTTCAATATGATCTTCAAAAAGGGGTCAAATGTGGGGTCAATGTTTGTATGGGAACTTTTTAACAGGTGGTGCGATTGGTCTGAAACTTTGTTTGTGTACTGAAAATGCAAAATAAATGGACACGTATTTCAGGATTTTTCAATTTAACCTTCAAAAAGGGGTCAAAAGAGGGTCAATGTTTGTATTGGAACTTTTTAACGTGTGGTGCGATTGGTCTGAAACTTTGTTTGTGTACTGTGAATACAAAATGAAAAATGAACGGACACGTGTTTCAGGATATTTCAATATAACCTCGAAAAAGGGGTCAAATGTGGGGTCAATGTTTGTATGGGATCTTTTTAACCTGGTGCGATTGGTCTGAAACTTTTTTCGTGTTTCAGGATTTTTCAATAAAACCTTTAAAAAAGGGGGTCAAAGGGGGTCAAATGGGGGGGGTCAATGTTTGTATGGGAACTTTTCAACGGGTGGTGCGATTGGTCTGAAACTTAATTTCGTGTTTTAGGATTTTTCAATATAACTCTAAAAAAGGGGTCAATGTTTGTATGGGATTTTATTAACGGTTGGTGCGATTGGCCTGAAACTTTGTGTACTGTATATACAAAATGCATGGACACGTGTTTCAGGATTTTTCAATATGACCTTCAAAAAGGGGTCAAATGTGGGGTCAATGTTTCTATGGGTACTTTTTAAAGGGTGGTGCGATTGGTCTTAATTTTGGTTTGGATACTAAATAAATGGAAACGTATTCCTGGATATTTCAAAATAGCCCTCTAAAAAGGGTAAAATTGGGTGTCAAAGTTATTATGGGATTTTTTTATTAGTGTGATTTGTTTGAAACTCAGTTTAGTTAGATACCTACTTTGAGTGAACGAAGTCGCGGGCGGGACAGCTGGTTATACAAGGAGGTGAAGTCGATTCGCCGATTCCAAAAATTCCTTAACCGACGTTCAGGGGCCTTACCACGAATTCATAATACATTACCGAATTAGTCTTACATCGTGATTTCGTACCATGACCTATGTAAATTGGATGGAAGTAGGGACGTTTCTATAATGGAATCGTTGCGGAATCGTTCTGGAAGACTTCGTGGGAAGGCCCCAGGATGAACGCTCATGGGCTGACTTCGAACGGAAGGAGCGAGAGGCGGCGGACTGACCGGTGTGCACGATCGTGTACTGCGTGTCGGTGAACTTGTCGGGAGCGGTGTAGGCGCGCAGCTTCACGTAGTACTTGGTGGCCGGCTTCAGCGGGCCGTTGCAGTAGCGGCGCGCGCCCGGCTCGCAGCGCTCCGAGCCGATCGTGAACTCCTCCTCGGCCGCGCCCGCGCCGAACGGGAAGTAGGGCTCCGTCACCTGGTAGGGCGGCCACACCGCCAGGCGCTGCACCTCCTGCCACGAGGGCAGCCGCGCCGCCGCCGCGCCCGGCGCCGCCGGCTCCTCGGCCACCACCAGCGTGTAGGCGGTCACGTTCCCGTTCGCCGGCGAGAAGTAGTCCGAGCGGAAGCGGACCGCCGCCGTGCTCGGCGTGGTCTGCGCCGGCGCCGGCAGCGCCGAGGGCGCCGGGCGCGGCGGCGCGCCGATCGCCATGTGCTGCGTGACGCGCGCCGCCGCGCCCGCGCCGCCCGGGGTCTCGCCGCGCAGCGCGAACTCGTACGTGGCGCCCGGCGCGAGCCCGTCCACGGCGCCCGCGCGCGCGCTCGGCGGGAACTCCACCGAGCGCACCGCGGCCGGCGCGCCCAGCGGCCAGTAGTCGAGCACGAAGCGCGCCAGCTCGCCGTGCGCGTCCTCCGGCGGCAGCTCCCACGCGAAGGCCACGCGCGCCGGCGCCACGTCCCGCGGGCGGAAGGCGCGCGGCGCGGCCGGCGGGGCCTGCGCCGTGCGCACGGCGGCGGACACCGCGCGCGACACGGTGCGCAGCGCGCCCGCCGCGCCCGCGCGCACCACCACCGTGAACGTGTAGGCGGTGTGCGGCCGCAGCTCGCGCAGCGCCAGCTCCGTGCGGCGCGTCACGTGCGTCTGCAGCGTGTCCGCCGCGGCCAGGTACTGCAGCTCGAAGTCGGAGAAGGCGCCGGCCGGCCGCGCCCACGCCAGCGTCACGGCGCGCGCCTCCACGCGCGTCGCGTTCAGCCACGCCACGGCGCGCGGGTCTGCAAGCGCGGCGCGTGAGCGGCGGTCGGCGACCCCCCCGACCGCGCGGTGTTACCTTCACCCGATAGCGTGTTAGAGACCCGTTAGTGCACCCGTTAGTGCTCAACCCGGAAAGACCGGAAGCGCCCGCCGATCGGAACCGACTAGAATAGTGATCGATGTTAGTAGCAGGGAAGGTGCGAGCGAGAGAGAGGGCCGGCACTCACAGAGGCGCGCCTGGCGCTGCACCGGGTGCGAGGTGACGTTGTGCGACACCGTCCACATGGTGACGTTGTAGAGCGCGCCCGGCACGAGCGCGGGGAACAGCACGCGGCGCGCCCGCTCGCCGCCCGCGCCGCGCTCCGCCTGCTGCGCCGCGCCGCCCGCGCCCGCGCCCGCCGGCAGCGCCTCGCCCGCCTCCAGCCGGAACCGGTACGAGTCGAAGCGCGTCGCGGCGCGCGGCGTCGGCGTGTACGTCACCTGCAACGTGCGCGCTAGCAGCGGCCCGCCGGGCGCGGCGCCGGGCGCGGGGACTCACCAGGATGCTCGGGAGCGTCTCGTTCTTGTCGTCGCCCTCGGCGTCGTCGGCCTCGGTCACTATCGTCATCTCGGACAGGATCAGCGGACCTGCCGAGCACCGGTCGGTCGTCACATCGGGCGGGGGCGGGGGCGGGGCGGGGCGGGGCGGGGGGCCACTCACGGGTGCGCGTGTCCATCGTGAACAGGTCGCTGGTGAGGTTGTAGGAGTGCGCGGCGATCTCGATCGCGTAGCCGACGCCCGGCTCGAGCTCGCCGAGCAGCGCGCGCGCCGCGCCCGCCGCCGGCGCCTCGACCGACAGCTCGCGCGGCGCGCCGTCCGCGTCGCGCGGGCGCACGCGCAGCGAGTAGCGGTCCACGCGCCCGGCGCCGCGCGGCCACTCCAGCGTGAGGTTGCGCGTGTCCACCAGCTGCGCCACGTTGGACACGGGGTGCGGGCGCACCGTGTGCCGCGCGTGCAGCGGCGCGCGGCTCGGCACGCCGTCCGCGTCGCCGTCCGCGCGCTCGCTGTACGAGTCCAGCTCGATCTCGTACCGCTCGCCGGGCGTCATGTTGCCGATCTCGGCGGAGCTCGCGGTCGGCGGCAGCGGCGGCAGCGCCAGCCAGCCGGCGGCGCGCTCCGGCCGGTAGCGCAGCGCGAAGTGCGACACGAGCCCCTCGGCCGGCGCGGGGCCCTGCCAGCGCACGAGCGCGCCGTTGGACGAGGCGCGCTCCACCGACAGCGCCACCGGCGGCAGCGGGCGCACCGGCCGCGCCAGCGTGTGGTTCTCGCTCAGCAGGCCGTGGCTCGACGCGGCCAGGCGCAGCTCGTACACCGCGCCCGGAAACAGCCCCGTCAGCGTCGCCTGCGTCTCCCCCGTCGTCAGCTGCCGGGCGGAGGGGAGGGGCCGGTCAGCGGGGGCCCCCGCCCCACGCGCGCGCGCGCGGGCACTCACCGCGCGGTAGGGCGCCGGCGGGCGCTGCACGCGGCGGTAGCGCAGCTCGTAGCGGTCCTGGCGCGAGGTGACGTCGCTGCGCCACGCGAGCCGCAGCTCGCGCTGGCCCGGCTCCGCGCTGCGCACGAGCGGCGCCAGCGGGCGCGTCAGCACCCACAGCGCGCTCGCGTTGGAGCGCACGCCGCGCGACAGCGCCGCCACGGCCACGGTGTAGTTGCGGCCCGGCAGCAGCGCGGTCAGCGTCACGTTGGGCGCGGGCACGGCCAGCGCGGACGCGTCGTCGCCGCCGGGGCCCGCCTCGCGGTACTCCACGCGGTACTCGTCCTGCGTGCTGCCGGGCGCCGCGCGCCACCACACGCGCACGGCGCCCTCGCCCGGCGCGCGCGCCGCGCCCAGCGCGCGCACCGGCAGCGGCCGCAGCGTCAGCTCGGCGGCGGCCGGCCACGACGTCACCTTGCCGGACATCGTCTTCACGGTGACGGTGTAGTGCGCGCCGGGCTCGAGCGAGTCGAAGCTGCAGGCGGGCGGGTCGGTGCGCGCGCGCACCGCGGGCGGGAGGCGCCGCGCCTCGCCGCTCACGGACACCTGGTACTTCTCGAACTCGCTGCAACAGGCGCAGGCGCAGGCTGCAGGCGGGGCGGGGCGGGGCGGGGCGCGGCGGGGCGGGGCGCACCTCTCGTCCTGCGGCGGCAGCCAGGCCACGCGGAAGCCGGTCTCGGACAGGCGGTCCGGCGGCACGGTGACGTTGCGCGGGCGCAGCGGCACGGTGCGGTACTGCGCCGTGGTGGGCGCGGAGATCTCCGGCTCGGACACGGTCTGCACGGAGATGTTGTAGGCGCGGCCCGGCACGAGCCCCTTGAAGGCGGCCTGCGCCGGCCCGGGCGGCTCGCCCTCCTTCTCCACGTACAGCTCCGAGTCGCGCGCGTCGCCCGGCACGATGGACACCTGCGGCGGGGGCGGGGCGCGTCACGGGGGCCGGGGCGGGGGCGGGCGGGGGCTCACCTTGTAGTGCGTGTAGAAGCCGGGCGGGTAGGGCGGCTGCCACAGCACCAGCAGCGTGGTCTCGTTGCGGAACCACACGATGAACTTGCCCGGCGTGTTGGGCTCTGCGGCAGGACGCACCGTTAGCTCGCGCTCCCCGCGCCGTGCGCCACGGCTCTACCGACTCTACTTCGGCGATGCTCTGATACGTTATGCGAGAAGCGAGTGTTTCATGAATGCGATGAGGGCTAGTTTCACCATGCTCGATCGATCGAACTAACAGCTTGTCAGCTGTTAATGGCCCGTTTAAGTTATTTTGTGGTCCACCATGTCCCGACAAAAGATTATCTTCCGAAAAATAAAATGATATAACGATGCTTTAACATTCTTATTTCAATTTTAATGCCAGAGCAGGTAAAATGCTTTGTAAAAAAAGTTAAGTGAAATTGGACCTTAGGGTGATAGATAGTAGGTGGACGTTTTCTGAAGAAAATATAGCATGTGGAGCTTTAAGCCTGTAATTTGAACATAATTGATTATGTCGAACTAATGTGTAATCGATCCAAAGGCTTGTTGAGCATTCAATACTATTTTTAGGTATAAGAAGTAAAAGGACACGTTTATTTCCGGCACGTCCAATTAGTTCGGCGCCACGCGCTGCACAGTCGCTCCGGGACCGACTCCGTCCGTACGTAACCGTTGAAGATCCCTTTGTTTCTTACAACACTATTTCCGCCTGACAAAAATACTGTTTCCATGATTACAAGTTGACACCGAGCGTCCTTCACCTATACAGTTACACTTCCACTTAGGTAAGTACCTATTCATCAGAGGCTAAGTTGAAGGTAATTTTGCTCAAGATCGTTCGCCTGTCCCGTCTCCTCAGCACTGCCATTGAACGTCTCGCGTCGCCAAGTAGACGAATGAAACCTGCCGATGGTAGTATGTCATCACGAGCGTCAATTTATGCAAACATGGTAATTAGGTGTCATATTGTAAGTCTTGTTTTTCTCATGACTTATTAGAATTTGAATACCTGTTTTTCTTTTTGAGTTATACGTAGTTACCTACACGGTCGGTACTATACTATACGTAGTTACCTACACGGTACTATACTATACGTAGTTACCTACACGGTACTATACTGTACGCTATGGGTTACACAAGTGTTATCATCACGTCACACCGGCGCGCCGGCAGGGGCTGCGCAGGAGTGCGGGTGGTGCGGGGAGTACCGGCTAGTGCTCGCGGAGGTATAGGTTCGCGCTAACACTTCAAATGTAAAAACTAAAGAAATCTTAAATGTCTTGTTTTTGTAAATTATTAGCAACCAATGCGGATGTTGAATACCTAATCTACCTAAATCAAATCAAAGCGGGCTGTGATGCAACCAAAAGTATTTGGTACTTTTTACTCGACTGCTAAACGAAAAAGGAGGGTAATGTGTTTAGCGGGTATGTATGTTTGTAAGGGTGTATTTATGTGTGTATGTATAGGTACTCGTATTTGTATGTATGCGAGTTCCTTTGGCTGTCACTGTAACCCAAGCAACTGAACTGATTTTGACATATTAGGTGTCGTCGGATTTATCTGGATCGGAGAGGCTATATAAAATGTCAAAAAATTTTATATGGCGGCTATAAAATCTAATTTCAGTTTTACGTTCAGGCGGGTTTTCTTATTTTTGCAATGAATATTAATCTATTATGTACATTATTTTGAGGGGAGATGCCACGACCACACGGGATGTCGTCTCGCGGTCGGTTCCGGTCGCGCATGAAGCGGGGATGAGTTCGATCACTGCGGAATAGCTACGCATTATCTAACTAGTGGATTGTGAAATGTCTACACTTTGCTATTCCGATGCTGTAAATGTTATTAAGAAGGCATGCAGCTCACCAGTGTCCCGGAGGTCCTGCACAAAGCACAAGGAGATCAACATTAGCAGAGTGGCTACAGGGACTATCTACGAATGAATATACACTCCGCCTACATCGACATCTGGGGACACTCGGCAGGTTAGATCCGGTGGCAGCCGACAGCGCACCGCACACCGCTCGCTACTAGACATAGGACCGGGCCCGGGCGAGGCGCGGCTCGAGGAGATCCTGACCCGGTCATCGTTCGACGGAGTCGTCTTTCGAGTTAGTAGAGCGGAGGCGAGACCTCCTGCGCGCCGCTCCAGCGGGCTTGCCCAACACCATCGCACATAATGAATAATCGCGCACTCAAATTATATACCAAAAGTCACTTTCCAATATCGAGAGCCATATCTTACGAATAGTCTAAGAGCCGCCGAAGAGCGACCTGCACCGATCTGATTATCTGATGAGACGTATTTTTTATCAAATTTAATTTTTATACTTATACAAATATGCTTATGATAGCTTGCCTATTAAAAAGTGTTCATAGCTATTTTTAATTTAATTAATTGATTAATTTATTTATTTTTTGCAGGCAAGCCTATTTGTTATAGCCTATAGTTGGTTTTGTAATTAAAATATGTAACCTATGATATCAATTTCGATTGGTTATCAGATCGGTGTAGATAGACTTACCTGTTCACATCGGCTTGCCAGGTAGCCATGCACAAAAATTAGTAGGCAAGCCTTCCGAGACATATTCTGTGTGTTAAAAACTATCAGTTGAGATAGTTTTAATTCGGTTATCAAAACAGTGAAGGTGATGAAAGAAAATTGATCAAAATTAATTAAATCTATTCTATTATCTATCACTTTTTAATAGGCAAGCTATCATAGGCATATTTGTTTTATAAATTATATTTGATAAAAAATACGTCTCATCCGGTTATCAGATCGGTGAAGGTCGCTCTTCCACGTCTCCTCTACTAGAAGTGGCACGATCGCGTCAGGCCGGCGAGGTGAGTCACGCTCGGTGTATCGGTGCGCGGTAGGACGGACTCACTGGTGGTGAAGTTGCGGGAGGCGTAGGCGGCGCTCTCCTTGTCGTGCAGCAGCGTGAAGGCGTGCAGCTGGTAGGTGGCGCCCGGCGCCAGCTCGCGCAGCGCGTGCGTCCAGTTGCCGCCCGCCTCCACCGTGATGTTGCGCTCCGCCCCCTCGGCGCGCTCCGTCAGCGCGATCACCTGCGCACGGCGGCGTGAGCGCGGGCCCGGCGCGCGGCGCGGCCCGGGGGGCTCACCTTGAACCGGAAGCCGGTGTAGTCGCCGTGCGCGGGCGGCGCCCAGGCGATGGTGGCCTGCTTGTTGCGGCCCAGCGCCACCGTCAGGTTGGTCGGCGGCTCGGGCGCTGCGCACACACACATCGTCACCGTTCCTCACCGAACTCGACTACGGTCGAGTTCGGCTGGAGGCATCTCGGAACTCCACGATGCTGCGAAAAGTCTAGCTGACACGATTACCTACCGTTAGTTAAACCGGTTTTGTGCAATTATTCACCTGTGATGATGGTCTGATTCCAGGTGAGCAGGTCGGCGAAGGTCGCGTTGGAGTAGTAGAGCATGAAGTGGTACTTGGTGCCGGGCAGGCCCTGTCGGCGTATAAACACACGAATGTCTCATAATGCGTTTTAAGTTAGATAATTGACGAGTTGAATTTTTCCAAAGATGCGCAGACAGCGAGCACCTGGAAGTTGATGGTGGAGGCGCGCGCCGGCACCGTGAAGTTGGGCGCGGGCGAGCCGTGCGGCGGGCGGTAGTCCAGGCGGTACAGCCCCTCCTCGGCCGCCGCGCCGCCCGAGCCGGGGATCTCGATCACCAGGTCCGCGCCGCGCGCGCCACCCCACGTCAGCTGCAACCGACTCGCGCCATCACACCGTGTCTCCATGCCCCGGAATCAACAGGTTTTTCGTAATACGGTCAAAACTCCAATCATGCCAAGTTTCATTTGAATTCATTCAGTAGTTTCGGCGCCATAAACGGCCCAGAAACAAGACAGATAAAAATGAAAGAAAAAACCCAATTTTTGCTTCAGTATCGAATATCCAAAAAAAACTTTCGATACATCTTCAAAGTACAGAATTGGACCTATTACAGTTTAATCATAAGTATACATAATAATTATATGAAAGATTACTGACTCACTCGTAATTTCTATACAATAGATAGAGTGAAACTCAATAACAAAAAAAAATATTTTGCGTTGTGTATACTTGCTGACTGCTGTTGGTATGGTCAAGGGTAGCTGGGAGTCGAAGAGATAACTTAGACAGTAAACAATATAAATAAAATTGGAACGTAACATTGAAAAGTCAATTTTAGCAATAGGGATGTTAACAATTTTTCAGAATTGCTTTTATTTTGAAGGTTGACTCTTGTTTACCATAAAAATTTATATATATTAGTATTTTATATAATATAACACTAACAACTGTCACATGACTGACATAACGTCACTAATCGCTAAATATTGGTTGCATCCTTACCCTAACATGTCATATTTAATACTTATTTGTGCCAAGTTCTGTTTTATTGCCTTTTCTCTACATCATTAAATAAATAATAATAATGCTGGACAGTCCACACAGCATCCTCTAGCCCCAAAGCAAGCTACTCAAAGCTTGTGTTATGGGTACTAGATAACTGATATATTTAATACATTATATACATAGATAGATATTTTTTATTATACATAGTAAACAACCAGACCAACGAAACCAATTTGTGCAGATTATACACAAATTTGTTCCGAGGCGGGAATCGAACCCACAACCTTTTACGTCGCAGGTGGACTCTCACCCGCTGCACCACAGAGGTCGTCTTTCTTAATTATCTACTTTTTGCTTTATGCTGTCCCAGTTAGGTGTGTATTGTATGTTGTTAACAATGTTTGTTGACTACTATTGGAATTTTTGTGGGAAGTACAATAACAGCTCCTCGAATGTTGGTCAAGTTTATCATAAAGTTACAGGATTATACTGCTAACATGTTAAAAATGTTACACAAATGAATAACAAAGGGCTGTCAGTGGAGAGGCAGTTCTGAGTGCAGAGAAGGCATCGAAGCCGTCCAACAGTGGCGCGGCATCGCAGCAGCACGCACTCACCGCGAGCGAGGCGAGCGCCATCGCCAGGGCCGCAGCGCGCCGCCCGCCGCCCGTGTCTTGCACAATCGACCTCTTCCACATCATTGAAGGCGACTCTCTGATTTCACGACACTTTCTCTCACAAATGACACTTGTTTTCGAGTCGCTACGATGGAAGCATGATTTGCACACTTTGTCACTGTCGACGATCATATAATTCTATAAAAGATTGCATTTATGTGCTCCGGTGGAACGAAGATTCCGGAAATTTATTTTAGAACATGACATAGGTACGACTAAACTAGTAATATTGTACCTATCTACAAAATCAAACGTCGCTAGACAAGACAGATGGTAGGTATCAAGCAACTTGACATAAACCTAACATGTCAATATGTCATCTATTTCTCTTCTTCTTCTTTAACTAATGTCATCTGTCTCAGGGATAAATGACGAAAGAACGGAACGAAACGAACAAAGATTGGTGTGACACAAGTGAATAATCTATGGCAGTGCTACCGTCTGGTCTACCTAGCTAGTTTATTTTCCATATAATCTATGGTTGGATTGATTGACTTGCTTGCTTGACGCTGTTGTTTGCTTTGCTTGCCGCCCGCCGCGCCGCGCCGCCCTCAGCAGCCGCCGCGCCGCCTGTCTGTCTGTGTCTGTTATGTTACTTTTTGTTTAGCCGAAAGTTTTACTGTGTGTGCTATAAAGCTCTATGCCTTTTGTGAATTTATCGAATGAAACAGAGACTTAACTAATAATAATAATGGTGGAAAGCGACGCGAGTACGTGGTCTCCCGAAGACACGCTAAGAATACTGATAGCATCAGATATTCACCTAGGTTATTTGGAGAATGATGCTGTTCGCGGCGAAGATAGTTTTATAGCATTTGAAGAAGTTTTATCACTCGCAGTTCAGTACGATGTGGACCTGGTGCTGTTAGGCGGAGATCTGTTCGACCACTCCAAGCCTTCGCCCAGCTGTATGTACAAATGCACTGAAATCATTCGAAAGTACTGTCTCGGAGATAAACCGGTACACGTAGAACTACTCTCGGACCAGTTAGAAAACTTTTCTCGAAATATCAACTACGAAGACCCCAATTTGAATGTCTCGTACCCGATCCTGTCCATACACGGCAACCACGACGACCCGGTGGGCCAAGGCAGCATCAGCTCTCTGGACATCCTGTCCATTTCTGGGCTGGTCAACTACTTCGGCAAATGGACCGACTATACACATGTGAACATATCACCGGTTCTGATGCAGAAAGGTGCCACCAGACTTGCTCTGTATGGTCTTAGCCACCTGAAAGATCAAAGGCTTTCTAGGCTATTGGAAGAAAAAAAAGTAGAAATGGATCGCCCCGATGAGTCCCTCAACTGGTTCAATCTCTTAGTCTTGCACCAGAACAGAGCGGACAGAGGACCAAGGAATTACATAAGAGAAGATGTATTGCCTAAATTTTTGGACTTGGTTGTCTGGGGTCATGAACATGATAGCCAAATGATCCCAATGCACGGCAACAAGACAGACAAAGACAGCTTCATAGTGGTGCAGCCCGGCAGCACGGTGGCCACTTCTCTAGCCGCCGGAGAGGCTCTGCCTAAACACTGCGGCCTTTTGCAGATTCACAAGGGAGAC
Organism: Cosmorhoe ocellata; assembly: GCA_963675405.1. Lineage (NCBI taxonomy): Eukaryota > Metazoa > Arthropoda > Insecta > Lepidoptera > Geometridae > Cosmorhoe > Cosmorhoe ocellata. The sequence goes on along the minus strand of OY776249.1, from coordinate 11,868,424 downwards.
TTTATTCTGAAACCCCTCCCTCTCAAAACTGTCCGACCGTTCATCTTCAAGACTGTAGTGCTCTCCGAGGAAAACCTCGGGAACGATGTAGGAGTGAAGGAAACGGAGAAGGTGCAGGAGTTCCTGAAGCGGCGCGTCGAGGAGGCCATCGAGGAGGCGGCGGCGCAGCGCAGCGGAGACCCGCGTCAGCCGGCGGCTCCTCTCGTGCGCCTCAGCGTCTTCTACGAGCACGAGGGGCAGAACTTCAACCGCATGCGCTTCGGACAGAACTTCAACGGAGTCGTCGCCAACCCCAACGACCTGCTGCTGCTGAAGCGCGAGAAGAAGGTCCGCGAGCGCAAGCAGGCCGAGCCGGGCCAGGAGGCCGACCTCACCGGCGTGGCCGCCAAGGCCGCCGACGTGGAGGACCTGCTGCGCGAGTACTTCCTGGCGCAGCCGCCCGAGCGCCGCCTGGGCGTGCTGTCCGTGCGCGTCGTCACCGAGGCGGTGCGCGACTTCACGCTCAAGCACAACGACGACGTGTTCCGGCGCGCCTTCGACGCGCACAAGCGCCGCGCCGTGGCCGCGCTGCTGGACGCCGCGCCCGACGCCGAGGAGGACATCGCGGAGCGCCTGCGGCTCTGCAAGGCCGAGCTGGACGCCACGCCGGACGAGCGGCTCGCCTCCGCGGTGGACACCTCCGTGCGCGCCGCGCCGCAGCCGCCCAAGCTGGTGGTGCCGATCGTCAAGCTGCCGCCGCAGGTCACCATCCGCCCGGTGGCGCCGCACTCGCGCAAGGCCATCGTGGTGCTGTCCAGCGACGACGACGAGCCCATCGAGCCGGCGCGCGGGCGCGGCGCGCGGGGCCGCGGCCGGCCCGCGGCGTCCCCCGGCGCGCGCGGGCGCGGGCGCGGGCGCGGGCGGCCCCCCGCGGCGCCGCGCGAGCCCTCCCCGCCCGCCGAGCGCCGCACGCCGCGCCGCGCCGCCGCGCAGAAGACCAACTCGTGGTTGCAGAACCTGGTGAGCACGCGCAAGCTGCGCAACTCGTCCGACATCGAGGACTCGGACTGAGCGCCCCGCGCCTCCGGCTCCGGCGCCGGCCGCCCTGAGCTTGGATGTATCTCGGTCGCCGACTAGACCGACGAGATCGTTCCCATCCGGAACGATTGCGTTACTTTAAATAGCCGGTTTATTTGTCTCGTCTATAAATTAAGAATAAAATATAGAATACTTACTTTAGGTATATAAGCGTAAAATAAATATTGATTATAAATTTCAAGTTATGTAATTTCTTGTGCACTCGGTACCCCGTTTTGAAGATTTCAAACGGAAGCGCCGTCCCTCGATCCGGAAGTCTACGATGTCCCGGCGGATCCGAGTTCGACTCAGGTTTTGTAAAAACAAAATTTGCAAGATAAACGTTTAATAGGTATCTACGACGTATTATGAGTCATGCCCTGAAGTTTATGTAGTCATTGCACCTGGGACAAAGGGAGCAGAGTTCGAAGCAGGGAGCCGGGCGCCGGGGGCGCAGCATCTCGATCAGCTCGAACATGGTCAACAGAAACATGTAGGTGAAGATGAGCCACGCAGTGCACAACAGCAGGTGGCGCGTGGCGCGGGGCTCGGGCCACGTTACCGCCTTGTCTCTGCGCATCGGGCGCCGTCAGGGAGCCGAGCGCGGCAGAGAGCGGCGCAGGAAGCGGCGGCCCCAGTACAGCATCGAGTGCACCATCAGGATGCAGGCGTACACGATCAGCACGCGCATCACGGCGCAGAGCGCGACGCAGCCCGCATCGCCGCCGGCGCCCGCGCTCGCAGCGCGCCTCCGCGCGCCGCCCATGCTAGCTGCTAGCCCGTGCCGCAGCCTGTACGGGCTGCATGCTGCATGTGACCTAACATGCGACTGCCTTACTTCTCTACCGGTAAAAAACAACAAAAATGTAACATGACATACGTCTAAGTAAGGTATTGTTATGTTCTACGTCAGTAGATAAAATGCATAGAGATAATAACAGATCACTGATAAAATGTCTTTGATTGATATATATAAGTTACTCTATGGTATTCGTGCCAAATACAGTCAGAGCGCGAGATAAGGTTAAAATTATTTGAGAATGGTCTATGAATGAACTAAGCACATGGAGTCATTGACATCGAGGTAACTACTAGGTATATCAATGCTCATTGATGTCAAACTCTTTAGTAACTATTACAATTCACTGGTCGAACTCCTTTAGGTAATTTATGATTACTATTATTACATATATTACATAGGTACATAGAGAAAATATTACTAGTAACTTATAACAGATCACTGATTACATAGGTAAGTACTGTACCCTACAATCCTCCTTCCTCCTAATTCCATCCTACTAATATTTATAAACTAGCTTCCCCCTCGATAAGTAGGTACCTTACCTACCTACCTACATCAAAATATATATAATTCAATTCAAAGGTGACTGACTGACATAGTGATCTATCAACGCCCAGCCCAAACCACTGGACGGATCGGCCTGAAATTTGGCATGCAGGTAGATGTTATGACGTAGGCATCCGCTAAGAAATAATTTTGATTAATTCTACCCCCAAGGGGATAAAATAAGGGATGAAAGTTTGTATGAAAAGTCGCGATAATCGACATTCACGCGGGCGAAGCTGCGGGCATCAGCTAGTACAACATACAAACAAACTTTATCTCTAATTATTATACTTAAGTACCTACCTAGTCTAGATGCGAAAGTTTGCTGTATGTATAGTTATAACTCAATCACGCTGTAACGGCTGAACGGATCTAGATGAAACTTTGAATACCTACACGTAGTTTACGACCTGATAGGCTAGGTACCTGGCACGCGGAGTCGATACCTACCTGTTAGTTGTAGGTAAATCGAGGACAAGACATCTGTTAGCCTATTAGGTTCTAACTATAACAGATCACTGGGTAGGTACCTAGGTACCTAGGTGTACCTAAATAAAAACACAACAATAATGATCTGTGACAATGGCACCTCTATAGCATGGACCATGTTATAGTAGTATAATAGTTTTTTAAATAGAATAAATTTATTTTGATTTTGATAAATAGGTAAAGTCGTCGAGTTTCCCCCAGCACTTCAATTTCAGTCAGAACAACCGATTGTAAAATCTAAAATGGGATTTTTGTATTTATGTGGAACGTGTCCAAATCGTCGTGGTGTAGCTACCTACCACCAGCACCACCACCTCGCTAGTTTCCGGGACACCGCGCGATGGAGGCTCCGCCCGCCTGCGCCCGGGTGAACGACCGCCGCACGCGATCTTTTTCACGTGATACGATTAACGTGCCGAAGTGGGTCAGCGGATCACTGCACCGCGCCCCTCCGCCCGCCCCGCGCTCCGGCTGCACCCTCCCGCCCCACAGGCAGGCTACAGCCGTCGACACCCTTGACAGGCGGCAGCTCAATGCAACAACAGCCTCTCGAGTGTTCATTAGGACCTACATACTACCTGCTTCGCTGCAGAAAGCGCTCTGCCTCTTTCGTTCTGCTTAGTTATAGTAGGTATTACTTGTGCATTCCCGCCGAAGCCCAAAATAAAGCACTCGATGGCCGAGTCACGTCGTAAGGACGAGGCGGAGCAGTGTCCCGTCCCGGCCGAGCGTTCATTGCTATTTCAGTCGAGACTGTAGCTATAGTCGTTACCTTACCATGTTCTTTCAATATCATTGAAGTAACACGGTACCTCCCTAATTTCAAATCGATAGGGCATTATGGAAGTTAGTCAGATCCCCTCGTCAACTGGAAAAGAGCTGATGATCTTCAAACGGCTGAACAGATTTTCATGAAACATGGCTAAGAACACTCGGGATAAAATTATCTATATACCTACTTAACCCAAAAAAAAAATAAACGAAAATCGGTTCATCTGTTTGGGAGCTACGATGCCACAGACAGATAATACAGATACACAGAAACAGAAACACTGATAGACACGTTAAACTTATAATACCCGTCTTTTTCGTCGGGGTTTAAAAACAGAATAAAAACTATATTAAGGGAGATATTCCGAAGTCATAATATGACGCTTCTTATGCTGACTGTACCTACATCGAAAAAGACAAATCTTAGGAAGCCTGAAGAATAAAACAATCGATCAGATAAAATAACTCCACTCGAACAAAATAGATAAGGCGCCTTACAAAAGACCCGTAAACGCCTGAAAAGGGTCCCGCGGGCGCATTAATCTCGCACAGATCACAGGCTGTCGTCCCGCGGGGCGCGACACCGAGCGATAAATCATTAGGGCGCCAAAAGCAGCCCTGGCGCTCCGACGCGGGCCGCCCGCCCTCGCCCCCGCCCCCGCCCCCCCACAGGCGACAGCGGTCGGGCGGGCGGCATGCAAACGCTACGGCGCGGTCCCACTCGGCTCGCTAAATAAGCGCGCAAGTGATGAAGCCGCGATATCTCATCATCGGACATTCCTCGAGGGCCGACTGCGGAGGGGAGCGGAGACGACCCCACACCATAATGTTCATGCACGTGAGCGGCGGCGGCCTACGTAGGTACTACAGACACAGACAAATAAATTCTGTTACCTTTACGTCTATGGCGACCTAAATAAAAAAAATACATGAGTAAGCATTGACTTTTCGATTGCTTTTCGATATGTAGACCGTCTACGGTACACGGATATGAGGTAGGTAGGGACCTACCTACCTCATATCCGTGTACTTGACGAGGTGATGAAGGATTTTTTTTATTTGAGGTCGAAATTCAACAAAAATATGAAAAGGGTAGGTACCTACCTATTTTGCCTTTGATTAATGAATGCCTCCATTTCTCGAGTACAGTAGTGAGAAAATTGATTAAAAATACGGCAAAATGATGGAAAGTTAATTAAATTTAGACTAAAATGTAGGTACTTTACTTACTTAGGTAAGTACCTACTAGAGTTCTTACGTATTTCAAGTTGGTCCGCGGAACAACAGAATGTACCTACCTAGTTACCTTCCTACCATTTTTTATAACCAAAACAATTGTTGGTCGGCCTCCTGTCGTCTCGCAGGCGCAGGCCGGAGCACCAGGCGGGAGCACCAGCTCCGCCGAGGGCGAGCGCAGACAGCTGACTGCCGACTGCTGACTGCTGACCGCTGACGTCATGGCCAGCACTGAGTCGCAATCATTGTTCGCGTCACGTCACGCTGCTTGATCGATTTTTAATAGCGTTTATGGGACCACAGTGTAATGCACCCAGTAGGTTCACTGTGACGGGATGGAGGGATGTCCGTTCGGTACTCGATGACGCTGAAACGGCTGAACGGATCTGGGTGAAACTTTGAATCCGCGTAGTTTAGGACCTGGAATAACACATAGGTTACTTTTTATCCGGGTAGGTACCTACCTACTATGCGAGCGGAGCCGCACGCGGTTACTAGTTTAAAGTTAGATTGTATAGGTAGTAGGTTAGTGTAGGTACTAAAAAGTACCGATAGTAGATACTCCTTGGTATTTTCAGTAGGTCATAAATACCTAAATTGTGTCGCAGCTAGCCCTCCGTGGCCATCCTGCTCGGCCGGCGTCGCATGTTGACCGCCAACCTACTTTCTGTAAGCTTTTGTGCAATCCGAAAGGTTTCAGAACCGGCAGCGGCACAGCACATCAAAGATAATGAAATGCAATAAGTAGATCCAGCCGGTGGCGGGGCCGCGCTGTGGCGCGCCGGGGGGGCGCCCCCTCCGCCCGTGCCACGTGCGCCGCTCAGTCGCGTCGGCCGCTCTGCCCGAGCCGCCCTGCTCCCGGAGCACGTCCGCACGCTCGACGCGCGGGGCCACGGGGCGCGCAGCGCGGCAGGTGCGTCGCCAGGGCCGCGCTCCGACGTACTCGATCGTTTCGATCGCCTTCTCGCGTAACCTATGGCTGCTCTTGCCTCGTAGGATCCCCCCTGTTACTTATTCCGTCCTTGGTAACGATAATATCAGTTTTTAACCCCGCGGCGAATTATGACAGTATAAGAGTGGATAGGGGTGCACCGGCATCCGGCGTCGCGGCCCCGGGGCTGACACGCGACCGGCCGCGGCCCCGGCCCCGGCCCCGAGGGGCCCCCTAGGAGGCTTCGAGGCCTTTAGAAAATTCGCAATTTTATAGATTTAGACAACTAATTTCTTAGATCGATAACTACCTAAGTTAATCAGGATAAGTTGGTTGGGTTTGTACCTACCTATCTTACAACTTTACTGAAATACCTAAATAATTCAAGTACTTACTTCGATATTTATATAAGTAAATAATAGACAATCATTGTAATTCTTGTGAAGACTGGTAGGTATTTTGAATCGAAATGACGAGAGATGATAATCCGCGACTAAAAAGCATATCCGAGGTGTCCTTTTGTGTTTTGGCACAAGACAAATGTCACCTTACATTGACTCCATTGTATCCACCAGGTAGTGCACGGAACTTGTATGAGGAATATTAATCGGTAGTTCGTACCGAAAGTAAATGAACTAAGTTCGTACCCTACCAAAGGGTTTAAAGCGAAAATTTTTGGGTAAGTAAAAGCAGAAATAGGTTCCCTTAATTCCGAGGTCGATCGAACACGGAACCCTCAGTTTCGCCATATCCACCTGTCATCAATTATATTGTACTACCGAAGTACCTACTTACTTACATCAACTTATACAAAGACTTACTCAGTACCCCTAGTATGAGTTTTTGATAGTTTACGAAAACTTTTTTCGAATAGTATCCTTTCATACATTACCTCCATCGGAAATGTTAAGGAACTAAAATAAAGTCGATATCGTGAAAACTTGATTTAAAAATCATTGCTGGGACTGCCGATTACATAATATTTTCGATATTATCGACCTTATTTTAGTTCCTTAACATTTCCGATGGAGGTAAATGTATGAAAGGATACTATTCGAAAAACAGTTTTCGTAAATCAAAAACTCATACTAGGGGTACTGGTAAAGTGAGTACCTACTCCTGCCTTGCCGATCACATACCGAGTCGTAGATATTTGCTCTGGGTGCCTACATCAACAGTCCACGACGGCGTTAATGTATTAAATGCAGACATCAAAGGCATTGAATTGAGTCAGAAGGAAAAACTTCAAAGAGTTAAATTATCTACTCATATAGATAAAGAATCTACAATTTGCTGAGATAAATCGCTTATTGAATATGATTAAAACTCGTTAAGAAATTCAGAATCCAGGGTTCCGTGGATCGGAAGCACCTACAAACTCCGAACGGCCGGTCGGCACCTCTACGTCTAGTGGAAACTATAATTTATGACTGCATTGCCAAATCTGGGTACCTGGTTACCTAAACCTGTCCAGATCAGATATCTGTTCAGTTCAGTGCCTACACCGTCCCGTGCGCGCCGTCCGCACAGGTTCCATCGCGCCGCCCACTACACAGAGTAGAATCAACATCGGACAGGATTTCTCATTAGAATTCATTAGGGATTCTTCGGTTTCCATCAAGATAGTCGATTTTTTGTAAGCCATATTATGTATGTACCTACTTACCTAATTAGTTTTTCGACCAACTTCATCTTCGGTTATGTTAAATTTGTCTATTTCGTTTTCGAACTTAAAATCTTGGAACATAATGTAATGATACCTCAACCACCTGTTCGATCCGTAGGTACCTACTACGTTTCTGTTCCAGCAGGGCGACGAGCCATGCGTCCGTGAAAACTAAAGTTTAAAATTAACACGTACATTTTTATGGGACGGCGACGGACCTACACTCGCACGCACTCGGGCAGGCGGCGCGCTGGAGGCGCTGCGCCGGCACTCGCGGCAGGTGGCCGCGCGCCGCGCGCGCCGCGTGCAGGTGAGCCCCCCGCCCCCGCGCGCGGCCCCGTCTCACGCTGCGCTTGCGTTTCAGTTCTCGGAGCGGTCGCGGGATGGCGCGAGCGGCGACGGCGCCGGTGAGTGTCCGCCCTGCGCGCGCGCCGCCCGCCCACGCTAAATATAACGCGTCCGCATTGCGACGCGGTGAATCGACGGCGTCCGGGCGGGCGGCTCGGCGCCCGCGCCCGAGCCGGCTGACGCTGCGTCCGTGTGCGCAGAGAGCGGGGGCTCCGAGATGTCCGGCGGCAGCGGCGGGGGCTCCGGCGGCGAGCGCGAGGGGCGCCGCCCCTCCACCTGCCGCGTGGAGCTGGGCGCGCTGCTGGCGCCCGAGCCGCGCCCGCTCGACAATAAGGTCAAGGTATGTTTCGTGCCGTGATCGAACCGATGCGGTACCGTGCTCTTGTGGTTCGCTGGTTGCCTTCGAAGGCGCTAGTCAGCCGACCTTGGACCGAACCTTCGCATCCGCACTTCCGGCTCTCTGTTGATTGAATCCGCCTATTCGATTACCTGCATCCGATCAAACGAAGTTTATATTGATATCCACCCCATCCAGGAATGCTTTTGGGAACTTATGGAAATTATATCATGTTTTGAATCCATTTGTTAGGTAGGACAAAAAATACTAAAAAAATATGTTTAATTTATGCTATAATGTTGACCTTGCACATCACACCATGTACGTTCTGTTTTACCTACAATAGGTAAACAGAACGTACATGGTGTGATGTGAGCTCTAGTGCGCATGATTCATACAAGGCCGGTTTAGCAGACAGGGTCCTCTTCCTTTCTTACTGATCCCACACTTGGTACTTCCTACCTACTACGTAGCTATCTATCCGCTAGGTGCACACTCTAATATTCAATATTTTTATTCGTTGGATTGGAATTGAAGCAAACAATTTTAATCAGTCATCGAAACTATTCCAAATGATCTTAACAGGCACAGACAGCTGGGTCTCTTCACTGACGGGCGCTGCGGCGCATATTGTCCCCGATGGCAACCCCTCATCTTAGATGGCCTTATCCATAAGAAGGACACGGTCAGAAGTAAACCTGAGCCGCGGGTTCCCTCGCGATACATATCCTCCTCCGTTTGCGAGTGAGCAGCCTCACCCACTGGCAGTGCTCTGGCGGCGGTGTCACCGCTGCCGACGCCACCGGTGCTCTCGTTTCATCTTCTAATTAATCATTCAAAATGGGATAATATGATTTTGAAGTACCTACCGAAGGTGCGGGTGTAGTCTCGGCCAGTTTAATTATCGGAGTAGGTATGTCAGCGGAGCTCGTGGCCGCTTCGGAGGCAGAGCCGAGCTCTCGTAAACATTGACACGAGTATGGGAACGACCCGCCCGGCTCCCCGTGCCGCGGGATAGTGACGCATGCAGTGCGCCGCGTGACGTGCGTGCGCGGGAGAACCGACCGTCCCGTCGATGCCGATGAACACGGCCGATGAAAGTAAATGTAAGCATCAAATCTCAAATCTCTATGGTTGACATTGTCGGCGTGGGCACCGCTGCTCCGGCGCCCTAACGAGCGGGCGCTCGGAGGCGGGCGGCCCGACCCCACCCGTCACGTCCTGCCCGCGACAGTTCCCGTGGCGCGGCGACGTGTGACCTACATCACTTTTATCGTTTCTATCAAACTGTAATGGCCGACTAATCGTTAGCTCCAGGCGCCGCGGCCGAAGCTTGTTGTGACTCATCGCTAGCGCAGCGGGAATTATGTTCTAATTTCAGTCTTTTCTTTTAAGGGGTACTTGGACAAGAAATCTCTCTCCTTTTGAATTCGCTCCTGGATCTCATCGTTAACTTTTAAGGGGTACTTGGACAAGAAATCTCTCTCCTTTTGAATTCGCTCCTGGATCTCATCGTTAACTTTTAAGGGGTACTTGGACAAGAAATCTCTCTCCTTTTGAATTCGCTCCTGGATCTCATCGTTAACTTTTAAGGGGTACTTGGACAAGAAATCTCTCTCCTTTTGAATTCGCTCCTGGATCTCATCGTTAACTTTTAAGGGGTACTTGGACAAGAAATCTCTCTCCTTTTGAATTCGCTCCTGGATCTCATCGTTAACTTTTAAGGGGTACTTGGACAAGAAATCTCTCTCCTTTTGAATTCGCTCCTGGATCTCATCGTTAACTTTTTAGGCACCTATGCACTTAATTATTTCCAAAAACCTTAAGCACTTAAAGTAAATTATTAACCTATCACAACCATCTCCTCCTATTCGTAACATACAAGTTGTTTAGCTATTTTCTTCCATTCGCTCGAGGCAGAGATAGTAGAAATTGCAGTCAGGACTCGAGCAGACTTATCGATCGCTCGCGTGACCGTCCCCGCGCCCCATCACGACCCGTTTCATCAGCCGCGACAGTCCCCGGGGTGGGACGACGCCATGCCTAGATACGTAATATCGCTCGCCCCCCGCACAGCGGCACAGCATCCACGGCATGACGGAGGAGGAGAACGTGGTGCGGCCGCACCAGGAGATGGCCGTGCTGTCGCTGGAGGAGAAGAAGTTCCTGCTGGGCGTGGAGCGCGGCGACGTGGCCGGCACGCGGCGGGTGCTGGCGCGCGCGCGCGACTCGGGCCACATCAGCGTGGACTGCGTGGACCCGCTGGGCCGCTCGGCGCTGCTGATGGCCATCGACAACGAGAACCTGGAGATGGTGGAGCTGCTGCTGGAGTTCGGCGTGGAGACGCGCGACGCGCTGCTGCACGCCATCTCCGAGGAGTTCGTGGAGGCCGTGGAGGCGCTGCTCGACCACGAGGAGCGCACGCGCAAGCCGGGCCAGCCCAACGTGAGTACTTGCGCCATGCCGGTCCCTAGGCTGACGTCTAGGTACACGGCACAATATCGTGTATGCTACTACTAGCTGACCCGCTCGCAACCGAACCGGATCCAAACCAAGTTTCAAATCAATCACATTACCTACATGTATTGGATTGACCCTTTTTAAAAGTTTACATTACACATAGTTTTACAAGTTTACATACACATTCATTTTGCAATTACAGTAGACAAACAAAGGTTCATGAAAATCGGTCCACGCGTTCGAAAGTTTCATACTAGCGTTTTCACCCTTTTTCACCCCCTTAAGGGTAGAATTTACAAAGATCCCGCTTTAGTTAGTGGTATTGTTATAAAATGAAGCCACCTTCCAAATTTCAGTCAGGTCAGTCGGTCAGGTTGAGCTCTTATACGAGTATAAGTACCTAGGTATAGATTTAACTAAACGATAGAACGACCGACATTAGTTTTGACAATCGATTTCGTGAACCTACTCGTCGTACCACTTACGGACGACACGAAATTTCCAATTAGATAACGAAACAACTGTTCTCGATTGAACTCGACGAACACTCGGCTTCGATTACTTTTTTCGATCGTTTTCGTTTTACGAAGCAGACACCCTGGCCCGAGATGGTCATCCAACTCCTTCAAGTAGGTACCTACCTTCCTGACGAGAAGGACTCTCTCGATGCCAGCTGTTCCCATATACTTACCTTATCTTTGGCTCTCTAACTGACTCTTAGAAAAAAACTTTAGTCCCTGTTGCGATCAGGTTTTTTATTTGCGGTGTATTTTAAACTAGCTTCAGCCCACGGCTTCGCCCGCGTGGTACCTTGAAAAACAAAAACATATCTATCCCACGGGAACCGTAAATTTTTCCGGGATTAAAAGTAGCCTATGTGCTATTCCAGACTATAATCTAAACCTGTGCCAAATTTCATCCAGATCCGTTCAGCCGTTTCAGCGTGAAAGAGTAACAAACATATATGTTTATAATATGAGTACACGCGTTCACAATAGATTTTCGAAGCGTTGAAAGGTTGAATGTAGAAACGCAATGGCCTGTTGCGATCGGCGGCTACGTGCAGCTCACGTCAAGTGATTGATTCAGACAGAAAAGCAAATCGTGATAGCGTCCCCCGGGCCCGCGGCTCCGCGCACGGCCCCGTCATAAAGCGAAACGATGTAATGTCGGGAATAAAGCCCACCGAGCACGTAATAGCAATATTTCTTAAAAGTACTCCCATTTCAATTTACTCAAACAATTTTACGATCGTGGTGATAACACTTGATATTGTAAAAGCATCCTCATTGTATGTCTTCGTATAAATATATTTTGCTAAGTATGTAGGTATACTAATTTAAATGGCTTTCTGACAAATAATTCCATTCACCTTTTCGATAGTCATCCTAACTAGAGTCTATCACAGACACCTAGCCCCTAACGTAGGTACTGCGGATGGACTGTGGTGTGGTGGACGCCATCTCGAGTAGGCACTATAGCTGTCGGCAGCCTTATACCCCGGCTCCGTGACGAGCCAGGGCCGCGGGGTTCATACTTCCGAGCGGGGTGGGAAGGGCCGCGTCGTTAAAGCAGAGATTACCAAATCTTCAGCTCTGAGCACTTTCGCATTCGTGTTTCGAAGGGCACTAGAATAGGGACCTCATCCGGAACTATAAGTATGAGTAGTCCGTCGGATCGGATCGGCCTAGCAACCTGCCGTAGTGATAAGATGCCGTCGGGTTCTCGATCAGAGGAATGATTGAAAACGCACATTCCTCGGCGGAGGCCTCCGTTCGTTCACGCGCACGTGACTCGAATCAAAGTTCCGGAACGAAGTGCGATATCGTAGGTATAGCGCGGTGGCCTTCCGCAGAGCTGGGAGGCGCTGCCGCCCGAGACGGCCACGTTCACGGCGGACATCTCGCCGCTGATCCTGGCGGCGCACCGCGACTCGTACGAGATCATCAAGCTGCTGCTGGACCGCGGCGCGGCGCTGCCCGTGCCGCACGACGTGCGCTGCGGCTGCGACGAGTGCGTGCGCAGCCGGCGCGAGGACTCGCTGCGCCACTCGCGCTCGCGCATCAACGCCTACCGCGCGCTCGCCTCGCCCTCGCTCATCGCGCTCTCCTCCAAGGACCCCATCCTGACGGCCTTCGAGCTGAGCTGGGAGCTGCGGCGCCTGTCCGCGCTCGAGCACGAGTTCAAGACGGAGTACCAGGAGCTGCGCGCGCAGTGCCAGGAGTTCGCGACCGCGCTGCTCGACCACACGCGCACCAGCCACGAGCTGCAGGTGCTGCTCAACCACGAGACGGGCGCCCCGCAGGCGCCGCCGCCCGAGCCGGGCGCGCCGGAGCGCATGCGCCTCTCGCGCCTCAAGCTCGCCATCAAGCTGCGCCAGAAGAAGGTGAGTGCCCGCGCGCGCCCCCCCCTCCGCCCCCGGGCCGCGCGCGCTCACCGCCCGCCGTCCGCAGTTCGTGGCGCACCCCAACGTGCAGCAGCTGCTGGCGTCCATCTGGTACGAGTCGGTGCCCGGCTTCCGGCGCAAGAACATGCTGCTGCAGGCGGCGGAGATGGTGCGCATCGGCGCCATGTTCCCGCTGTACGGCGCCGCCTACGTGTGCGCGCCGCACTGCGCCGCCGGCCGCACGCTGCGCAAGCCCTTCATCAAGTTCCTGTGCCACTCCGCCAGCTACTTCATGTTCCTGTGTGGGTACCCGTCCCCGCTCCGCCGCAGCGCCCGGCGCTACGGCGGAGCGACGGACTCGTTGCGATTCCAGTTCTGCTGATCCTGGCGTCGCAGCGCATCGAGACGGCGGCGGGCGGGCTGCTGTGGGGCGCGGCGCCGCACGGCGAGCCGCTGTCGCGCCGCGGGGCGCCGCCCAGCCTCGTCGAGTGGCTCATCCTGGCCTGGGTCAGCGGTCAGTCCCGCGCCGCCGCTGCCGAGCGTCGCGTTCGCTCGGAGCTCACGGGTGCTCGTCCTGCGCAGGGCTGATCTGGAGCGAGGTGAAGCAGCTGTGGGACATGGGCCTGCGCGAGTACGTGCACGACATGTGGAACGTCATCGACTTCGTCACCAACTCGCTGTACGTCGCCACCGTGGCGCTGCGCATCGTCTCGCACTTCCAGGTACCGTCTCCGCTGCCGCCGCCCGGCGCGAGGGGTCCACCGGCCCCCCCCAACCCCCCAGTGCCGTGTGCGCAGGTGCGGCGCGAGATGGGCATGGGCCTGCAGTGGAACCAGCCGCGCGAGAAGTGGGACGCCTGGGACCCCATGCTGCTGTCCGAGGGCCTGTTCTCCGCCGCCAACATCTTCAGCAGCCTCAAGCTGGTGTACATCTTCAGCGTGAACCCGCACCTGGGCCCGCTGCAGGTGTCGCTCAGCCGGATGGTGTTGGATATCCTCAAGTTCTTCGTGCTGGACATCCTGGTCATCTTCGCTTTCTCGTGCGGTGAGCGGATGGATGCGGTCGGACCGCGAGTGCGCCGCTGACGCCCGCGCCGGTTGCAGGCCTGAACCAGCTGCTGTGGTACTACGCGGACATGGAGAAGAAGCGCTGCACGACGGGCACGTCGCTCGCCAACGGCACGCTGCCCGACCCCGACGCCTGCATCGTGTGGCGCCGCTTCGCCAAGTGAGCCTCGCTCTCTGCCTCGTGCCCACAGTTACCTACCGACCAACTATTCGTTATATCGATACCCCTTCCTTCGCCTGGGACCGGGCGGATTGTAATCCCCGAAGTAAACAAGGGGACGGGGACTTTCTGTTGACACTCCCGCCGGAGGTCGCTCTACTGGATTAGCATTACAACCCCAGTAGGTATCGTTGGGATCGATTGGGTAAGGTCAATACTTTTATTCATTCACGAACGTGAATACCTCGGTTACATAATAATAATGTTTTATTTCGATTTGTCCCCTGCTCTGTTCCCTTGAGGTGACAGATGGGACAAATGGACACAGGGGGACGAATAGAACTTTTATTACATGAAAAAGTCCCACTTGTCCCCCTCTTGGCAACGGAGGGACTAATGGAACGTTTTAGTCCCATCTGTCACCCCAAGGGAACAGAGCAGGGGGACAAATAGAAATAAACCATTAAAAAAAACATTTTTAGATACCTACCTTAATAATCATATGTGTGCAAACCTACAACAGAAATGATGTTCGCTTGTACTCCCCCCGTTAGGAATTACGAATCTCGTTTTCAATAAATCGACGAAGGAAAAGATAGAACGCAATAATGAAAACAACATTCGCAGTAACCGGGCAATTTGGCGGGACATTACCCTCATCGCTTCCCGGCAGACATTAATTGATCGACTCCCTCCCCCCTCCCCCCGCCCCGCGCGCGCCAATCTGTATTCTGTTACTATTCGCGGAATGTTGCAATTACCATAAAAGCTATCGTCGATTGTTTGTTGTTCGGGGCTCCCCGCGGCAGCGCGAGGCCGCCCCCGGCCAGCGCCGGCGGCTCGCTTGGCCGCCTGCCACATTTACTTCCATCGAGCCTGATTCTCCATGAAATTAGTTTTTCATGTCTTTATTATGCTCTGCGAACATGATCACCCATAATCCACCGTCCGCGCCCGACAGACTGTTTACATTACACATTATGCCGATGTAAGTTACGTAGTCGGCGAAGTGTTGCAGGTGCGGTGCGAGGCAGGAGCGGTCCACTTGATACTATTATTATTATTGGAAAGGAGCTGTGAGGAGAGCACGAATGTCCGCGAATGAGCCACAACTTGTGTAAATCGGCAGCTTGTTCGAGACGATGCAGACGCTGTTCTGGGCGGCGTTCGGGCTGGTGGACCTGGACTCCTTCGAGCTGGACGGCATCAAGATCTTCACGCGCTTCTGGGGCATGCTCATGTTCGGCACGTACGCCGTCATCAACGTCATCGTGCTGCTCAACCTGCTCATCGCGATGATGAACCACTCCTACCAGCTCATATCGGTCAGCGCAGCCACCAGCATACATACCTACCGACTATACGTTTATTATTATTTACTACAATTATTATTTGACTGAATTATCTAACTCGTTAGAATTCCCATTGAAAGACAACACCTTTATCTCGTAAGTTTTAAAGCGAATCGCCTGGCGATCGGGGGCCATATTTCTGTCGTGAATTTGATTTATAAACAGTTTTTACCGGCACCCGCGGGCACGCTCGCCCCGATGCCCTAGTTGAGAACGAGCGACCGCCGCTGACCCGGATCGATTTCCTTCACCCCCCTTCCGAAACGTGCCGTCGATGGTGATCCCTTCCGGTGAATCTTGCGACAAATGACAGAAGGAAGGTATCAAATCGGACCGGTTACACGTTTAAAGTAAAGCGATCGCGCCGCCCGCAGGAGCGCGCCGACGTGGAGTGGAAGTTCGCGCGCAGCAAGCTGTGGATCAGCTACTTCGAGGAGGGCGGCACGGCGCCGCCGCCCTTCAACGTGCTGCCGTCGCCCAAGAGCACGCTGTACGCCTGGCGCTGGCTGCAGCGGCGCCTGTGCGGCCACGCGCGCGCCAAGCGCGAGCACATGCGCACCATCCGGGTACGCACGCCGCGCGCGCCGCGCCCCGCGCCCCGCGCGCGGGAACTAACCGAACCTTGTCTCCGCAGAGGAAGGCGAAGCAGGCCAACGAGCGCGACTTCCGCTACCAGGTAACCCGGCGACGGGGCGGCGGGGCGGCGGGGCGGGGCGGGGCGGGCCTGACGAGAGACGGTTGCAGGCCATAATGCGCAACCTGGTGCGGCGCTACGTCACCGTGCAGCAGCGGCGCGCCGAGTGCGGCGGCGTCACCGAGGACGACGTCAACGAGATCAAGCAGGACGTGAGCGCCTTCCGCTGCGAGCTGGTCGAGATCCTGCGCAACAGCGGCATGAACACCTCCACCGCCAATGCAGGTGCCCCCGGTGTGTGCACTAACGCGGTTTTCGGCTTTTCTAAATACTTCATTCGGGGTCGGCAAGCATGGGTTTCCTCCGACCCGTCGCTAATCGAGTGGTTTCTCTCTAACCGTAACGCTTCGTCGCATAATACTACGCTGACACCTGCCGACGGAGATCGTTGCGCTCGAACGGACGCCCGGTCGTCTCGCGGACATCCCGAAGGGCAGGGTGATACAGCGCAGGCTCGGCCCCGCCAGGTGGGGGCGGCGGCAAGAAGAACCGGCAGAAGGAGCGGCGGCTGATGAAGGGCTTCAACATCGCGCCGGGCGGGCAGCTGCCGCCCGTGGACGAGTTCTTCGCGTCGCTGCACCACGAGCACGGGGCGCACGGCGCGCACCACGCCTCGCTGTCGGCGCTGCTGGCGGGCCGCCTGCGCACCAGCCAGTCGTCGCTGTCCGACGGGGCCGGCGCGCCGCCCGCGGGCTCCGGCTCGCGCCGCAAGCCGGCCTCGCACAAGCGGCGCTGGGGCACCATCATCGAGGCGGCGCGGGCGGCGCGCATGTCGCGCTTCATCGGCCGCTCGCGCTCCGAGGACTCGGTCTGCGACCACGCGCGGCAGACTCCCAGGTCGGTCCCGCGCCTCGCCCGCCCGCCGGGGGCTCGCGAGCCTCACCGCGACCGACGTGCTCGACCCCGCAGCGGCAGCGACCGCTCCGAGTCCGGCAGCGACTCGCAGCGCAGCCCGGAGCGCGGCAGCTCGGCGCGCGAGCGGCGCGCCAGCGTGCGCGGCGCCGCGCGCGGCGGGCCGCTGTCCGCGCTGGCGGCGCTCAAGAGGAAGAGGAAGAAGTTCTCGGACTCGCGGCGGGCCGAGGCGGAGGCGCGCGGCGAGGTAGGCGCAGCGCGCGGGCCCGGCCGCGCGGGCGCGCTCGCTATCCCTTCCCCTGCGCAGGCCCTGCAGCGCGCGAGCTCGGTGCCGGCGCGCCCGCCGCCCGCGCCGCCGCCGCCCGCGCCCGCGCCGGCCCCCTGCGCCGCGGCGGAGGGCGCCGGCGCGCGCGGCGGCAGCCGGGAGCCGCTGCTGGCCAGCCTGGACGACGACGCGCACAAGGTCCCGCCCGCCCCGCTCCCCGCCCGGCGCGGGTCGGGCGCCGCTCGCTCGACCGCCGTGACGTTGCAGCAGGAGGCGTGCGGCCAGTGCGGCTACGAGGGCGCGGGCCCGTGCGGGCGCTGCGCGGCGCTGGCGCGGCTGACGGGCGTGACGCCGCTGCACGGCCACGCGCCGCACCACTCCGCCGGCTGGCTCTGAGCGGCGCTGGCGCGGCTGACGGGCGTGACGCCGCTGCACGGCCACGCGCCGCACCACTCCGCCGGTGACGCCGACGCGACGTCCGGAACCTCCTCCGGCCCGGGTCATGTGAAGACCACCGACGATCGGTGTGGATTGTTGTGTTTCCAATATGCGAAACCTTGGAGGCACTTCGTGTATTAGTAGCTTCGTAGGTTAGGTTGTGAGAAACCAGACGAAATATTGGTTTATTCCCACTTGTCCCCTTGGAGTGACAGATGGGACTAAAACGTTCCATGTGTCCCCCAGTTGCCGATAAGGGGACAAATGGAACTTTTATTAATTGAAAAAGTCCCATGTGATAAGTAATTCATGTTGCAGCCGCGAGCACAAATGTATCGCACAAACAGATAAGTAATGTAATGGCGTAAGGCCGCTCCAAGGTTTCACGTTCTGGTGCACCTGCAACGTATCTCATAGCGTAAGACGTTACTCTAAGCATGTTGTGATGTGACGGTGTCTGGATGGCAGACGATCACTGCACGCCGAGCTTTCAACTCACCGTTTCAGGTTTCAGGCACGAGTCGGTCGGCCCGGGCACCATGAAACCAAAGTGCGGTGCAAATATCAATACAATTGAATTCACTGCATCATAGTATTTAGGCTATTTGTACTTATCTACACGTAGTCGGTAGGCGGTCGCTGATCGAGCACAACGGCGACCCGGCGAGATCTGCTAGTCGTCTGCACTTGTCGCCTCGATACTATCTACTACTAAATATATATTATCTATCCGTACAAGTAGGTACATACATGATATATAATACTTATGTAGTATACACCGAGTCGATTGGATATATTTAGCGAGTATCTTTTCCTAATATAATACTTACTACTATATACTTAACGAAGACATATTTTATCGAACACCAATTAGATAAGTAGATACAATCAAAATTATATGTAGGTAGATAGCGTATTTGTAACACGTAATATATTTTATATGGCCGTTAGAATTTAAATGTATGAATAATCAATCGATAGTTCTGTAAATTGTGGCAAAATGCGTTGAGGGGACAAACAATTCACACGAATGAATATAATAGTTTATTTAAATTCGAAAGAAGTCAGTCTAAGCACGGCCTATATGCGAAGAGCCGATGAACTTCATTTTGCGTGATAGATCTATTAGTTATTTTATTTTGGAGCTCCAGAACTCAGACGGACAAGGAAAACACCTCTCGGCCGAGAAAAGTGTCACTAGAATCTAGTGACTAGATGTCAAGGTTAAGTTCGTGTTTGTCCTCCAGAACAGTATGCACACAACGAATTATTATGTCCTGGAATATAACATAGATGTCTAAGTAAATAATAAATGAATGTGTTCCAGAAAGTTTTCCAATAAGTTAGTGGACCGGCGCAGTCTCATAGCTACGTAAGTTCGAACAATGTAAAACAGGGATTTTATGAAACGCATATACCTACCGACCTACCGATACCTACCGATATAATCGAAGCAAGATCGATGGCATTGTGTCGTTACTAAGTAACTTTATTTACTTTCAAACTGAAACCCGACTGCGCAAGGTAGCTTCAATAGTGATAAATCATGTTTAATCGATTCCTGAAACACCTGTATAGAGCTATTTCTGCAACGATTAGGTAGTATATTGTGTATTGCATCACATCGAATGAGTTCCTACGCTGTCTTGAATAAGGCACAGGTGGTTGTATGCAAAGTTGTATTATCACCTGTCCAACGAACGAGTGCTATAGGTAGGTACTTTTACTGCCCAACTTTTGTTTTTTCCAGAGATGTGACTTTTTAAGATCACTTTTATCCTAAGCAAATATACCTACTGCGCGTTTATGGAAGAAACTAAAATATTTGTAAAATTTGCTTTCTTTCTCAGTCGGATTTCAAGCCTTGATTGTATTGCATGCATATTAGTAGGTACTACGTACGTGCTCTAAGAATACATAGTCATTTCATAGTTACCTATTTAACTCCAGGATGATGTAGTAATGACGAAAGAGGTTTGTTTTATATTTTTGTAAATGCATCAAGCTGAGCCGAGTTCATAAGTGGAACTAGTCTGCCTAGTCATGCATAAGGTGCATTATACAAGTAAACGTCTTCGTAATCTTGCAAAGGAAAACAGTGTTCTAAATGTACCGAACCTAATCTAGTCGTAAGCAATAGACCATAATGCTTAGTGCTGCTCACCTCTCGTACTTACTACAGAGCACGCGCTGAGCGAGATCATGGACGAGATAGTCCATTCTTGCAGAATTGTCCTTAGAAGTAATCGAAATAACTTAGTATCGATTGCGTTGCGCTAACTCGCACGATATACGATTCGAGACCAGTTTACAGCACGAGGTGGTCTGTCCGCGGAGGGCGCGGGCTCGCACTCTCGTGCCAGCGGGGGTCTGCTCCATGTATAGTGGACAGTAATGCCGAGTAGGTAGCAGGCGTCGCCGGCGACACATATCGTCCTACGTCATAGTACCGCACGCCGGCGACTGCGGCGAGTGCGGTGCCCGGAGCCCGGAGCGTGTTCAGTTGAGCCGGCTGAGGTATATTTTGTAAAGAGTTGTTATTTATTTATACATTATATTTGTATATAAAGGTGCGATGTTTAATAAATTAAGCACTATCTATCTCATGTTTTATTTAGTAGGGTCCAAGTACATATACCTACCCTGGATCACATCCTATCCGTCTTTACCGATATTATAATGAGATTATTTTGTAAGAGCTAGTCTTCGGAAAGCTGAACTGATTCGATGCGGGACGGTGAGGCGGAGTGAAAGACGAGGATCGTGCTATAGAATGTACTGAGTAATGATTGCACAGCGTTATTATAATTTCTAGATAACTAGGTAATCACAGTATTGTTATTTAAGTTATTTGTCAACGCTAATCATAAAAATTATACCCACTATTTAAAAAATTATCGATCTAAATATTCTTAATCGGCCTGTCATATATCCTAAAGCTATCGAACATTCAAGTTATACTCGCTAAGTACTAATATTGTATTATTTATCACTCATCAGACGTCACCCTCATTGATATGGAAGCCATATTTATTGGTACGTTCTAAACGAGGCAGCATCAGTACCGGTACGTGAGCTCGCGTGCCGAGCGAGCGGGCAGCGCGGGGGGCGGTGGCGCTCGGCCGCCGAGCCAGGTCGAGGGGCTTGTACTACGTGTCGCTCGGCCGCGGAGCCAGGTCGAGGGGCTTGTACTACGTGTCGCTCGGCCGCGGAGCCAGGTCGAGGGGCTTGTACTACGTGTCGCTCGGCCGCGGAGCCAGGTCGAGGGGCTTGTACTCCGTGTCGCTGGGCGCGCGCACGGCGATGGCCAGGCGGCCCTGGCGCGCCGTGAGCAGCACGGCGGCGCCCTGCGGCAGCGCGGTCTGGTCGACGACGCGGCCTCACAGCGCGGCGAGGTCGAGGGGCTTGTACTCCGTGTCGCTGGGCGCGCGCACGGCGATGGCCAGGCGGCCCTGGCGCGCCGTGAGCAGCACGGCGGCGCCCTGCGGCAGCGCGGTCTGGTCGACGACGCGGCCTCACAGCGCGGCGAGGTCGAGGGGCTTGTACTCCGTGTCGCTGGGCGCGCGCACGGCGATGGCCAGGCGGCCCTGGCGCGCCGTGAGCAGCACGGCGGCGCCCTGCGGCAGCGCGGTCTGGTCGACGACGCGGCCTCACAGCGCGGCGAGGTCGAGGGGCTTGTACTCCGTGTCGCTGGGCGCGCGCACGGCGATGGCCAGGCGGCCCTGGCGCGCCGTGAGCAGCACGGCGGCGCCCTGCGGCAGCGCGGTCTGGTCGACGACGCGGCCTCACAGCGCGGCGAGGTCGAGGGGCTTGTACTCCGTGTCGCTGGGCGCGCGCACGGCGATGGCCAGGCGGCCCTGGCGCGCCGTGAGCAGCACGGCGGCGCCCTGCGGCAGCGCGGTCTGGTCGACGACGCGGCCTCACAGCGCGGCGAGGTCGAGGGGCTTGTACTCCGTGTCGCTGGGCGCGCGCACGGCGATGGCCAGGCGGCCCTGGCGCGCCGTGAGCAGCACGGCGGCGCCCTGCGGCAGCGCGGTCTGGTCGACGACGCGGCCTCACAGCGCGGCGAGGTCGAGGGGCTTGTACTCCGTGTCGCTGGGCGCGCGCACGGCGATGGCCAGGCGGCCCTGGCGCGCCGTGAGCAGCACGGCGGCGCCCTGCGGCAGCGCGCCGCGCTCGGCCGCCAGCGCGATCTGGTTGACGACGCGGCGCTCCACCTCGTGCTTGATGGAGCGCGCGCCGTAGTGCACGTCGTAGCCGTCCGCCAGCGCGCCCAGCACGCCGCCCTCCCAGCGCAGCTCCAGCGAGTGCCGGCGCCGCGCCTTGTCCGCCCACAGCGCCAGCTCGCGCGCCACCAGCGTCAGCAGCTCGGAGCGCGAGAACGGCAGGAAGTACACGATCTCGTTGATGCGCCCGAGGAACTCGTCGCGCCCGAAGTGCCGCTTCAGGATGGGGCGCACCACGTTGTCCTGTCGGGAACCGTTAGCGCACTGTTACTACGGAGGAGGAGAACGATCACGCGGGTTTATAGTTAAAAAGCGAGTTAAAGTTTGTAAATCGTCAACTCGTCTAGGCCCTCCGGAGTCGGAAGATCGAACACGATCCATGAGGAGCTGGACCGGCCGGGCCCCGAGCGGACACATTACCTTGAATTGCCGCGACACTTCCAGCGTCTCCTCGATGGTGCTCTCCGCGGGCGCGTCGTCGCCGGTGCCCAGGTGCTCGTCTTCGGAGCGCGCGGCGTCCTCTGCCAATTCAAATGACAATAAACATGCGATGAAACATCCCGCAGGAGAGGTCGATCCGGATAAGGATAAGGTGCTGACCCGCCAGAGCCGGGCTGATGATCCTGGTCCGCTTGTGCTGGCGCGCCTCCTGGTCGCGGCGCAGCGCGAGCCCGTGCTGCGCGATCTCGTCCGCCGCCAGGTTGGACGTCATCACGAAGATGGCGTTCTTGCACTCGATCAGCTTGCCCTTGCCGTCCGTCAGCCGACCCTGAGCCGCAGAGAGCCGTCTGTACCGATTCGGTTCATTCAGCAGAGTGGCGGGCGGGCCGGACGGATACCTCGTCGAAGAGCTGCAGCAGCACGGTGAGCACGTCGGGGTGCGCCTTGTCCACCTCGTCGAACAGCACCACGGCGTCGCGGCGCCGCGCCAGCGCGCGCGTCAGCTGGCCGCCCTCCTCGTGCCCCACGTAGCCGGGCGGCGCGCCGATCAGCTTGGCCACCTCGTGCTTCTCCTGGTACTCGGACATGTCCAGCCGGATGAAGGCGCCCGCCTCGTCCTGTCGACGGCCACGAACGATAAGGATCCGCTCTCCGAACGTGAACCGGACTAGAAACGAAGATGATCGGACCTTGTGGATGTACCTCGCCAACTGTTTGGCGAGCTCCGTTTTGCCGATGCCGGAACTGCCGAGGAACAGGAAGACGAGAGGATGCTCCTCATCCGCCCAGCCGTTCTCCTTGCGGCGCACCGCGGCCGCTACCGTCTCGATAGCCGCCTGTGGAACGGATCGTAAATCACCGAAGCCCTTCCTGGCGGTCGACGTCGCCGGCGGCGGAGGAGAGCCAGGCGGACCTGCTGCCCCACGATGTACTGCTTGAGGCGCTGCTCCAGCGGGAAGCGGCGCCGCTCCTCGGCCGCCGCCGCCTCGGCCGCCGCCTCCCAGCGCCGCGTGTGCTGCTGGATGACGTCGCGCGTGGCGGACGAGTCGCGGGCGTAGTGCAGCGCGCGCCGCCCCGCGTGGTCGCGCGTCGTGGGGTCCGCGCCGCCTGCGGGGTCGACACCCGGAACTTGCTGATATTTGCATTAGGTTTAAAGTATAATGCACAACCACGCAAGTTTGACGGGCTACCTTCGAGTAGTTCTTTAGCAGCCCGCGTGGAGTCCGCTAGCGCGGCGTAGTGCAGTGCGGTCCAACCTAGGAACGACGCCCTTGCATTCATGCCGCCGCTGAACTCCTCTTCTCGCCTCTGCAACACCTCCAGCGGGTGTAGGCCGCTCGTCGCCGCCACCATGGATGCCCCGGCATACCTGCAAGGATCCAACATTGAAGTTATTACATTTATTATTATTATTATTATTATTATTTGTTAATACACTGGCAGCTATTAAGCTGATGCGTGTATATCTTATCAGTGCACTGTTTTACATTTTCAAGTTTGGAATCGATAGTAGCACCGGGGCAGATGGAATAAGGTGGGTAGTGACCGTTCCTGCAGGTCAGGCTTGGCGCCCAGCTTGATGAGCTCGCGCACGGCCGCGGGCTGGTCGTTGGCAGCGGCCGCCATGAGCGCCGTCCAGCCGAGCGCGTGGCGCCGGTCCGCCGCGCTTTCTGCGTTCTCTGTGCTCGGCTCGCGTGGCCGTGGGCCCTCATGCGCTGTGATAGCCTCAATTTGCCTGCAAACAAGTGTACTAAATATAATAAAACAGCAACAATATGCCTTCTTTTTAATACCAATAATGTACAAGATACTTTTCCATATAGTTACCTACTTAAATGTTTACAATGATTTATAAAATTTACAAACTATAATATCACTTACTTGCGTAATTCCTGTATGTTGCCAAGTTGAGCAGCTTTGAAAAAACGTTTCTCTGAAAAATTACAATATCTTCAAATCCATAGGTACATTAGTTTTATTTGATATTACAATGCCATCCATATCCTTATTATCCATGGTTAGGTAAGTAACTACATAGGTATTATACATTATGAATTTACTTGCAGACTATTATATACATAGTACAACAGGTAGGTAGTTAGTTACCATTGAAAATATGGTCAGCTGCTAGTAGTGCTAGTCCCAGCGAGCCGGCCCCCAGAAGCAGCCGGCAAGGCTCGCTCCGTCCGCGTCCTTGGGACTCGCCCTCGCCTCTCGTGAACCGCGAGTGCCGCGGCACCACGCTCACCAATCGTGCTGTGCGCCGCAACGCCTTCACCCAGCATATCGTGGGCATACATCGAACTCCTGCCATCTTCGTTTGTAAATCAGAATATTTTAGTTAAATGTGACAATAATTTCGTTGCGTTTAGCAAGCACGATGGGTCGGGTATATTTTTTACATTTTTTTTATTATTGTTTCATCATTTTTGTGATTCAAAAATTCATTTTTATTGTTTAAGACTTTTTTCTTTTCTTGTGATGTGAACCGACTACCGACAGAGCTTGAGCTATGAATTCTAAGAGGATATAATCACGGTCACGGAGCGGAGGGAAGACTGGGAAAACTAGACTGACTGTAACAGTGACTGATAGCCAAAGAGAATAAAACCACTACTGATGGTGATGGCGGCGCGGTACAACGACACGGTCTTCGTTTCGTTCATGGTAGGTACCTAGTTACTCTTCAGGACGCACGAAAACAATTTTTATTTTCTTCCTTCCTCAATATTGTTTTTTTAGGTATCGCTTGGTTTGTCACCTTATTTTTTATTTGGCTGGTATTTTTTTTTAACACTAAATTACATTAAAATTAAAGAATAAGTAAGATTTTGTGTTCAAGTTGATTATCTTGACTGTGACATAAAAAAACGCACTAAAAATATTGACCATAATTTGTCAGTGTCAGGTCACATCACATAATGTGAATGACAGATGAATGAAGAGTGAAGTAGGTGGCTGGTGGTGGGTATTCGGTTGGTAATCCGAAGAATGTTTTACAATCATGATAGCCTACATTTTCATTGAGATACTTAACCATATATTTTAATTAGAAATGAAATTGTGCTACAGCCAGCACTAGTGCTACAGACAGAATAGTATATATAACACCTACAACATTAGAGTAAAACACGATTTTTACAAGTATTACGGTGTGTTGAATCATTGAATGTCTATGTTGATGCTGGAAAACACTCTTGTTTATTTGGAAGAAAACTTTTGTGATCTGCTAAAACATGGCTTTGGGAGGGTCTACGTATCTGAAGAGCACCACAATGTTGGAGCAGCTACTGGAGGAGATCAATTTCCAGCGAACCAAGGAGTTGCGGCAGTTGATGAAAGATGGTGAGTAGAGTACCCTTTAGTATCTTCCTGCTAGCTGGGCGGGACTGGCTTTAGAGTTGTGCTGCTGGACGAAAATGGAGCAGGTAAAAGTATAGCTTCTGCTAGTAGGTACATGAACCAGAATGTCAGGTGGGATGGGGTAGAGTTCTCTCTCTGTGCTCTTCCACACAATTCTAATGCACCCAATCAGATTTTTGTATTTAGCTATATTGCATGTTATCAGTTATAAGTTAGTAGGTACTGTATTGAATTGAATTTGTGATGATGAGCTCCTCTTACAAATGATAAATTGAATGCCTTGAATGGATAAAACTGGCATGTTGTGTGATCTATGACAGTTGAATACCTACTCCATACTTTACTACTCAATGAACATGAAGCAATTGATAGATAGATCCCACATAGTGAGGCAGAGTGCTGTAAGTTGTGCTAACTGCAGGTACCACTTGTACTGTAAATAGTCTGCTTAGTTAGAGGATTGTATAGGCCCTAGTTAAGCCTGGCTCCATCTAAAAATATCTCTAGGGAGTATGTTCCAAATACTTTCATTATATTTTGTCAAGTTTTCCATTTTCCTTACCCCAATGTTTTGCATGAATCATTATGCAAAGATTCTTGAAATCTTTTTTTCTTAACTTCATGCTCTTCAAACCTTGGCAAGAAGTTGTGATATACCAAGAATGGTTGCTCCTTTTATTGCCAGAGTCAAGAGACAAGGCCGAGTAAGACCCACTTTAGGGTTGGGACATAATGCAAAGGCCCTATTATTACTTCACAAATTAAGGCTTGATTTCCTTGCTCTTCCTCCTATTGAAGTAGGTATCTACAGATCATTATCATACTCAACCCTTATCCATTCACATAATTTGACAGGCCTCACAGCTCAGTTGGTAGTAACTCTGCCTTTTGTGCTGATAGGTTGTATGTAGGTTCCATCCCCAGCCAGGACAAACATTTGTATGATGAACACAGATGTTTGATATGTGTCCGGCTGGGTGGTATTATATGTATGTGTATTTATAAAAAATAGTATAATAATTAATCTATCAGTCATCTGATTTCCAAGCTTACCTAGTTTGGCTGTAGATGGTGTTGTGTGAAATGTCCGGCAATATTTATATTTATTTATTTGTTGTAATGAGCCTAGTCCTTTAACATTCCTTTGTTCCCACAAATCTGCTATATATTTATAAAGCATACCTTAGTAAAGCATACCAGAGAATACATTACACAAGCTCATGGTCGGGGCACAAGGCTGCAGTTCAACCTGCCCAACTGGGTATGAGCATGTCTACTTGTGGTATCTCCCGGTCATTCTTGATGGCTTGTTGAGTTTGGTGCATATCCTAGAGTCTGCTGCATTTCCATAGTCCTCTTAATATTGAACCATCCCAATATCTTTCAGGAGACCTTGTCATTCTCATAAGTTTTCTGGCATTGGTTGTTTCATCCCTGTGTTTTTTGTGCGGCAACACATTCTAGCTATGTTTATTTTATTTAGTGTAGCAAATAATGTCAAGACACCATCCCGACATTTGCATATTTATGCCTTTTGCAGAGTGGTTTAGGGTAAGAGAAAGACATTACAGTACATTGTATTTATAAAAACATTTAATGTATGTTTACAACAGCATTGGTATATAAACAGTTAGTCACAATCTCACGTTCCTCTACTCCCTAACGTTACATATAAACTCGGAATGTGGCAGTAATGTTCGGTACTCTGAACTCTACTGTGGTCACACCTACCTACTACCTACCGTTCACACTCATTTAACATATTTATAGATTTCATCATTAAAATCTCAAATTGAAAAACATCAAATTAAGTTATGTGACCATAGAGTACAATATGAATAAACACATAATTAACACTAAGTAGGTAATAATAAATAACTTGAAACATGTATTTAAACTCGTATGACTGAGGTACCTATATCACGTAACCGGACCATCGACTTCGGCTATATCTTGAGCAATAGGTACTTGCAGTAGAGTAGGTGACAGTGTAAACTACGCATTCTCATGTTCATTTATCAAAACAATATATATTTACAATACTTTTATATAGAACACAACAACGATACGACAACAAAGAATAGTTTAGATATTACACATCCCTAGGGTACTTGTTAGCGCGAGTGGTGAGCGTGGCATGGTGTTTAGGCGACATGTAAAGTATGGGGAAGCCGAACACTATGTACATACAGCAGACAGCGTCAGTGAATTGTAATAGTTACTAAAGTAACTACAACGTTCTGAGATTCCATGTAATAAAGATCGAATAATCGAAGAAAATGCGCGCTCTATTTAAATCTGTTGAAAACTATTTTGGATTCACATAGTAATCTAATGGGTTTCACACAGTTTTGTGGTGAATCAAACCTAGAAGTGTACCTGTGCCAACCAAGCATGGAACCACCATGTACCCACATAAAGGTTAAGTACTATCAGGTATTCTTAAACAAAACTTTACAGAAACAATTATCCAAATTACAATTCTAATTCATAAAATATTTTTTAAAACAATTTTACTCATGATTTAGTTATATTCATACAATAGGCAAGTATTTACTTAATCGATTCATTAAATTACTTACATAAATTATTAACAGATTAAACTTTAGAAAGTGCCGTAACTTAAAACATACCTACGGAATTGATTAACCATCAAACTTATAACTCATGCTGTAAATACATCAGCTTATAATCGAGAAGCACATAGTTAACGGTGACGAACCTACACAAGAGGAGAACGATGGCAGGCTGGGAGAGCTGGGATTCTTTGGGCGGTCCATTTCTCTACTTCTCTTGTTTTCAACGAAGGTTACAGTTAATTCGCGAAGGCACTTAGGTAGTTATTTACATCTCTCACCGAATGGTGTGCGGACAGAATGAAGAAGCGAACAGTCGAGTCTCGTTATACTATCGTAGGTACACCACAACAACAGTAGAGATGGCGACGTACGGGTGACGCGGCCTAACGGAATATACGCTTGCAGATAGCGGCTTCGTGGTGCTGCAAGGGACCACGTACTGGACGGACCTGTTCGTGCGCCATTTTCTCTTTCAAGAGGAGCAGGCCATCGACTGCGACGACCTTCTCTTCTTCGTGCGCAAGCGCCACGTCAAGGGCTCCTCGCGGTACCTGCCCAAGTATGAGGTAAGAGCCCGTGGCATACTGTCTCCGCTTTGTGTCGTTGTGATGTCATTAACAGTGCCTGTCTCAACTCCGTTCTGTGGGGAATAGGCCTCTGCCTCGTACGTATTAGTTAATTCTACAAAGTTATACGCTAATTTGTTCAAGAGGTGAGGCTGGCTGTGGGTGAGGCTCTACGTTTACTATAGACAGTTTTGTAAAAGTATCTCCAAGTGAACTATAAAAATACATCATTCATATAATAATAATCATTAATTTAATACAAATATTTATGCAGTAGTACATACATTATCATTTCATTGAAGGCATACAGTCGTGTTCATGATTTCTATCACAAATGCAATTTGTTCCGAAGACCTAACTACTCTCTACTTAGGTACTTATTCAGTTCTAAGGACAATAACGTTTTCTCTCCCCTACACGTTGTACAAATAACATACGCGAAGAATATACTTATATCTTTCATCTTATTTTTGACCTGCTAATGCATCGAAAGTGAAATTGCAAAGAAGGGACCGGCGAGCCCGAGCCGGCAGCGGCCCGCGGCTTCACCGGGACCGACCTCCTTCTGCTCACTCCTAGTTTAGCACCATTTGGATCTAGTTACAAAGTTCTTCAGACGTCTTTGGAAATACGAAATGTATTATGCGTTTACAACAGTCGAGTATGTACTTTATTTAAACAATATAAAAATATTATTTCTTAAAGTAGGCAATTCTATTAAAACCATAAATTATAGACATAGGTAGTGTATGTAATAATTAATCACAGTTCGCTCGCTAATAAATAGACTGTGCTCCTCGCTCGACGTTCAGTAACCACTTATAAAATATACAATTACAAAACAAACTTACAACAACCGACCACGTCAGGGCGCACCGAGCCGATCCCGAATCGTCCCCGTCAAATAAAATTCAACAACAAAAGCGAACGATACAGATTTCGTATAAAAGTTTCGGCGACGGACAAACGCACGGGTACTGCATCACGGTAGTGTCACTCGCGCGAAATCGTCACTAGGCACTGATCGCGCACCTGGCACCTGGCACGCTCGCCTGTTGCAGACCGAGGTGGAGGTGTTCCGCAAGGACTCCAAGAAGCTGCCGATCGGCGACCCCGAGATCGACTGGGAGGAGACCGTGTACCTCAACCTGATCGTGCACCAGTTCGAGTACACGCTGACGCTGGCCATCTGCACGCGCACCAGCCCCAAGGAGCTGCAGGTGCTGAAGCGGCACTCGCAGAAGGTGAGCGTCACACGCGCTGCGGCGCCGGCGCGGGCGGCGCGCGTCACTAGCTGAGCCGCGCGAACAGCTTGGTGCGCGGCCACGGCAGCGGCCACTCGTAGCGCCGCGGCACGGGCCCGCGCACGTTGCGCTCCAGGTACGCGAACAGCGCGTACCACCACTCGCGCTGCAGCATGGAGCCGGCGCGCTGCGGCGTCGCCAGCAGCGAGTGGAAGCTCCAGAACAGGCGCGTGGTGATGTAGTAGGCGATGAGCACGTCCACCGTGTAGTGCCCGTGCGCGAGCAGCACGAACGCCACGCCCAGCAGCGCCGAGCCCCACAGCGCCCAGTGCACGGGCCACAGGCGCCGCGGCGAGTACTCGGCCACCACCAGGTAGGACAGCACCAGCACCATGGTGTGCCCCGAGTAGATGTAGTCCCCGCAGTAGGTGTGCTTGCCGTTGATCGACAGCCCGAAGCCGGAGATGAGGTAGAAGGTGCGGCGCAGCACCAGCAGCGGCGACGTGTCGTTGCTCTTGGGGCTGCAGTAGTACGTGGTGCTGGACACCGGCAGCACGGTCACGAACATGGTCGCCGACCGGTACAGGTACAGCAGGCCGATGATGAAGAACAGGCGGCGCGACACGATGAAGCGGTGCTTGTGGAACACCACCACCAGCATGGCCACCGTCGTCGACCCCATGATCATGTACTCGGACACGGCGAGCGCCCAGTCGCGCGCCGGCACGTTGTCCAGCACGATGTCGGCCAGCGGCGGCGTGCTGTTGCGGTCCGGCAGCCGCTCGTGCACCAGCGACAGCGACATCATGTTCACGCACACGCAGCAGAACAGGAAGAAGAAGGAGACGATCGTCTTCCAGATCTCCTTGGGGTAGCGCTCCTCGCGCGCGCCCGGCTCCATCTCCACGACGAAGTCGCCGGGCAGGCGCGCGGGCTCGGGGTCCGAGTCGTCGGCGGGCGGCGGCGCGCCTCCCTTGGCGCCGCGCGCCAGCAGCGGCTGGCGCTGCATCAGCTCCGACTGGCTGGGCATGCTGCGCGCGGGGGCGGGGCGCGGGGCGGGGCGCTCGCTGGCCGCGTTGTTGTTCAGGTCATTCCGCTCGAGGCGCGCCTCGAAGTTGATGCCCTTGATGTCCTCGCGCGCGGTGTCGAGCGCTATGTCCACATCGCACAGCGGCGGCGCGGGCGCGGGCTGCGGCGCGGGCTCGGGCTCGGGCAGCAGCGCCGGGCGCTTGGCGGGCAGCTCGTTGGCGAGGTAGACGCGCACCGACGCCACCAGCGGCTCCGCGTACTCGATCTGCTTGGGCGGTGAGGGCTCCTTCTCCGGAGAACGCGTCGAGATCGTCATCCAATCACCATTGGGATGGATCGAGCCTGGAACGTAGAAAAACTCTAGTTAGTACCGCGAAGTGATTCCGAATTCGACAGATCTTAGTTATTTTACGGGGTTCATCAGTAAGTATTTTATGTATAACAGAACATCAAAGTCACCTAAGATAGCTAAACAAAACAGACCGGTCCTTAATATTCGCTTTATTTTTTGACCCACAACGGGCTAGGTAGTGAAACACTAGAAGTATAAACTACGCACAATTAGTTTTTATCACTGACAATAAAACGAATGTACCTATCCTCGAATTCCTCGCGCTAGCGACGAGATTTCTCATCGCGCATAGAAACAGGTCGACTCGCTCGCCGTCGAGAGACGAGCATTTACTCACAACAACTTTTTGTCGGTAGCAAATCGTATATCATTGGGCAAGGTTGTGGGTTCTTAGTTTCGTATCGCTGTTTATTTCGAGAAACTTTATCAATTACTCGGCAACAATAGAGCGGAGGTACGGTTCAAAGACCGAGGGTGAAGAGTGCGGCGCAGTTGCCGGCCGCCCTCGCCTCGCGTCAGTCGGATGACAACAATGAGCCGCCGCGTCTGTGCGAGCGACGTCGCACGCCGCGCGCGGCCGACCCGATCTCGGCCGCCCCGAGTTAGATAGATCGCGCAGAGCGCGGATTTCTCCTCGCTGACGTTCACGGCCCGCTCCTACAAAATATCCCTGCGAAAGCGTGGCCGATACTCACTCGATCAATGTGTGAGCTGTCATTCGGCCGGAACGCGGGAGCTCATCGATACGCGTCTCGTCGTCCTGAACGCCTAGTAGAAAGCCGAAGCGACTCGCGCTCGCCGGATGGAAGCACACAGTCACGTAAACGAGGTCGAAATGGAAACCGATATGCACGCACTTCACTGCACGGGCGGTCGGCCGCTCCTGGCGCGCTCCGCGGACTGGGCGCACTAGCACGGCTCGGCGCGGCGCGGGCCTCCGACGCGATCACGACCTTATATTTATTTATGCGAGGAGCCCGTCGTTGCGAGCGGGCGAACCGAGTGTCGAACGCGTACTAGAAAAGATGTAGCGCCGCCGGTTGGCTGCGGTGCGACGCGCTCGGGTGTCGTCGGCCTCGGTCGGAGGTAATCGGTTCAATGGAAGCAATTTACGTCCGTGTGACGTCATGCAAGCCCGCCCCTTTCCTCCCCCTCGCTGCCTGCCCCCGGTCTCGGTGCGGCCGCACTCTCGCAGCCGGCATCGGCACGGCGCCGTGAATGGAAACCCGCTTTGATATCCTATTTGTAGGATACGAACGACTGCCGAGTAAACTTTAAATCGTGCCAATGTGATGGATGCGCTTCGTAAACGGTTCGGTCTCTCGACGTGAGGAACCTCGACCGAAAACTATGAAGCTGTTACAGCTCATAATACTTTTTGTCAACAACAATGCTCTTGAAAGATCATAGGGTGAGGATGACGCATTGTCTCTCGCTATCTGATACACGGCCGGTATTGGGCGGCATCCAAACGACTGCTCTGGATATTTTAGGCCATTGTTCTATCGGTGACATTATTGACCGAAGCCTTATCTTTGTTTTTTTCTCTAAATACGATGTTTGTCACAGCGCCGGCTCCCAGAATAGTCTGTACCGAAGTACAGTACTATAGGAAGTGGAACGTCGCTGTAGAAGTATGCGTGCTTGGAGCCAGTTTGAGAAGGCGTTAGACAAGTCGAACCAGTAGTAAACGAGCCACGCAACCGTGATGCACTGTTTAGTAATATTCCGTGCAACGCGAGCCTCGGGAAACCAACATATTTGACCGCTAAAGTAAAGTCCAATATTGTTTCAAGTTTAAATCTAAGTACAATGGTATTTGGAAACTTGGAATTTTTTACTTAATTACATTCAAGATTCGATCGTGTTAGCTAGCTGGATCCGTGAGTTATGCAGTTTTATGACAACGATTTGTTAATATGCCGTACCGTGCTCAGTTTGCTAACCGAGGTGGCAAGCGCGGCCGTGACGGTAATCTGTCTAAACATTTCGAATCACCATCGTGACTTCTCTTGGGTGCGGTGCGAACAACCGAACACTTCAGTCGTAAAATCTTTGTTGAAAAGTAAAAAGTAGTGGTGGCAAATGAATAAATAATGAGCAACAATGGCACCGCAAATGTTATCAATGAAACTACTACAGAGCTTGCGTATTGCGTGTTCAGTTCGCGTTACAGTCAAAGTTGAGATACTCCTGCGCTAAAACACACGTCCGAGCGTGTCTGATGAAATATCTGAACTGAAACACGACAAGGGCCCATGAATTTGCACAATGAGCCTGAACCAGCCGGCGGTCGCGAAATGAGCAGCTTGTATGTACAATATTACTGAAATAAACCGGTCCTTCCAACTTATCCTTTCAAGTTATTAATGTTTGTAACACTTATACGCCAGTAACGAACGGGACATAAAGCGAAGCCTGAAATAGTAGCGACTATTTACCTTATAAATCTTCAATCATGGGGTGCATTGCATACAGTGGGAACAAAGCTAGTTAAATATATGTTTGTTTGCAGCATATGCTTGCTAGCTCGAATGCAGCACAGCATTCCAATTGAAAAAAGAATGCGAATCGAGCACCTGCATCGATTGGAGTAACGGCTGCTCCTAAACACAGCGCCAGATGATAGAAAGTGAACAAGTAAACAATAAGGCCGGGAACAGCCGGCGGTGGCTCTGCGCTGCTTGAACCGGTTCAAGGCGGGGTGACTGCTTACCTGGACTCCACAAATCTCAAAAGCCCTACAACCTTGTTTTAAGGTTTATTTTTGTGTGTCACTTTCGCTTATCATGCGGGTAGTCAAAGTCCGCCGTAATAGGGACCCGAATCGATGGCACATTTCGCGAGGGACCTGTGTACGTGACGAGATGTGCCCGCGCCAAAGTGCTACTTCCCCGCCCCTCGGAAGGGACTCATTTGTCCTTCCAAGTGGCTAGTTTCTTTTGATATCGTTCGGTTAACCTCCCGAATTCTGTTTTTTGTGATGTTTGATTTTTGCATGTTCCACGTTGATAGGATTTATTTTAGAAATCCCTCGTAGTGTTTCCTGTTCGTACCTAAATGACGTAATTAATTTTATCACACACCTAACATTTATAATATTTCATTTTCCCTCTAAAGTAGGAACATCTATGATACTGGTTTCATGTGGTAGTGAAGCCGCAAATAGTATTTTCTGTTAGTGTTTGAGCTGAGCGCCGCTCGAGTGCATTGTTGGCCATGTCCTTATTCCTTTCAATACCTACTACGTCTCCACTAAGCTGTTTGGTTTGCGTGAGAAACTTTATGCTGAAAATATTCTCACGATCATAATATACCACTAATAGGGGCATTGTTGGGCCTTGGATGAAAATACATTACGAGTTGCAGATGACCATCACCGCTATTTATGACACAATTTTTAACATTCACAATCAGGTGGCCGTGCTTGTCACGTATTTGCACTTTATCACCGATGTTTGTTATTGAACGACTCCGTCCCGAATTCGGAATGGCGAGTGCAGGCGGGTCGTTACACGGCGGGGCAACGTGCCATGTTGAAAACAAAGTGGAATTATATTTGTCGCACGTCGCATGCCGCGGCCGCCGCTAGCAGCGAGCCGCGCTGCTGGCGGCGCTAACTGCGGTGAGTGGGCGGCTGCCTCGGCGAGTTAGCGGAGCTCGGCTAACCGGCGGGTGAGCATTATGCGCTCGACTTTCTCAGCAAGCTCGAGTTTGTCATGTCGTCCGTATTGCCCTTTAAAGGTTCCTTCACATTTGAGATATCGTGAGCGAATTATCTATTATGCAGTATTATAACTCCTTAGAAGCAAATATAAATTAGTCAACCGCCGAGTGTAGTTCGGGCGAGCCTCGCCTGCTCGGAATCAGTAATTTACATACCTCAAATCGGTCATCAAGCAACGTTCAGTAGAAAATAATGGAGATTTGTGTTTTGATATAACATAGTGAATGACTTTTTAAACGGTTCCACCGTCACCGCACCGCACAGTTACAACTTATTAGCTGTTGCGTGACATTCCAACGATTAGGTGGATACTCGTTGCCATGTACCTACTTGAAAAACAAGCTGATAATACTATCATTTAGTCAAAACACTTAGATGTACTTAAGTTCAAATTCAAGATCAATCTGTGTTAATAGGACGTAAACCTATGCCGGCTGTGTTGTGTACACAAAAACAAAAAGTTGTGAAGTGATTTGTAACGCTTGGTGCATTCGGCAGGTGTACGCGTCCCCTAGCCGTCGCAAGATGGACACGAAAGGGGAGGGCGAGGAGATGACGTACCCCCACATCTGCTTCATGGTCGACAACTTTGATGAGGTGAGTGCAACTGATTGTGCCTTTGAAGCTACAATCGCTTGGCGAAACTGGAACACCGACTTCACAAATTTGTTTACCAATTCATCCAGTCCATCTTAAATGCGCGTGAGTACGCCGAATTCCTAACTCTCATCCACGAGCGTGCGATCTCTCCGTAAAGGCGGAGGTGCTATCCCCTCTCGTAATCAGCCATCGCGGACATCTTTATCTTCGCAAATACCGAATTTTATGTTATCTGAACTCAAGGCTTCGCATAAATAAATGACAATAAAATAAAATAAAATCCGTTCTTATCTGGCGATTCGTAGCGGAAAGAACCTCTCATGTTATTAATATTAACACCTAAATTATTGAGCACGAATAAATTCTCATCTATGGGTAATTATGAAAAGTAAATAGAGTACCTGTTGACCCGACCAGACCCTGACCGGGCTCATAGATCACGCGCGGCAGCTAATGAGTAATCGGAATGATGTAGCTTGCACACATGCGATGAGTCATTCAAAGTTTGCTTCTTTTCAATAATAAAAAAATAAAAATAATTATTGGTGGACAATTAGCACAACAATAACTCTGACATTATCTCGGAAGTTCTGCTTTTCCAAAAGATTTGAGCCTGCCGACTCGTAAAGTTTGTAATTTACTTACTACAAAAAAACGAAAAGATATTCCTGATTTTTTATAATAAACAAAGTGTAGGTACTTACCTAAATATTTGTTTTTGTTTTAACGATACTGTTTTTAAAATGTGAACGGTCAGTCAACTATCCTAGATTTTTCTGACCGTTTGCCAACTCTAGACTATCTGGAGTGTTTTAGGTTAATCTGGATTATAGTGAGAAGTAATGTCAGTAGTATCGTAAGTATTGTAAACATGACGCGCGCGGTGCCGCGTGCTGTGACGACGCTCGAGGAATTTAAAGCCGATAGTAAAAAACTTGTCGGTGATCGGTCGACGGATCAGCTGATCAGTGCTCGTAGTGGGAGCGAGTGAGGCCGTGGCTTATCGAGGGCGGCAAATATCGTAGTGAAAGCAGTGTTTAATCATATTTGGTCTTATCTGGAATATGTAGGTATGTAATACAAATTCATATCTACTCGATCATTTATTCATTCCTTAGAGATGGAGAAATTTTCAAAGCATCAATGTTCCGTAACTCAGCCCCTCAGCGGACTGCGACTGAATCATGAATCAGCTAAAGATGAACATACTATTTTCGTGTCATTACACATTAATTAGGTAAATACTCTCGCACAAAAAGTAAGTCCAAGTGCTATCCGGCTGGCGTCTCATTCTCAGATAAAAAATGATCGATCTGATCAGTTCAAACCACTGAATCACTAGTAGGGCCAATTTAGTATGTATGTAGGTACTGTTGGAATTCCCCGCGATTTGGGATTGTTAATTTGAAGATTTATCCTGCTACACTGCTACAGGTAGTTTTTCGCGATAATAAAAGCAACTGTTTTAATTAAAATCTATAATATAAAATTTTATCAAAATTGGTTCCCTGTTACGTCGTCATTTGTGTAACAAACATTCAAACTTGTACATTTATAAAATGTGTGCGTTAGTACGAGTGTTATAAGAGTGTACGACTGCAAGTATAGATTAAAATAAGTGTAATAATGGATTGAGGTGGTTCAATATTCGGCATCAGTCGAATGGCTTCGAAAGCATCAGCTGTGATCGACAATATTGACTGAACTAACAGTAATTTGCGCGATAATCCAAGGTTTACAGCAATCTATTCATCCGCCTGATTGCTTGTCGAACACACCGCAGGCCCCGGCGGCGGCGGCTCTTGTTCGCTCGTTACACTCCACTTCAGACTCTATCTACTTCAGGTAAAGTCAATAGTCGTTTGACATGCGGCGTGCGGCGTTCATTACATCGATAATGTGGTAAGAATCCTTACACTCCAACACGAACATGCCTAGATAGAACTAATGGTGCAGGCGGGCGGGCACTTCGTTTACACACACTTATTATAATAATAATGTTCATTAACATCTTTACTGATTGCAGACTACTTATATACTATTGTTGTTCTCGACACTACGCCTTATCCATTGCGAGTAGGTCGGTGATGTCATATCGCACACAACTGCTAACCGAGGCATCAGAGTAGGGCTAATTCTATATTACTATATATTTCCTTCCTTATAAAGTGAATTGTTTTTTACCTTCTAAGCTTTGGCCCGATTTAAATTATTTGCTCACGGAAAATTGTACTGAGTACCAACCTATGTATATAAGTGAAAT
Source organism: Cosmorhoe ocellata (assembly GCA_963675405.1). Lineage (NCBI taxonomy): Eukaryota > Metazoa > Arthropoda > Insecta > Lepidoptera > Geometridae > Cosmorhoe > Cosmorhoe ocellata. The sequence continues at coordinate 11,830,178 of OY776249.1, read as the reverse complement.
AAGTAAGTAATTAATTAGCTTGATTAATCGTGATGAGGAGGGATGAAGACCATGTCACCAAAATAGTTATGGGTATATCTGGGTAAGCAAGTAGAGGAAGGCCGCAGAATGATTGGTTTGACTGAGTGAAAGATGATAATGAATGTACTCGTAAGAGGAGGAGTAGACTCAGATTTGACGAATGTTATGAGTGGAAGAAGAAAACATGTTGTGTCGACCACACGCGTGAAATAAGTACAGGAGAATGATGATAAGTAAGTTAATTAGCCTTGTGATTTAATTAAATAATATTTTAGTGCGACTTCGGTGTGTCTCAAAAATTAAGGTTTGCCGACGCGTGGTGTGGACTCCAACGCAGATGGAGCCACAAGCTTGAGGACCGACTATTAATTTACTTAGGTTATAATCTGAAGTGATATTTAAATCCTCACAAAAGGGTAGTTTCCATGAACACGGACACGTGACCCCCGGTGCCGTGTACCCGGTCGCGGGACACGCACTAGATGCACTACCGCGCTTAGCTACGGTAGTTTGTAGGCGGCCGCGGCGGTTTATGGACTAGCAACTTATCGAATCGCTATCAATTCCAATAAGTAGGCTCTGTTTTCAGTAAGTATCTAAAGTAGCCTTTGTTTTAAGTACATTAGATCCTCACACACACCTCTATTCTTCAAATTATTACATTGGTTAAATTCACTTTTGCCAGGTTTACTAAAAATAAAAGAACAATACATTAAATAATGCTCAACCGCAATAACCCACAGAGCGCGCAAAGAAAATGCAAACATTTACTTTAGCTTTTTATATTACAACCGGAAATAAGTCAAGGCAATGTACGTATGAATTACTCAGCCATTACCTACTAATGAATTTATTTATAAAATAATCCGGAGTAAAATACAATGCTCGACCAATTCATTACTCATTCATAGAAGTCTATCTCCCTAGTAAAAGTTAAATAATGCGTCGTTGCAACGGCCACCCGCATCCCTTACTTATATAGCAACATCTGCTTAATATGAACAGAAAAAATAATGAGCCCGATCGTTTCGTTCATCAAACAGTCCCCCTTATATCTGTGTTCCTAACAAAACCTGGGGCCTTACCACAAGCTCTTACAAACCATCATATTTTAGAAACGTCACGTTTCAAGCTGGTAGTAATACTACTTCAATATAATTTGGTACGAAATGTCACGTACGGAATACTGACTACTGTGCAAAATGTGGGCATGTACCAAATGTCATGTTTGGACTTGCCTCTGACTACCCTCTTTAGATATCCTCAAAGATCTAAGTAACTAAAGATCTGAGGAGATATCTACCGAGCCTGGGGATTACTATCGTGATCATACGAAATATCAAAGTTATTACTTTAATATTACCCGAAGAGCTTGCGGTAAGGCTTCGGATAAAGCGAATGTGAAGATGGAATCGTCAGCAGAGCACTGGATGAGTCAGTGCCAGTGCTCGCTGTGACGTCACGTCCGCAGGATCGTGTCGTGACGCGGACGTGACGCACCACGTCCACAATTAGCCCGTGACCAACTAGCTCTATTCACGCACGACAACAAATAATTAGGACATCTGCAAATGTAGGTAATGTTTATAAACAAAACAAAAGACTACATTTGTCGTCATCTATACATATAAAAGGCTTTGTCCTGAATGACTGAGGTATCAACGCACAGCCTTAACCGCTGATTGTAGAGATCTGAAACTTGGAGGGTGTGTTCTTTGTACGACGGAGGCATCCGATAAGAAGGGATTTTCCGAAATTCCACCTCTAAGGGGGTGAAAAAGGGGGGCAAAGTTTGTATGCAAAACCTGATTCCTTGGTCCGATCTACTTGAAATTTTGCATAAACCTTTTTTAACAGAATTGATGGAAGACCTATATAGCATTTTTTTGAACTTCATCCTCATAAAAAAACTTGGTCCTGAATGACTTTGGAAACAACGCACAGCCTAAACAGCTGATCGTAGAGATCTGAAACTTGGAGGGTGTGTTGTTTGTACGATGTAGGTATCCGATAAGAAGGGATTTTCCGAAATTCAACCTCTAAAAGGGTGAAAAAGGGAGGCAAAGTTTGTATGGGACAACGTGATTCCTTGGTCCGATCTACTTGAAATTTAGCATAAACCTTTTTTAACAGAATTGATGAAAGACCTATATAGCATTTTTTTGATAGAAAGTTATTTTGGTGGTGATTTGCTTCGAAGTTGATATCGATACTCCTTAGTGCTTTTGCTATAAAAACATTTTATTTTGACACATGTCATGTTTGAAACTCTCTCCGATATAATTAAAAAAGGTTGAACTCACTTAAAAACATAGCAATTCTATACATTTAATAAAATCGTCGAGAAATCGTGTCTGTAATTTTGATATTTTCAAATAAAAATTAGTGCTACCTAAAGCCACGCTACGTCTAAAACAACGGTTTGTGAAAAAAAATCTTTTTGTTTGTTTTTATGTTTATCTGTCCGTTTGTGAACGATAATCTCCGCAAACACCGAACCGAATCGAATTCAGTTTTCACTAATGTATTGAGATAAACTTAGATTAAAACATAGGAATGAAACAAAGTTTCATCGAAATCGGTTGACAAATATAAAAGATAATATGTAAAATAATAAAGTCACAAAATATGAAATAGTAGTTAGTACTGGGCTTAGATTCAAATCAAATTAATCAGTGCAACCAACCTTTTTTGTTTATATAACAGTGACACTACACTACGTCTATTGACAATGTCATTTTATGTCGATTTTCTATGGGTAGATAAACAATTCGTCTTTTTATTAATTTTAGTATGTTTTTAGTAGATATAGTTCTATCTTCGGAAAGTATGTGTATGTAGCATGTTTCTTATAGGTAAGGGTGGTGTGATTGGCTTGAAACTTAGTTTAAATAGGTAAGTACATTAAATCTTTTTACAAAATGAAATAATGGTACCTACTGAAAGTTAGGTATGGCAGAAAAAGCATTAGAATAGAATAAATGCAGTGGAAATGAGAGCTATGAGAAGTATGTGTGGTTTAATTTCAAGTGAAGAACAGTGTGATGAATTAACGTTGTGGTGTGAAAGAAGACGTAGTGATGAATATTGTGAAGGGTATATTCAGATCGTTTGGGCATGTAGAAAGGATGTATGATAGGAGATTGACAGGTACATGATGGGTGCATGCACCTGTTTCGTCAGTCTCTTTTGCTCCATCCTTTCTACATACCCAAACCATCTTAACATACCCTTCTCAATTTATAAGGAGAGTGTGAATGGGATAGTTGGAAGGAGAAAACCTCTGCGTACGGACCTCGATTAAATTGGCGCGTTTTAGAGAATAGCTAGGTCAAGAGTACCCTAAACCAACGCTCATGTATGAAGAATGTAATGAGAGTGAATGAAGCAAAAATGTATAAAATAAAATAAAAAATAAAATAAATGTTTATTGCAATTACTTAAAAACTATATAATGCAGGTTCTGGAGTCACCCTTTAAGCAATATTTGCTTGTATGTAGGAACGTAGCAAGTGAAGTTCTATGGTCTCTGCCTACTCCGTTGGGAATCAGGCGTTATTTTATGTATGTGTGGTATGTTATGTACAAAATAAAAGAGGTTGTCAATGTTTGCGATGCTCAGTTCCACTATGTCCTACCCCTACCCCGAGCAGTAGGTTCGTTATGTTGCTATGTAAAAATATACAAATCCGAATTTCCCTACCCCTAGCAGTAGGTTCGTTAGGTCGCTATGTGAAAATATAAAAATCCGAATTGCCCTACCTCGAGCAGTAGGTTTTTTAGGTTGCTATGTAAAAATATACAAAACCGAATTGCCTTACCCCGAGCAGTAGGTTCGTTAGGTTGCTATGTAAAAATATACAAAACCGAATTGCCTTACCCCGAACAGTAGTGCCTATGTAAAAATAGGCAAAACCGAAATGAAATGGGTATATATCGCGTTTTATTTAAGTACCTATTTTTTCAAACGTTAAAAATAGGGAAAAATAGGTAAATAAAACGCAATACCCGTTTAATATTTATATGATGGAAGACGTGTTTCGTATTTTATTTAAATTCATTATTTTCGATTTCTACGCGGATGAAGTCGCGGGCATAAGCTAGTTATATTATATTTCCCTGTTCAGTTCTAAATAGCTTGTTTCTTATTCATATTTAGGTAGTTAACTGACTCTCGCGCAAATTTGTCTGCGCGTTTTAAGTAATAATATATTTTCCTCGTTTTTGCAACATGTTTTATTGATGCTCCGGTCCTATTGGTCATTGCGTGAAGTTATTTATCTTATAGCCTTCCTCGATAAATGTACTATACAACACAACAATCATATTTCAATTCAACCAAACAAACAAACTCTTCAGCTTTATAATATACATTACAAAATTTCAACGGTTTCCTGCCAAAAACATGGCGTAAATGAACTTGATTATCTAGTTACAATGTAAGCGAGCACAGCAGAAATCCTTGGAACAGCGCACGCAGCGGGGAAGCGCATTGTGTGCCGGTATCTAGTTGCACTGTCTACCCTATTTAATAGGGCCATTTTTGCAATTCTCAATCTTATGAGTAAGGTCCTAAGATGGACATTCAGTCGCAAATAGTCGCAAGTCATCTAAACGCTCCACGACCGTAATGCATTTACGTGCATACTATGAGCAAATGTTTACATGTACCTTGTCTTTTGTGCGGCGTGAACACGTTTTATGTGCTGACGCTGAAACAAGACAAGTTGTAATTCCTTGCGGCAGCATTTTTATAAAAAAAATATCAGTCTATCATGTTCAGCAACCCACTGGTTCGACCAATAGAATGGTACGATAAATTGGGTTAAAAATGCCCTACCGGCCCGCGTGGTGTGAGCTCCTGATATGCTTTGTTATCTAACAGCAGGTATTTATCGTGATAGATCGCGCTGGTATTGAGCAACATATTGACTGTCAATGATTATTACTCGAACGGCCAGCAGTTAAAGGGGATGATAGCTCAACCAGCATGCGACCATACTTCTCAGGTCCCGTGACCACGACAGTGGTGTAAACCTATTGAAACGTCGGGAAAAATAGGTAAATAAAATGCGATAATAATGATAATAATCCTTTGGTCCCATCTCAACCTGTATACAGATATCATCGCATTTAGACCTCTGCCCTTGGCAAGTGCTTGTAAATAAGATCATCGAATTTTGTACATTGGCAGTCAAGTTAGTAAAATACTTAGAAAAACACCCAGTTCCCTCAGAATGCTCACATTCCTGCATACAAAAGAATAAATTCGAAAAATATGGCGCAATCGTGCGCAGTAAAATATTCTGACGTAACAAATACGCAGAGATCAAGTTTGTTTGAAGGCTTTTCGTATAATTAAACGTTTAAATACTAGCTAGTAGGTGTTCTGTGCGGCCTACTGGTTATGTTACCTTCCGCGTGGCGTAGATGGGCGTAGGCTGGAGCGCGGCCGTGGGACGACAACGTAGCTAAATTGGAGTTGTTTACAAGCTATGTTGCTAATTGACTAAAACTTTTAGCTGCGTCAGACAGAGCGTCCGAAATAAGACAAATCTACAAAATATACAACATTAAATCCAGCCTTATAGAGGTGGCCTTGAAACTAAAATGCCTTCTAGCGAAGCGCACGTTTTGTTGAAGCCTGTGTACAGAATCTAGCCATGTCCAGCTCGATGTTCTCATCCGAGTGTGTCCGGCAGGTGTTCTGCGACATCGTGGTCCGCGACGGAGAGATGGTGTGCGTGGAGCTGGTGGCGCGCGGGCGCGGCGGCGCGGCGCAGGCCGTCATATTCCTCGGCTCCATCCGCTACGACACGCTCACCAGGGTCTACGAGTCCAGGGTCAGTACTACTTTAAGCCTTATTAACGTCTCTGTCAATTGGGATTACGATTGGATGGTCTCGTAAATTACGTTTGTAAAATCTTTAACAGCTCATCGATGTACTAAATTGAAGAATTTAGAAATTTCAACCCCTGTATTGATCCTTGTCGGTTTGTATTGCGAGGCAATCACCGTGCGGAAGCCGTAGGACGGCGGGCCACGTGCCAGTCGATTAGCAAAAAATACACGGAACTATAATTATATCAGTTGAATGTTGTCGGTAGCGACAGCCTGCACTTGTAGTGAGTGTTCGCGTGGAGAGACCACTTGACTTATCAATGCTGCAGCACGAATCTTAATTCGTGCTGCAGCCGACGAGTGTCGCTCGGATCAAGGGTGCACTTCAGTCTTTGGAAAGTCTTCCTTTGCTTTATTGGTTTTAAGCGTTACATAGGACATTCTTGAAGTAGTTTTAAACGACTTAGGTTATTGCCACCTTTAGAATTTCTGTTCGGAGAAAATATATCTGCGAAACATTCGGCCACTCCTTATGCTCTCATTACCCAAGAAACTGGAAGGATAAGTAGATCTTCAAACCGTGGGAAGCACTCAGTAAAGTTACAGAGAAAGTATACGAGTACATTAAATCAAGAATGCCTAGCAGTTATTGAAAGCTCATTGAGATTACGACGGAATAGAATATTATAGTGGCCGGAAGCCATCAGCTGGATGAAGGCGGAGGACCGGCCTAACCGGCGGATATGGGCCATTCGCCACGAGCCGTTACGACCCTCCCGCGTCTGACCCGGCCCGCTGACGTCGACCCAGCTTTGCGATGCGATATTAAACACCATGGCCCATTAACCTTTCACAGACGCACCGACTGTACGTGTGTGCATAAACCCTGATCGCCCGACCCGCGCTGGCGTTGACCCATCGTAAATGGTCGCCTAGTTAAGGTACATCAACATCGTGATCTATTACATGACATGTTCCGCTCGATGGTCTAGTCAGCTGTTGTGGGAGCGGAGGAATGACATACTGTTATTTACAGCCAAACGCAATAACCAGCACTCGGTATGATCACCGTAGACAGCGTTTTCTTCTACGAAAGAGAAGACAAAGGAACAATAATTTGTGATTTGATCAAATCCTTCTACTTACCGTGCTACCAGTTCTTTTGAACCAGTGTGGTGAAAGGTAAAGTGCGCCTCAGAGGCCCCTTTTGTGTACTTGACACATGTCTTCGAACTTTATTAGGTTCTACGACATGCCGGTTTCTCACGATGATTTCCTTCACAGTTTAAGAGTACTGGCACATTTTCGAACAGAAAAATTCATTGGTGCACGACTGGATTAGAATCCAAGACCTTAGGATCGGAGGGGATGCTACCACTAGACCACCAGTGATCCAATTTGGTCACATGAAAATGACACTTTGTTTTCTCAAAAAGTAGGTCTTCTTTCCGTTGTCTATGGTTGCTGGCATCCTGACGTTGGGTTCCATCGGTACTAAACATTGGCCCATTAACCTTTCCCGACGTGCAGCTTTACGTTAACGTGTTGAGTTACATACGTGTGCTGTGACGTGACTCGCCCTTCCTATTGTTATACAAGCTGACAATCTTGTGTCTTGCTCGAGTGACGTTTTAGCGTATTCTCAAACGAAATAGTAATTTATTGCGTAATATCGAACGTTAGCAGATTATTGGTTTCAGTATTATCAGCAGTAGGTAGTGATAGTAATCTAATTCCACATATCGACTCAAATGACTATGTAACTCACTCACTAATATCTATTGCAAACATTTAAAAAATCCAACCAAACGTAACTCAACATAATTTTTGCAGCCGCCATATTGTATTTATTGACATGTATAACCTATGTCACGATCCCGATCTAACGACACCTTATTTGTCAACATCCGTCTAGCTATGGGCTACATCGAGAGGCATAGGAACTCGCATTCATACATACACCCCAAACACATTACCCGCCTTATTCGCGTCGCAGTCAGGTAAAAACATGGGCTGCATCAGCGTGAAAGCGGTGCTATAATAGGCTATTGGTAATCGGCCGGTGGACGTGCCTAACTGCCTAATTATCTGCGACCATAATTGCTTTACGGCACAGACTAACGACTCTCGGTCACTGCAAATAGGCTCATTCACTTTATATTTGCATGTCATAGTGCCTACTGTGACCGCTCTGTATGGCCTCTTCCTTGGCTTTAAAATATAAATAAATATTGGTGGGGACAATTCACACAACACCCTCTAGCTCCAAACTAAGCAAAGCTTGTCCTATGGGAACCAGACAGTTGATTGATTAATTATATTATACTTTTTTTTTTAGTAAATACATACTTACATAATTATGTAGAATAGATAATAACACCCACAGTCGGACACAGCAACATTGTGTTCATCACACAAATTTTTGTTCTGGGTGGGTATCGAACCCACAACCTGCAGCGCAGAAGGCAGAGCTGCTACCAACTGAGCTGTGAGGTCAGTTATGCAATGGCAAGTTGCGAAGTGGCGCGCTCAGCTCTTGTTATCTCGCAGAGCATAGTGTTCTATTTCGGTCGACGTCTCTTTAGGGAGTACTACTCGTACCGTAGTGACGCTTCTCTTCAACGCAATCATTTCGAGTGTATTCGTAACGAGCTTCCGACAGCTTGTCACTTGTGCCGGCGTGAAATGGTCTAAAGAAATACTATTCAAAGAATTCGGTTTCAAGTCTTGAAGTCGGCCTTAACATTAGTTATGTCTACGCTGTTAGAGGTAGATCAGTCTAAAAATGCGCGCCCCTCCAATGTATTTGCTACACTATTTCCTCTACATTTATTTATTTATTTATTTATTTGTAGGAGAACCAACAGCTTTTACAATAAAAATAATAACTGCTTAGTGCTAGATAGCCAATGAGAGGTTCTCACGTATAGGTACTAGTTACATTAAGCATACATGCGGTACAAGTACAAGTGGAGGGGCGTGCATTTTTAGATTGAATCATCTCTACGTTAAAGTTGGTCTTTTCGTGTAATCTACCTATAAAGGCACCACTAAAGGTGTTTGAATTAGTGGAATTTCATCATTTTAATCTAAATCGCTTCATAATCAGCTGTACTCGTAAGTGCCGGCGTTGTTGCTACGTTCCAAGTGTGCATCATACAATGTGCGCGCGTTTTGCGTTTCAACTATTTAATCAGCTGTTATCTTATCGCTGATAGTTTTTGGTCGATAACGCTATTTATTATTGAGAGCGCAAACCTGATGTGACCATTATTATAAGCAAGTATGCTGTCAGCCTTCCTTTGTATTTGATACTCATCATTATTCAAGAGAGGTGGTGTAGTGGTAGCACCCCTGCCTCACGATCCGAAGGTCGTGTGTTCAAACCTGGTCGTGCACCGATGAGTTTTTCGATTCGAAAAATTTATGTGCGCAATGCCAGTGCTCTTAAACGGTGAAGGAAAACATCGTGAGGAAACCGGCATACCCTAGAATCAAAATTCGAAAGTGTGTGTCATAAGTTAGTATTTTTATATTAACTTATTAAGCGGCGATGGGCTTGCAACCTGTCACGTACGGACTACTAAATATTGGGCAAAATGTGGGCATGTGCCTAATATCATGTTTCAACGTGCCTCTGACTACTTTCTAGATATCCTCAAATATATAGTAAGTAACTAGAGATTTGAAGAGATGTCTACCGAGCCTAGGGATTGCGGTGGTGGTCCTATAAGTTGAAAAAAAAGGAACGTTATTCAATATGTTCAACTGGTTGAGCAGATAGTTGTACATATTGGAGTAGACGTAAGGACAACATTGTCGACAAGTTCCCTCGCTCCTCAGTCCCCCGCGGCAGCCTCCGCGGCGGCGCCGGCCGGCCGGAGCCCCTCGCCCCTGCAGTGCCACTGCGCACGGGCCTCCAACGTAAAACGAGCTCTAACGTGCTGATCATACATTACAAATAGCTAGACGAGCTACTGCGGTTAAAGAAGCTGCCGGTCTGTCCGTGCTTTAGTGAAGGTTTATGCTGATTTAGTTTTTAAAATTAGTTGATGTTGATGAATCAAAAAGTCGTCGGAAGTAATTTTTCTCGTGTGAAAGGCACAATTTGTTCCGCGCCGGTACATAATACTTGTGTTCCGGAAGTTCGGGATTCGGGAGTCCTCTTGGCTCCTGAGCCCGCGCCCCCTCCCCCTCCCCCGCCCCCCGCCGCCCTCGATAAGGTATCGGCTGATTTTTTGCGCTTATTTTGTACGATGTTGTTTTATTGGTTCGACATTGTTTACATTGAATGTTCGATCAGTGGAAATATCCTGCAATAAGTTTTTGTTATTGGCGCGCATTCAGAGCGCTATGTTCAATGAGCAATGACTGGTGACGTCATCCAAAGTTTTCCGTCTTCAAGGACAGAACGGAGTGCTTCCAGTCTCAGCATTTTGTCTCGGGTGCTTCGTTTTATCGTTCCACTATGCTAAGCTGATAGTGATATTATGCATGATCTGATAAAACCGTGTAAAAAGGTCAAACTCCATGAGATTTTATTAATTATTAACATATTTGATCTGTGTCGTAATAATATACCTATGGGTACTTCCTGTAACGCAGACCAGGGGCCTTACCACGAAGTCTTCCAGAACGATTCCGTAACGATTCCATTATAAAAACGTCACTACTTCCATACAATTTGCATAGGTCAGCGTACGAAATAACAATGTAATACTAATTCGGTAATGTATTATGAATTCGTGGTGAGGCCCCAATCAACTGATGCTCACAGTTAACCTGTGAGCATCGGTTGATTGAAACTATCTGTCAAATGAATAGGCAAGTTAAGCGGAGTAATCAGTATGTTTAGACAGAAAGATTATCTCGTCACGACTCGTGAGAGACTGGTGAGTGGCGACAGGCTTGCCTCGCCGTTGTGCAACTAATAGTTCCTAATACTGCAACCGCTTGCAAGGCTGCATGCACATCTGTCCACTTCTTAAAACTTTTTCGACCAGTGAACAGACAATACATGGTAGTATTCCTAGAGCTAAAAAATGACCCCACAAAAATAGAGCCCTGGTAGGCGTGGCTTATCAGTTTTGCCAAGGAATTATAGCAAAAATTCACAGAAGCTTATTAAACGGTACACGGCAATTTAAACTCAAACGCCGAGGGAATAAAGTAAACATGAATCAATTTTAGGCAAATCCACGAAAGAGTTTCGATGTGTGAAATTTGGTGTCATGTTTCCCGGATATTTCCCTAAAAGAAATGCTTCTATGTTTTTTCGTTCACTACTTTCGACTAATTCGGACAGATGCGCTTTCCCCGTTAAAGTTTGTTCAACTGAATTGTTGACAAAAGTTTATAAAAGGATGGGGTCGGGGGTCAGACAGATGCAGTGCAGGCTCGCGTGACGTCAGCGCGCCCGCCGCCGACCTCCCCTAGTGCAAGTACTACGACCCAGTAGTGTCGCACTCGAAACCGACATGCACGACGAAATGAGCTTTATTGCACGGACTTTTTGTTAAACATTACTCGAATTTGGTCTGACGATCGTGTGGTTTGTAACTGTGTAATCTCCTGCGGGCCACATCACTTAAGTGTCTATTTCAGTGAAACAAAACAATAGGTGTGTCTATACTCCGGTTAGGGCTGTCTCTTTGTGTATAAAATATTCATTGCTTCTTTGGCCCTTTCACCCCTCGGAGACTGTAATCTGATTTTGCTCCTTTCATGTTTACAGGAATTCTCATAGCGAGGCTTCTAGCGATTCGAACCACAATGCTGGTAAACCATTCCTTTCATTCATTTTCAATGGGTCTAACTGGGAAGTTTCTTTACTAACATCATCTACTAATAGTATCTCTATTAACGTTAACTATGTACTAATAGTTTCTTTATTAACGTTATTTACTAATAGTTTCTAGATTAGTACTAATGCTATACTAACAGTTATAAGTACTAAGTGGCTGTCATTCTCGTAGTTAGTTCTGGTTTTGGGGCATCCCTAATATTAAGACGGGGTCCCCTGCCGGCACCGGCGGGGCGGGGTGGGTACCCGGAACTGGAGTGAACCGCTCAGTCGTCACACCCGCGCCGACCTTCACCGGGAAACCAGCTCGGCAACCCAACGAGCCGCCGAGTGAACAGCGGAATAGCAATACATATCCGCACTTCGCGACCTTGGCGGCTTCACGCTTTTTACAATGTCTAAACAACCGAGACTACTGAGAAACAAATGCTCGTACTACAGTCCAACATCGACAAACAATTTCGCTGTCGGTTGTGATTGTATAATGAGTATGTTATAATATTTGAGCGCGTTTCGGCCGCGGTGGAACATCGCGATCATGGATATGACCTAGAAGAGGCACAGACATAGCTAAATTTGGGCATTATGTCGGCGACACGGCGACGCGCCCGGCACTTGTTGCGTGTCCCCCGCCCCGCCCCGCCCCGCCCCCGCCGGGGCTGCCGGAGAACGAATCGATCTATTCAAGAAGGAACTGTGTCGATCATAGATCAGTGATCATGTGTCGATGCACAACAAAACTACCGCCACGATGTTTAGATAAATAGTAGATTGAATCTCATCGCACCGAGACGGCCGTGTACCAGTTCTACAATAGCGAGTGCCGCCCCCGCCCCCGCCCCCGCCCCCGCCCGCGCCCCCGCCCCCGCTGGACGCCGTGATAAGCTACTTGCAGGACGCGATGCCATTACTTTGTTTACATTCACAACTACCGATACTCTCAGTTAACTACTTTACAGTATTCCGGAAATAGATTTGTGTTCATTTGAAACATGTTTTTTCAAATACTTACATTTATGTTCTGATTTCACCAAACTTTTGCTAACAGCATTACCTACCTGATCGGCCGTCAAAACGGTACATGAACAGGTCTGTCTTATAGTTTCAGACTTTCCCATACGAACCGATCTAAATATTACGCCCTGTATAATTAATGATGTACCTACGTTAGCGTGCAATCGTAGATAACTGATCTATACATTAGGTAAGAGTAAGTTTGTTTTGACTCCTAAATCTGATGTTCATGATCAGGGAAACTATACTAAGCACTTAAACATTTTCAATAAGCTTCCGAGTATATTTCCTCAAAGTTACATAAAATAAATGTCACTTTCCGCTTTAGTAGCCACGAAGGCGGGCCCTTAATGGTAATGTCCGCGTTAATGTCGCCGGTGACACGTCACTCACGTGCGTGAGTAATGAATGTGTTCACTGCACGCAGATCGATAGCGTGGCGGTGATTGAGATGTGTCACTACAGGCCGATTCCTCTAGAGTCTAGAGGAGTCGGGCATGTAGCATGACAGAGTCTAGAGTCTAGAGACATTCCTGCAGTGTTTATGCTGCACGGACTACTGCGACTGTCCGCCGGTTATGGCCGTTGTAACCATTACTGTATCTGGATACATCGCGTTTGCTTCAACCGGTTATTCATGTCGTATCAGGGCCCTTCTACTCAACGGTTTCGTCATAGTTATCACTTTCGTCAATTTTAAACGTAGGTACTCTTAGTGAAATAACTTATTACCTCCATCTTCATGTTATCAGCTTGAAAGACGAGCTCTAAAATCAAGGTTCAAGTTTTTAAACTATCGGCAAAATATCAAATTGAGTAGAATGGCCAAGCAATGGTTACTTTTTGGTCAGCCCGTCAGCAATAACATTGATTAATAGTATTCGTTACAAGATTAACATTATACTTAAACTAGCTTCCGCCCACGGCTTCACCCGCGTGGTACCTTGAAAAACAAAAACAAACTTATTTTATCCCCTTAGGGGTAGAATTAATCAAAATCCTTTCTTAGCGGATGCCTACGTCATAACATCTACTTGCATGCCAAATTTCAGTCCGATCCGTCCAGCGGTTTGGGCTGTGCGTTGATAGATCACTATGTCAGTCAGTCAGTCAGTCAGTCAGTCACCTTTGAATTATATATATTTAGATTCACCAAACTTTGTTAGACGTTTCAAAATGATCCTTGTCATTATATTGAATTAGTACTAGGGCGTGTAAAAACCGGGTTGTTTAAAAAAACCGGGTTTTCGAGTTTTATTTTTCAATAACCGGTTAAAAACCGGTTATTCGGTTATTTTTCCAGTTTTTAATACAGGTGTCTTGGGACAAAATAAAACCTTAAATTTTAGTAAAAATGAACTAAGTAATTATTGTAATAAGCAAGCACCAATAAAATTTTAAAATATTTTAATATAATTATGTTTAATTAATTCACTCTTACTCGAATAAAGTAAAAAAATTGAACAACATGATAAGGTCTTATCTAGATAATGTAATTCACTCTTTTATACGGCAGTATTAAAAACTCTTTCTATCTTACTCAAATGAAACCATAACAAGTTAAATTAAATTCGGTTTAAAGATTCTTTATTTTTCTCAAAGAACATAAATACAGTTCACTTTTAAGAGAAAACAAAACTTGTACTTATATATAAGTATCTACTTAAATTTATATTTTAGTATGAGTGTGCTTGATTATAATATCATAAATGTCATAAATGTACAAACTTATCTATTTACTAAAAAACAAAAAAACAAAATTAAAATTTTAATAAACCTCTGACACAAATTTTTAAAACATTTTCTTGTAATATAATTCAGCAAGACTGCGAAAACGGGGCATTAGCCTACTCAGCATCGTCGGTAAGCTGTATGCGAAAGTGTTGATCGAATGAAAGAAACTGATGAGGATATGGGATGCACAAGCAGGATTTCGAAAGGGTATGGGATGTACGGATCAGGTCTATCCTTGCGATGCACAGCCGAGAAATTTTTGGCAAAGGTCTAAAGGTCTATTGCGCTTTCGTGGATCTGGAGAAGGCCTATGACAGAGTGATGAGGAATGAACTGTGGTCGGCTCTGTCGATGTATGGGGTAAAGAGCAACCTGGTGCGAGTTCTGAAATCTCTCTATGAGGGTTCTAGGGCTTGCGTTAGGATACATGGGTCATATAATTAATGGTTTAACATCGAAAAGGGTGTTAGACAGGGATATGTAGCGTCACCATGGCTTTTTAATCTATTCATGGACAGTTGGCTACAAGATATGAAAGAAAGTGATTGTGGATTAAGAATGAATGAGTTACTCGTCAAATGTCTTCTCTATGCTCACGATCAGGTAATACTTGCGTCGTCGGCAGAGGAGTTACAGGAGATGGTAACAGGCATGCATGTAGCATTTGACAGGAAAGGAATGAAAATAAATGTAAGTAAGAAGAAAGTTTTTGAAAGAGATGAATGCATTACAGAATGTGAAATAATGATCAGAGGAGAAAGAGTGGAACAAAAGAAAGAGTTTGTAGGTATATTTGGGTACGCTGTTTAAGAATGATGGGAAACATGATGATGATATTGAAAGGAGAGTGAATGCTGGAAATCGTGTGAATGGGGCACTTCACTGATTTATGAGCAGTCGGATCGTTTCTAAAAAGGCATGACTGGCTGTGCATGGTGGAGTGTTAGTGCCGACATTAATGTATGGAAGTGAAAGTTGGGTATGGCAGAAGAAGCATCAAAGTAGAATAAATGCAGTGGAAATGAGAGCTTTAAGAAGTATTGTGTGGTTTAACTTTGAATGATAGAGTGAAGAATAGTGTGATAAAAGAATGTTGTGGAGTGAAAGAAGACGTAGTGATGAAAATTGAGAAGGGTATGCTAAGATGGTTTGGGCATGTAGAAAGGATGGATGAAAGGAGATTGACGAAACAGGTGAATAAGGCGAGTGTGAATAGGACAGTTGGAAGGGGAAGACCTCGGCGTACGTACCTCGAGCACATTGGGGACGTTTTAGAGAAAGGCCAGGTCCAGAGTACCCTAAACCGACGCATGTATGAAGAATGTAGTGAGAGTGAATGAAGCAAAAGAGGATCGTAGCAAGTGGAGATCCGTGATCTCTGCCTACCCCGTCGGGAAACAGGCGTGATTTTATGTATGTATGTATGTATGTAATTAGGTGGACAATTATGGCCGTTCCAAATAAAGTCTGCAAGGCGTAGTTTTAAATGAATTTGTCATATATTACTCATTAAAAAAAACTCGAAAAACCGGGTTTTTTGCCAAGAAAAAACCGATTAAAAACCGACGTAAAATCAGTCGGTTAATCGGTTTTTCGGTTAATCGGTTAATCGGTTTACATGCCCTAATTAGTACTACAATTAGAGCAATTAGGCGCATGTCTTAACCATCGGATGTTCTAGGACGATGTAGGACAGTGCACTCCTCACGGTGCGGTGTGTCGTTCGATAGCCGGTGACGTGCAGTAAGATCATCGTAATGCGAGCACCACCGGTCGAGTGAGTCGAGTCGGGGTCGAGCGCAGCTAACAGGTCACTCGCTCACTTCCGGTGCTGAGCAGTTTGCGTTAACTGGATTACATCGGATGTGCCGTACCATTGTGTCGTTTCTCATCAGCTTATCGCTCGAACGCACGAAGCCCCAACGTTTCCACCGAGTGCGCTGTGCAAAGTTTTAATTAGCTTAGTTATTTCCGCGTCTGCTGAAATGTGTTCGAATCGTGTTTTCCGCGGCCGGTGAGTCTAGTTCCACAGCACATGGGCATTGCATAAAGTGCGCGGGTTGGTCCGTGACCTTGTCCAACGCACTGCTATTTATATCCGAGCGGTTAGTGGTACTTGTTGCTCGGGTGTACTATCTGCCATCCGGCGCAGCGCCAGTATTGGCCATATTAGGGTTTCATTAACGTCATTTGTATTAAAACTGATAGTGTATACACCCCTTTTTTCCGCCTTCGGGTTTTTTCCGAGTTATCTAAATTTGATCAGCTATTACAGAGCTTAAGAGATGAAGACATACACACATGCATAAACTTTCGCATTTTAATATTAAGTAGTAAGATAGGATATCTGCTTTATTAGGCTTATAAAGTATTATAAAGCGATTATGGTACTATAGGATCATATCCATAAAAGCACAAATAACAAGGAAACAAGCCATTCGTACGATAATAATGGAAATGCACAACAGCAGGCGGATGTTGCAAGTGCAGCACAGAGGCGCGCTTGTGTTTGTTTAATTGGAGCGCGCGCCGACTGACGCACCCGCACCGGCCTAGCACGCACGGCGCTAGCTGCGCGCGGAGCTGCGGCAGCGGGCTCCGAGCCGGTGTGGGTACACACAGCGCCGCCGTGAGCCGGCTCGCAGAGCAGATGGCGTGTCGCGCGCCGGTGCCATAATCTATTGTTTACGTTTATAAATAAATATTATGGTACGCAGTTGTAATGACCGTCTGTTCGTTGACTATCGCTCGCTCGGCCATGTGCCTAATGGGCGTCCAATTATGGTTGTCCATCGGAAGTTTTAAACGTAGTTTTTTCCGCTATCACCATCATATCGCGTTCATGCGAACGAAGGCATTACATCGCCGTGTTTTGTATTTAAAGTGTAGACGATCTCGAGATGGGTGACCGCAGTTCATTCTCGACGTCGACCCTGACGGTCCGTTGCGTTTCTTCCAGCAAACGTCGCTGTCCAGCAAGGTGGCGCAGCGCATGTCGTTCGGGCTGCTGGGCGGCGCGGGCGCGGGCGCGCGCTGCGAGTTCGTGCGCATGAAGGGCCCGGGCGGCAAGGGCCACGCCGAGATGGCGGTGTCGCGGCCCCGGGGCTCCGGGCTCGACACGCCGGCCTCCGAGCCCGCCAACGACATGTGGGACGGCTGGGAGGACGACCCCGACGAGATCTTCATGTATCGCAATCAGGTGCGGGTCGACGAGCGGGAGCCATCCTCCCGGTGCCGCCATCTATCGGCCCGAGGACGCGACCGGTGGAAAAGTTGGAGGTTGTGAAACCTAGGTGGCGCCGCTCGGCCGTCCATCGGACCTACTCGAAAGTCTTCTTCGGAGGTAGCACCGATCGGATCGTGATTTCAGCGTCGCCTGAGCGACCCGAGCGCCAACCTGATGAACTACTCGCGCGGCGGCTGGCGCAGCAAGGACGGCAAGAGCCGCTCCGAGAACGAGGGCCTGGACTCGCTCATCAGCGGCGTGGCCGAGGTGGAGGCCGGCGACCTGCGGGACGGTGAGTGCGCTCGCACACCGCACCCTTCATTCATGATTTGATTAAAATTCATATTATATTTTGAGAGCGGCCTGAGAAACGGTTAATGATTCGGTTATTTCGATATGAGATATTAGTTACTGACGTCGTAACGTCGATTCGCAATTCCTAGAACTTGTAGTTAGACGGTATCATTAGATTATGTTTCTTAGAATTAGCGACTGACTAATTGAGTGCCAATCGTGATATACGTGTTCTGTTATTAGTTGTTTTTCGGTTGTATTTTTAATTTGTATCGTTTTCGACCGCATGATCAGGAAGATAAAATTCATTTTGAACGATTTTGCTTTTTTTATGCAAAGTATTATTGCACGACGTCGGGACGGCGCTTCAATGTAGTTCGCATGCGATTCGAAACGTATCAGAAATCGGTCCATCGATTTTCGGAAGATAAACGTAGCCGCCGTTAAAAATAAATCGGAGGCCGGTCGATATTTTTCGAGTTCGCGCGATGTCCCCGCTCCCGCTCCCGCTTCCGCTCGTAGGCCGCGCGCGGAGGAAGCCGGCCCCGGCCTCCCCGGCTCGCTCTAACGCGGTGTGTTGTGCCCAGCGCGGCGCGGGGCGGCTTCCTCCGCGCGCTGCATGCGGCCCGTGTGCGCGCGCGCGCCGCCCGCCGACCTGTCGCCCGCCTGCCTGCGCACGCTGGGCCCGCGCGCGCCGCCCGCGCGCCGCCCCGCGCGCGGCCCGCCGCCGCTGCGCCCGCTGCCGCCCGCGCGCCGCCGCGCCGGCGCCGAGCCCGCCTGCGAGCTGGCGGCCGAGGCGGCCGAGGGCCCGGCGCCGGCGCGCGCGGCCGGCGCGGGCGCGGGCGGCGCCGTGCGCGGCGCGGAGGAGGCGCCGTGCCTGCGCGAGCGCGCGCCCGAGCGCGGCTGCAACGGCGGCGCGCGCGCCTACTGCACGCTGCCGCGGCGGCGCGCCGGCGTGGCGGCGGCGCTGTTCCGCGCGGCCGCGCTGCCGCCGCGCCGCAGCACGCCGGACGGCACGGACGTGTACTACTGGTGCGACCTGCCGCGCCGCGCCCCGCACGGTAGGCCCCCCCCCGGCGTGCTGCCGCCGCGCCGCAGCACGCCGGACGGCACGGACGTGTCCTACTGGTGCGACCTGCCGCGCCGCGCCCCGCACGGTAGGCCCCCCCCCGGCGTGCTCCCGCCGCGCCGCAGCACGCCGGACGGCACGGACGTGTACTACTGGTGCGACCTGCCGCGCCGCGCCCCGCACGGTAGGCCCCCCCCCGGCGTGCTGCCGCCGCGCCGCAGCACGCCGGACGGCACGGACGTGTCCTACTGGTGCGACCTGCCGCGCCGCGCCCCGCACGGTAGGCCCCCCCCCGGCGTGCTGCGGCCGCGCTGCCGCCGCGCCGCAGCACGCCGGACGGCACGGACGTGTCCTACTGGTGCGACCTGCCGCGCCGCGCCCCGCACGGTAGGCCCCCCCCCGGCGTGCTGCGGCCGCGCTGCCGCCGCGCCGCAGCACGCCGGACGGCACGGACGTGTCCTACTGGGGCGACCTGCCGCGCCGCGCCCCGCACGGTAGGCCCCCCCCCGGCGTGCTGCCGCCGCGCCGCAGCACGCCGGACGGCACGGACGTGTCCTACTGGTGCGACCTGCCGCGCCGCGCCCCGCACGGTAGGCCCCCCCCCGGCGTGCTGCGGCCGCGCTGCCGCCGCGCCGCAGCACGCCGGACGGCACGGACGTGTCCTACTGGTGCGACCTGCCGCGCCGCGCCCCGCACGGTAGGCCCCCCCCCGGCGTGCTGCGGCCGCGCTGCCGCCGCGCCGCAGCACGCCGGACGGCACGGACGTGTCCTACTGGTGCGACCTGCCGCGCCGCGCCCCGCACGGTAGGCCCCCCCCCGGCGTGCTGCGGCCGCGCTGCCGCCGCGCCGCAGCACGCCGGACGGCACGGACGTGTCCTACTGGTGCGACCTGCCGCGCCGCGCCCCGCACGGTAGGCCCCCCCCCGGCGTGCTGCGGCCGCGCTGCCGCCGCGCCGCAGCACGCCGGACGGCACGGACGTGTCCTACTGGTGCGACCTGCCGCGCCGCGCCCCGCACGGTAGGCCCCCCCCCGGCGTGCTGCGGCCGCGCTGCCGCCGCGCCGCAGCACGCCGGACGGCACGGACGTGTCCTACTGGTGCGACCTGCCGCGCCGCGCCCCGCACGGTAGGCCCCCCCCCGGCGTGCTGCGGCCGCGCTGCCGCCGCGCCGCAGCACGCCGGACGGCACGGACGTGTCCTACTGGTGCGACCTGCCGCGCCGCGCCCCGCACGGTAGGCCCCCCCCCGGCGTGCTGCGGCCGCGCTGCCGCCGCGCCGCAGCACGCCGGACGGCACGGACGTGTCCTACTGGTGCGACCTGCCGCGCCGCGCCCCGCACGGTAGGCCCCCCCCCGGCGTGCTGCGGCCGCGCTGCCGCCGCGCCGCAGCACGCCGGACGGCACGGACGTGTCCTACTGGTGCGACCTGCCGCGCCGCGCCCCGCACGGTAGGCCCCCCCCCGGCGTGCTGCGGCCGCGCTGCCGCCGCGCCGCAGCACGCCGGACGGCACGGACGTGTCCTACTGGTGCGACCTGCCGCGCCGCGCCCCGCACGGTAGGCCCCCCCCCGGCGTGCTGCGGCCGCGCTGCCGCCGCGCCGCAGCACGCCGGACGGCACGGACGTGTCCTACTGGTGCGACCTGCCGCGCCGCGCCCCGCACGGTAGGCCCCCCCCCGGCGTGCTGCGGCCGCGCTGCCGCCGCGCCGCAGCACGCCGGACGGCACGGACGTGTCCTACTGGTGCGACCTGCCGCGCCGCGCCCCGCACGGTAGGCCCCCCCCCGGCGTGCTGCGGCCGCGCTGCCGCCGCGCCGCAGCACGCCGGACGGCACGGACGTGTCCTACTGGTGCGACCTGCCGCGCCGCGCCCCGCACGGTAGGCCCCCCCCCGGCGTGCTGCGGCCGCGCTGCCGCCGCGCCGCAGCACGCCGGACGGCACGGACGTGTCCTACTGGTGCGACCTGCCGCGCCGCGCCCCGCACGGTAGGCCCCCCCCCGGCGTGCTGCGGCCGCGCTGCCGCCGCGCCGCAGCACGCCGGACGGCACGGACGTGTCCTACTGGTGCGACCTGCCGCGCCGCGCCCCGCACGGTAGGCCCCCCCCCGGCGTGCTGCGGCCGCGCTGCCGCCGCGCCGCAGCACGCCGGACGGCACGGACGTGTCCTACTGGGGCGACCTGCCGCGCCGCGCCCCGCACGGTAGGCCCCCCGGCCCCGTGTGAGAGCCCCCGTCTGTTGCAGAGCTGGACGACGGCGCGTACAACCCGCTGTGGGCCATGCGCGGCTTCACGCAGACGTTCCACCTGTGGAAGGAGGGCAAGCGCGCGCAGTCGGCGCCGCTCAACGCGTACCTCACCTACGTCACGCTGCCGTGGTGGGCCATCGCCAAAGGTACCGACCCCGGCTCCGCGGTCGGCCCGAGCCTCCTCCTCCGTTTCTCGTAAATTATTGGTTCGAGCTTTGGTTACCGTTGCACTGTCGACGATGTCATCGAAACTTATGAAACTCTTAAAAACGGTTCTCGCATCGGTCGCGAACGGTTCGAACGAAAGCATTTCATATTATTATTCGATGTTCTAAGAAGCTTAAGTATAGAATTAATATTGTTTCTCATTCATTTTCAATTTCTATTATTTTATACGTTTCTGTATACATTACCGAGCAAACGTTGTGAATTTCAGATATCCTGGACCATCGCGAGGAGCCGATTCTGACGTTCTAACGACGGCTGTCCCGCTCGCACCCGCGCCGACGACTACCCGCCCCAGTGACGCCGAACACCCTCCATCCTGCATTGCGTGAACTTTATGACCAGTCTTTTCGTGGTCCTCATGTCTTCAAATCTAGTCATTTTACTATAAACAGTACACCCTAGACCGGAATCTGAACCGTGGTTCTTGTGGCGAGCCTGATGCCAACATCCAGTGAATGCAATGTTACAGTTCGAGGGTCTAGTGTATTGAAGTGAGCCTAAATTGTAAACGACGTGAAGCTAGGCAGTTAGTTCCCAGCGAGGGTGTGTGTTGCCTTGCCCGCGTCGTGCGTGTCGCCTGCCGCGCGGGGCTGCCAGCAGACATTATACATTTTGACGTAACAGGTTGTATATCTTTCAATGATGAATCTCATCGAGCATCTTACTAATATTATTAATAAATGTTTGTGTGTTTTTCCGCCTTTATCTGTGCGGCTGCAGACATGGATAAAATTTGGTATGAATTTGGATTATATCCTGGATTAATACAGCCACTATTAATGTAGCCGCGTGCAGCGGACTATGAATAATATATTTTGAGTGTGTCAGTTCTGTTGCACAATTAAGTTTAAGTTAGTATTATTATGATCGTACTCATTAGGTAAGGTGAGCCGTACATTCCGGTAGGTAGCTCCTAGCTAGGCTAACAAATTTAACCTCTAGTCATATAGCTATAGTTCTATTATTATTTAACATCTAATTCGGTCACGCGACTCGATATATATATTTAGTTGATAGTACCTAATTAAGTGTGTACTGACCAGTGCTACCTACATATTATACGCTTCGTATAGTTATAAGGTAGCATCATGTTTTATAAACAACCCCATTAATACTTGACATCCATCTTTGAGACTTTTACAAATAAAACAGTATGTAATGTGCTGCGATTTAAATTCGGCGTCGGCAAGATTTGAGAAGTGTCGGCAAGTTTCGGCAAGTGTCGGCAAATTTCGGCAAGTTTCGGCAAGTGACGGCAAGTTTCGCCGTCATCACGAAAACGAACGCTTAATGTTATATTTATTGAGAGCTGTTACAACGATTCGGAACCGGATATGAAACGTCACTTCCGCTTCTTTTTATTTTTTCACGAATGTTGCCGAGACGCCAAATTTAAATCGTAGTACTTATGTACGTTACATCGAAGGAAATTATGAAACCGTAGGATTCCTACTAGCAGGCTTACGATAATTATCGCGAGTTGAGTTGATACATTTGCGTAATCAAAACTTGAAGTTGTTATGCTAACCCTCACGAGTTATTGGTGCAAGCTAGTCTTGCATCAGTAGATAACTGATAAACTAATATGGATTAAGAGATATTATCAAAACGAAACCACAGTTTTGTACAACAACTGTTATTTTTATACAGAAAGGGTCGTTCTGCTGGAGCCAGGTGCTGTTAGTCTCCGATCTGGCGGAAACCCAGAGGACATCGACTGATAATGTTCTCACTTTCAGAGAAAATTGTCATAATCGGCCCCAGGGGCTAGAGACAAGTGACATTCGAACATCGCTATGTCAGTGAATTTAAAAATGTATGAAACTGATTATCTGGTCACTTATTAGTCCGGTTCGTGTATGGATTAGGACTAACAACGCCTGTGGTGTGAGAGTATGTACTAGCCTTATGTGGTGTGTTTTAGTATGTATCAATTTCTGTAAAATTAAAATAACTACAATGACACTGACGCCGGACTATATAATAATGTACTTTAACTAATTAATTAAGTTATATCAAAGTGTCCTTATCCATCAATTCATCGACCATCATTATTGTAAATTCAATAACTAGTATTTATTACAAAAAATATAAAATACCCGACTAATACTAATTAGAAATAGCTTCTCACAGCCGCCATATGTAAATCTAGTTAATCTCTTGTAATGTCACCTCATTTGTCAAAATCTGTCCAGACTTTTGGGCTCCAGCGATAGTCAAAGCAACTCTCATACATACCGACATTGTTGGCTACATACATATTACATACATAGAAACGAAACGCATTACCCTTCCTTTTCGCAGTCGGGTAAAAAGACGCAGTAGGTACGTGCAGTACAGACGGCCTCGACAAGTGTCTCATTGTAGTTATTCTAATAGTGCGTAGTAAGTAAGAGAATGGAATTTATGATCGCCGGTCGACGAGTCGGTGGACGGGCCGAGTTTGTCTGTGTGTTAGGTATTTGACTGAGTAAAGTTATGCGAGCTATGTCACTGACTTTTATTAGCCAACTCCGGTGCCTCACTTGGTATATCACCTTATAAAAAAAAATAAGTAAATAAACATTGGTGGAGATATCGCACAACACCCTCTACTCCCAAACTAAGCAAAGCTTGTACTGGGAATTACTTTTTTTTTGTGTATACATACATAGAATAAATAATAACACTCAGACAACAAATATCGCACAAATGTCTGTCCTAGGTGGGATCGAACCCACAGCCTAGCGCAGAAGGTAAAGCTGTGCAACTGAGCTGTGAGGCCAGTCAAAAAGATGGGAACTATAGCCTAAAATATTTTTCGATGTGCCTTAAATGGAGACCGCGCTGAACGTTATTCTAAAAATATAGAAACGACTGAGCCAACTGTACCTTTTATAATTTGAGGACTTACTATTATAATGAACAGAGGTGATGTTACCTGAAACAAAAATAACGAAAACGTTAGCGCAGGCAGGGACTAACGTTAGCGCAGGCAGGGACAAACGTTAGCGCAGGCAGGAACAAACGTTAGCACAGGCAGGAACAAACGTTAGTTTGTCTGATGTCACCTTATTTCAATCACGCGCTGTTTTTCTCATTTGATGTGAGATATAGGTCTGTTACAATCATTACGTCCACCAATATTAAAATTTTTACAATCATAATACATAAATTGAATTTCTTGTTCTGCCAGTTGCTTTAAACGTTCGTTCATCGTGGTACCATTAGATAGTACTATCAATGGTACTGTGGCAACTGGAAATTATTGTTTGCCGTTCCATTGCATCGATGGTACGATTGCAAACAATATCTTTTGTTAACCGTAGTACCTACATTCAGAAAATAAATAAAAACCAAAATGTAATTCAATATTGTTATTGTCATTAAAGTTTTACCCTTTTCTTTTTACCGTGAAACCGGTATAATTCAAAGGGTATTCCAAGTTCTTTATTTACATTCAAAACGTAGTCCGTACGGAGCCCGCTCCGCTCGCAGTGGAAGGCGGGCATAAATCGGCCACTCCGAGTGTGACGTCACAGTGAGTGGCCCACGCGCTAGCCGCGGTAATTAATGGGAGCTGTGAATCCGCGGATAGCCGGAGTGGATATGGGAAGTGGGCAATAGCGGGCTGCGTGGGACGCGGCACGCGCCGGAAGCCTCACTTGCCGGCCAGAGGTGGCCCCGACAGGCGACAGGCGACAGGCGAGGTGAGTGCACTAGCCTTTGTATTCGTCTAGTTGTTTAGTTTAAGGTGATTTACTGCAATTTCGGCTCTATTTATAAACTAAAAAACATTTAAATATCTTTAATTGGTTCTGAGGTTTGATAATTATCAGCGCTCGTCTTTTTAACAGAATAATTGCATGGTGCATAGCCCAAATAGGGCTCCGGATAGTGCTTTCGACCAAACAAAAATCTTTGGCGTTGAATTTCAGTAAACCAACTTTCTTCCAACTTTAAGGAAAAATTGTTCAAAAGAGGCATTCGCGATGATTTCTCGGTGATTTAATTAGATATTTAATTTGTTTGATGATCCGTATGAACTTGATTACTCGACAGTCGCCAGGGGCCCTCACCACAAGCTCTTCGGGAAATATCAAAGTAATACAACTTTGATATTTCGTACCATGATATATAAAAATTGTATTGAAGTAGTGTTATTTTCAAGCTTGAAACTTTGGTAAGGCCTGTACCTACACAAAGAGAGCAGGGTAGGGCGGGTCCGGTGCACTGCACCTGCGCCCGACGGCCCGCGGGCCCGCCCGGAGCCTTGAACCCGGGCGGCGTGACGTCACACCCGGGGCGAATCGCCCTTACGTAGCCAAATAGCTTTTACTTTTGCCAAATGTTTGGTAGACTGTGTTACCTCATCCCGGGTAGTGAAAGTTCTATTAGTGCGTTTCCCGGCATGGACTGAAATGGTGTAGTCTGCGCATGTCATCTATTGTACGATATTGCATGCGAGGTTTAAGTGGCGAACGGACGGTTACTGTATGATTTAGAGCTCCCCTACGCGCATCTTGGCGCGAGATTGGTCAACATGACAGTTTAAGTGCGATCAAATAAACAGTTCTATTAGAATATGCACGACATATTATGTACGTCTTGTAAACTATGCCAATATATTCTTACTGACAGTAATACGAGTAGGTATAGCAGTTGACCCATCTAAGGACTGAGTCCGTTTGCATTAGTGGTAAAGTAATAAAAAGTCGTTTTAATTTAAGGAATTTTGCTTTGTATAAATTGAGTTATTTTGCAACTAAGTCGTTTCGCGGCGTAGGCATTGTGTTCAAAAAGGTTACATACGATCTAACAACAGATCCAGATTACTACCAGAGTCGCAAACGGCATTACCACGTTGATGGCTTGTTGACCTAAATAAGGGCTAGCTCTTGTAGTAATTAGTATCTGTGCCTATAAGATAAGCTTAGGTAGGTATATATTATGTGTAATCTCTCATTCATCCTTTTCAAATAATCAGCCAATCGAATAGCTCTAATAAGTTGTCTAAATTGCTTGTTGTCAGCAGATTGTTGAAGCAATCGCGCACATTGGGAGCGCGGAGGTGACACCCTGACCCTCGTATCAGCACGGCGCAGTCGCCGGTATCTGCGCCGATAGCCGGCCGTCGTGTCAGTGTGCTCGCTCCGTCGCTGGTGAGTAGCGGCTCCTCGCTTCATGACACATCTAGAAAGATCCATCTATCGCTCATGTTCTAAATAAATTGTTTCGTTCGTAGAGCTTTCTCGATGCGTCGATCGTAAACGATCCAGCAACAACTTTTATATACCTACATAGATTTATTCTTTTTGCTAGCTTGTTAACCCCTTTTATTATACTTAGGGGTTCCGATAAGGATATTAGTCAGAGCGCAGTCGGAATGGGTCGCATGTGGAGTGTGTGGCTGGCAGCCTGGCTGTGCGCGGGCGCGGGCCTGGCGCGGGGCTGCAGCCTGGCGCCCGGCGCGGGCGCGGCGGCGAAGGCGCCCGGGGACAACCACTACCGGGTCATCGTCAACGGCGAGGTGGAGCGGTACGCGCCGGGCGAGAGATACGTCGGTGAGATACACCACCTTTAGTGGCGCTGGCGCATGAGACTGGATTAGCGATGCCCGAATCCAAATGATATTCCACCCAACGAATACTTGGCCATGGATTATCGAGTAGTGAAGGAAATCGCATGAGTTCTGTGATAATTATCCGGCTACAATGTTTTCTTTCATCTTCCGTTCGAATAGATCGCTACAATGTTACGAAAATTTACCACGTATTAGCGGAAATCTGTGTTACATCCTCCGAACGCGATAACGAAGTTTTGTCATCGAGTACAAAGTAGTCGATCAGCATAAACATATTTATTCCTCCAACAGATAGAAAGGATGATTGAGTAGATATCGTCGAAGTAAGCTCGTGTGTTGCAGTGACGCTAGTGGGGTCGCGGACGCACGACGTGGTCCAGCAGTTCACGCGCTTCAAGCTCAGCCTGGAGCCGCTGGACCCGGCCGGCGCGCGCTCGCCCGCCAAGCAGGGCCAGTTCCAGCTGTTCGCGGACACGCTCACCACCTTCGACGAGGAGTGCACCAACGCAGTGCTGGAGGCCGACGACCTGCCCAAGACCGAGGTGCAGGTCATGTGGAAGGCGCCCGCCGCCGGCTCCGGCTGCGTGCTCATCAAGTAAGTGAGCGGGGCAGCCACAGTCGTCGCTGTTCCGGCCGGATCGCAGCTCTGTTCTAGTTGTTAGCATGCGAGCTAAGTGCACGTTAGATGCGCAAAAGAAAATTAGGAGCAACTTTGATATACAGATCATATTGTTTATCGAGCAAGATGCGTCTCTGACTTTGTGGACTTTAAAAAATAAGATGTCTGGTTACGCTAGACAGCACGAGCATAAGAAATAATAGCTATAGAAACCAAAGAAAGTAACGAGCGAAATGAGCATACCGGTCAGCTTCTGTGTACCAAAGTATGTGTGAGCGAGCTGTCGCTTGCGGTTCCAGAGCCATGGTGTACGAGAACGAGAGCCGCTGGTTTGCGGAGGACGGCCAGCTGACGAAGCGCATCTGCGAGGACACCTCCCTCTCGGTGCCCGACTGCTGCGCGTGCGACGATGCCAAGTACAAGGTGCGAGTGCGCACCGCTTTAGTTTATCAGTATAAGCTCAGCAGTGTTATTACTGAAAGTATTTCTCGTCACAGATGGTGTTCGAAGGGCTGTGGTCGCCGCAGACCCATCCCAAGGACTTCCCGACGCAGGCGCTCTGGCTGACGCACTTCTCCGACATCATCGGAGCCACGCACCCCAAGAACTTCTCTTTTTGGGGAGAGGGCGTCCTCGCTAGCGATGGCTTCAGGTAAACGGTGGAACCGATCGCAAGTAGCATAGCAAATGTGCGAGCCAAGCGGAGCCAATAACACTTGAGACAACTGGTTTTCACCAAAATGAACAGCTTATTATTAGTATTAAACGGGTATTTATCGCGTTTTATTTACCTGCTTTTTCCCGACGTTTCGACAGGTTTACTGGTTTACAGGTTCACGGGTGACAGCCGTGACCACAACAGCGAGTAAACCTGTCGAAACGTCGGGAAAAGCAGGTAAATAAACCCGATATATACCCGTTTAATACTAATAATAATGTGTTCAGATCGCGTGAGTTTAAAAACAAAATGAACAGCACTTTTGTTGCACTCGTAGGTCCTTAGCGGAGTGGGGCTCAGTGGACCTGATGGAGCGCGAGCTGCGCCAGCGCGGCGGGCTGCTGCGCTCCGTGGTGAAGGCGCAGGGCCTGTGGCACCCCCGGGTCAACTCCAACACGAGCGCCGCCTTCACCGTCGACCGGAAGAGGCATCTGCTGTCGCTGGCTTCTATGTTTGGTAAGTTCTCTGGTGAAACGATACCTCGCTTCTTTCCGCTTCGATCACTCTCGTGTTCATTCTGCATATTTCTCATTGTTAAGGTGTCGGAAATTTGGGAAGCATGCCTTTTTCCCCCGACGAAAAAGAGGGGTGTTTAACGTGTGTGTTAGTGTTCTGTCTGTGGCATCGTAGTCCCAAACGGATGAACCGATTTTCATTTAGTTTTTTTTGTGTCATAGATAATTTTATCCCGAGTGTTCTTAGACATGTTTCATGACAACCTATTCAGCCGTTTGTAAATCATCAGCTCTTTTCTAGTTGATGAAGGGATCTGACTAACTTCCTTATGTCCGATCGATTCGAAATTTGGTACCGTGATACTTCAATGATATAGAAAGTATATGGTAAGGTAACCATTACTTTAAATATGATATGTGAGGGCAAGGTTTAGATGTCGGAAGGTTTTTAAAAAAAATAATTTTGTATTATTATTGCCTGATTCTAGTCTTATTCTTCTGGCCATATCGCAAGATACAGGTAGTAATACAGATATATGCCAAAACAGAATAGTAATAGTTTCTTCCACCAGGTCCGTCTCCGGACTGGGTGGTCGGCGTCAGCGGGCTGGAGCTGTGCCAGAAGGACTGCTCCTGGGTGGAGTCCAAGGTCATCGACCTGTTCCCCTACGACGCGGGCACCGACAACGGCATCTCATACATGGTGAGATACATGGTGCCAGTCTTGACTGCTTCACTTGTGACGAGACTTTTCTATAATGTAAGTTTTTTTGGTTGTAGTCCCCGAACGCCGCAACGAACCCTCGGGAGAAAATGTACCGCATCACGCCCATGTACCCCGAAGACCCGCGGGCTCCCTTCTACAACCCCGGCGCCAAGGAGGTGCCCCCCATGGCCCGGCTGTACATCACCAGGGAGGGCCTGGTCTCCCGCTCGTGCGATGAGGAGGTGCTTCTGCTGCAAGTCACGGAGGAACGAGAGGACACACAAACCTCCGACAAGCGTACGTACACGCGAGAGCATTTCGATTAGGATCGATCAACAAAAATAATCATTTTAAAGTTGCTCCTAGCAAGATGACTAAGGTCTAAGGTACTTCCGATTCCGATAAGCAGTAATACCTTCTTGCTACGCTCGATAGTTTAAAATTAAATGTTCCTATTCCCCGGCTCGCAGCGGAGTGCGGCGTGACGGAGTGGAGCCCCTTCTCGGAGTGCTCGGTGAGCTGCGGCAAGGGGCTGCGCATGCGCACGCGCGAGTACCGCATGCCGCAGAAGGCGCAGATGTTCGGCTGCGAGCGGCAGCTCGTCTCCAAGGAGATGTGCGTGGCCGCCGTGCCCGAGTGCGCGTGAGTACCCCGGCCGGGCCGCTGCCCCGGGCGCTCCGAGCTCACCGACCCCTTGCGCAGCGGCGACGCGGAGCCCGCGCGCGAGGCGGCGCCGGGCGGGGAGCTGTGCGGCACGTCGGCCTGGGGCGCCTGGAGCGAGTGCAGCGTCACGTGCGGCGTGGGCGTCAGCGTGCGGCGCCGGCATTTCGAGCACGCCATGGGGCCCAAGAAGTGCCCGCTCGTGCAGATCGGTCGGTGCCCCGTGTGGACGTGTCCATACTAAGAGCCTGTTCAGATGTAGCGTTTTACGCGAGTGCTTACGCGCGCAAAACGCTTCATCTGGACAGGCTCTAAGCTGAAGCTCAAAGTGCTCAGTGACGCACGATGACGACGACTGAATGTATAAGTGTTGTGCCGCTTGTCTTGCAGAGGAGAGCCGCAAGTGCATGCAGCCGCCGTGCGCGGAGGAGCCGGGCGCGCCGTCCGACCCCGCCTGCCCCACCACCGACTGGAGCGCCTGGTCCCCCTGCTCGGCCTCCTGCGGCCGCGGCGTCAGGTAGCCAGCCTAGCATCTAGCATGCCTTATTATTGTACCCTAAATTGCCTATAATTGGAGCAAGCGTTACTAAACTCGAGTATATCCCCTACGAGGGCGAGCATGTTTATCGTTGAGTGTCCTAAACCCACCGATAGTATTCCTGGTTTTAACGGAAGCATATGGTGCAACTATTGCAGCTGGCAACGGGCAACTAGTTTTTTACATCAAATGGGATTGCACGACTAGCAACTAATAATTTGTAAAAAAACTTCAAAAAGTTGATGGTTGCCTCAAGTAAAGTGAGTCGTGTGCGCGTGCGCAGGTTCCGCACGCGCCTGCTGCTGGTGCCGGCGGCGCGCCAGCAGGAGTGCTCGGCGCGCAGCGAGCTGCTGCAGCAGCGGCCCTGCAGCGAGCGCCAGGACTGCCAGCTCGACATGCTCACCGCTAAACGTAACTACTGCCACCCACCACACCGCAGCACACCACACCACACCACACCACACCACACCACACCACACCACACCACACCACACCACACTACACACAGACCAATGCTCATGGGCCTGGTACCGGCTGCGCACACATTCCTGCACTGATCGAACAGTTGTTAGAACCTATCGAAACGTTATACGAATCACCCGCGCCCTACCCCCTATGATTCCTTGTCGATATCGGAAACTACGAGTTCCATATGGAACGACAAAAGTCGCTCATAATATCTAGACACGCGGCAGCGTGTCCAGCCAAGTTCAAGCGAAGCGAACGGGCGATGCGCGCCGTGTGTAATATTACAGGAACCATTTGGGTCATTTTTCACCCCCTCGGAACTCAAAAACTATTTCACATAAACAAGTCAAATTTGGCTCATCTATTGCCACTTGCGAGTAAAATATGTGCACCGAATTTCATAAACACACCTCAAACGGTTATTTAGATATAAACATCCAAAAATGGTTTGTTATGGAAAATTTTATCCTAGCATACTTATTGCCATGATCATAAGACTGAAATTTGCAGAAAAAATTGGCGCTCTTGATGGCATATTTAACTAAATTTGGCTATTTTGCGACTTAGTGACTTTTCGCTCTACGGCGACGATATATATACATATATACAAGAATTGCTCGTTTAAAGGTATAAGATATGCTTGATTTTTTTTTCGAACTCGAGTTAGAGAGAATTCAACTCGAGTAGATTCGAGTTACGTCCAACTCGAGTACACTCGGGTTAGATACTCGAGTTAACCATCACTAATCTGTGACATCACACCCATAACCGCGCCAACAATAAGTTTATAAAGTTTTTGATAAAGTTTGTTTTGTTTTAAAGACTAAGAAGATTTTTGTTTGTTAATAAGTGTTTGTTAATCACGGTAAGTTCACAGCTTCATATTAATTTTTAGTAACTTTTGGTGACTACACAATACTATAATTTGGTATACATGGTTATACAGAAAATGTATGAGAGCTTTTTATTTTCAGTTGGATTTTCGTTTTTAAATGGAGGATATTATAGATTCCAGTTCAAATTGAATAGGTACTCATACCTAAGATAGGTCAGCTATACAAAATAAAGTAGTGCATCATTGCTACGCTAAGGCGGTACGAAGTTCGCCGGGTCAGCTAGTTCATAATAATTTTCCACTATTGTTGCATATCTCAAACCGCTCAAGAAAATTAAGTTCGTGCTAAAAGCATAAAGAAGTACATAATAGGCGTTATCACTTCTTATTTGTCAGACTAGTCGCTGTGAACGGTCATTGTGGGAGACAGGGTTGTCGTCGACCGCAGTGAGCGCATCCCATGAGGGGGAGAATATCCTTAAAGCTTTTATTTTTAGATTTTACTATTCTGCTATTCGGCTATTTTTTTTAAATCAAATTATACAATTCTGTACTAATTTTGGATTATTCTCATTAGCCCCTCCTGCTCTGTCCCCCTGAGGGGAATCGTTCTATTTGTCCCGCCCTTGGCAATGGTAGGACAAAGTCATTTTTGAGCACGAAAATAAACATTGCTTCAAGTACTTATAGAAAATAAATGAGTGATCGGATCATGGTGTTTTATACCACTCTTCATTGGGTTCACGTTGTGAATGTTAACAAAGACATAGGCATGCCGCTGAGCTCTCTGCCGTCGCGAGTCGCAGCGCTCCATCTAGCGGGCGCCCGCGTAAACATCACAAATAAATACATCTCAACAATAAATCGTTTGCAAACTAAATGAATGTTTCCACTGACAGATGCTACCGTGCTGTTGTTCTCACTCGCACGGAGCTCATTCCTGCAATTTCACTGTTTGTAAATAATTGAGCGTGTTGCTGAAAAGTGGTTATAGACATCTTGGATACTTCCTCGATGTAAACAACGAATTTTAAGAAAAATACATATTTAGATCGACTGCACGATCTTAGCACGGTAAGGCAGGGTTCAGCCGGCTAATGTTCCCACTGCTGGGACTCGTTGCGTCTTTAAAATGAGTTTTAGGAAATTACAGTTTCCTTACATTTTTTTTATCTATTTATCACTACATACATTTAGTATAAAACAAAGTCGCTTCCTGCTGTTCTGTCTGTACCTATGTATACATAGATCTTTAAAACTACGCAACGGATTTTGATGCGGTTTTTTTATAGAAAGAGTTATTCAAGAGAAAGGCCTAAATGTATGAGACATGCAAAATATAGTAGAGAAACACTGATAGTTTTAGATGTTTCTAATGTGATGTCGTAAGTAAACACATTTTATTATATTTAGTATCAGCATTGCACGCGAAGCCGGGGCGGGTCGCTAGTGAAACTATAAAAAAGCTAAACGCGATATGAACCCGCTATAGTTCCATGTGTGATAATCGCGTAAGAATACTAATTGTTTGGGTGGCCCAACCTCTTGTCTTCAATGAACTGTGAAATGGCTGTTCACAAGACTTTTGAAAACACGCTCCGATTCGTCGCACACAGTATGTTATAGCTACAGCCAAGAGCGACTAGTTATGTTATTTACAAGTGTTCTCCAATCACGTTATGGATTTTCACGAGCTGATAACTATGAGCTCGTGAGAATCCCTAACGTGTTTCCCCGGGGCCAGGTATCTGCATGGAGCCGGCGGAGCAGGGCCCGTGCCGCGGGCTGTACCTACGCTGGACCTTCGTGGCGGAGAAGGGCATGTGCGTGCCCTTCAACTACGGCGGCTGCCGCGGCACGCGCAACAACTTCCTCACGCAGGAGGACTGCGCCGCCACCTGCGCGGTGCTGCTGGGCGCCACGCCGCAGGGTACGTGTGCTACCGTGGAAGGTCTAACTATCATCATTCTCCTGCCCTTATCCCACGCTAAGTGGGGTCGGCACAACATGTTTTCTTCTTCCACTCCCTCCTGTCAGTCGTCAACTCTGAATCTACTCCTCTTACATTCATATCATCCTTCACACAATCAAACCACTTCTTCTTCGGCCTTCCTCTACTTGTGCACCCAGCCACACTCATACTCATAGCTCTTTTGGTGACATGGTTTTCATCCCTCCTCATCACGTGTCCATACCATGCTAACTTAGCACTCCTCATCTTTTCAGTAATAGGCGCTACTTTCAGACTTCCCCTGACATACTCATTCCTAATCCTGTCCAACCGTGTCATCCCACACATCCATCTTAACATCCGCATCTCAGTAGCATGCACTCTTCTTTCATCCGTCTTCTTGATTGCCCAACACTCTGATCCATACATCGCGACAGGTCTGATAACCGTCTTGTAAATTTTCCCCTTAAGCTTAAGGGGCATTCGGGGGTCACATATTGTCCCTGAGACCTGTCGCCACTTCATCCATCCCGCATTCATCCTATTATTAACGTCTCGGTCAATAGTGCCGTCGTTTTGGAAAAGCGAACCATCATCATCATCATCTTCC
Source organism: Cosmorhoe ocellata (assembly GCA_963675405.1). Lineage (NCBI taxonomy): Eukaryota > Metazoa > Arthropoda > Insecta > Lepidoptera > Geometridae > Cosmorhoe > Cosmorhoe ocellata. Next base: position 11,795,583 of record OY776249.1, on the reverse strand, counting down.
TGCCCTTATCCCACGTTATGTGGGGTCGGCACAACATGTGATCTTCTTCCATTTCTCTCTGTCATTCGTCATTTCAGTACTCACTCCTTTCTTACCCATGTCATCTTTCACACAGTCCATCCATCTTGGAAAAGCGAACCAAGGTACTTAAAATCGGAGCAGGCTGGTAGGGTTACATCGTCTAAGGCAATTTGGGAGGAACTAGAGGAGCCACTTAAGTTGCAGAACAGGTGTCCTGTTTTAGTGCGGCTGATCTTGAGGCCTACTCTCTCTAGTTTCTCTTGCCATTTTCCCAGTCTGCAACAGCATGCACCAGGGTGCCTCCTCCTGTATGTCTGATGTCAGAGCATCCATTACCAGGAGGAACAAATAAGGGCTTAAAGCCGATCCCTGGTGCAGGCCCACAGCCACATTGAACTCGTCGGTGACGCCGGCTTCGGACCGGACGTTCGTACGAGCTCCTGCATACATCGCATTCACAAGCCTAACATACTTCCCTGGCACTCCCTTTTCTTTCAAAGCCCACCACAGAACTTCCCGGGGAACACGGTCATACGCCTTCTCCAAGTCGATGAAGACCAGGTGCAAGTCCTTATGCGCACGGCGGTACTTTTCGCAGAGTTGGCGTAAAGCAAATACTGCATCCGTTGTTCCCCGTCCGGGCATAAAACCAAACTGGTTCTGGGTAATCACGCACTCCTCTCGCATTCTTCTATCTATCACTTTTTCCCATACTTTCGTACTGTGTGACATGAGCTTTATTCCTCGATAGTTGTTACAGTCCTGTACATCACCCTTGTTTTTGAAGATGGGCACCAGAGAACTGCTGCACCATTCGTCAGGGATCGCCTCCTCATGTAACAACTTGTTGAAAAATAAAGTCAGCCACTTCCATCCATCCGCTTTCAAAACCTTCCATACTTCAACTGTTATTCCATCTGGACCAATCGCTCTACCGTTTTTCATACTCTGCACAGCCATTTTAACTTCATTCACACTTATCTCTTCTATCAAACCCAAGTTCATCGATACATCCTCTAGTTTTCCACTCCACACATTTTCTTCATTCATTAACTTTTCAAAATATCTCTTCCATCGATCTTTTATTTCTTCATCTTGCATCAAAACCTTTCCACTATCATCTTTTATACATTTCATATGCATTATGTCCCTAGCATTCTTCTCTCTCATTTTTGCTAGACGGTATAGTTCTTTTTGTCCTGCGGGGCTTTCCAGCTTGTTATACAATTTATCTTGGACCTTACCTCTTGCAATAGCTACTTCTTTCTTAGCTATTTTCTTGCATTCATCATACACCCGTCTTTTTTGCTCTTTCAAACTGAAATCACTATCATTCACACCTTTCCATTCTTTGAACGCATTCTTCTTTTCTTTCAAAACTTTTTGCACATTCTCATTCCACCACCATGTATCCTTATCAATCTTACCATTACCTTTCGTCTCCCCAAAAACATCCTTCGCCACACTCCTTATACAAGAAGCCATTTCATTCCAGCAATCATTCACCGACTTTCCTTCAATTCTGTCATCCATCTCAATCATTTTATCAACCACTATCTTTCGAAATTCTTTCGCGCAATTTTCTTTCTCTAACATGTACCATCTGACTTTCGGGGGGGGCTTGGGCTTAAATGTGGCTGTTCGAACGGTCATCTTCATTTCCAGTACAAGCAGTCGATGTTGGGACGCTAGTGGCTCACTTGGTATGACTTTACAGTCCTTCACTGAGCAAATATTACTTTTCCGAAGGAGAAAGTAATCAATTTGGGTGTTATGGTTGCCACTTTTGTAAGTTATGAGATGTTGGTCCTGCTTTTTGAAATAGGTGTTAGCGATTCCCAAATCGAAAGCAGTGGCAGCCTGAAATAGTGCTTCGCCTTCTGAATTCCGACTCCCGTAACCCCATCCCCCGTGTACACTCGCATACCCTTCTTTCGCTCTTCCTACATGCCCATTAAAATGTCTAACTATATTAGGGCTCTTTTAGAATCAATGGTATTAGAGACGGATCGAACTTTTTTAGTCCCATTTGTCCCTCTTCTCTGTCCCATGGGGGGCAGGTGGGAATAACTCAAGATAAAGCAATGGATATTAAATAAAGCCGGACCTGAATGAGGCTAGCGGCAGACCGTGGACAATGGCATTTGCAAAGAGAGGCCTATACCCAGCAGTGGGTGAAGTAGGGCTGCGGATGATGATAATGAAAGCAACCGTTGTTGCTAACATAATTGAATATCAGTTTAAGAAGGTCCCACTGTAATTGTATCTATTTCCAGCTACTTTAGCTTTAAAATCAATTATTTCCGTTATCGTTAAAAATATCTTTTGTTGCATGCTCCATGTCTATTGACTGCCCTCCCCCCTGCCCCCTTCCCCCCAATCCGACTCCATGTTAACGTCAATAAAGTAATTTGGTCAGTGTGACAGTCGCGTGACGTCATGTCACACCCTATCACCGGTGACGTCACAGACGATAGCCTCGCGGAGTATCGAATAAATACATACGTGTTTAGATTATAATTATGTTGTAATATGAAAAACTATCGATATTTTCTTTAAGACTTCTATATACGGGGACTACTTCTACTAGACTACTTCTGAAAACTTCAGGGGGTTTAAGTACCCATAAAAAAAAACAACTTTTTCTAAGAAACCAACACTGTGAGCGCAAAAAAAACATGCAAAAGTTCAATACCTGCTTGGCTAAAATGTATGAAACACCTCTTTTTGTCGCGCTCTTAGTGTTGGTTCCTTAGAAAAAGTTGTTTATATTGATGGGAACTTTAACCCCCTGAATTTTTCGGTAGTAGTCTGGTGTATAATTGGTACCGTTGAGTAGTGGGCGGTATAGAGAGAGCGTACGTTAGTATCAGCCGATGGGCCGCTCAATTAAAGCGATTCGGCACCGAAATAATAAATGAATAAGTACAAGTTATTGGCTCGGCGAAGGTGACCGGGCGGCCAAGCCTCTCGTCATCACTCAACTATGCAATGGAAGCTCACAAGACTTCTGGAAACACGCTCCGCTTCGTCGCACACGGTGTGTTATAGCTGCAGCCAAGAGCAACTTGTTATGTTATTTACAAGTGATCTTGAGTCTGACAGTAACATCCTCTCACCACACTGCTTCCAAAAAAATACACGATAAAGAAGATGAGTCCGCAATTGCCCTAATGTGACATCACGAGCGGCTTCACACGTTACGAGCGAATCTCAGTAATCAGATGAGAGATGAGCTCACGTGACGTCATATATTGCGAACACTAAATGCTGATCGTCTAAAGGCAGATACACATTGTAAGCACGGCACGGAGAATTTCTACAAAAAGCTAGAACGAGAAAGCATTAAAAATATGCTTAGTTTATCTGGAGCGTTACTGCAAGCTCTTCGCGCGATATCAAAGTAATATATCTTTGATATCTTGTACCATGACCTATGACAATTTTATTATAGTAAAGTTACTTCAAGCTTGAAATAATGGCGTTTCTTTGTAACATCTTGGGGTACCCCCGGAACTGGCTGAATTTAGTTCTCATTACGCCTTTTTATACATGCGATTTTAAATTCCTATACGTAGAAGCATAGTATTATAAAGAAATAAAAGTACATCAGTCGGTTGTGAGCCGTGACGCCGTCGCGACATAGGATTTTGTTATCCCAAGGATTGTCTCACCGTGTCCGTGGCCGCCACATTGTAGGACGGCGTACATCATACCGTGATGTAGGTACTGTGCGTACACAGTGCCTCGGCGCTGTAGACACGCTCGTAAAACATCAAAGCTCGGTTAAAGCTTCCATTATCGTCCGGAGCCGGAGCCGAGGCTGCACTAGTACATTGTATTACGCGCTGGTTTCTGCACATTCCGTTGTACCTATGCACAAGATGTCGGTGGTTGTGTTTGCTACTATAAAATGGCAAAATATTGCGATTAATATGTTATTTTGGCATTAAATACTCCTTAGTATTCACATTTTTTGAAATTGTGTCCGAAAAAGTTATATAGAAATAAATATTTATGTAGAAAGGTAAGCAAGACAAGAACTAACCCTATTCCCAAACCCGCTACCTTCTGCAGCGTGTTGGCCGACGCAAACAACCACTCAACATTTCACGTTTATTTTAGAAGCGTACTACTAAAGAATGAACATTGCTACAATGTTTTATTACGATGTTTTCTGTAATAACGTGTCCAGTTTGATTGTTTGATTCATTATAACTGTTTATTCTAAACTAAGTATTAGATGCTCTGTGACTTCACGTAAATCGCATAGTCCTGGGGCCTTACCACAAGCTTCAGAAACGTCAAAGTTTCAAGCTTAAAGTAACACAAGCCATGTTATGAAATATCAAAGTTATATTACTGTGATACTGCCCCGAGAGCTTGCGGTAGGCCCCATAGAGTTGTGTGTCATGGCCGCGGTGCTTGCAGGCGGCGTGGTGCCTCCGGCAGTGAGCTCCAACTACCCTGGGCTCAGCGTCACCTCCATCGTGCCGCTGCCTAACACCATCGACGGTGAGTCACACGCGAATACATCACACATACCATCAACATTCACCTGGCCTTATCCCACGCGTTGGCTCAACATATTTCTTCTTAACTCACTCTATATCATTCGTTTATTCCTCATTTGATCATACCAAAACCATACCTAGGCAGATAAAGCTTTATGCGGCTAATCTAGCTTGTGATAGATGTCTAACTACACAGCTAATTCAAAAACTTTACTGACAAAGTAGGTCACTAACGCATGCTGGCGAGCTGTCTGCGGAGCGTCTGGCTCCGTCTGTCCCGGCCCGGCCCTGACCCGCCGGCGCCGCGACACACAAACACTGTCACTACACTACACATCATTACATTTGGAAAATGTTCTCATTACGCAGTCAACGTTCAGTACGTGTTAGCCAACGCAACACTTAGACTTGTTTCGTTCATTGCTAAAATATTGCAGTTAAAAATAGCTCTCACTCTTTTGTCATTGGCACTGCACCTACATTTAATTACCTACATTGCTTACATGAAAGGCAGAACAGACTCAGCCCCCCCCCCCCAACCATGAGATCCGTAAACACAGTTTTTCCCTGCTATATCATGAAGTCTGAGAGTGTATAGACATTTATGTGTATGTTTGCACTGACGCGCTAGAGTCCAGCGAGTTTCGTTTCAAGGGTCTTATCACAAGCTCTTACAAACCATCATGTTGCAATAACGTCAGTTATATTATTTTATATTGCCCGAAGAGCTTGTGGTAAGACTCTTATTCTTTTAGACTGGAGATATGACTATAATTGACACCTAGATTTCCCTAGCATGTACTCAATAGTCAATAATTATTTATTCAGTAATATCACAGGGATCATTTTGAATCGTCTTACATACTAGGTGAGTCTAGGTGCCAATTCCAGTCTTATCCCCAGTCCGAGAAGAACTGACGGGAAACTCGCTGAGCCCTAGCGCTTTTTTTGTATAATGATCCTTGTTAACATTGTTAGGGACACCTAGCAGAGTTAGAGCTGTTTGTCCCAAGCTTTTTTGTCATCTAAGTACTCAAAATGATTCAAAATGATCCCTGTGATTGTACGTGTACGTATAAACATATTGTGAAGTGGTATGTGCGGTGGTGCGACAGGTGCGGGCGCGGGCGCGGGCGCCGACTGCCAGTACGGGCCGTGGAGCGAGTGGAGCCGCTGCTCCGTGTCGTGCGGCGTGGGCTACCAGGCGCGCGAGAGGGCCGTCCTGGTGAGCATCGCACCGCTAGGCTGACCCAGCCCTCGTGGCAACTGCTTAAAAACCGCGATCTTCGCACTACGGAAGCGTACCCACGTTAAGCAAGTTAATCTGTTAGGCCTTCCCACAAGCTCTTCGGAAAACATCGAAGCTATACGAGTAGTACAATTATATTTATTGAAGTAGTGTTACTTCGAGCTTGATATGTGACGTTTCTGAAACATGATGATTTATAAGATTTTTTGGAAATGTCTCAGTTTTGAGCCAATAGAATATGAAATTCAATAATATGGGTCTGGACCGAAGCCGTCTTCATAGCTAACGACTGCTGTGAAGTGACACCACAGATGTTGAACATAAGGCGCTGGTTATAAATGAAATGATCAGTTTTTAAGCTGGCCACAAAACGCAAGGTGAGCACATGTTTATCTGTCGACGGTGCAGTAAATAGCCGCTTGCGCACTGGCGATTCTCCTCAATTTGATATTTTACCGTTATTTTTAAAAACTTTTTTAACCATGATTTTAGAGCTCGTTCGAACCTGATAGCATGAAGATTGAACAATAACGATTGGTTGATAATAAGTTATTTCACGAAGGGTACATTTAAAATTTTACAATCAAAATGTTCGTTGCGAACAATGACGAAAGTGAGAACAATGACGAAACGGTTGAGTAGAATGGCACACAGGCCGGCCGAGACTGTGCCCACCATTAGTTATGTAAACAACACCTCTACATGTCGTCTCGGAAACAGAGATGTCATGATCTGCTCTTCTATTGACTGACAAATGTGTTAAAACTGATTTTCCGACGCTAAAAACTTTGCATACATTTTTATGACCCTATTATCAACAATGTAAATAGTGTGAAGAGCGGCCGTGAGGCGGGTCATTACGGGCTCAGTGAATGTCGGAGCGCCCAGTAAAGATATCATCGTAAAACATAAATAGTACATCTATTCTATAGCTGTCGGACCACGGATCCGAATATAAACACTTGATCGAATATAAAAAAATGTAAGCTACATTCATATCGTTCCAGGCGATCATCGCTTATTTTTAGCATTTTAATATCAGAGATCCTACTAATAGTGTGTATGTTTGTCCGTCCCTCTAAATCTCTGTAGCGGTTGAACGGATGTTTGGTATGAATTTAGATTGTACCTTGGATTAAGCCTTACAAACTTTTTATCTCGACAAAACTCCCAGGGGATGAGATGGAGGAGTGTACTGATCGAAGGGCTACAACGGAAAGGGGCTCCGCTGTCGGCCGCCAGCCGCGCGGTGCGCTGCAAACCGATAATCGATATCCACCGCAATGCCTCGACCACACCATCTATTCTATACTAGCTTCCGCCCACGGCTTTGCCCGCGTGGTACCTTGAAAAACAAATCTATCCCATAGGAACCGTACATTTTTCCGAGATATGGCATATGTGCTATTTCAGACTAATCTATCTCTGTGCCAAATTTCATCTAGATCCGTTCAGCCGTTTCAGCGTGAAAAAGTAACAAACATACATACATAACTTTCACGAGTTGAACCTTCGGAAGTTCTTCGCCCTTGACCATACTCGTACATAATCTGTACCCGTACATAATGTATACCAGCCATTGACACTCCGTGGTGTCCTAAGGTTTCAGCTTGTACTTATTATAAGACGTCCGCACTTCTTGACAACTACTGGCTACTTTCATTAGTAGGCCCGATACTAATCTATGTGTAGGTATTTATTGAATAGTAGAGGGTATAAGACATCTACACTAATATTATAAAGAGATAAACTTTATTTGTATGTTTGTATATTGTAAGTAATTTCCGAAATTACAGATCCGATTTCAAAAAATCGTTCACCAATGTTTAGAACAAATTTTCAGGATGAACATAGGCTATATTTTAAGAAGCCTCGCGGGCGAAGCCGCGGGCGGAAGCTAGTTGAGTTAATATCGTATATCTCGATGGAATAAAAGTTAAACTGCATGCAAGACGACTCAAAATTATCCTTGTCCAAAAAATATCGATTGCATAGTATAGGGATATTAATTTTCACTTGTTAAATACCAGATAGTAGGTTATTTGATCGTTAATCTTTTAACAATGTTGATGAACTTATACCATCTTTCGTAGCAGCTGAGATTGTCCACTCTATGTATATGAAAATATTGACACTGTAATATTGTGCGATGATCTCATGGATATTATCCGTACAATTCTGATTCTGACCCTGATTTTTCTTACTTCTTCAAGCTACACCAAATTAGAACAGAATGCGATTTAAATTGCCAGGAATTTGTCCCAATTAATAGAGTCACAGAAGTCAACTCTCCGCCCGAATGGAGCGATGGATGAGGATGTCAATCGAGGATCGGCGGCCAGGGTCGAGAGCGTCCATACGTGTCGTGACCCTGTCTATTAGTGTTGAGTAATGACTTCACTGACGGCTCTGTTTCTAATCGCCGGTATTGTTGACGTCCATGCCTGCTATCGCGCGGAAACCACCTTCCTAATAATGATGTCGGGGTCGCTGCCTACTTTATCACCGACGTTGACATCCACCTAAGCCTGGGCGGTTCTTTCGAATCCTGTGTCATTACTCATTAGTTGCAAGTCTGCCCCAGAGTTTTTTGCTTACAATAAAAAAATATGTTAACCTAGCTGTACCTGCGACTTGGTCCGCGAAACGCGCAAATGTTGATCGTGATTGAGCGTGATGACTTATCTAAGATCGTATTCTGTAGTATAAGCTAGCATTATGTCAAGTTTCATCAAAATTTATCACGTAGTTTTAACAGTACCTATGCGATTTCAAAAAGACATATAGACAGACAAAAGTTCTAAAAAGTGCTGTTTTGGCATCTTCATTTTATGCTATCCCCAATTAAATTTACTTAAAATAGTTCATGTACAGATTTCGCTCCGTTACAGTTTTGTTAGTATAGTATTGATAGATTAGTTTAAAACTAAGTGTAATGTAGTAATACTTTGGCTCTCCATAATCGATTGGCAAACAATCTGTTTCCCATTAGCTTGCAACCAACAGTCCCAGCGGGTGCCGGTGCCCGCTGCACGGATCATCTTTAGCGATGCTCTCATTACTTGTTTGTGTGACAATACAACTCCCGCTGTGCGAGGGAGATACGCGATTTGTATTTTCGTACTCAATTTTGAATCCTGGTACTTTATGTACGTTGTTCGTTTTGTAATTATACTGCAGTATGCACTATACTACATACTCATGAGGTATATTTATCGTCATTTGCTTTTTAGGTTAATATAAAGTAGATAATTAGTTGTATTAGTATAATATTAACAGGTGTAATTTATCGATACTTACTTACTCATTAGTTATGTAATAATTTAAGTTCACATTTTGATCAAAAAATGTTTAATTACACGTGAAAACCATTAATTAGCTCTCTGATGCTATAGAAAAATGTGCGAAGAATTGTAAGCTGTTGGTTTTCCAATCAATAAATCAATTTTGAAATTATTAACAGCACGTGAAAATTCGGTTTCTGCCTCGTATACACGGATGGACATGATATTTCACACTTTTGTCGACAGAGCCAGGCGGGCGCGGGCGGGGAGCCCTGCGACCGGCCCCTCTCGCGGAGGCGCCGCTGCTTCAGGCGCTGCTAGGCCGCCTAGGCCGCAATACACTCGACCATACTCATAAGGAGAGACTTACGCGTCCGCACCCCTCAAGAGACAGAATCGGACTCAACGTGTACGCGCCTAAAGTTCCTTATCTTCAACCAAAGATGTTCAGCGCTTGATTTCCCTATTAGTTCGTTTCGTTGGAACTATAGATGTTTTTACACAATTATAGTTACGAATGTGAAGATACAATTAAGAGTAAATCACATTAAGTACGGTAAGGTGGATCAATGTGTAATTTAACAAGACGTTATTGAGGTCATTTATGATAAATATCGTTGTATTGTGTGAAGCACACCGCCGACCGCTGCAGATATGAATAATCATAGTTTAATTATAGTTCGTATCTAATGTTTGCACGCGATATTCTACTTAAACGACGATTAAAGGGTTTCAGCATTTAATTTTCAGTAATTTAAGTAAACCGCTCAGACGAGAGATAGGTAGAATAGAGTAATAAATGCTTGGAAATTATGATGTCTTTGACTGTTCCAAAAACCTTGTTATAAACTAAAACTTGTGAATACAAATACACGCGAGTAGGATATATACTCGTAAATACACTCCAATCTCTTACACTCTTACAAAGGAAAACATCGTGAAGAAACCGGCATACCAAAAATTCGAAAGTGTGTGTCATAGGTTAGTATTCTTATATGCGGCGATCGGCTTGCAACCTGTCACGCAAGGAATATTAATTGAACAAAATGTGGGCATGTGCTAAATACATTTTTGGACGTGCCTCTAACTACCCTCTTTAGATATCCCCAACGATCTAAGCAACTATAGAGATCTGACGAGATATCTAACAATTCTGGGAGATTAGAGTCGTGATTTTTCGAAGTTTCTGTTAAGGGCGCTGCAGGTAGATGCATGCAAGAAACGATACGAAATAAAGTATCGTAAACTATTTAACCCGTACTAAGCCGTCAGCAATGGTGGCCGCTCGTCGCCCAAGGCGGGTCGGTGCTAACTAGTATCTAGCGATGTAACCAGTCGGACCAGCTCCGACAACGACCTTTCGGGGCCGCGCCTGCGCCCGCGCAGACACTCCACCTCACGCGTGACTCACAGCTGCTAATGACAGATCACTGATTAGCGAAGAGATAACTCACCACTCGTTAGTACATTCGAAGGCAGCTCATGAATAGTTCAAACATCGAGATGATGTGATCTTACTAGTTCACCAGTTGTTTCGGACCGGCAACATTCGTGTCGAGATGAAATCATGTATTTTTAACGTTTGTTTGTTTAGGTAAAATACTTCTTGTGACCGTGTCATTAGTTCTTATTAACCAGTGTGGTGATAGGATGAAAGTGCGCCTGAGAGGCATCTTTTGTGCACAATAATGCACTAGGTAAACTCGTAGGTACTACTCTGCTATGAATACGGAAGTCTAAAATTAGCATTATTTTCGACATTGTATTTTTTTAAATTGTATTAGTCCTATTGTCTTACATCATTTATCACATTAATTGTATCAGCTATTTATTTGTCGATCGACGAAGTGATCTTAGACAATGGAAATAACTGCGACACTTAGCTGACGTTTGGCTGGATCGGCGCGTGCGCATGTCCTCGAGTGGAGGCCGGCCCAATTGACGAAAACAAAAAAAGGATTACGAAAAGTTCAACTTGTTTGTGATACTACTGTGATTGTGTGCTGGTTTGAGTTTCTGACGATTCTAAGCTTTGCTGGTTCAATACTTACATTCTACTGAGAGTAATTCAGGAATTTTCCAGCAAAAAAATCTCCCATAATAAAAAACTTAATTACGCTACGAATAATCTATCTACTGTCTTGAAGACAGATGTCGTCATCCGGCGAGGCGCCTGACGTCATGGGCTTCAGCATCACTGGTCCCGCGGGTACTCGCTACTCTACCTAACCTACACACATTTCAGTTGACCCTCACGTTTACACCAAGGTTTAAAACAGGTATTCTACATGTTTCCTGTTTTCATTTGTTGTTTACACCTAAAACAATACAAAACTTGTAGAAAACGTGTCAAAGATTGTCAAAAATAATTTTGTTTAAAACAAAGCATGTCTAAGATCGTGTATCGAAAGTATGTAGATGAAAACACAGGGCAACAAGATAGAAATCTGTTTGATCTAAACATTATACCTAAACAATTATATAAAACGGAACAGCTTCAATCAAAACTCCATTAGGTTCCGCGTGATGCGAATCTAGATGGAAACAGTCCATTTCACGGGCTGTGGTCTCATTAGCGTCCTGTGGCAGTCTGCGCGACCTTCGGCGCCGGACGTGCAGTACCTACTCCCTCGGAGCCAGCGCCCAATGAGCGTGACATTTGGAATTATCTACGCATGGCGGCTCGCCTGAATGTCGCCCGTTGTGCGCGCGCTTCCTTCTTATTGTTATGATACTGACACCGGCTCATCAGTGTCGTCCACTCGATCCTTATCAACGATTACATTCGATATTATAAAACATCATAAAAGTTGTTTTTGTAGATTCAATTTTAGATAGAACATTGAACATTATGTAGATATGATCCTGGAAAAAAATTGGTCTCGATACCTGTTTAGTTTTCAATTTGAAAACTATTTAGTATTTTTACCCGACTGCGAAGCGTAGGAGGGTAATGTGTTTGGGATGTTTGTATGTAGGAATGATAGTTCCTTTGGCTGTCGCTGTAGTCCAAACGGCTGGACGGATTTTGATAAATGAGGTGTCGCTGGATTCGTCCATCTTTTCTTTGTTCTACCTCTACCCCTGTATCCATCCATCCATCCACATTCATATCTAACACTTTCCTCGTCACATGACATTCATCCCTCATAACATACGCGTATCACGCTAATCTATTACCCCTCATCTTTTCCGTCACCGGTGCCACTTTCAAACTTCTTCTTAGTTCAAACTTTCTCCAACGGTTTAATTTTATTTTTATGAACCTCTACACGTTATTCTTTGTAGTCGTAATCAATGGAAACCTTATTCTTAAGTTTTATTTTTCATTAGCTGTTCGCTTACATGATAAGGTCAAGTCGAATCGATTAGCTCGGTGGAAATACTCGTATAAAGGCTGCGAGCCCGGCGGTGGGCGTGCGCTAGTCGCGGCCACACATTGTGGAACGGAAATAGACGAACATTTAACTGATTGACTTGCGGGATGAAGATTCGTGACGAGTACATTTGATATAGGTACTAACAAGGTCTCTGAGAAATCTCGGCTGAGCCGCCAGCGGTGGAACAAATACCTACTGCGTGTGCATGTATTTGTGTCCGAGTCTGAGTATTGTACATTCTATGAAACGAAGAACTTTTTCAGTAAAATGACTCTTACTCTAACTTAAATTGCATTTTGCGAGGTGAAGGCCGGTAACAGACGGGGAGCAGGCTAGTCACGAGTTGTGCAAGTCGCTGTTTGTTTTCGGAGCTGACCGTGACCGCGGGAGAAAGTGGATGCAATGTGCGCGTGCGCCGGGTACTCGCCGTGACGTAATAGGGGTGACGTCGGAGCGTTGAGTGAACCGGAAATAGAAGAGGTATGCCTTTCTCAAGTATGCAAGCAATAGCTACTCTACACATCAATAACTAAACAATATAACTACATACCTAAATCTAATCTGTAGGTACATGCAATCTACTAGTGATTTATAGGTGAGGTACCGTAGGTATTTGTAAAACAAACATCCAGTAATATCTGCAGCGGGCGTAACAAAAGTGAATGCATTCCAGCGCCGGGGGGTGAAGGGGGGGGGGGGGGGGGTGCGCGTTCCCTTGGCCCACATCGCCGGTGTTTTCCTACACTATAGCGGGAAGGGCTATCGGTTTCTGCCGCATATTCACCGGTTACGAAACCGCTCCTTACATTACAGTTACGGTTATAGCTCGTGCAAATATAGAGTCGAATCAATTGAACATAAATCTGCATGATGGAAGACCACCGGCTAAACTGTGCCCACTACCTTGCATCCTCTAGGGTCTGACCTAAATTGATGAAGCAACTAGAAGAATGGGAACGCGTTTTCTCAGTTCTAAATAAATTTACGTAGGTAGGTACTGTTTCTGTAAACGAATACAATTTGTATGTAACCCCCGCGTGTTTACTATAAATTGTAAAACTGTAGATTTGCTAAAGGCAGTGCACGACACGCGAGAGGTCGCTGAGCTCAGCCTCAGGTAGCAGCCAAGTTTTGAACAAACTATCACAGTTACAATAGTTTAAATAACATTCTGTAACTTCAGTTGATCAGTCATGACGACCTCAGTGGCGCAGCGGGCAAGAGTCCGCCTGCGAAGCAAGAGGTTGCGGGTTCGATTCCCGCCTCGGAACAAATTTGTGTACGATCTGCAGAAATTTGTTCCGTTGGTCTGGGTGTTTTCTATGTATAATAAAAAATGTCTATCTATGTACCTATATCATGTATTAAATATATAAGTTATCTAGTACCCATAACACAAGCTTTGAGTAGCTTACTTTGGGGCTAGATGATGCTGTGTGGATTGTCCAGCATTATTTATTATTTATTATAGTTAGGTACTGCTACTTCCGCTAACGCGTTCAAAAGCAAGTTCGACAACTGGCTCCGATCAAATTAATCAGTACTAAGGTAAGCAAAATAATTAACCAAACCCAATCTAGACAATATAGTTAGCAATAGCTGCTTAGCAAGTACTAGAGCTAAACCTTAGTAACTTTTTGCTCAAGTCCAAGTCATGAAATTATCAAAATACTTAGGTAAAACTTTAGTTAACGACTGACTGACTGACTGACTGATAGATCAACGCATAGCCTGAAGCTCTAAGCTATAGGTAGGATAAGAGCTGACATATTGATGAAGGAAATATTCCTGAAAGAAATTTTCCTTTGGAAGGGGGTGTAGCGGGAGTTTGAAGTTCTTTTAGAATAGAAGAATTACGGAGGAAGTTGCGCGAAGTTTCAATAGTTTCAAAATGAATTCCTCCGGTTATTATCAAGCGACCATCGCGGCTGCTACTTCATTAGTGTAATGGCCGAACCTATTGTAAATCATTATGTCATGGTTTGTTGACCCCAAGGTTTGTTTGCAATTATATACAATTTTTATATTTAAATGAGTGTTAATACACGTACCACGGATAAAGAAGCTAAATTAGGTCAGCTGTAAACAAAAAAATGTCGTGACTTGTTCACTCATCAGTCAATCAGTATTCACTCATCTTACCCATGGATTTTATGTTTCACACAATCTACAGTTATTATCTTATCTTGTGTCTCCTACAATATTCATTCATTCATATTAATTTTCTTCGCGATACATGACATTCACCTCTCTTCATGACATGCTCATATTGCCTATATCACATTATATTATTATTTATTTATATTATTCAAAAGAGAAAAGGGCGAGAAGATCGTCCGAATGTACGCAACGCAAAACAAATAAACGTTCTACCTATAAGTATGAAGAAGAAGATGAAGAAGCTATCTACAATCATGGTCCCAGCAGTCGGTACACCTCCTTACTGCGTTAGACCCACTTTTTGCGTTATTGCTCCATCATCAGAGTGGTGAGGTACACGAGTAGGTACATTACGTATTTCGGCTCAAGGCAATTCGTATCGATTAGTTTCAGGTATTCTCTAATGAGTTAATATTGCAGCTGTAATAATTAAGCTAATAATGATACTTCACATTTCATTAGGTAAGTGACATAACGGGCATGAGGCGGTGACATAAGGCGGGTTGCGTGAGCGCGCGGGGCGCGGGCCGCCGTGCCGTGCCGCAGGGCGGGCCTTCTCTAGGTCACGTTCACCACACTCCTTGGACATTGTACGAAACTATTGCCATGCGGTCTGGTGGTGGAGAACAATCGCACAGATATTGAAGTTGTTCTGCCTTCATTCCACAGAATCTTGCTCCTAACTAAAATAGTTATGTCCCCTATGTCCCCGTCTCTCTTCATATGTCCCCGTCTCTCTTCTTCTTCTTCAATTATGGCATCTGTCTCTTAGAGAACAATTTTGCCAGTGTCAAGTGTATTTATTTATAAGTATTGTCAACGTCACAGAGTCATAGTCAAGTAGTCAAGTCAATTTTAAACAAAAGATGGCTGTTTTGTTGAAAATTTTCGGGATTTCCTCCGATGGAATTTGAAGAGAACTATTCACTCTAATTCACATACTTTACACTCGCGTCAAGAACCCGGGCTTTATTGGCAAAATAACCACCAAAATTACGCAATAAAACTCAAAATAACACGAGAAAACATATAAAAACCAGAGCGACGTAGTTGTCAGGCAAATACACCGCAGAAAATCCCCGTCTCTCTTCATCACAGAAAAGTCAAGTTTTTTTTTTTTTTTTTTTTTTTTTTTTCTAAGCAGCTATTGCTAACTATATTGTCTAGATTGGGTTTGGTTAATTATTTTTTTTTTCTCTCGACGCTCGGTGGAGCAACACCAGTGTGGAGCGAGTCAACGGTCCTGAGGATGCTTCGTGGAGAAGCGAAACACGTGTCGAGTTTCTATTTGAGGTGTGGTGTTGGGATTATTAATATTAATAATATTTCTATAAGGCATTTTGTGGGGCTCATTAATATTAATAAGCTTAATTAACAACCTCATTAGATAATAGTTTTAGCGGTAAAGTACTAGACATTTCCGTCCTTTTCAGTATTTGTAATGGATTTCCGCAAAGTCACGCCTGAATCAATCATTTATAGAAATAGTCCTATCTCTTACAAATCACTGACTTACAATCTGGCTAGAGTTGCGTCCGCAGACTTAAAGAACATTATCATCCAATAATTGGGCTGCGCCTCGTGCTCAGTATCGCCTCTTGCTCGCGTGAGCCGCTCACCATAATAAATTGTCGGTAGTGTCTGAACGTAAATATAATTATTGATAAGTATCTATCTACTTAGTTGATGCGTCTATTGCGTGAGGCGCGAGGCGAGGCGAGGCGCTCGCAAGGACGCTCCGTCGGATAGGATACCTAGCTCCGATGAGTAATGGAATTGTAAATCTTTTTTAAGAGCCACTGAAATTAGCAACTATGACGGAATTGACCTAGGCAGAAGGTTCCATCTATCACTGTAGTAGAACTACATTTACTGGGCCGAGGCAGGCTAATCAACAGCTCATGATGATTGTATAATCTGGTCAGACATAGGCTCTTGGTGTGACCGTGTTATCGTAATCCAGTGAGAGGGTTACAAGGGTTTACTTGCTCGCTAGAAGCGTGACCGGCGGAGCAGCAAGTAGCCTATCTGTTAGTGTTGGAATAAGTACCTCTCATCTAGGTTTACTGATGGAATTCATTGAAAACGACAACTTATAAATTGTCACTCAATTTATTTTCACTTCATGTCCGCCTCAGATGTGAGATTCGATTCCGCAATGGGAAAAATATGTATCTGATTGCAAATGCAATCTGTTTCTGGGTATTGTGGTTTGCGACATACTGTTCGGGGTTCTGTTTATATATTACAAATCTTGATTGTAGGTTGTTTATTGAGCTATTAACTCGTGGACGTCAATTTCCTGTCTTTCAAACGGTCATCAATCAACAAAATCGTTTACGCTCAACAGGTAAAGTAAAGATAGAGTCGTCAACTCGTCCGTTATCCCCCAGCCAATCGCGGGTCCCGGCCGGAGCTGGCGCACCCGCGGCAGGCGGGTCAAGGCCACTTCGCAGATAAGCTGTCGTCGGTGGAAACCCTTTATTTTACTCGATGGGTGTAAGTGCT
The DNA here is from genome assembly GCA_963675405.1 of Cosmorhoe ocellata. Lineage (NCBI taxonomy): Eukaryota > Metazoa > Arthropoda > Insecta > Lepidoptera > Geometridae > Cosmorhoe > Cosmorhoe ocellata. The sequence goes on along the minus strand of OY776249.1, from coordinate 11,778,467 downwards.
CAGTGGTCGGAGGGGTTGTGTCACAGCGTGGGAACGGCGGGCTGCTGTTTGAGTTTACAGCTTTGTTTCAAGTTTGGTTGTGGAATATCGAATTGCTGAAACATCCAACCGAGGTCATTAGAATACCTCGGGCCACGGGCACGACGGTCGACGTAACGGTCGATTGGACAACGTGATTGACGCATCATAATGCCGAAAGCTAATTGTAGCGCGCGTTGAAATCTTTTGTATGGTGAAAATGAAAAAATATACCTAGTTATGAAACTAGACGAAAATATATCCCGATATTAGTAACTTACTAAGTGTTGGCCAATCCACTCATATTTACCAAACCAATACGTATTGAATATTTGATTTGGCCAGTCCGAGCACACATCTTTTGTCAAGCTCCTTTATAGAGGTACTCGTAGGTGCGTACAAATATATAATTGAGGGTTTTCCCTAGGGCCACCAGAGCTGCGGCAGTGTCGCGGGAATAACGCACGTGTGTGTCAAGCACAAAATAATGTAGGTATTGATATTACCCACTCTTACCATTAGGTCGAAATGTAGGCGCAGCTACACTCTAAATGGAGTCTGTGTATTTAGGTGAAGGCCATAGGTATCCCAGATTTATTTGCGTCAAGGAGCTGCACGATGCAAGCGACTACATTCCTGTCTAAACACTATTATTTTTACCTAGTAGGTATATATAGGTACCTAATACTTAGGTACATAACGTAGTTTGAGGCAAACTCACTAGTATCGTGTTTATTTCTCAAACTATAAAAATACTTTCCAACATTGCACATTACATCGTGGCCAGGCATGCCGTAGGTATGTGGCATGACATGCGATAAAGCAATGGTTAGGTATATAACCATTAAAAAACACCAAACAATAAATATTGATTTGATCGTTGGCTGATGTACGTATGTGAAGCTAAAATAACTAAACACGGATTGAAAGCTTCCTTTCCCAAGACTTTCAACAAGCTCTTCAAACAAATGGAATTCCTGCGATGTACATTATGACTCCGCCAGTCAGTCGGATCTTCAAAGGAACAATTCTGCACTTAATCTATTCGATTCCGTGTAACGTCAGATCGCAACACTGTTGTTCTACGCAAGAGCTGAACCTTAAATAAACCTATAAACATTTTCATAGTTTTCGCCAAATTCTTAATCCTACTAATATTATAAACGCGAAAGTTTGTAAGAATGTGTGGATGTATGGATGTCAGGATGTCTGGATGTATGTTTATTATTTACTCTTTAATTTTATTTTCTCAATAAATCATCAGAACATTTGCAGCGAATTGCGTCATAGTGCAAGAGTCACCACAAATATGCATTCCATCATGATTTTGCACGGAGGAACTTCCCGTGTAAACAATCGCATGCGCGCGCATCGCGTGTCATCGCACGTGACGTCACTACCGCCTACGATATAAATCCTATCGACTATCAGATGTACGTAATTTAGTTTCTACGATTTTATCGAGGTGAGGTAGGTAGGTGCATTTCTCCATTTCCCAAACATATTATCCTCATCCAAAAGGAAACAGAGCTGTTAATGGCCTTCGCGTAGGGCCGGCGGCCGACTTTCGCTGCGAAATCACACAAAAAGTGGCATGAGGGCCGGCCTGTTTGTTCTGCTACGATATGGTCATTTTATCATCGAACGGTTGGAACACTTCAACATTAGGATGCCCTAAAGCTACCTTGTCTATTGTATGAGTTCCGTGAGATGTTTATTCTCCGTCGTAGGTTAGGTACGTAGGTACATAAGGCATTACAGCGATTGTTATTATATTAAAATGAAGAGTGGTCCGGAGCGTGCCCCGCGCAGGCAGACGTCGGTATTAATAAATCAGGCGTGAGTTATTGGACGTGAATCATGATTTTCCCAAGAGCTGAAAGTTTCGCAGCTATAGAGATTTGGGATTTATTAAGAACTCGGGAATTCAGACATAATTATTGCTGTTTCTTTGTAATTAGGTATTAGGAACCAACTAAAGTGAACTTATTACTCGTAAGAAATAAATAAATAATTCCGGTATAATCTAAACTGACTGCACACAGAGTCAGCGAGTTAGGTACAATGACGCATGCAGTGCAGCCGAGCGGCGGCTATAGCGAATGTATTACTCAATAGGTATCGAATACACTGAGAACCTACTTCATGTACCTACTGTGTCATAGTAAAGAAATCATTATCACTTATCAATCCAGTCGTAGAAAGTGCGCAAGAGACGAGCAGATGATTGGTGCGCGATAGGCGCGAGATAGCGGTGCAAATACATGATGGTATCAACTAATTAACTGCGACTATCTGCTTTGTGGAGGTCTAATGTAATAAATTATTATTTACTAGGCAATGCCAACAGCACAGAACAAACATTCAAAAAAACATTATTACACTAAAGTATACTAAGAAATGTGTGCCAGGCATGCACAGCAGCATTATGCATAAAGTTATAAAAAAATAGACAACATCTTAAACAAAAAAAAAATCATAAAGAAAAGCCGATTCCATATCTTTTCAATTCTCAACCGAAATACCGAACCTATTCTCTTCTTTATTCCCCACGAACTTGAACCAACGTCCATTATTTATAATCGCAATCATATTTGCGAACGTCAGATTATGATGCCTAGGTACTGCTAATATTAGATTAAATTTCATTCTTCCATTTGGGAAGCCAATAGATCATCTACCAATAGATCTTTCGTTTACATACCTACCTAAACCTGCCTATCTATGTATATTTACCCATAGTCATATAGGTATTTACTTATGTAGGTACTGACTGCCTGGAAGTGGAAATACTATTAACTTATGGCAAAAATACTCTTCAATTTCAACTAAAAAAATGATAACAAACGACCAGACAGAGTAGTTATTTTTGTCTCTCCCTGTTACAGTACAATGCACACAAACAACACTTACTTTTAAGGTTATATAAAAAAATAAGGTATAATATTAGTTGCGTACAGTGTGGAATGAAAGTAATTATTACTTTCAAGGTATACGAGGTAGGTGAGTACGATACTGACGTCAACTTTAAAACGGGTCAATCTGTAGACCAGCTCCGTACAAACGCCGTAGACGCAGATTCGTAGAGGGTTGTAGACTGTAGACCCTCTACGAAATTGAGCACTTCAAAGCAGCTTGCAATATAAAAATAATCTTATCGCTTTGACCTAAGAGTTATTTTCGTGTGTACCAACACCTGATATAAATAGACTCCTGTATTTACTTATGTTTATTAGTGTAAGTACCTTTGTATACAATAATGTAATCACTAGATAAGATGCCTGAAGGCACTTGAAAATAATGATAATTACAAAGACGATTCATTGGAAAGGTTTTAAAGATAGCTTAGCTGCGTTGAATTATCGTAGAATTAGACGAAACCGACCGCTTCACGCGCTCAGTTCATAATGCTACGACTCACGAGCGGTCAACCATCCAAAAAGGTAAAAAAAAAATCAGAGAACTTTTGTTGGAATCAATTTATATTAGCAACAGTGATGCGATCACGTAATTCTGATACTAACAAACATACATAAATATACAATTATCTGATGCTCGTAGTAGGTAACTAGAACAAGTTGTTAGTATCAACGTTTTGTTAGTATCGGAATACTCGCAGTTGGTTAGTGCTGTCATCGTTCGGAATTCGGATACATTTTGAACTTTTACTTTCGTAAATTACGTGTTGTGAGGATCATTTTGTCAGCAAATTGTACCGATTCGTACGAAGAGAAAGCGAAGTCACAATCAATATTAATACTGCAAGTGTGTTCAATTGTAAAGTTCATGCGAAACGATTGCATAATTTTGATGTAATCTGTGCATGGAAATTACTTATACGGTTGTTTTAAACGGTTATTGTGTAATAATATTGAGATCTTACGAGTATGTTAGCAATGACGACGGCAAATTGGCCAGGAATAGCATGACAAGTACAGTAGGTAACAACCTGGAGGTAGTCTGAAGGCGTCGATGTTTAGGGAAGAAAAAAAACGTGATTCCGACTGTACCTAATCCCTAGGGATTACGGTTTTTTATTATCTACTGAGCCTAGATATTTCCTATTATAAATCTCCTCAGAACTCTAGCGACTTAGATCTTTAAGGATATCTAAAGGGGGTAGTCAGAGGCACATCCAAACATGTATTTGGCACATGACCACATTTTGCACACTCACGTTACCGTCCGTTTGGGGTGTATGTATGTATGCGAAATCCTTTGGCTTTCGCTGTAGCCCAAACGGCTGGACAGATTTTGATAAACGAAGTGTCATTGAATTTGTCTGGGTTACAAGAGTGGCATAGACTTATAAAATGTCAAAAAATCCAATATGGCAGCTGTTAAAACCGATTTTCAGTTACTTTCAGTCGGGTTTTTTAATTTTTGTAATACTTTTACTACTAAGGCTAACCGACTTGTTTGCATGAAATTGCCTAAAGCCACGTGGTATAGTTGTAGGTATAGTTGTATAATATCACTTGCGTTTGTTGATTCAAGTGTTTGTTTACTTACGCAGAGTGATGAGGAATTCCCAACGATGCCATACTACCTGGTTTACTACAATAATTAAGTACCTACCCAAGTAACATTTAGGCGCTAATTTGAGAGTTATAAGAGATGCATAGAAGAGCCGTTAAAATCTCTAGGCTATAGACAAGTTCTAAGGTCTAGAGTTATAGCACGCTATAACCCCAATATACCCCCGGATTGGGCATAACTTTTTGCAGGCTTAAGATCTTCAATCGCTATACAAGAGAGCTAAAATACGAAATCAAGAGGTATATGAGAGCTATAGTAAGGGTACAGCAGTTCTCAGTAACTCTTTGAGCGCTCAAAGGGCGGTATATGAGTAAATATTGGCGCCTATAGCGGTACTTCAGGTCTACAAAGGAAATAAAATCTGTTTTAGGAGATATTACAGCTCCTATTAGATCCTATTTAGACTTTTTTATGCGTTTCCGACTAACATTATTTCCTTAGGTTGCAAAATTTTAAGTAAAGTATTCAACCTACTAACATAGTATTTGTATTATGATTAGTATGTATGTACTTAAGTATATGTATAATATGAAATTTAGTTTTTATTTTTATAATTTGAATTGTGCGTAGACCTAGCTAAAATATAAATAAATAAAAAAATGGCAATTTGACCTATAATTTTTCTTTAGATAAATACAACCTGAAAGTAAGATCCCTATATGATTTAGGTACTTACGTTATTGCTTTTTTACGATTATGTAGGTCGTATATCGCATTTCTTGAGTCTTTAATTTCAGTTAGTGTAAGTAAACACCATCGAAATTGCAGTGTTTATGGCGGCCGTGGCCCAAATATGCGTAGAGCAGAGCCGCGGGGGTCAAGGCGAGCGCCCGGCACACCTTCACTCCCACACTCACCTAGGTACGTACCTAGGCACGTAGGTACCTACCTAGGTACTCTTTTACTTAATCTGAATGTCCGGCGAAATTATCGGGGCTTCACGCGAACTAAACGCTATTTATGGCGTCCCAAGTAACGTAATGTACCTATGCGACTTTTATTGACCCTATTCGAGTAGGGCATGGTCAAGCTTATTAACATTCCCATATAAAGGCTGTCGAAAAATTTGTGGCTCGTAAATTGGTTAAAATATGCGTTAATTAATTTAGCGGAGACAATTACGCTTATTTACCAAACTCCAATTAAAATGTATTACCAAGTTAGTATAAGCAGGTAGGTACAAAGAAAACTATTGAAATAATGTTTTAATGAATAGTCTCGCCGGCTTCTATGCTTATCAGTCCTAATTTCCTCCAGGCTGATGCGCCTACACCCCACGCCGCTACGCTGGCGCATCAGGTGAAATAGTGTCAAGAGCCAAGCACTTGAAGGGGCTACATCTGACTGCGCAGCCGGTTTCATACGTTCTATACAAGTAGGTTAGTTTTTAGGGTTTCGTTACGGTAAAATGGGACCATATAGTATAGGGTACTAAGATCCACTGTCGGTCTTAACTCGTAGTCTTATAGTTAAACAGTTGAAATTTTCAGAGGATGTATTTCTGTTGCCGCTATAGCAACAAATACTAAAAAACAGAATAAAATAAATATTTAAAGGGCTCCTATAATACAACAAACGTGATTTTTTTTAAATGGTACGGAACCCTTCGTGTGCGAGTCCGACTCGCACTTGACCGGTTTTTATTCATTTTGTTTGTTTTGCAAATGGTTATTTTGGTCACATTGCGTGGTATTGCGGCGCAGAAAAGGGCCTAAGGTCGGTACAACCCGTTTTGGTTCGCTCTCATTGTTTTGCAAACACTAGATGTTGGTAGTAGAGTAGGTACGTATTATCTGCTCTACAATCTATATTAGATGAACTTGCTCTGTAGCGCATCATTTTTACCGCACAGGTTTTTAAATGTTTGTAAAACATTGAGGCGGGCTCAACATGTGCAAGTTTACTAGTACCTGCCTATCTACTTTTAATGATATAGGATTCTGTAGCAATCTATATAACGGTGGTTTATGTTATGGTTATCACGTCTGGCTTTATTATAGATTTTAGTTACGCGGAACCTACCTCTACATTAGGTATATTAGGTATCTTAGTACCCATTCACTTATCAAAGAATGGTCAGTTTGAACCTTATGGCCTAAACCTAAACCTAAACCTTAGACAAAAGCAGGTATTTGCTAAAACTGTGGTTTTCCTGAAATTATATAAGCTTCCCTTTGACTTATTTCCATCTTCTCATGTCTCTAGTCCTTGTGAACCGATGCGATGGAAGATTAAAGTGTGCGTTCAAAGGCTCCTGTAGAACTCCAGTATCAGATAAACTACGTCTTCTAGGTTATGACTGTGCATCCTTACCTTTCCCGTTGAGCTGGGTCCGCAGCCGGCCGAGCTCGCGGCTCTGGCTCCTGCTGCGGCGCTGCGCCGAGATCCTCCGCGGAGAGCGCGCCATGGCCCCCGCCGGCTCCCTCCCCCCGCACTGCACTGTCACATCCTCGGGCACCGACACCGCACCGCCCGGCACCGCGTCTATCTTAGTCACCCTGAAGCCGGGGAGGAGCTAGAGGAGGAACCAGTGTGAAAGGAGGCTTTCATTCACTAACTGATAAACTAGCAGCAGTTTGTTTGTAAACAAGTTGATAACGCGCGGTAATCTTTACAACTCAAACAAAGTGTTTGTGAAGTGAAAGGTTGAATCGACACGAGAAACTAGTCGTAATTTGAAAGTTGAAATAGCGGGAGTTTAGCTGAGTGAGGCACGAGTGGCGCGCGGAAGGCACGCTGGAGCACTGGCGAGCCGCGGCGCTGGAGGCCGGCGGGCGCCGCTCACCTGGCGGAGCCGCCGTCACATCACTATAGCGCCACCATTGTCTGGCGCGGCTTCGACTGCCTCGGCGGGAAATCGGTTTCACGATAACGGAAATAAATATGCTGGTTTTATCTTTGGTTCAATACTACTTGGAATAATTTATGGATTTGGTTTAGGTAGGTAACCTAAGAATGTTATCGGTAGTGAGTGACTGAAAGAGGTTTCTAACGATTTCATGTAGTAGGTACCTAAGTAACCTAGGTATTTATTATTATTTAAAAATATTTCCTATGTACGCTCTTGCAACACCTACCTACAATGAGTCAAGTCACGTCAAGTGCACGAAAGATGCCTCTTAAATTTACACCACACTGTCTCTACTTATTTAATTACATAACTGATATGAAGTTTTGTACTTACTCGTACTATTCCATCTTCTTTTTATTTACGTGCTAGGTACCTACCTATGTAGAGGTTTAGTATTTGAAAAATACCCAAGTAGGTATATTTACTTTAATAAAGTACTAGTTCGTGTGAGTCAATGGGCAGCTAGGCAGGTTTAGTCAATAGGTAGGTACCCAATGCCGAGTGCGGTGCAGGGCAGGTACCTACAGCTCAGTGAACATCGGAGTCCACATTATTGTACGTAGTAGGTACAACTTTCACAGCCTTCATTAAAAATAATCTCTTAAAGAAAGCATATTATAATATAAATGAATATATTGATGATAGGAACTCATGGCCCGATGTCGCTCCGCCCTCCGACAGCTAACCAATTTGCAATGTAAACGCTGTCCTTTTGTTTTATGTATTTATGTTCTGTTTTTATGTTATTATTATTAGATAATCTTGATTACATTTTTTTTGTAAGAAGGATCATACAAAAAAGCGCTAGGACCGAGACGAGTTTCTTGCCTGTTCTTCTCGTACTTGGGTTAGGTTGGAATTGGCACATAGATTCACCTAGCATGTAAGACGTTTCAAAGTGATCCTTGTGATTGTACTGAATAAATATTTTTCAATTTCAATTTCAATTTCAACTTACAAGGAACATTCAACATCAACTTTACTCGTTACCAATGGTAACAATATAAAAGTCAGTAGCGTGTGTATGTTGGGTACCTACATATTATGGGTAGAGATAGGTTAAATGTAATTTCCAATGCCACTGTCTTAGATCGTAAGTACCTACCTGTAAGTACGGACGCTGTTGGTAACAATTACCGGCGTGTCTAGCTTGCGGCCATCACTCCAATTAGCGCGAGAACCATTACGTACAAATTGTTCCGACCACACCGCAACTAGCCGAACATTTTCCACTCAGAGATTAACATTGATTTGAATTTACTGGCACTTACATCATGCGAAACAAACCAAAGATCATTTTGAATTCCACTGTTCATTAGACGTCTTAGATCTCTAGTTAGGTTACTTAGATCTTTGAGGATATCAAAGGATATCTATGTTAAAGGCGCGCTAAACATTATAATATATTACAAGAACAATGTTCACGTTTTTGATGAATGACACGCCATGATTTAACAAAATATTTCTTTAGATTATCAAAAAAGCTAGCCAGACGATATGAGTTTCATTTCGAATTACCTACTTATTAATTTTCCAAGTTCTAATTAACATAGGGAAACATAATATAGTTAATGGGCGCACCATTAGGTACCTATCTATTGTTTTCCAAATATATTTTATTAATAAGTATATATTTTTCGCATTATTATAAGTACATATTTAGCTACGTTTCCACCTTATAAATTTACCATAGGGAAATCAATTCGTGATAAAAACTTTTTAAAATGAAAATAATCCCAGTTTTGCTGAGCAAAAGAAAAGGCGATCAAAATAATATTGAAGGTAAGTATTAAAAGATGCTATGCCTGTGCATTTACCTACCTAGAGTTAGGGGCAACAGGAGAAGCCACAGTAAAACAACAGAGTACAGAACGAGAACAAATAAATATTTATTTCTTTTTACACTCACAACTTCGCTTAATTACAAGGGGCAGGCGTAAGGTGGGGCACCGTCGGCTCCCGAACCATTTCAACCGCAAGCACGTGCGAGATAGCCGCTTGGTCCCGTAAGTGATTCGTATGAGAAGTCGAGAGCACCCAGAGCTGGTTGGGAGATGAGTTGGGGCGGAGGCCATGAGTTCAACAATACCACTAGTATGTTTAGATTTACAAAGTTCCATTCCTGGCACATCTTAACGCTTTCCTCGTAAGGAAAGGTAGACCAATCGGGACTCTTACCAAATTCAATTAAATACACACCTTACGTTTTGTATAATTCTGATCAAAATAAAAAAAGAATCCCAACTCTTTGCATTGAACATATTATTAAGATAAGCTAAGGTGTTTCACGTTGAGGCAGGAGCTTCATGTTGTTCAAAGGTGCCCCACCTTACCCTGTCTGCTTTTGAACAGTCAACAATAATAAACTGTTAGAGGTATAGTGTTACATAATACGTAATTATATCAGTTACAAGTAGTCCAAAACATCGCTAACACACTTTTGTAAAGACTCGGAAAAAATTAGCTTCACATAGTTTATTATAAGTATCACATCAGTTTAGTATCGAAACATTCACCGTCTTGAGGAGGATCATCTTGAACTCGCTTCGATCCACACGACCCTCAGCTGTAGGGGTCTTTCAAGAGAATGGTTAAATAGCTCGTTGAAATATAACTACGAATATATTCAGATAAGTAACTCTATAAGAATAGACGATTATTCTGTGAGTGGCGCAACTAATTCAACAAATATTAGTGTTGGGTTTATATTTGAATGGCTGATTTGAAGACCGCTACATTCCCGCCAAAATGAGCTTGCCTACCGCCCGACCAATAAATACACGGTCGGGAGTTTCCGGGCGCTGCCGTCAATCCGGCGTAAGCGCCACTGTCCTGCAACTTCGAGAAAATACGCGCGCAGCTCTCGAACTTTTTATTGAAAATAAATACAAAACTCTGTCTAATGTTGTGCAAACTACCTAAATTCGATAATACTAGTGCCTGTGAGTCTTTAGCAGTGTTATTACGTCCCGGGACCTGCTCTGGCTGTGGAATTGCTACGGTGAGTCTTCAAAGTATATCACGCCATTACGATTTGTAAAAATCCAAACTTTAAAAGCTATCGAACCATACATTTTGGTCATTCCGAGCCAGGATTATCCAGTTACGATATCAATACAACTAAATCTAGCTATTTACAAGTATTTATTGGTATAATTCTTATTGTATTTCGTCTATTTTGCTAGCCGGTAGGTTCACACACCGGTAGGTACGTATCATAATTTTCACTCACAAACTTGCTAATATCTCGGTAGTTACACAAGTTACAAGTCTCAAACCTTTTCTAAAATCATTTTTATATGTTCTATGTCCTAATCCAACGTTTATTTTAAGTCATAACTCAACAATTCGAATTCTCAATTTCATTATTCCTTTACGTAAAATTACGCCGACGCGGTCCGGCCGCCATTGAAATTTGCCGTGTGCGTAATATTGTTATTTACCGTGTGACAATATGCCTCCTAAACTTGACTCTGAGCAAATTGAGGAGTACGATAAGTTGGTACAACCACATATTGCCACAAAAGAGATGTGTTTTATGAGATTGCAAACTTTGTACCAAGTTTCTCTAGGTGTTCATGACAAACCCGAGTTGCTAGGCGAATTCAATGTCCGTTTGAGTGAATTGCAAGGTTGGCGTGACAAGTTCGAACAAAGTATACTTAATATCACACTATTAAAAAGGAAGTTTTATCCTGAGTATGTACCTTCATACAAAGAGATTGAGAGTTTTGACCAAATTTATTATTATATTCGCAATGTTTCAAACAATCTGAACATAGACACGAAACAAAATAGAACGGACACAAAGTCGGACGGCAACTGTGTTAAACCAAGATTACCTAAACTGGAACTGTTTCCTTTTGACAGTAAACTTGAAAACTGGCCTACCTTTCGTGATACGTTTTCTAGCCTGATTCACAATAACAAACAAATAGCGAATATCGAGAAGTTTTACTATTTGTTATCGGCGGTTAGCGGGTCCGCTCTGGTCATTGTAAAGTCTATGCCGGTTACATCGGATAACTATCAGATAGTTTGGAGCGCTTTGGTGAAACGATATGAAAATAAGCGCGCATTAGCGACTACCTATCTCGACAAACTGTTTAACTTTAAACCTTTGGCAAACGAGTCTATCTCTGGACTTAATGGATTCTTACAGACATTTCAAGAAAACATTAAAGCGCTCCAGCTGCTTGGTATCAAAGATTTGTCGGGATTTTTATTGTTCTATGTTGCATTGCGTAACCTTGACCCGGTCACTAGGCGCGAGTTAGAGCGTGAGTTGGGGCAAGATGAGCTACCTAATTATGACGAACTGATAACTTTTATCGAAAGACATGTGCGCGTTCTCGAGATGTCAGAGTGTACGACAAACTCCACTGCTACGAAAAGTGTACCGAACACTCGAGGTCAGTCAAAGGTCAACCAGCCTACTACTGGTTCAAAATCAAATAATTCAAACTCGCAGCGACCAACCCTGTCGTCTGCTGTTGTCAATGCGGACCTTCCTGTAAAATCTAATAAATCCATGGAGTGTTTGTATTGTAAAAAAGCTCATTCTATTTATCGATGCAGTGACTACACCGACCTGACCCCGGCACAGCGTCGCGACAAAATCAAACAATTAAATCTGTGCGAAAATTGTTTACGGAACCATTCTGTCGCCGACTGTACGTCCAAGGGACTTTGTACGATCTGCAAAAAGAAGCATCATCATACATTGCATTTAGACTCTGTACCGAATTCGAGTTCTAGTGCCGCCGTGGCATTGACGTGCTCAGCTAATTTAACAGTGTTGCTCGGTACCGCGGTTATTCACGTCGCAGATTGTTGGGGCCAGTACCAAACCGTACGTGCTATAATTGATAGCGGCGCTATGTCGAGCTATATTACTCAAGATTGTGCTAAACGTCTAGGGCTGTCGCGACGTAAATGTAACTTTGAGCCCATCGGTCTAGGTGGTAATCCAGTGCGGGAGTTCGGCTTAACTACGTGTAATATTAAGCCGCGACACTGTGCTAGTCCGGTTTTATCTACCGATGCGGTAATTGTATCCAACATTGCAGGTAACCTACCTACAATGCCTCTATGTGATAGGACTATTGTCCAGTTCCAACATCTGGTGTTGGCCGACCCGGCCTACTATACGCCCGCGCCAATCGACCTACTGATAGCAGGTGATCTTTTCCCGTATATCTATGACGGTGAAAAAATCCTTCCGCGCGAACGTGGCTTGCCTGTTGCGATGAGTTCGATATTTGGGTACGTCATTCTAGGTCAAACCGAACTCGATCGATCTCAACACGCCGATGTCTCACTCTTTGCTGACGCTGGTAGGGATAGTACTTTTTGTGGTTTTTCCATGAGTCTTGATCAAATAATGCACTCTTTCTGGGAGGTCGAAAACGTACCGTCTGAGGTACACCGCTTCAGCCCTGACGAAGAGCTAGCGGAGTGTTTGTTTGCAAAGGATCATCGACGTGATGACACGGGTAGGTATGTAGTTAAATATCCATGTCGACCCTCCGTTGAACTCGGCGACTCGAGTCAAATGGCAACTCGTCGACTTCTCAACTTAGAGTCAAAGCTAGAACGGGAGCCCGAGTTAAAAACTGAATATCTTAAGTTTATGCGTGAATATGAGAACCTCGGTCATATGACTTGTCTTGGTGATGTCCAGAACGTGGATTCGAAATATATCATCCCGCATTTCTGCATTGTCAAACCATCAAGTACCACAACGTCTCATAGGGTAGTATTTGATGCCTCTGGGAAAACGTCGAATAATATGTCGCTCAATTCACTAGTACTACCGGGTCCTAAACTTCAAGCTGATATTAATAAACTATTAATCAACTTTCGTCTGCATGAAATATGCCTTTCTGCAGATGTTTGCAAAATGTTCAGAATGATACTCTTGGAACAGGATCAACGACCTTTCCAACATATTCTATGGCGCTACTCTTCGGATCAACCGATTCAAAAATACGCTCTGAACACTTTGACGTATGGCGTTGCTAGTTGCCCATATTTGGCCATTAAGGTGCTGCACACTTTAGCGAACGACGAAGCGGACAAATTTCCAAAAGCCGCTCCTATTTTGAAAACGGCATTTTTTATGGATGATCTTTTGTGGTCCGTTTCTACTGTAGACGAAGCGCTCGAACTTCAAAAGGAGCTCATAGAGTTGCTGAAGGCTGGTGGCTTCATTCTCCGCAAGTGGTCAAGCAACTGCCCACAAGTGATCGAGCATTTGGATGAGACTCATCGCGAAACACCGGTTGCATTTGACGATGAAACAAATTTGTCCATCAAGGTGCTTGGTCTCCAGTGGTTGCCAAACTTTGATGCATTTTCTTTTGCTACCACACCGCACAACCCAGTAGTTTCAAAACGAACGGTCTTGTCCCAGATAGGTAGACAGTTTGATCCATTGGGTTTTGTAGCTCCGTGTGTTTTTTATGCCAAGTGTTTCATGCAAGAACTTTGGGCTCGTCAACTTGACTGGGACCAACGTTTACCGTCAGATCTTGAATCTCAATGGCAGACATATGTCAATGAACTTCCGTTGTTGTCAAATATAAAACACGATCGGCATGTCAAGGTAGTACGCCATACCTATTGTCAGATATTAGGTTTCTGTGACGCCTCCACTCTTGGTTACGCCGCGGTTGTTTACCTTAGGTCAAAGAACGCGGATGGTGAGACTAAGGTCAGTCTAGTCATTGCTAAATCAAAAGTAGCACCATTAAAGACTGTCACCATTCCTCGACTGGAACTCATGGCTGCACATTTGCTATCAAAACTTGTGAAATATGTCCAATCAATTCTGCATAATCGACTTGAGGTCAACGAGACTTTGTTGTTCACTGATTCTTCCGTCGTTCTAGCATGGCTCAATACGCCGAGCCACACGCTTAAGACATTTGTGTCCACACGAGTGTCCAAGATCAATGAAAGTGTGTCCAACAGATGCTGGTATCACGTTAGTGGAGTGTCTAATCCAGCTGATGTATGCTCTCGTGGCGCGTTGCCATCCGCACTACTAGCGACTCATGAATGGCTCAACGGGCCTGACTGGCTCAACCTAGACCAGTCACAGTGGCCGATAAAGACCATGAATGAATTTCGCGATTGCACGCCTCCAGAACTCAAGTGTCCTAAGACTGTCCTCGTTTGTACTGAGATCGACTCGGCTGAGCCACTCTATAGTCTCACCGAAAAATATTCAAGTTTCGCCAAGTTACTCAACGTTGTAGCTCGATGCTATCAGTTCATTCGTCATTGCAGATCGGCTGTTCGTAATCGTAGTTTGCTCTCTGTCACTGATATCAGAAAGGCTCATGATATTTTAGTAAAATCAGTTCAGCGGCATCACTTCTCAAGTGATATTGCGAGCTTAACTAAGGACGGTAATTGCAGTCAATCCTTGAGAAAGCTCAACCCTTTCATAGATTCGCACTATTTCCTCAGGGTGGGGGGTCGACTTTCCCAATCGGATTTAACCTATGACAAAAGACATCCGCTACTGCTCCCAAAAAAGTCTAACTTCACTAACATCTTGATTGATCATTTTCACAAAATTTATTTGCACGTGGGTCCACGTACCCTTCAAAGTTTAATCATCCAAAAATATTGGATAATATCAGCGCGTAGCGCCATTCGATCACGTACAATCAAATGTATATCTTGCTTCAGGGCGTCTCCCACAAATCGACAACCCCTAATGGGCGATCTGCCTAAATTTCGCTCGCAAGATGTCCATGCTTTCCACACCGTTGGAGTAGATATAGGAGGACCTTTTTCTACCAAAGAGTCAACTCGTAGAAACGCTCACGTATCCAAATCTTATTTGTGCGTCTTTGTGTGTTGTGCCACACGAGCGGTACACTTAGAAGTCTTGTCTGCTCTCAGCACAGAGTGTTTTCTCGCATGTTTCGACCGTTTCACGGCAAGAAGGGGTTTATGCCACTCCATTATATCTGATAATGGTACTAATTTTGTCTCAGCTGGCAAACAGCTGAAGGAAATAACAGACTTTCTCAATACAAATTCAGACAATCTGTCTAACGGATTTGTTTTTCGTGGAGTAAAATGGAGGCACAATCCGCCGACTGGAAGTAATTTCGGTGGTATTTATGAGTCCGTAATCAAGTCTGCTAAGGCGCACCTGAAACGTACAGCAGGTTCTAGAGTCTTATCGTTTGAGGAACTTTCTACGCTCTTTTCGCGAGCTGAAGCTGTGCTCAATTCAAGGCCCCTCTGTGCTTTATCCAGCGATCCTAATGAGTTTGAAGTTCTGACTCCTTCTCACTTCCTCATAGGTAGGGAACTCTTGTCAGTACCAGAGTACGATTTAACAGATTTGTCCACTTCTAGATTAAACCGTTGGCAGTACGTCCAACAAATGTCACAACAATTTTGGAAACTGTGGAAGCAAGATTACTTGCACACTTTACAACAACGTCAAAAGTGGTTTACCAACTGTCGTAACCTCAATATCGGTGATCTTGTGCTCATAAATTCAGACGCACCCACGTTAAAATGGCCCCTAGGCCGCGTTTCCAAATTGCACAGTGGCCCGGATGGCATCGTACGAGTAATTAGCGTTCGAAATTCTAATAATCACGAGTTTACTCGTCCGGTCTCTAAAGTAAGTCCTCTTCCGTTGGATAAGGACTCAGAATAGTTTAATAAAGCAATAAATTCAACAGTTTTATGCAAATATTATATGCATAGAACTTCTTTATTATATCTTAGTATTTTATTTTAACTTATACAGTCCACTATGTACACTACACTATATATTCAATTATTATACAGTCCACTACTCAAAATTTTCAACTACACTATACACTTTCAGATCTCAAAGTATATTTATAAATAACTATTTCAAGTTCCACTTGTCCTGGTATTGTAACTGGGAAATCCGAAGCGGATTTCAGTGGGGGGAAATGTTGGGTTTATATTTGAATGGCTGATTTGAAGACCGCTACATTCCCGCCAAAATGAGCTTGCCTACCGCCCGACCAATAAATACACGGTCGGGAGTTTCCGGGCGCTGCCGTCAATCCGGCGTAAGCGCCACTGTCCTGCAACTTCGAGAAAATACGCGCGCAGCTCTCGAACTTTTTATTGAAAATAAATACAAAACTCTGTCTAATGTTGTGCAAACTACCTAAATTCGATAATACTAGTGCCTGTGAGTCTTTAGCAGTGTTATTACGTCCCGGGACCTGCTCTGGCTGTGGAATTGCTACGGTGAGTCTTCAAAGTATATCACGCCATTACGATTTGTAAAAATCCAAACTTTAAAAGCTATCGAACCATACAATTAGTGTGAGGCTCCGTTCTCACATACAGTTTTACTCGATCGAACAAATCAGTAAGAGCCACGGCGCGGGTTTTCGTCCACCACGCATTTATCTATCGAAGGACCCGCGACGTTCAGTGTTCTGTATAGTAGTTCGGCTCGCGACGAGTAGGTGTGAAGAAAATTACATTTATTTATTTCCATCGATGGAAGAGAGCTCGATGAAGGCTCGATGCGAGTCTTCGAGTTGTGAGTTTTGGGGTCCACACGTTGATTTTTCACGTCCTAGAGTAAAATAATCAAGTAATACCGAATGTGAGGTACGGATCTTTATAGATTTTGTAATACTGTTAAAACAACCAGTTTCAAAATAATTTAAAACTATTTCATTTAAAAGGAATCCCTATTTCCGGCGAACGGCTGGACCAATTTCGCTAATTCTTTTTTGTTATTGTAGGGAGGTTCTTATGAAAGAAAAAAAAACAATATTCATAGTTAAGTCATAAGACAGGACGTTTGTCGGGTCATCAAGGTATTGATAAAAAAATCGCCAAACGCACCTCTGCAATACCTAACAAGAATAGGCTAGCGTTCCTTGCATGCTGCGCCACTCACACTAGGTTCTTATTATAAAACAAAAGCATTTAGCAACATCAAAATAGTCTCTTTGGCTGTAATTTGCTCTAAGTTCGTGCCAATTACCAAAGTGTTGCTCCAAAAGTGGAAATTCAGTGCAAAAGATCTCTCACGGCGATCACTCGGCGTGGTAGATAAGGTACTTTAATTTAGAATATATTTTATTAAAAATGTAGAAGAAATTTAGAATTTTCCTAACGCACCGACCACTGGTTATACATTTCGATTAAATACTTAGTACATAGGTAAATAAATTAAAAATATATTTATTTTGTTATTCTAACACGAAGCGACATCACAGAATGCACATTAGTTACATTGTGCACAGGTAGTGCCTACAAGTACTTACAACAAAACCCGTGTTTAATAATGAATATACATTCACGTTCTACTTCCGCCTGCGTCGCCGTCTACACGAAATAATCATATTCATTAATGTACTTTAAAACTGAATTCTTATAATCAATTTTTGTTGTAAGGTCCTACAACACAAGTAGAACCTTAGTTGTTGTAAGGTCCTACAACAACACAAATATAACCAAAGTTGTTGTAAGGTCCTACAACAACACAAGTAGAACTTAAGTTGTTGTAAGCTCCTACATCAACACAAGTAGAACCTAAGTTGTAAGTTCTTACAACAACACAAGTAGAACCTAAGTTGTAAGTTCTTACAACAACACAAGTAGAACCTAAGTTGTTGTAAGGTCCTACAACAACACAAGTAGAACCTAAGTTGTTGTAACTGCAGACGACAACACAACTGATGTAAAAAAAAAAATAGGCCACATTTATATTTGTACAACAGTAAAATTGATAAAATATGTACCGTATAATATTTGCTACTATATAATTTGAAAAACCACCTTCTAACATTCAACTGAAGGTTTTAGTGGAATAATGTCATAAAAATAAGCGGTAGTAATCAAATTAAAGCTTACAAAATATTTTTTAACATTAAAATAGTAACGTTTTATATAACTGTTAGTAAGCGTAGCATTAAATGATCACTGCGAATATAATTTACTAATAATACTAATCGATTATTCTCATAAATATTTGTTATGTAAGTAGCCTAAGTACTTGGGAACAGAACATTGGAAACAGATCTCATGAAATTAATAAAAATTATAACGCAAGGTTAATGAGTGATCTCTAAATTAAGTTTAATTCAACTTTACATACAATAAGTAACATGATTGTGATAGCTTAATAAAAAATAATGAGTCAACACGATCAAAATTAACAAAAACATTAAAAAAACAGAAAACAATGTTCAATAAACGATCCCTTTGACCGACAACTTGCATCGGTCGCCAGTGTAAGATGCGCGGCGCATTACAACTACAGTAATTGTTCATCCAACGGATCTAGGCATTCGTGAAGTTAGCCACAGGTGCGAGTTCGCGCATGTACAGTCATACCTCCAAGTGCTCCCGAAAAACGATCCTGCGCAGCTCTCGCGGGTAACTTCACGAATGCCTAGATTCGTTGAGCCAACTATAAGTACTACTCGTAGTACAACGTGTCGCGGGTCACAGCAGGTGCCGCAGCAGAGCGAGCGGCGTCCCCGCCCGCAGCGCGCGCGTCAGCTCAGGAGCGCGCCGCCCTCGGCTGGCTCGTGTCGTAGGCGCGGATGACGTCCGCCTGCGACACGCTGCCACCCTCCTCTTGCGAGAAAGCGAACCCATCTACGCACACCGACACATATTACCACACATTCAGAAATCCACCAAAAAATCAAAATATGATCTAAGGCTGATTTTAGTCTCCCGCTGACGGCACGCGCACCGCCAGCGCCGATGGGAACTTGCAGGAAGCGTGCGCGCCGATAGCTACGCGTCATTCGAAAACGCTTCCTACAAGTTCATATATCTCGGCCATCGGCGCTGACGGTGCGCGTGCCGTCAGCGGGAAGCTAAAATCAGCCTAAGTAACTAGAAAATAATAGGGTGCCGACACAAGTGTAATGTAATGTAAACTCATAGTAAGTGACTTCGATACCTTGAATCCGATCGTAACGCTAGTGGGGCAAAGTGTCTACCGAGTGCGCGTGCGCCTAGGACGCGGCGTGCGTGCGGGCGCGGTACTCACGCGACAGCTCGAGCTCGGTGTTGCCGCGGTTGGCCGAGCGCCGGCCGAACACGCTGCGCACGTTGTGAAGCAGGCGCGCCGTCTCCGTGAGGCTGCCACACAGAGCTCGCACTCACTACCGACTCCTCCCGAGGCGGGGGGAGCGAACGGATCGGCTCGAGTCGGGACGATCCCGGTTCTACCCGGACTTCGTTCGACGACGATTTTATCCTTCCACCGATCCCGTCCCGACTCCGAACGATCCACCTCCGATGACGTGATCGTAAATTAACACAACACCAGGACGTATCCCTCCAGTCGAATAAAAGAAAGAGGCGTGATGGTGCTGTCCAAACAAACCGAGACCATTTTAGTTACCAGAAAAAAAAACATAACTTGCGTAAGCAGAATAGAGAAATACATACCCGTGATGGAACCGAGCCTCAGCCACGACTACCGTGTCCGTCCAGAACCGTGCACAAAGAGAAGCAAGCGGCGACATGCGAAGCCATGCAAGCGTTACAGGACGCGCCGGTGGCTACCCGCCCGAACCAATACAAGACGATCGTCCTCATCGGCGAGGACCGCTTTACCGGACTCGGTCTACCAGATATTATACAGGTTAGGAGTTACCAAACTACTTCCGAAAACTTCAACCAAAAAGGGGGTTAAAGTATTCATCAATATAAACAACTTTTTCTAAGAAACCAACACTGTGAGCGCGAAAAAAACAGCAGTTTCATACATTTTAGCCAAGTAGCTATTGATATATACAGTCGTGGTCAACTAATTAGGGACATGCAAGATAGTGAAGAACAATAACCGGTTATGTACATACAAATATAAAACCCTATTGATTTCTCAGTAACTATTATTTGCATAATTTGGTCCGATTATTATGCTTTAAATGGCTGTAAATAAAAGAATAAATAAATAGAAAAAAGTATTTAATATCAAAGGTTGAACATGTATTCAATTTTAAGGTATAATTCTGTAGCTGGACATTTAATTAAGGACAGTAAACTATAATGAAAAATAGAGTTAAACAAAACTAATAATCTGCAGTATTATAATATCTTTAACAGCTCCATTTTATTACGTGTAAAATCAGTACCCAGTAGCAAAACCTTTGTTAGTAATTACCGCTTGACACCGATGTGGCATAGACATTATCAGTTTCTGGCATGTTTCGACAGGAATGTTTGCCCATGCCTCACAAAAAGCTTCATTAAGTTCATCTAAAGTTGTGGTACGATAAGTGGCTACTTTTTTCTTGATTTCGTGCCAAAGGTGCTCGATTGGGTTAAGGTCCGGGCTATTTGCTGGCCAATCTAGCACCGATACTGACTGACTGGTAAGAAACGACTTGACTGAACGGGCGGTATGTTTTGGGTCGTTATCATGCTGAAACGTCCATATAATAGGGAGATGCTCCTCAGCATAGGGAAGCATCGTTTCCTCCAATATTGCCTTGTATTGATGTTGGTCTAAGTTACCCTGAACTTTCCTCACAGGTCCCACTCCACGTCCAGAAAATGAACCCCACATTTTAATGTTTCCACCGCCATGTTTCACCTGCTTTTTTGTGAATCTTGGATTCATTTCCGCTTTTACTGGACGCCGTACGTATTGCCTTCCATCTGAAGAAATCAAATTAACCTTGGTCTCGTCAGAGAATAATACATGTTGCCATTGGGCGTAGGTCCAATGTCCATATTTACGTGCAAACGCCAAACGAGCATTTCTATGTTCTTTCTTCAACAACGGTACTTTGCGAGCCACTCTTCCGAACAACCCTGCTTCTACCAGACGTCGTCGAACGGTCCTAGCTGAGACACCAGCTCTTTCGTCTGTCCCAAACACTTCGTGTTTAATTAAAATAGAGCCTAGAAACGGATCTTTCTTAGCTAACCTGGCTATCATTCTATCTTCTTGCGGAGTTGTTTTTCTCGATCTTTTTGTTCTGGGCACATTTAAATCTGTGTTATTGCGTCTGACATGTTGCACTGCATTGTATACCATAGTTTTTGAACAATTTAAATGTTCTGCTATCCTTCGGTATGGCCAACCATGCTCGACAACAAACTTCATGATAATTTTTCGTAGTGTTGGATCGCAACTTTTATTTTTACCCATTTTTCTTCAAAATATTTTTCAAAACTTAAAATAAATATCGGGATTGCCGCCAAAACTACCACGAAACAATAAGAGAAGAAGTAAAAAAGTATTGAGATTCAAATTTTGAAAATAGAACGCAATATCTCAGTGTCCCTAATTAAATGGCCAGCCAGCATTATTTGAACAAATAGCACTACGATAATCTATCAGCTATACTGTAAAGAGGTTTAATGTTTAAGAAGTTGTTATTGTTTGTATAATCGGGCACATAAATGACTAATTATACTTACATGTAAGAGATATGGAATATGGTTTAGACTCGTTGGAAAATAAAAAATAAATTCACAATTCGGTTTAACCAAAGAGTGTCCCTAATTAGTTGACCACGACTGTATATACTATTGAACTTATAAATAAATAAATAAATAAATAATGCTGGACAATCTACACAGCATCATCTAGCCCAAAGTAAGCTACTCAAAGCTTGTGTTATGGGTACTAGATAACTGATATATTTAATACATTATATACATAGATAGATATTTTTCACTATACATAGAAAACACCCAGACCAACGGAACAAATTTCTGCAGATCATACACAAATTTGTTCCGCAGCGGGAATCGAACCCGCAACCTCTTGCGTCGCAGGCGGACTCTCGCCCGCTGCACCACTGAGGTCGTCATGGAACAACTGTCTTTCGCGCTCACAGTGTTGGTTTCTTGGAAAAAGTTGTTTATATTGATGGGTGAAGTTTTCGGAAGTAGTCTGGTAACGCCCTGTAGCTGTTCGATCAGCTTTGGTTTGAATGGTATCCAGACTCCACCCGATATCGGCCTGTTAAATGTCGGAGCAGTAGTCCCGCGGAGCCACGCGGCGCGCTCGCGGTACTTACACTGGGCCAGCCTGACGAGCGCGTGCGCCGCGTCCGTCGCGCTGCGCGTCATGGGAAAACACGTTAGTGAGCTTAGCTACCGACCCCGGGACCCGCGCACTCCTTACGAGACCCTCCCGGAGGATCGAGAGGTTCCGAATTCACTTTAGCCTTGTACAACGTTTTTGATGTTCCTATTATTAGTATTCAAGAAAACTTTACAACTGAAAAAAAAAACCGCTAGATTTTTGATTATTTCAGTCGCTGTACAAAACCAAGATGTCGTTCACCCTCATTCACGAGTACTGTAGCTGTAGATAAATATGTAGCGAATCTTTCGGTCCAACTAATTATTTTGGACAGAAAGAGACGAAACATTTCCAAATTAATGTTTCATGATATAATTTGAATAATCTTGTAAGAAATGCGACAGGAGTCTTTACAACATTTGGAAGACATGGCAGATTATTAATTAAATTACCCTCAACAACCTGAAGTAGCAGTTTACACGGAGATACATTATGTTATACTGAGCAAGTATTGTATTACAAATGGGACGATCCATGGTTATGTACAGAACATGACAAACGGAAGTCAATTCAATCATTTTATTAACAAATAACAAGGATTTATGATTATTTACAACACATTAATACATAAAAAAATTACATACAATGTAAATGGTGAATACAAAGATTTAAATCGTAGATATGCCCGGACGCCAAAAACTGTGGCACTCTTTTTACTTGTGTGTGTTAACAAAATGCCGATGCACGCACACTAATGATTAGTAAAAAATGAAGCAAACAATTATTTCACCATTTATTGTGCAATTATATTGCACGATCTTTCGTAAAAAAATATGCTTATTCCTTTTGTACCCTGGAATTGAAAATATTTGGTGTGCCAAATGAGCGAGCTATCTCATTTCGTGTGGCAACAAAACGGCGCGGTCTCAGTACCGTACGGGGATATCTACGATTTAAATCTTTGGGTGAATATGTTTGTACATACGGTAGGTGCCTGCGTATTTTGGACATGGTGGAATGTATCACAGCTTTTCGATGGCATTCGTTTTTTGGAACTATAAAAGTTACCTAACATAATTTGACTGTTATATATACAAAACATATTTTGATAAAAGCCACTTCCGGATTCCGGTTTATCGTCGAATTCAAAAGTATATAAGTATTCACTGTCTTATATATATTTATATAAAAAATACAAGAAAATGTATGTGCATATTTGTAACTCTACACATATATACAGAGTTTATAGATATGTTTCAGAGAAAAATACTCTGTAAATCACATCATAACCGGCTTAACCGATTGGATATTTTAAAAATAGTTGAATAGGATATGACTGATCAGTGATCACATAGGATTTATATGCAGCGATTGAAACCGCGGACAGTTACTAGTATTTTAAATGAGTACCGAATGGTTGGCTTTTAATTACGCGTAGTTAAATACAGGAAAGAGATTATAAAGTGTTTTTTGATAAAAAAAACAAAATACAGACGAGAATGAATAATAGACAATTTGATATGATGTCACAAGTGCAAAGTAATGTAGCGAGGATATTGTAATGCAACACACAGTCTGCATATATTCGTTTATTTAATGTATTTACATAGACGGAGGGAAATGTCACACAAAATGTGGAAACAATGTCATATTGTGTTATGTACTGTGCTTATAGTGTACTTAAAATATACGAAAGTACCTAATTAGTAGTACGTTAACCAATTGCTGTTAACTATTTTAACATTTAATTAATATGCGAATAATTAAATTTAAAAAAAGTCCTTTAAAATGAGTATACTTGATTAATTTCATAAAATTCAAAATATAAGCACAGTGTGTATGAGTATACGAACGAACGTGAATATAAAACTAGCCAACAGTACATACATAACGTCAATATATAAAACGTAATATTAACATATACAGACGTACCTAATATACACACTATACAATGCACCATACAACGGGACGATACCCGGCTTCATTCATCATTCAGCAAAAACCATAGACAAATAAATGTATAATATTATTCTCTAAATTGTGGAACTCTTTGCCGGGGTCTGTATTTCCAGAAAAATATCAAAATCTTCAAATCGAGGGTCAATAAGTTTCTTCTAGGTAAGCGTGCTTCATTTTAGACCTTATTGATGCTTGACATCAGGCAGAGTGACGTCAAACGCGAACCTATTAATATTATAAAAGCGAAAGTTTGTAAGAATGTATGGATGTATGTTTGTGACTCTTTCACACTGAAACTTCTGAACGGATCTGAATGAAATTTGGCAAAGATATACATTTTAGTCTGGAATAGCACATATGATTTATTTTTGTTTTTCAAGGTACCACGCGGGCAAAGCCGTGGGCGGAAAATAGTTCTTTATAAAAAAAATATTAGGCCGGATAATTTGAAATCAAACTCCTGAACTTCTTGTGAGAATATCTGAATGGTTTTGTTTATTTTTGGTCACCTTACGGTATAGGTCAGCGACCCCATATTACTCTCAGGGCAATAGAGCACTGCGCTCTAAGTCATAAAACATTAGGATAAAAACTCTTAAAATAGGTACATTTTATGAGTTCTAGATAAATATAAGAAATGTTGTATTAAAAAAAAGTGCGAATGATGAACAAAGCAGAATATCGTCTACAAGAGTTGCCGTCGCCACCGCACCTAATATTTCAGTAAAAAATCTACAATATCAATCACAATTCGATACGTTAATAACAAATTATAGTCTAACGAAGACGGATTCATAATCATTCAATTTAGTTTCAATACATTGAGGGTCGGCCCACATCTGACCGAAGAGACGTCGCGTATTATCGGTCGCGTATCGCCAAAACAGACAAAAATGTAATAATAATGGTCTAATTTCACAAAGCATTACCTGAACCGGCATCAATTATCATGAATATTAAAGTCTCATTGTGTATTTTACGTCAATTACATTTTACGGAAGATAATCCTTTGTCAGGACATGGTGAAACAAAATAACTTTAACAGACGATTAAAAGGCTAACAAGCTGTTAGTAACAGAGCATGGTAAAACAAGCCCTCAATCTTTCACACTCAACCGACATGATGCGTTAGTGGGACCGTTGGTTGATACGCTCAACGCATTTTCCGTCAGATATGTCCCGACCCTTAAAGATTGTTTTATATTGTACCCTAGTCTATATTGTGGCACACTCGCTTTAACTATCTACTAACACGTGGAATGTACTCGATAAAGTTTAGCAAGCTGATAGTACGGGATATCCAGCTTACTATAATACCTTTAGTCAGATAGGCAGGAATGTAAAGATACGGTATTCAAATGCAACTATTCAAATATTGGAAGATCACACTGTGAAGCCGCTAAGGACACATTTACTAACAAACTAAAGGTGGCTAGCTAGTAGAAAGATTAAACCACTGAAATGTGTCCGAGAATTGAATTAGTTTAGTTAATTGAGCAGTACAACTAGCACACCATACAAAACTCTATGTAAATAGTTATTACCATCTCACGGCGGCCTTTCCTCTTATTATATAACTAACGTACGTCCACCTGCGCGGAAACAACATCGTATTAGTTAAAGTTATCAATATAATTATGTATAAAAATACTTTGAGAAGACTTTTAGTTAAAACAAGCGATGATAATCTAGCTTCACGCTAATATTGATCGTAGCTATCGGTAGTACGTTCTTACCATCACGAAATATTACAGGAACGATATCAGGAAGTAGTTTTTTTATAAAAGTGCTACGTTTCTGACAATAGCGACCGTAAAACCGGCGTAAAACCACAATAACAACGAACTACGTCACTATACTATACATAGTCGAGACAGCGCCATCTATTAGCCCTGCGAATTTACTAATCAGTCATACGTCACGAGGGGCGAGACGAGAACTACTGACGTATTCAGTCGATGTCAACACTATCGAGTTAGACTCGATGTTGCATCCCAAATAGGGTACTCGGGCGTCGTCACCGCGACACGGGACCCGCTCGATATATACAAACGATCTACTCCTCCCGGGAACCACATTATTGGCTTCGATCAATGAAACGTTGGCCGGGCGCGCTTAGCCGGCGGTGTAATGTCATATGAGGTGCGGGCGCGTGCGCGGCGCAGGGCGTCCGTTCTGTAGCGCGCCGCCATTCTGTAGAGCGCCGCCGTTCTGTAGGGCGCCGGCGTTCGGCGCCGGCTCGGAGCGCCGCGGCGGGGGCTCCTCCTCGGGCGCCACGCCGCGCCGCCAGCGGAGCCCCACCGGCTCGCCGCGCCGCTTGCTGCCCGCCACAACCACACATTACGGTCACGCGCGCCGCCCGCGCCCGCCCCGGCCGCCGACTGTGTTCGCGGAGCGGTGCTAACATACTATACAGATGCGTCTCTGAAGCGTACGGAACGGGGGACGGGACCGCGGCGCGGGTGGCGGGGTGCGGGGCGGTGCCAAGCGACTACACATAACGAGCTATATGTGCACGCTACGATGATGGGCGGGGTGGGGGGTGGGGGCTGGGGGGGGGGGGGGGGAGGCCGTAGTACTCCAAAACGTAACTATGAACTAGCATCCTTTAAAATTTAGCGAAGTTTTTGGAATAATATGACCGACCATAAAAAAAACCATCTATTACACCAAGATAAAAAATAAAGGTGGGGTGATATGCAAATTCACATATGATAATATACTTATTATATACATAAAATACTACGAAATAGATACAATACATAAAATAGTGTTTTATTTTCACTAATGAATCTCTATCGGTTGCATTTCTATAGCTTTTTTTTACTTTTTTTTCAATGGAGCTGCTATTTGCAGGTTACGTCGACTCCGAAGCCTAGCTATAACATTGTAGTCGTCAATCTAGATAGTAAAGTGTGAAAAAATAAACCTACACCTGAGTGAGCTAGAGTTAATGTCATAAAATAAATAAATAAAGTTTAATACACACGTCATTCCAAATCGTGGCAAAATTAGGGACACTCCACACGCACATTCCATTTCTATTTCAACAGATCATTCACACAAATTATCATAATGCACATAATGTATCATATTTATTGTATAATTCTTCCAAAAAGAGAAATTATAAACATACTTACTGTTTACAATTCCACTTGTTTTTCGGGCACGAGAGTGGCTTGTTATATACCATGTATTACTGAAATTCCATCGTAATTTTGGCTAACAAGCCTCAAACCACTATGGAATTGAATTACTTCAGTTTTTCAAAGCGTTATTAGAATTGGGCGAATTTAGAAGTATAAGAAACACAAGTCTACGAATCTCTAGATCCGACACTAGATCTATACTAGTTATTGTTTGAACAGATAGTAAATATCAGTAAGAATGTTGGTAGAATGGACTCTACTCGTTCCTTGTACCTCTAGTGTAGATGCCGCGGGCTGTGCAGTCGGTAAGGCTAGTACTCACGAGTGCCTCGGCTGTGCGAGCAGCTCGGCCGGGTCGCGCTGCTTTATCTCGCTCTCGCGCACCGCCTCCGTCACGGTCTTGAACGCCGAGTTATGTATACTGCAACACGAGAGCGAACTTTTGTTTTTGACGCACATTATATTAGAGTACAATCTACGATACGATGACTGATATGACTCAAAACCAATATCTAATGGCTCCATCTAGTCTCAATATGCATAACCGCGATACACAAAAATGATAAATACATCTAACGAGACTTATCTACAATTTATCTGTTATACACTACACTATAATTAAAAACAGTAAATATTAACGATGTCGGGCGGAGACACAGGTAGTCGGTACACGGGAGGTCGGTACACCGGCGGAGGGAGGCCGGGAGGCGGGGGCCCTTCAGGCGGGGGCCCGTCAGGAGAGGGCCCGGCAGGTGGGGGCCCCTCAGGCGGGGACCCGTCAGGCAGAGGGCCGGGCGGCACTGGGTCGGGAGGCCGCTCCACGGGCGCCGGCGGCTGGGGCACGGGAGGCGGGTCTCTGAGCACCGCGCGCGGGGGGACAGGGGCACAGAGGCACACGACGCGCTCCTCCTCCAGCGCCATGAGCGCCAGCATGGGCTCCGTGTGGTACGGCTCGTAGCCCAGCGTGCGACTCATGCTGGAGCGAACAACATGTTGGGGGGGCGGTGGGGGGGACAGGATAGCCTTCTGTTGTATTATTGGTATAGTTAAGAGGCTATGCTCACACAGTGACGATGAGGTCGGGCAGCAGCGCGCACACGGGCACCAGCACCAGGCCCAGCCAGAACACCAGCGACGAGAACACCATCTGGTCCATGCCGCGCATCACCGCGCCGATGCCGATCAACGGGTAGATGTTGCTGCGACACACAACATTCCACATCGTCCTACGCTCTCTTATGCAAGGTTAGTACTTGGTGATTAGTATTTTCATGCTGTCACTTGACTATCTTCACAGCTCAGTTGGTGGCAGCTCTGCCTTATGCGCTTTAGGCTGTGGGTTCGATCCCCACCCGGAGAAAACATTTGTGTGAACGCAGACGTTTGTTTCGAGTCTGGGTGTTCTATGTATATACAAAAAACGTACATAAATATTTTTACCATCAATATTTTTTATTTAATTTTTTT
This sequence comes from Cosmorhoe ocellata, assembly GCA_963675405.1. Taxonomy (NCBI): domain Eukaryota; kingdom Metazoa; phylum Arthropoda; class Insecta; order Lepidoptera; family Geometridae; genus Cosmorhoe; species Cosmorhoe ocellata. The sequence continues at coordinate 11,749,441 of OY776249.1, read as the reverse complement.
TTATCATTTAAGGTTACTGGTAAAACATGAAGAAATCAGTATATCGTCGAACCTAAAAAGTACTAAAGTGCACTCGGTGGTACAAGTGCCCCTATATACCGACCTGTAGAGCAGGATGAAGAGGAACCACATGGCCACGGAGCCCCAGATGGCGCAGTGCGTGACCCACGTCCACGAGTGCGTGGCCAGCCCCGCCTTCAGGCACACCGTCAGCACCACGTACTGCAACAGGTACACGCTGGCCTTCAGGGGTCACAATATCCTGAAAGACCTCGCCGAAGTCTGCAAACTTCTTTTCATTTTGTACCATCACTTTAGTGCTGTTTTCTAGTTAACACTATCTATACACGAGCTAGAACCAAAAATTTCGAAAGTGTGTGTCATAGTTTAGTATTCTTATAACCAGTGAGTGGCTTGTAACCTGTCACGTACGGAATACTAACCACGTGCTGTACGTGTGTACGTGTGTACGTGTGTACGTGGGTGCGACACTTACCGTGTACACGATGTTGCCGAGCACGAGGTAGCCGCCGTCGCGGCCGCTGGGCCACAGCACGTGGTGCTGCGCCAGCGCCACGTGCTGTACGTGTGTACGTGTACGTGGGTGCGACACTCACCGTGTACACGATGTTGCCGAGCACGAGGTAGCCGCCGTCGCGGCCGCTGGGCCACAGCACGTGGTGCTGCGCCAGCGCCACGTGCTGTACGTGTGTACGTGTACGTGGGTGCGACACTCACCGTGTACACGATGTTGCCGAGCACGAGGTAGCCGCCGTCGCGGCCGCTGGGCCACAGCACGTGGTGCTGCGCCAGCGCCACGTGCTGTACGTGTGTACGTGTGTACGTGGGTGCGACACTCACCGTGTACACGATGTTGCCGAGCACGAGGTAGCCGCCGTCGCGGCCGCTGGGCCACAGCACGTGGTGCTGCGCCAGCGCCACGTGCTGTACGTGTGTACGTGTGTACGTGGGTGCGACACTCACCGTGTACACGATGTTGCCGAGCACGAGGTAGCCGCCGTCGCGGCCGCTGGGCCACAGCACGTGGTGCTGCGCCAGCGCCACGTGCTGTACGTGTGTACGTGTGTACGTGGGTGCGACACTCACCGTGTACACGATGTTGCCGAGCACGAGGTAGCCGCCGTCGCGGCCGCTGGGCCACAGCACGTGGTGCTGCGCCAGCGCCACGTGCTGTACGTGTGTACGTGTGTACGTGGGTGCGACACTCACCGTGTACACGATGTTGCCGAGCACGAGGTAGCCGCCGTCGCGGCCGCTGGGCCACAGCACGTGGTGCTGCGCCAGCGCCACGTGCTGTACGTGTGTACGTGTGTACGTGGGTGCGACACTCACCGTGTACACGATGTTGCCGAGCACGAGGTAGCCGCCGTCGCGGCCGCTGGGCCACAGCACGTGGTGCTGCGCCAGCGCCACGTGCTGTACGTGTGTACGTGTGTACGTGGGTGCGACACTCACCGTGTACACGATGTTGCCGAGCACGAGGTAGCCGCCGTCGCGGCCGCTGGGCCACAGCACGTGGTGCTGCGCCAGCGCCACGTGCTGTACGTGTGTACGTGTGTACGTGGGTGCGACACTCACCGTGTACACGATGTTGCCGAGCACGAGGTAGCCGCCGTCGCGGCCGCTGGGCCACAGCACGTGGTGCTGCGCCAGCGCCACGTGCTGTACGTGTGTACGTGTGTACGTGGGTGCGACACTCACCGTGTACACGATGTTGCCGAGCACGAGGTAGCCGCCGTCGCGGCCGCTGGGCCACAGCACGTGGTGCTGCGCCAGCGCCACGTGCTGTACGTGTGTACGTGTGTACGTGGGTGCGACACTCACCGTGTACACGATGTTGCCGAGCACGAGGTAGCCGCCGTCGCGGCCGCTGGGCCACAGCACGTGGTGCTGCGCCAGCGCCACGTGCTGTACGTGTGTACGTGTGTACGTGGGTGCGACACTCACCGTGTACACGATGTTGCCGAGCACGAGGTAGCCGCCGTCGCGGCCGCTGGGCCACAGCACGTGGTGCTGCGCCAGCGCCACGTGCTGTACGTGTGTACGTGTGTACGTGGGTGCGACACTCACCGTGTACACGATGTTGCCGAGCACGAGGTAGCCGCCGTCGCGGCCGCTGGGCCACAGCACGTGGTGCTGCGCCAGCGCCACGGGGATCCAGAACAGCAGCACGGAGTGCAGCAGCGAGTTCACCGCCCACACCCAGAACACGCGCACGTTGAACAGCAGCCCCTGCTGCGACGGGATGTACAGCACCGGGTGCTGCGGACAGCGAATGCAACCAGCTCCTTATCTCCAGCTGTCACCTTCCCTCGGCGTCATTGTCTTGGATACGGCATGATTATCTCTTTGACCGCCGTAGTCACACATAGAATAGAGTACAAACGACATCGAACGCGCTCCACCAATATAGAACCAACATATTTAAAAATTATTACCCACATTATTTAAATAACAATGATAGACGGAAATGGAAGTAGATCACATGTTGTGCCGACCTCACATAACGTGGGAAAAAGGCAGGAAGGTGATGATTCTTTTAACCGAGATTCAACCAAATCACGCCATTTTAACTCATGAAATAGGATATTCACGGATATCTAAGGCGTGACGGTTATAAGTTTAAAGGTGGGTTAGTCACAAAAACTTGGGGCGCGTTAAATTTCTTGCTTCGACTAGTTCGAGTGGATGGTTTTGAATCACAAGTGGACCCGCTAGGTGGCGCAGCAGTCGGTATCTAGACTAGAAATTGAGAGTACTCAAGTCTCTGTTAGTTCGCAAAACTTAAAGTAACCCCTTTAGAACACCATTCTAAAGGGGTTACTTTAAGTGATTCTAAAGGGGTTACTTTAAGTGGAGTGGGCCTGGCGTCGGTGTGAACGCGGACGTACCCTCAGCATGATCTCGGGCGAGCACAGCTTGTCGAAGAGCCCTATGGCGAAGGGCGGCAGCGCCGTGAAGATCACGTTGTAGAACCCTATCGTCCACCGCTCGAACAGGATCTGGCCGGACCTGCACACAACCATTTATAGTATTATTTTTCTTTTTTAAAGCTTTTTGTTTCGAAATTCAATCTCAAGGAGGTGCAGCGGAGGCACAGATGTAGATTACAGTCTGGAATAGCACATCGGCTACTTTTTATCCCGGAAACATGTACGGTTCCCGTGGAATAGATTTGTTTTTGTTTTTTAAGGTACCACGCGGGCGAAGCCGAGGCGGAAGGTAGTTGTTAAGAAAAGGTTAATCATTTCAATTTTCTTTTTTCTTTCTAGAAGTTTGCAAAATTCACTGTGCTTGCCTATAATCGAATTGTAACTGAACATAATCAAAATGTAAATGTAAGTTAAGATATCCAAGTTGTTGGTGATCCATATACTCGTATAAATACAGTGCAGTAGTTACCAGGCGGAGTAGATGGCGAACCAGAGCTCGATGACGTAGAGGCAGATGTTCTTGTAGAAGGAGTACAGGATGAGCTTGCTGATGCGCGAGTAGTTCCACGCGCCGTGCACCAGCAGCAGGCGCAGCAGGAACCGGAACTGACGACAACCGTACCCTTTACACGCGCCATTACAAGGTATGCTAAATCCACTTACATACAACTATTAGCTGATATCAGGACGCATATTTTCAAACAATGAAAGAATCCCGCAACTCCACAGATCAGTACTATACAGAGTTAAATGAGAGTTAACTAGAATGTTTTTGTGTAGTCAAACTGTTTATATCTAGCTTTTAAGCTCATTCACAGGTGTACCACTAGAACAGTGGTTCTCAAACTCTTTTGTTTCATAGACCACTTTCAAAATTTTGCTGGATCCGGTGGACCCCCTGCATCTACATTACTACCAATTTCTAAATATTGAAAAAAAAAAGTTAATCTATCTATCTATGGAAACTTGCGTTGTGGCCGAGTTTGTGGCCAACATTTTAGTTCTTCACTATTGAAACCAAATTAAGTTTCATGCACCCCCTGCTTACGATTGTAGACCCCCATTTTTTGTCACGTCTAACGTAGACCCCCGTCGAGTCTCCAGGTGGACCCCCAGGGGTCCACCTGGAGACTCGACCACTTTGGGAATCACTGCACTAGAACATCACTCACTGGCCTCACAGCTCAGTTGGCAGTAGCTCTGCCTTCTGTGCTGTAGGTTGTGGGTTCGATCCCCCACCCATGACTAACATTTGTGTGATGAACGCAGATGTTTGTTCTGCGTCTGGGTGTTAATATCTATTCCATGTATGTATTTACTAATAAAAAATATATTATATAATTAGTCTATCAGTTATCTGGTTACCATAGTACAAGCTTTGCCTAGTTTGGGGCTAGATGGCGTTGCGTGAATTATCCACCAATATTTATTTATTTACTTTCTAATCTATTGCTCTTGTGGTAATAAAGAACCAGTGTGTCTCGAATAGTACCAGGCTGTCATGAGCTAGTAGGAGTTCAGTGAGCGGTACCTGCGCTATGCTGTAGTCGGAGGCGCAGACGGCCTGCAGCCCCTCCACGCCGGAGATGCCGACGCCGACGGAGGCGCGCTGGATCATGGCGACGTCGTTGGCCCCGTCGCCGATGGCCAGCGTCACCGCGCCCGTGGCCACCGACACCATGTCCACCACCTGCCGCACAACTAGCTTCACTACACACGGCATAGATGGCGCTATTCACAATCTTTTCATTTTATTATAAGTACCTGTAGGTTATTTTTAAAGTGTGTTTTTCGTATAAAGCTCATAGGGATTGAATTATAATAAATTCTAACATACTTTAAACAACACACCTTCCTAATTTAAAGTCTCTAAGACCAGAGGTTTTAGGCTGTGTATTATAGGTCAGTCTGTCAGATTACATTGACAATGTGCGTCGCACTACACGTTATCGAATCAGGGTCATCAGACGTAGGTATTGGTATAATTGTGGAAAACTCAACCACTGACACCATAACCAAAAGAAGAAGAAGAAGAAGAAGACGTAGGTACATACGTGCGAGCGAGAGAAAACTATTTGGTGTCAGCCTTCGCTTGTTTGCGTACACTATGTCTTGTAAAGTATAGTTGCCATATCAGCTTGCGTTATGTCAACGATAGGGTCGAGATACGATGGTGATGGAATCACAGGAGTGAAGCGATGGTACCTCCGCCTTCTGGATGGGCGAGACGCGGCAGCAGACGACCACCTTGCAGGAGACGCACAGGTCCAGGAAGTCCTTCTTGAGGTCGCAGCCCATGGCGTACTTGAGCGTCTTGCCGTCGATGACGAGCGCCACGTCGCTCTGCGTGCGCAGGCTGTCGCCGAACTCGGCCGCGTGCCGCGCGATGCTGTCGCGCGCGCCCTGCGGAGTGCGCGGCACATAGAGACGGACTTGGGTAAAATGTCCGAGACCCCCCGTTCTAACTTTTAATAGGGCACAATAGGCACATCGATTAGTATTCTGTACATGACAGCTTGCAAGCCCATTGCCACTTACATAATAATACGAAGAACCCATCTTTGTGTCATTAGTTCTTTTGACACAATATGATGAATGGATCGAAGTGCTTAGGCTTTTTACACGAGCATCTTCGAATGTCGAGTCCGAGGGTGTGCCGGGATATGTAACGGTACCAAGGCACTCGTAGTGTTGGGGGGAGGTGACTCACGTCGAGCGAGTCCTCGTTGAGCAGGATGAGCGGCATGTGCGGGTGGATGAGGCGCGCCGAGTGCGCGATGTTGATGGCGGTCTCCTGCTTGTCGCCCGTCAGCACCCACACGTTGATGTTGGCCTTCAGCAGCGACGCTATGGTCTCCGGCACGCCGTCCTGCCACACACCACCACATTACGTCTAACTACCTGACTCTACAGGCTTTATCCTGACAGAACTTCAATAAATATAAATAAATATTGGTGGACAGTTCACACAACGCCATCTGACCCCAAACTAAGCAAAACTTGTACTATGGAAACCAGATAACTGATAGACTAATCAAACACTCTTTTTTTGTAAATACATACATAAAATACATAGTTACACCCAGAAATAGAGCAAACATCTGCGTTCATCACACAAATGTTATCCTGGGTGGGGATCGAACCCACTACCTACAGCGCACAAGGCAGAGCTACTACCAACTGAGCTGTGAGGCCGGTCAATACATTCTAGACGAACCTGCAGCTTGTCTTCGATGGCGGTGGCGCCCAGCAGCTGCAGGTTGTTCTCGATGAGCAGCGCCGCTTCCTCGATCTTGTCCTCGCGGTCCTGTATCGCGATGCTGGCCTTGTGGAACGTGTTGGACCAGTCCTGCACAGTGAGATTACGCTCGTCGTCAATGTGAAAAAATCTATACCTATCCAAGAGCTTATCCTGACTGAATGACTGACTGGTGGCTTCCTTTTATAACAAAACCACCTACTAAGGCGGGATTTTTGGATATTTCACCCTTAAGGGGGTGAAAATGGTTGAAACTTTTGCCGGACACGATCAAAGATGCAACTTCCAAAATGGTTTACAAAAATCGACTGAGAAAATGGCTTTTAGTAAATATTTTTTATTCTGTAGCAGAGTTCTACGAATTGCCAATTATATAAATATAATTCAATTATTATTATTCAATTATTATTATTGTTATTATTACTGTTAAGTATATATTATTTGACCTGTAACTGAGTTATTAATAAATGATTTTGATTTTGATTTTGATTTTGAACGCGTGGAGCGATTTTTATGTAACTTTGTTTGTGTACTGTAAATGCAAATGGACATGTGTTTCAGGATATTCCAATATAACTTTCAAAAAGGGGTCAAATGGGAGGTTAATATTTGTATAGGAACTTTTTAACTGGAGGAGCGATCGGTCTGAACTTTGGTTTGGATACTTTAAATGCAAAATAAATGGATACGTATTTCTGGATATTTCAAAATAACTCTCTAAAAAAGGTAAAATGGGCTGTCAAACTTAGTATGGGATTTTCAAGAGTTGTGTGATTTGTTTGAAATTCGGTTTAGATACTTTAAATGGACTTCGTTCATTTAAAGTACGAGCGGGTGAGGTAGATCAAGGGGGGAGGGGAGGGGTGGGGGTGGGGGGGTACCTTGTAGACGTGCAGCGGGATGGTGGCCACGGCGAACACCAGCGTGCGCAGCCCCTCGGCCGCGAAGTGCTCGAGGTGCGTCAGCGTCACGTCCGCGAAGCGCGCGCCCGCGCCGCCCAGCCGCGGGTACAGCGCGCTGTCCGCGCCCTTGCAGTACAGCTTGATCTCACCTGCGTCACACCGACGATCACTAACTAAAACTTATTTACGCACGCTTCACTCGGGGAGTCGAATGCGTGACGAGTGCGTTACGAAAAGTGTGATCGGGCGAGGCGAACGGAAGTCGAGAGGGAGATGGAAGTTAGTGAAGATAGAAATAGAGAGTTACGGTTCGTATATTTAGAATTTCGTAAGGGCAAGAGGATTTTCTTTCTCTCCTTCTTTCATAGCCTAGGATGTAGTCACGTTTAAAAAGTGAATGCGCCGCCTACCTGAGGGCGTGCGCACGATGACGGACATGCGCTTGCGCGCGGACGTGAAGTCGATGACGTTGAGCACGGCGTACCGCTCCGGCACGCCGCGCGCGCAGATCTCCACGCAGGCCGGCGTGCGCGTGCGGAACACGTAGCCGTACGCCGCCGCGCCCATCACCAGCGCGCGCTCGTCTGCGGCGACCGAGAGTGTTATGGCGCGGGTGAACAGCTCCGCTCGGCTCGGCTCGTCAAAGTTCGCCCGATCCATCACTTGTCGGTTTTTTCGACCCGGATCGAAGGCGCGCGCGCCATCTGGACTCGGCTCGTGTTAACACGCGCCGTCCGAACGGATGGCACAGAGCGGACAGCGCGGTTCGACAGCGCAACGCCGCATCTTTACGGACGGCTCGGCTCGCGAGGGCTCGTGCAACGCCACGCCGTTCGAACGGACCTTTAGCAGGACTTGGAACCGGTTCATAATTTACGAGAACGAACCCGGTATTCGGTATTTCGATAATAGCGTTCGGAGCGCAACCTTAACTCGAACTTATATTAACCGGTTAAAGCGAGCTTCGTTTGTCGTCGCAAGAGCGGGCGCGTCGCGGAGCTCACTGATATGGAAACGAACGAAATAATTTCGTTCTAACCGGTTAATTGAGCGAAACTTTTTTATATTTATCATTCTTAACTAACCGTTTTAATAGAAGTTGCGGTAAAACATAACCGAAAAGAAAAGTTTGTAGGTATTTAGAGCGATCCCGGTTTTTCGCTCCTAAAATTGATGTACGCAATCCCAGTACTCTCAAACGGTGAGGGAAAACATCGAGAAGAAACCGTCCTGTCGTAGAACCTAAAAATTTCGAAGACTTGGTGTCGAGTGCACGAAAAGAACCTCACTTTCACCACACTGATTACAAAAAAAAAGTGACAAGAAGAAGACATGGTGATACCGCCCCGGTTCCAGGAGCCGGAGAGACGTACCGGGGGACGCGGCGTGGTAGCACGATAAGAAGAAGAAGAAGAAGACATCCCATTGATCCCACCTCGGTTCCAGGAGCTAGACAGACGTACCGGGGGACGCGGCGTGGTAGTTGATGTTGTCGCCGTCCCGCTCGGGGATGACGGTGTGGCAGATGGCCAGCATGGTGAGGAACTCCTTGATGACGGGCGCCGCGGGGTCGCGCTCCAGGTGCTGGTACAGCAGCGTGTCCTCCAGCTTCTCGTTCGGCAGCGGCCGGTTGTAGATCGTCTGTTGGTCGTTAACACTTTGAAGCACACTCCCCTTACCGAAAGCTCTTACAAGTTACAACCTATCATGTCTCAAAACTGGATTGTCGATCACGATCGATTGGATCATTTTGATTCGATCGCACCCATGAGAATTTTATCTTTGACTAGCTGATGCCCGCGGCTTCGCCCACGTGGATATCGGTTATCACGACTTAAAAACTTGACAAGACCTTCCTCTACCTTAACCTCCTTAAGACCTTTTTCGAGAACCACTCTACCCATCGGTGCAGTAGTTTTAGAGTTGATCGCCAACAGACAGGCAGTACCTCGGCTATGGAGCACTTGTGGAACTCCATGACGTTGCAGGTGAGCGTGCCCGTCTTGTCGCTGAACACGTACTTCACCATGCCCAGCTCCTCGTTCAGGTTGGAGGTGCGCGCCAGCGCCGGCGTGTCGCTCTCCGCGTGGTACATCTCGCTGTCCATCGAGATGAACTTGGCCTGGGGACACAAACACATTTATACATTTTAGTGTTCATTTATCATTTATATTAAGTCTTTTTTTTAAACTTTATGGTAAATGTTGTGCATGCCTCTAATTGGCATACATTTCATGGTAAAATTTGTCTTCATAATTATAATTGAATAACGGGTATTTATCACGTATTTATGGTATGTATTTATGTCATCAAATCACGGAAGTTTAAAAAGTTTAATTTGTCTTCATCTTGTGAACCATGTTAGATGTTGGCGTTGTCTATTAAATAAATAATCATTTTATTAATAACTAGCAGTCCGCCCCGGCTTCGCACGGGTATTTATTACCTATACATGGTCACGACTGTAATCCCCAGGCTCGGTAGATATCTCCTCAGATCTCTAGTTACTTAGATCTTTGAGGATATCTAAAGAGGGTACTCAGAGGCAATGATATTTGACACACGCCCACATTTTGCACAGTACTTCGTATTCGTACGTGACAGGTTGCAAGCCCATCGCCGCTTAAAAGAATACTAACCTATGACACACATCTTCGAATTTTTGGTTCTAATGTATGCCGGTTTCTTCAAGATGTTTTCCTTCACCGTTTAAGAACACAGGCATTGCGCACATAATTTTCTCAAATGCAAAAATTCATTGGTGCACGACCAGGTTTAAACCCACGACCTTCGGATCGTGAGGCAGGGGTACTACCACTACACCACCAATGCTCTCAAATTTGACAAAAATTTCAAAATTCATAATTATAATACACACACATAACCAACCCTTCTATTTGCGTCAGGTTACTAAAAGAAGAAAATTATAAAGAAATTTTGAATAGGTATTATTATATTTATGATTTTATTTTTATTTAAAAGATCTTTTTGTTATTATTTGAAATTTACTACCCTCCCGTCCCGTACGTACGTACGTACACTATGGTGCTGTCTAGCTAGCCGAGCAGGGTGAGCGGCTTACACGCAACTTTTTTCTAATACTTACATTCTTAATTTCGTGATTTCTTTCGAATGGAATGTCCAAATTGAGTAATTCAAAAAGTTATTTATAGGTATTGAAACAGTCTAGGATATGATTTGATTTATTTTGATAAGGATTAATACTAAGACACAAATTAAGAGCGTTTTTTAACAGCGGCCTTTTAATTACAATTTTAAAGTAAAAGAACTCTTATTGTGGCAAAACCATAATAGTTAGACATATGCTGTCGCGACACTTTTTGGAAATAATGATGTGTTCTACAAAGTCGTAGTACATTATTTTATTCTATCGTCAATAGTTTTCGCAGCGCACACGATGTAAAGAATATTTTAGGTAATTTTTTTACACCTTGGGTGACATTATTGAAGTTTTAGTAAGGATCCCTAATTTTTTTGAAAACATAATATAGCCTATGTCACTCGCTGATAGTGTAGCTTTCCAAAAGTGAAAGAATTTTTTAAATCGGTTCAGTAGTTTCGGAGCCTATTCATTTCAAACAAACAAACAAACAAACAAACAATCAAAGTTTTCCTCTTTATAATATTAGTTTAGATTATATTTGAATTGTAGTAATTTCTTCTTCTTCTTCTTGCCCTTTCCCACGCTATGTGTGGTCGGCACAACACTTTTTCTTTTATTTTGAATTGTAATGAATTGAAATTATGATTTAATAACAAAAATCCATCCATCCAAACTTTCGCATATTAGTTAGATAAAAAACAATTAATTTGATAAACACATTAAACATACAATAAACCAGTATAAATAGAACTTACTTGAAAGAACCTGACAATTTCCGCGGTGACCTGCAGCGATATGGGTATGAGGTTGTTGTACAATATCAAGAACGTCAGGAAGTTGAAGCCGAAGTGTGCGTTCTGCGCCTCTGAAACAGAATATACGTATGTTACATATGTACAAGAATTGCTCGTTTAAAGGTATAACATAACGTAACGTCGTAATGTGTTTTGACTTTGGTGAATCACCGATTGCCTTGATTTCAGGGTTAAGGTGTGTTACCTTCGAGTCCGATGTACCAGTCGGAGTGCGAGCGCAGCCACAGCTCGTTGAAGGTGGCGCTCAGCAGCGACAGCACCAGCAGGATGATGAACAGCATCAGGATGTGCGTGTTCGTCTGCCGGTCGATCGAGGAGCGCTTCAGCGGCGCTGGGGACAGTGGACCGTGCGTGAACCGGTGTGGTGGAAGGATAAACATGCGCCTCAGAGGCTCGTGTACCCGGGGCCTTAGCACAAGCTTCTCGATATCGAAGTACAGTTGGCCCAACGAGTGGAGGCATTCATGAAGTTAGCGGCAAGAGCTGCGCAGTATCGTTTTTCGGGAGCAATTGGAGGTGTGGAGAGGGGCGGTGGGACTGTCCATGCGCAAACTCGTACCTGTGGCTAATTTCACGAATGCCTAGATCCGTTGGATGAACTGTAAGTGATAGCGCGCACGAGTTACTTTTATCGCCCGTGACTGTTTCGTCACTCTTATCAAGTACGTGGTTATGTATGGATATGCGCGCATGTTACGACGTGACACCGGGTGACATCTCCATACATAACCTAAGAGTGATATCGAAGTAACATAACTTTGATATTTCGTACCGCGGCCTGTAAAATTTGTATTGAAGTAGTGTTAATTCGAGCTTGAAACTTGACGTTTCTGAACCATTATGGTTTGTAAGAGCCCCTGACATATTTGCCATAATGCCGGAATATGCCGGTTTCTTCGCGATGTTTCCCTTCAACGATTGAGAGTACAGCGCACGTAATTTTATCAAATAGAAAAATCTATCGGTGCACGACCGGATTCGAACCCACGATGGGATCAGACGTCAGCGCCACTACCACTTAACCAATACTCTACCAGGATCCCACGGCTGCGTTTACATGCAGCTTGAAATCTTAAAGATGGACAAAGTGTAGGACTCAGGGCATGCCCAACAGTGGGACCGCACAGATGAAGCCAACCTTTGGTGGAGTTCTTCATGAGCTTGGTCTCGTGTCCCGTGTAGATGACGACGCCGTGGACCCACGCCGTGTTGCGCAGCATCGCGCCGCGCAGCAACATCTGGTCCAGGCCCAGCGGTATGGTTCTGCAACAATATATTACATTATAACATCGACAAACTAGTATTTATTACAAAAAATTAAAACCGACTGAATGTAACTGAAAATAGATTATTACAGCCTCCGCATTAGATTTTTTTTTGGCATTTTGTCACCTATTTTTCAAAATCCGTCCAGCCGTTAGGGCTACAGCGACGGCCAAAGGTGTTCGCATACATACATACACCACAAACACATTACCCTCCTTTTTCGCTTCGCAGTCGGGTAAAGATATACAAACATGACCATAGATCACGATTGTAATCCCGAGGGTCGTTAGAGATCTCCTTAGATCTTTGAGGATACCTAAAGTCAAAGTATAATGCATAATCGGCATAACCTAGGACCAAAAGTTCGAAGGTGTGTCTCATAAGTAAGTCCATATTTTTATAAGCGGCGATGGGCTTGCAACCTGTCGCGTACGGAATACTAACTACTGCGCAAAATGTGGGCATGTGCTAAATATTATATTTGGACGTGCTTCTGACTATTGAAATTGAAATTGAAATTGAAAAATATTTATTCAGTACAATCACAAGGATCACTTTGAAACGTCTTACATGCTAGGTGAATCTATGTGCCAATTCCAACCTAACCCAAGTACGAGAAGAACAGGCAAGAAACTCGTCTCGGTCCTAACGCTTTTTTGTATGATCCTTCTTATCCTTCTATCCTCTTTATATAATCCTCAAAGATCTAAGTAATTAGAAATCTGAGGAGATAATCTAAGATAATAAGATAACCTAAGACTAACCGTTTTAATAGAGTTTACGGTAGAACGTAACCAAGAAGAAAAGGTTGTAGGTATTTAGAGCTAGATCGGTTTGATTTTTTTTTCTGGTTTCAAAGCCCTGGTGGTCACTCACTTGGCATTGGTCTCCTTGAGCAGGCCGTTGAACTCGTACAGGTGCCTGTTGGGCGGCTCGCACTGCACCGTGGCGGAGAAGCGCGCGAGCGGCGGCAGCGCGTCCAGGCGCGCCGTCTCCGCGCTCGCCTGCCGGATCTTCAGGTTCGTCTCCCCGTCCAGGTTCGACGTCTCGATGAACGATATGCCTTGGGGCTCACTGGAAACAACATCCGCTTTTCATCATCATCTTCCTGCCCTTATTCCACTGGTGGAGTCGGCACAACAGGGGCCTTCCCACGAAGTCTTCCGGAACGATTCCGTTTTAGAAACGTCACATTTGAAGCTTGAAGTAACACTACTTCGATACCATTTGCATAGTCATGGTACGAAATAACAAAATGTATTATGAATTCGTGGTGAGGCCCCTGGTTCTCTTCTTCCACTCCTCCCTATCATCCATCATCTCAGTAGCATTCCCTTCTTGCACATATCGTCTTTCAGATAGTCCATCCATCTTTTCAGGTCTAACTCTACCCTAATATCCATCCACATTCAAATCTATCACCCTTCTTGTAACATGACTTTCTTCCCGCGGATTAACATGCCCACACCAAGCCAACCTAACAGGTCTAATGATCGTCTTGTAGATTTTCCCCTTAAGCTTGAGGTTAACTATGGCGGGACCAGGAATTTAAATTTGCTGTTTTTGTTAAACTTTTGATACAAATATGTTTTCAATAGACGACACTACACAAGTATCAACGACAAAACAATGTAATTGTGACATCACGCTGATCTGGTAAGGAAGACGGAAGTATCACGAAGGATCATCTAATAGATCATGATGCGGAAACACTACTACTCGTCTCATCCGTTGAAAATGTCTACATTTAACAACTTCCTACATCCAGGTTGGTAATAGTTTCTTCTCTTTCTGCGCTCGGTGGAGCAACACCAGTGCGGTGAGAGTCAATGGTCCTGAGAATGCTTCGTGGAGAAGCGAAATATCTATTTGAGTTTGTGTTGATTAGATAATAGTTTAGCAGGAAAGTACTAGATATTTCCGTCCTTTTCAGTATTTGTGATAAATTTCCGCAAAGTCACGCCTGAATCAATAATTTATCTGATAAATAGCCGACCTGGAGGCGAGCAGGATGAGGTCGGCCGGGAAGAACTGGTTGTTGACGACCTTGCAGACGTCGCCGACCTGCAGCCGCTCCCAGCGGACGGCCACCCAGCGGTCCTCGCGCAGCACCTCCACCTTCCGCCGGTTCGTCTCATCGTCGGCTCTGTGACGTTTCTGATGACAGTTACATTGACATTTAGCTATAAATGACGCGAAGCTGGGACAGATAATAATTGACCAAAATAACTGAACGGATGAACTTGACTAGTTCGCATTCGGACCTTTTTGGCCACACCGCATGATGGCAGTTAGTTAGGTATTGGTACGTCATAATTTAGTCTTTTGTGTGAATGTTTTCTTGTCTCTTTTATGTACCTACTAGCTTTGTTTTAAACTGATTCTTTACTATGTGTGTGTGTGTGAGGGTGAGGGTGTGCGTGTGTATGTCGAATAAAATATATTCTATTCTATTCTACGAGTACTAGTTACTGGTGGAGTGTGTGGTCACAGGATCGCGATGATTGGTATTAATGGGGCAAGGGCAAGCTCAGCCGTGGGACACCAACGACGGTCTTAGAGACTGTCCACGCTAGTTGCAGAAGACAAAAGTTCCTACGACTGTTCAGTTGACCATTAAAATGTGGCCTTAGTGACCTGCCTAAAATAAAACAGATAAAATCGTATGTGGTACTCACAAAGTCCTCTACCACCTCCTTGATGGCGCTGACGCTGAGGATGAGGATAAGCGGAGTGAGCGTGGTCCACCTGCCCGTGGGAGACACGTCGGGGATCTGCTGGAGGAGCGCTATCAGCAGGAAGAAGCAGTTGGAGTACCGCCGGAACTGCTCAAACAGGAACAGGGGGACGAACGACGGCACACTGCGGGAAAAAAACTACTATTAAAGGGCAGCTAGAGATCTGACGAGAGTTTTACATAGTCTGGTGATTAATCTAGAGTATTCTAGAGCCTATTCATTGTCACATCTCCAGCTTGAAGAAATTACCTACATAGCTCATCCCAAGTTGATGTTATAACATATAAGGTGAAGTTACTTGATCGCACGCAATTTTAGGATCGATACTTTGTTACCTTTTCATCTCTTTCCGGGATTGTTGCAAGAAGAGTTGCAACTTTTAGGGCTACCGCAGCAAATTTATGCAACATTAAAAACCATGGATTTTTCCGGAACTTCTAATGAGCTGGCGGTTAAGGATAAGCAGACAAGGTATTGTGTGAGACTTCAAACGAAAATAACAATATAATACTCGTAAAATTATTTTGTTATTTTCGTTTGAAGTCTCACACAATACCTTGTCTGCTTATCCTTAACCGCCAGCTCATTGGAAGTTTCCTCATGGAGCCGTAGAAGGCGCCCTATTGGACACTATTTATGGGCACGCAACAAACTTGTATTACGCTTTCGCTCATATTTTACACTAGCCGTCTCTCGTGCAACTCTGCGCGTTTTAAGTAATATTTTTTACCGTTTTTGCAACATACTTTATTGATGGTCCGCTCCTATTGGTCGCAGCGTGATGAAATTGAAATTGAAAAATATTTATTCAGTACAATCACAAGGATCACTTTGAAACGTCTTACATGCTAGGTGAATCTATGTGCCAATTCCAACCTAACCCAAGTACGAGAAGAACAGGCAAGAAACTCGATGTTATATGCCTTTCTCGATAAATGGACT
Source organism: Cosmorhoe ocellata (assembly GCA_963675405.1). Lineage (NCBI taxonomy): Eukaryota > Metazoa > Arthropoda > Insecta > Lepidoptera > Geometridae > Cosmorhoe > Cosmorhoe ocellata. Next base: position 11,733,441 of record OY776249.1, on the reverse strand, counting down.
ATTTATTTAACACAAAAATATTTTTTCAATTCAAACCAGTAGTTCCTGAGATTAACGCGTTCAAACAAACAAACTCTTCAGCTGTATAATATAAGTATAGATAAAACGGGCACCAGCCAGCACTAACCAGCGCATAATCCAAACTTTACGTTTCAAGATAACATCTAGACAAAAAGCCTGGCCTCGTATGAGGCCAATTACTTTATAGAAGACCTTGGCAGTTTTGGTTCTAGGCAAAAGATGCCAGCATTGTGCCGGAACCAGCCTATTTTAAATGTACTAGATAGCTAGGTTCAATTACGAAGCGTTCAAAATTACCTAGGTCAGTTGATGTATAGTTGGCTCAACGAATCTAGGCATTCGTGAAGTTAGCCGCAAGAGCTGCGCAGTATCGTTTTTCGGGGGACAATTGGAGGTATGAGGAGGGGGGGAAGGAACTGTAAATGGTCGTGCCAATGAGTTTTCCATTCGAAAAATGTACATACGTGCGCAATGCCAGTGCTCGTAAACGGTGAAGGAAAACATCGTGAGAAAACCGGCACACCCTAGAACCAAAAATTCGAAGGTGTGTCATAGGTAGTATTCTCAAAAGGCGATGGGCTTGCAACCTGTCACGTACGGAATACTAATAGTGTATAATACTAAAATGTGGGCATGTGCCAAATGTCATGTTCGGACGTGCCTCTGACTACCCTCTTTAAATATACTCAAAAGATTTAAAATAACTTAAGATCTGAGGAGATATCTACCGAGCCTGGGAACTACAGTCGTGACCAGTTCTTTTTTTGTTTAATTCTCTCAATAACTACGAGTACTAGATGATTGATCGTAACAGGAAAGAGAACAGAATAAGGTCGAACGTTAGTTTTATCACTTATCCGTTCCTGTAATAACGATAACCAAGTAATTATAGTCATTGTGCGTTTTTCCAAATCCCAATGAGTCAATCCTGTTAATTTTGTACGTTGAATAATTTCTACAATGTCTGTGCTTGTTAATTTCGAATTACTGACTGTAATTTTCATATCAATGGCATTTTTATTGACGACATTCAAATAGCTCCGAAATATTAGTATCTGTAAAGCGAGTTACATTATTCACGCCCATGACGTCAGCTTCCATAGGGTTACCACACACGTAGCCGAAACCGTCGTTTTTTTTGGCTGGCGTTCTAATGTCTATCGAACTAGTCAAACCGAAACTGAATTTCTACGCGAAAAATGAAATTAACAGTCACAGAGAGTAAACCCCGACGGGCACTGTCCAGTCTGTCCACTGCTGCATGACAGATCACACAGAAATGATCACGACTGTAATCCCCAGGCCCTGTGAGGCAGGGGTGCTACTACTACACCACCAGTGCTCTTAGTGACAGAATGAGACGAAATAAAGAAACAAATCAATGACGCGACGGCGTGTTTACAGAGCGTTTGTTTAGAAGAAAAGTTATTTCGAACGGGAATATGTATCTACATTATTGTTAGAATTTTGATGAATAGCCGGATATTTCAACATTTTTGGCTACTTTAAGGTACAGGCGATAGCTACGGGCAAGCAGCCAAGCGGAGATCGCGCCACGCGTAAACAATGCTCACTAACAACCGTCCATCTGACGAATGGCTATCTCCTCCCATTATATCGCTGTCCGGTATCTCGCAAACGAACCGTCAACAAACATTCTACACGTGCCTCTACAACCTTGCACTTTCATACAATGAAAACTAAGGACAGGTGACATAATATTCTTCCATCTACAAAATTGGAACCTAATGCCATTTACATAGATTTCAGATATCTTCGAGGGAGGTACCGGCTACCGGTTGCACGTACGTGTGGTCGCACTTCGGCCATTTTAGGAGCATTCATTACTATGCTACGGGAAATGGTCATCGTTCACGGCTGATTTCATTAGCGTAAACTAAATACCATGTCTAAATGTGGAATAGTGTATATTGTCTAGGTAAGTATTTTCATTTACGTATTTTTTACTCGACTCCGAAGCGAAAAAGGAGGGCAATGTGTTTGGGGTGTATGTATGTTTGTTTGTTTGTTTGTATGAATTGTACGTATGCGAGTTCTTTTGGCTGGACGGTTTTTAACAAATAAGGTGTCGTTGGATAAGTCTGGATCACAAGAGTAACATAGGCGATACAAAATGTCAAAAAATCTAATGTGGCGGCTCTATAAATCTATTTTCAGTTTTTTTTTTTGCAATAGATACCAGTTTAAGTCTAGTGGTATTGGAAGGAGAGATTCCAATCTTAAAGTCGTGGTCTTGAATTTGGTCGTGCACCAATGGATTTTTGTATTTGAAAAATGGATATGCTCTACACCAGTATTCTCAACCGGTGAATGAAAACATCGTGAGGAAACCCGGTCGTTGAACCTAAAATATTTGAAGACAAGGGAGGCTCTACCCACACGATAAGATGAGAGATGACGTCAGTATAACGTAGTTAGCTGGTCTCACCTGTACTTAGCCGTGGATATTCTGTTCTTGACGAACTTCTGGGGCTGCGGGCGGTTCACGAAGATGATGCGGTTCTGCTGGTCGCCGGCCGCGCCGCCGTCCGTCACGCCGGAGGTGGTCGCCTCGTCCTCATCTGTACGGGCAGCACGGTTAGCAAGGTTGTACACTAGCTGTTACCTATCAATCATCAGTCTCCTGTCCTTATCCCACGCGTGCGTGGGGTCGGCACAACATGTTTCCTTCTTCCACTCACTCCTATCAGTCGTCAATTCTGAATCTACTCCTCTTACATTCTACAATTACATGCTCTGTTATCAATATTACATATCTAGACACGCGGCAGCGTGTCAAGCCAAGTTTAAGCGAACGGCGAGGCGCGCACCGTGCGTAATATTACACGAACCATTTGGAGCCACTTTTCACGCCCTCATCATCTACTGAGACTTGCGAGTTAAGTAGGTGCATCTCACTTCTTTTGTCGTTGAAGTCGAATAAGGCATATTATCATAGTAGCTACTTATTGAACTTGGCTCTCATTTCACATTTATGTTTTTGATGGGATACTACACTAACTGTGGTATATTAATAATAATAATAATAATAATAAAAATATTTATTTTCAAAGTTGGGTTTACAAAGTAGGAACTAAATATATTGAACATAATCTGCAGGTATAGCCTGTGATACTTCACTCGTTCCCTCTTTCAATTGTCTCGTGTTCGCATACTAAAGAATAAACGCCTATTAATTACTCGTAATAAAGCAGTTTTAAAATGCTTTTGCCCGCGACTTCGTCCGCGTTCGAAAATGACAGACTCCCATACAAACTTTAATACCTTATTTCAACCAATTCAAGCATTTTTTCGATAAAAGATAGTCTGTGTCCTTTCTCAAGCTCTAAATTTCATCAAAATCGGTTCATCGGTTTAAGTGTGAAAGCGTAACAGACAGACAGAGTTACTTTCGCATTTATAATATTAGTATTACAATTGGGAACAAGGATAGGACTTTTTTTAACATCAAATTATGATGGGCAGAATATTTTGTAGCATCTGCTGATCAGCTACTTTTGAGGCTGAAGGTGTACAGGAATTATAGAGGTTTAAAGTGTGCATTGACTTTCGTTGAAGTCATCAACCGTCCAAGGTTACATGACTCCGAAATCCTTCATCCATTAAATTGTACGAGTTTTGCAACAATACTGTCTATGTCATCATAGTCGTTTTAGCTGACAACGGAAGATAAAATATTTGGTTCATTCATATTACAAGGACTTGAAACTTGAGGCTACCTATTGATTAGGGCTTTGAGTTAACCAAATTACATGTTTCGACTTTTCCGTTAGAGGTAGGTAGGTACCTAGTCCTAGGTAATCGTTGGAAACATTCGGCGAACTGAATTGTTGAACATTTAACTAGCTGGCTTCACATTAGACTGTGAATTATTAACGAGTACATAGGTACCTACATAGTAAACGAATTATTCCAAAACAAGAACTTCGGGAAATACGTATTCTATATGAATGTCGGTTTTCTTACGATGTTTTCCTTCACCGTTTAAGAGCAATGTCATTGCGCACATATATTTTAGAATAGAAACACCCATTAGTGCACGACCAGGTTTGAACCCATGACCTTCGGATCGTGACGCAGGATGCTACCACTACACCAGCAGTACTCTTCAAACTAAATTCAGTAAAACCGTATTTTACTCGTAAATTCAGGTGCAGTTTCCAAAAATATCTGCTTTGTTAGCGTCAAGACTCAAGAGCAAATGCATATTTACATAACAAGGTTATATTATGTCTCATCCTTAGGTACCGAGGTCATTATTTGAGAAATGACTTGTGTTACTGTCTCATAAGTCTCATAATGTAGGTACAAATGTAAACATCGATGACATCAGAGGCCCTAAACTCTATAATAAAACGGGCGTGATGTCACAACGTTGTTCGTGATTTTCTTTAAGGAAGTAGGTAGGTAGGTAGGTACCAGCTATAACCACCTACCTACTACCTACCTGCCGTACTTATTGGTAATTTTTAATTTCATACTATTTATCTTGAGTTGTGATAAATAACTGAGTAGGTGAATAGGGGACTTACCACATGCAATAGCATGTGGTAAGTTTGGTATGTTTGTAATGTGGTATGTTTGTAATAACAAACCATTGTGTTTCAGAAACGTTAAAGTTTCAAGCTACATTAATACAATATTTTATAGATCATGGTACGAAATATCAAATAAACCAGTAGGGATAGCTGAGTAGAAATAATAAATTTTCTGTGCGCCTTTCCCTACCGGTAGAAATAGATCTATACAAACATGCACTTATCCCTACCAGTAGGGATAGCTTGGTAGGGATAAGTGTACCAGCCGGTTATATTAATTTGATACTGCCCCAAGAGCTTATGGTAAGGCCATAGGCATGTCAAAGAAGTGGTAGGACCTATTCTTAAAATGCATAGAAAGTTAGGCTAAGTAGAACCTAGATTACCTAGGAAGGCATACTGTTTTGATGGTCTTTAGAGCTGGTAAACTACCAAGACTAGAAAGCTGCCTATCTATATGATCACATAAAATTTCAATAGTACCTATCCCTATTTAGTCATCATTCTCCTACTCTTATCCCACGCGTGGGGTCGGCACAACATGTTTTCTTCTTCCACTCACTCCTATCAATTGTCAACTCTGAGTCTACTCCTCTTACATTCATATCATCTTTCACACACACAAGCCACTTTCTTCGGCCTTCCTCTACTCTACTCCTCTCCTATCCCTATTTAGTACCGACGCCAAAAACCAACATGTAATTTTGATACCATTTACAGTGAATAACGAGAGAAACAGCTAAGATATAAAAATATATAACTGTTTAATGAGATGGCAGTAGAAGTAGTGAATCACACTGATACCCAACACGTGTTTTGTAGATAACTTTATGCATATAGTGATACTATCAAGAGTATATCAATAAACTAGGTACTTATCTAGTTAATAACTGGCTAGTTATTAGGTAGGTGCTAGGTACCTTATTTTATAAGAATACAAAGATAGCTTAGGTCAAGGTAATTAATGACCTCGACAACTTAACAAGTCAAGGGCATACTCTACTATGAAAATAGATATAATCTAGCAGATGAGGTGATTCAAAACATGGTTGCGACTGTAATCCCCAGGCTCGGTAGATATCTCCTCTGTAATACTAACCTATGACACACACCTTCGAACTTTTGGTTTCCTCAAAAAGTTTTTCAAATAATGTTAAAATATCAAATTGAGTAGAATGGCCTCTATGACCAGTATATAGCTAGAGCTCCCCTAGACCTTGAGCCAATACTCAACTGCACTGAATAAAACCTTTTCAAGGATAACCTTCATAATTTCTCATTCAGTACCAAGAATAATTTAATCAATATCTTACTGTCACATTAAGTATGTATTAAGTTGTACCTGCGACCTGTACTCCGAACTGTGTATTATATAGTAGATAGCTATCTATCATTAATCATTTATCAGTTCACTGGTCACTTGACCATTTTATAAAAATTTGGTTATTGGTAGCAATGACTTTTCCTAAATAATTCAATGACCCTCTCATTATTAAAAACATCTTTTATAATATATTTTATTTTAGTTGAATGAGTACAGTAGGTACCTAGCTATAGGTTGACCACTCAGACCACTCCGTTTGATTTGTTGCTTGGGGGTGCAATATACAAAGAAATAGTTTAATTTTGATCAAAGAATTTAGGATTTACTAGGATTCTGTCTTCAGATATTTTAATTTTACCATTTGTTTGCAAAAAATTGTAGAATTTGCAGGCAGTGGTCTCAGTTAAGTGGTTGAGTTATAGATCTTATGTATTATAAACTACATCATTAAGTATACTATCTTTTATTCGCATGGTCTGGTATATGCCTGTATTTGGCTGCGGCTAGAAGTTGTACAAATCTATGATGAACTCAGTACGTAATTAAGTCGCATTCGCACTTACGCTGGTTCATCTTGAGCACCATGGCCCGGTAGAGCCGGGAGAAGGGAGCCATCACGTTGTGGCCCTGCAGCCTGTGGACTAGGCTATCCCAGTATTCCCTCAAAGCCATTGCAACTGCCTACGCTCACAACACTCACAATAACCAACCTACTGTTTATACACTAATAAAACACTAAATTTGACACACATTATCACCGCGCAGTATCACTGAGATTGACGAAAACAATAAATAAATAGAGCGAGTGTCCTATTGAAACATTTTCGTGGTTTCGTCTTCACTAAATAAACGTATTTTTTCCTGTATTGAGTAGATAAATTAGCACTTTTAGTTTATGCGCTTTGGAAATTAGTAAATGCTTTATAAATACATGTTGTCATCACAAACAGCCGCTCGCTTCGTGCTTTTGCGATCGATCTCCACTCCATCCATCCAACTAATCTACACTTTCAATTTACTCAGCAATAGTGATGCGAAATGGCTTTCAAAAATTGAAGGCACTAAAAAAGTCGATAACTGTTCATCGTTATCAGTGCTGCCAACTCGGATTTTGAAAAAGGCGTAGACCACATTAGAAATTTACGTAGAATTAGTAAAATTTGCGTATGTAAAGTTCGTAGATCTACGAACTTTTTTTCAGAGTGAAATGAAGAAGGTAGGGTAGGTAAAACTGAACAAAATGAGTGTTTTGTTATACAATTTATTCATTTTCAGGCAAATTAAATTTATAAATAAATTTATTAAAATTTTTTATGTGTTCTTGTGAAGGTTCGCGGTTTTTTTTAAAGCCACTTTTCGTGAAAAGTAAGCCTGTTTAGCGTTTCAGTAGAAAGTCTATTTCTGATATAAGTTTTCATCAAACACAGTCACAGCTCTATGGAATGGAATGAGAACTTTGTTTATAAAATGACTGAATGACGCAACGCAAGTGTTGGCGAAGCGAGTTTGCGCTAGTATAAAACGGAACGTACACTAACTTTTTTTTTGAGAATGAAAGGGATATTATGGCCATTCAGCATAATGAATGTTATTTTACAAAATTGTACAATTTTATAGAAAATACGTAGATTCTGGGACTGAAGTTCGTAGGTTTGCAGGAAAGGCCTAAAGTACGTAGATCTACGTAAAAAGACGTAGAGTTGGCAACGCTGATCGTTATCATCATTATTTACAGCTTTAATGTTAGCCCATTGCTACTGGTTTAAGCAAGCTTCTTTCCTTTCCTCCCCCAAACGATAAATTTTATGTCAATTTAATATGTTGTTAATGTAAGTACTTACCCATAGTGTTAAGTACGGTACTAAATAAATAAATAAATAAAATAAACCTATAATGAAAATTTGGAAAGTTGAAAAGTTGTTTATACTTACAGTACTAAAAATTATTACAATATTATTATTAGCTTATTCACATTCATTTATTCACTGTTTCGTATTGGTTATCCATTTTGTAGTTTTTAGTTTTATCGAAAAGAAAAGGACACCACTAGTTCTCAATAAGTTTACTTGTAGCGCCATCTACTGTTTCCGAGACAAAGTCATTTTGACTTTGACATTAAAAGTGTTTCCAACTTAGCTGAATTGGCTCCCGATTATCGTTTTTATTTTCTTAGAAAGTTGGAATCCGCAATATACGTCGGACATGCATTATGACGATTGCGGGACACGTAATATTGAGTCTAGAATTTATAAAACGGAATATCGTGGCTGTCGCACAGTGGAAAAATGTATTGTAATTTCCGGTTCCAATTAAACTACGGTACACTAAAACATAAACAGACATTTACCTACCTACCTGCCTAGTTCAATGTGCAGGTAAGAAGCTACTGCTGGGGGTACACTACAGTAACTACTAGTAATGTTGTATACAGAGGTAAATAACTGTTTATATACATACTATTGCTACTTAATTTATTCCAAGAGTAGTTAGGTCATTTGGTAGGATCTCGGTTTGAGTAGGCATGCATCTACCGATCTAATATTTTTTTATGAGGTACTTATGCTTTGAAGGTAAATGGTGGATGATTGCCCAAAAGCGGGACGCCTGGAAGACTTTTGGGGAGATTTTTTTCCTAGCTGTGGGATGTGAAAGGTTGAGAATTTAATTTAAAATAAGGTTAATTTTCTTATGGAACTGTACATAACTATAAGTAAGTAGGTACCTACCTCCTCCCTCCTTTTAAAAAAATATTCTATTCACTACCTTTTAATTAGCGTTAAATAAGATACTTGATCCGCTATACCTACCTGAAATGTTCATTCATCTTTTTCTACATTTTTAAGGCTTTGTAATCAGCGAGACTAAAATAGGTTTCAAGTCAGAATGCTTTTAATTAAAAGATAACTATTTTCTGAGGGATAAAAGGTGAGCTACGTAGGTACTAGGTATCTACTTACCTACAAGGCCTTTTGGCATCGACTTATTCGGGCGCTAAAATTTATCTATTTACTTATTTACTACTTATAAGTAAGTTTATAGCTTCAAATGGACCATTTTACTCAAAAACAAGACCATGAGTAGTGCCAGCACCAGTTTGAACCTACGATATTTGGATCGGTTGAGGCCTGCTTTCCCATCCTAGGTCCCGGATTACGTGCTACCACTACGCCAGTGCTCAAAATTAATAAGAAGTACTACCTAATTTCAACTATCATGATACTGAAAAGGACGGAAATGTCTAGTACTTTCCCGCTAAAACTATTATTGAGGTTGTTAATTAAGCTTATTAATTTTAATGAGCCCCACAAAATGCCTTGTAGAAATATTATTAATATTAATAATCCCAACACCACACCTCAAATGGAAACTCGACACGTGTTTCGCTTCTCCACGAAGCATCCTCAGGACCGTTGACTCGCTCCGCACTGGTGTTGCTCCACCGAGCGCCGAGAGAAAAGCTCTAGTTTTAGCGGGAAAGTACTAGACATTTCTGTCCTTTTCAGTATTTGTAATGGATTTCCGCAAAGTCACGCCTGAATAAATCATTTAACTATCATGATGATAAAATCGATCAATGAGCAAGATAAACGACCAAAAGTATGCCATGAGCGTTTCGCCTGTGATAATAACTTACTTAGCCTCTTGAACCGGCTCCACGCCGCCCGCGCCCGCGCCAATCCTCCACTGCAGCAGTTCCACGCCATCACGCCACCATCACCAAGCTAACACCGTTGGCACTCTCACCATCGCTGCTCTCCAGCCTCCTTAACTCTCATAAGGCCGTCCAGTAATAGTCTATGATATGCGCCACGTAAAACAGAAGGCACGTCGCGATATACATAAAGATCTAGAACGAGACAGTCTATAAAAGAAGAGCCGTTTTGTGACAATCAATGATCTAAGATTCAAAATGTAATGATATACGGTTCTTCTTTTATTGAAGTCTCTTATTACGTCTCTTGATGACAATGATCACCGACGGTTCCTGCTCTGTTCCATAGCTAAGGATAGAAACGACACTAGTTGTCTTAAGACACGTAATCACCCACCAGGATCTGCACGAGCATCGCGCTTGGACGACGGATCAGAACTGCTAAGGAAGCCTTCCAAGCAAGGTGAATGTGAATTACGTGAAGGTACAATGGTCAAGTGTAATGCGATAGTGACGTCACAGACAGATACCTATGGAGGGTATGGACGAATTTTGGATGACATAGAACAACAGAGAACAACACTAAGAACTCTATAAGAGTATATAAACCAATATATAGATTGCTAGCTTTATGAAAAAACAAAATACTTATATAAATAAATTTCAGTCCAAACAGACCGGAAACCTAAGACAGAAAGCCTAGTCCGAGAAGAACTAACAAGAAACTCGCTGGAGCCTAGCAAATATTTAGGTAGTTACCTACTTAACTATAACTTATTCATAAAAGATCGAAAGCTTGGAGAAGGATTACATAGTTTACTTAGCTTAGTTAGACCATAGGTTATTTTAATCACTTATGTACTAAGGTAGGTATCGTAAAGGTATGAGTTGGCAGCGGACGACATGAGGCAGCAGCGGACGACTTGTCGCAGGCGACTCTACTGATTTCTATGTATTTCTATGAACTTCCTTCCGTAGTTAGCGACACGAAGCTAGCGACGCATTTTATAGAAATACATAGAAACCAGTAGTGTCGCTGCGACACGTCGTCCGCTGCTGCCTCATGTCGTCCACTACCAACTCGTACCTTAATGCTTCTACGCCGCGAACGGTAGGTATCTACGCTCTAAAACATTATTAATCACTTCTTAGGGATACTTAGGTACATAATACCTACATTACATCGCTGTGTCATGGAATAACAACTTGGTATACATAGTAGTACCTATTGTTTTTTTTAGGAAACAAACGATTAGTTGTATTTTGTAGCAAATGGAATGAAAATAATAGACTACCTACGTCCAGTGTAGGTGCTGCCTTTGACAGAGTGTTCAATACCAATCACTGTTTACCTATCGTTTGTAGCTACTTACTTAGGTACCTACCTTACCTAGGTACTTTGAAACTACCGCGACCTCACTCGCGTCGAGTTATTTCTTGAGATACCTACTTCAACTTTTAACGTGTCACCGGTTCTTGTGAACCTGTGTGGTGAAACTTATTTTGCTTACATTGATTTCACTTAACAAACATACAATTTTTACAGGCTTCCTGTAGCCTACTTATCTAAATCCGTTCAACCGGTGAGGTACGAACTACAAACAAACTTGTAATAGAATTACTCACTGCTCTTCCCCCCGTTGACGACGTCCGTGGCGGGCACCTCCAGCCGGTCCCGGTCCTCGCCGAGCTGATGCAGCGGGAGCTCCCCCGCGCCCGCGCCCCCCGGCCACGCCATTGCACACCCCACCAGCCACAGCTAACCACAGGCACATAGGTCACACTTCACTTTGCATTGTTTATCCGACTCATATTGCCATTTGAAGGGTTCAAATTCAAATTCAGTTTATTAACCTGTCCAAAACCGATTTTTTAAACTGAAAATTACATAACAGATACTTATCCGATGCGTTATAGAGGCGTCTCGATAGTTTGATATAGCAAAAAGTTTCTAGAGTTTAAATTTATGTTCCTACTAGTACAATTCCCAGAGAATTCGACCTGGGTTGGTTTTTACATACAAACTTTGACGTCCCATTTTACCTATTATGGTTGGTTTTTCGGGAAAAAGGACTACTACCTACCTAATCTGTCGAACTGGTCTAAAACACTTTTTTACGTGACTATAAAAAGTGACTATAAGATGCGTTGACCGATTCAAAAATGCATTAGGTCAACTCATCCCGCGGGATAAGTTGACAGCGGACTAAAGAGCCCTAAATGCTACCAAATTTCAACAAAATCAGTTCATCTAGGTATTAGGAAGTCATTGAGTAAGTATCTACCTAAACATCCGAATTTTCTCATTTAGAAGTGGTATTTAATAATGTAGGTAGGTACCTAATGCACACAGAATACCTACGAACTTTATATGGACAATTGGACATACCTACATGTAGGTATATGTACCTACGTATACCTATACAGTAATCTAAGTACACCTTTGTTGTATGCTTGCTTTGACGTAAACTCGGTGTAATGCAAGTTGCAACCAACTTACATCTAATCAAAGTTAGCACAACTGAGGTATCTCATCCCCAGCACCGGTACAAGTTCCCTTGAATCTTGTAAAGTTGTGTACCTTGTCTACAGTAGGCTACATGTAGTGCGTTTCTGTATTTGCATGCGGTTGAGATTTCCATAAGAGTTAGTTGGTACTTAGTAATATAAGTAAGGATGAACCTAAGGGGGTAGATAAAAGTGATATAATCCAATAGTATTGAAGGCCGAAACTGCAATATTCAAACATTGAAACATTTTAAGATATTCTATAATAAACAGTGTTTAACGTTGTGAAACTTAGAGACAAAAGTGTAGTTATTGTTTGAAATATTGAATTGGAAACAACTGATTCCACCTACACCTACATAGGCATGCGATATTTAAATTTACATTAGGTATGCGCTACATTAAATAATATTAAATAAATTATTAACAACACAAAACGTGTTTATTTTACAGGAAACAGTTGTTTTAGAGTTTCTACGTAAAATCGCTTCGTGCTACGTTGTAGCCCTAGGCTGCTGCCCGCCAGCAGATGCTCTGAATGCGTCCCTGTGCGCGACAGATTTGCATAATCCGCACTAAGTGAACTCCTCGAAGCTTACTATCTCTGCATCCGGGTATTAGCGTGTTCCTGTAGGTCGTACCTTACCTACTCCAGAAAGCCCTCTCATATTTCCGAGCTTAGGAAGTTACATAATTTCCAGTTAGTAAAACTTGCTGGAAACTAAATTGAAACCTAAACCTTTCGTAGGTATTTAAATGGTAATTTGTTAAATTATAGGCTATGTGCTATTCCAAACTATAATCTATTTCTGTGCCAATTTTATCCAAATCCGTTTAGCCGTTTCAGCATGATTGAGCAACAAACATCTTGGTTATATAAGTCGGTATTATTATCATAGGTTTAATTCTGTTATTCTGCTTTCACGACACCAAACAAACTTGGGTTGAGTTCTACCTATTACCGACGTATTTTTTCACGCTACATGGTTTTTAGGAGAGTAATTGAGTCTGTTTATCTTCATACTAGGCGCGCGGCTAAATATTTATTTTAACCGAGTAAGTAGGTACCTAGCTATATCATTTCCATTTAACGTTTCATAATAATTAACAGTGTATGAATTTATCTAACCCAAACATTGTAGAGATTCGGCAGATGTTACGCTACGATAATTTTGATTTGCCGCGCTGTGAAATTACAGAATACTATGTAACTACTGTTAAAACTATACCTATTTACAGCAGTGAACGAGAGGGGCCTCACCACAAACCCTTCGGGCAATATGAAAGTAATAAAACTTTGATATTTCGTACCATGACCTATAAAAAATGTATGGATGTAGTGTTATTCCAAGCTTGAAACTATGACGTAGTAAAACTAAAGTACCTAAGTAAGTAATTTGTTTTAGAGAGCACGAAGATCTCAGAAATGACAATTATCTCCATTTTATAGAGATCTTGCATTTCATTTCATGTTTTTTTTGTTGTTTTTCTTCTTTGTGTGCTGTTTCGTTTTAGTTTTACGGTACGCTGTTGTAAATAAATCTATTTCTTTTCTTTCTTTCTAATATTTGTAGGAAGGTGGGTAACGAAACTGCGCATCCAATTCTATAAACCCTTGACTGATAGCTTGATAAAGCTTTATAGCTTGCTGGAGTAACTCTGAGTGACATAGGCATGAGATAGTAAGTATTCTATGCGAATTAAACCGCGGGCGGGCAGCTAGTAATAAGTAAGTAGGTATAATATAATCTATATCTATATAAGAGCGTAACCTGACTGACTGACTGACTGACTGACTGACTGATTTATCATCGCCCAGCCGAAACCGCTGAAGCTAGAAAGCTAAAATTTGGAAGGTGGTTTCCTTTTATAACAAAACCACCCACTAAGGCGGGATTTTTGGAAATTCCACCTCTAAGGGGGTGAAAAAGGGTGAAAACGTTAGTATGAAACTTTTTAACGCGTGGAGTGATTTTCATGAAACTTTGTTTGTGCACTGTAAATGCAAAATGAATGGACACGTGTTTCAGGATTTTTCAATATAACCATCAAAAAGGGGTCAAATGTGGGGTCAATTTTTGTATGGGAACTTTTTAACGGGTGGTGCGATTGCCTTGAAACTTTGTTTGTGTACTGTAAATACAAAATGAACGGACACGTGTTTCAGGATATTTCAATATAACCTTGAAAAAGAGGTCAAATGTGGGATCAATGTTTGTATGGGATCTTTTTAACCTGGTGCGATTGGTCTGAAACTTTGTTTCGTGTTTCAGGATTTTTCAATAAAACCTTTTAAAGGGGGTCAAATGGGGAGTTTAATGATTTTTCAATATATCTCTGAAAAAGGGGATCAAATGGGGGTCAATGTTTGTTAACGGGTGATGCGATTGGCCTGAAACTTTGTGTACTGTCAATACAAAATGAATGGACGCGTGTTTCAGGATTTTTCAATATAACCTCCAAAAAGGGGTTAAATGTGGGGTCAATGTTTCTATGGGTACTTTTTAAAGGGTGGTGCGATTGATCTTAATTTTGGTTTGGATACTTTAAATGCAAAATAAATGGAAACGTATTCCTGGATATTTCAAAATAACCCTCTAAAAAGGGTAAAATTGGGTGTCAAAGTTATTATGGGATTTTTTTTTAGTGTGATTTGTTTGAAACTCATTTTAGTTAGATACCTACTTTAAGTGAACAAAGTCGCGGGCGGGACAGCTAGTATATATATATAAAATGTAGAATACTATGTTGTACATACTTAGTTGCCTACTAGTAGTTAGATCCAGGGCCCTACCACAAGCTCTTACAAACCATTATGTTTCAGAAAAGTCACTTTTGAAGCTTGATGTAATACTTCAATATAATTTTATAGGGCATGACAAAAAAATATCAAGGTTACTTTTACTTTGATATTGCTCTAAGAGCTTGTGGTTTGATCCTAGGACGGAAGCTTTTGGGCGGCCTATCTATAACTGGCAATTAATGCCGTATATATAAGGCTCTATCTAGAAGAATGTGCAATATGCGCTACGACCGAGACGAGTTTCTTGCCTGTTATTCTCGTACTTGGGTTAGGTTGGAATTGGCACATAGAATCACCTAGCATGTAAGACGTTTCAAAGTGATCCTTGTAATTTTATTGAATAAAGTATTTTTCAATTTCAATATAAATAAGTAACCTAACCTAGTACAAAGTACAAACAAGTCGACAGACTACTTAAGGCCAGTTGCAGTAACTAGCCGCCTACTTATCAACTACTAATTTCTGTGAAGCAATATTACTGACAAAGTCAGTTAGGAATTCTAGCCGCTATAGAGAACTTAAAGCGATTCCAACTAAAGTTGTTACTAGAAAATAAGTTTAATCCTACAAATAATATAAACGCAAATGTTTGTAAGAAAGTTTAGATGTATGTTTGTTACTCTCTCACGCTGAAATGGCTGAACGGATCTAGATCAAATTTGACACAGATATAGATTAAAATCTAAAATAGCATATAGGTTACTTTTTACCCCTAAAAATGTACAGTTTCCGTGGGATAGATTTGTTTTTGTTTTTCAAGGTAACACGCGGGGGAAGCCGAGGGCGGAAGCTAGTTACTTAATGAAAGACATGAACACAACTGTAATCGCCAAGTACCAGTAAGTACCTACTATTTTTTAAAGAACTTTGAGGATACCTAAAGAAGGATAGTCAGAGGCCAGTCCACAAAATAATTGGCATGCTGAAACGTTAAAGTTTGTATGAAGATACAAGCGTGGTTATAGGGAGTTCCACAGTACTTACGCCGACAATCACAAATACGTCACTAAGTACACTTCTATACAAACGTCACTATGTACCTACTATATACTCGTACACTATATACTCGTACACTAAGCACAGTGTGTAGTCGTCACGCACAAACCAAACACAACACACAACTAACTTACAGCGTTACGTTCGTTATCAAATTGTAGAACCCAGAGCAGATATCTGATTAGATATTGCACATTCTTGGTGACACCTCTAACATGAAGTCTACAGGGGAAATTTACAAGTCACAAGAAATTTACGTCTGCAGATCAACTCGTCAAACAAAAAGGCTAGGTTCTTAGGTACAAAAAAACTCATGACTATAATTCTTAAGCTTAGAAATATCCTGCGATTTCTAGTTACTCAGCCGGTTCCGTCGCGATGTTTTCCTTCATCGTTTCGAGCACTGCCATTGCGAACATCATTTTTTTGAATAGAAAAAGTGCACGACGAGCTTCGAACCCAGACCTTCAGATCGAAAGGCTAAGGTGCTACAACTACACATGCACCAAGTACTAGCCTATGATGTATGTGATGGTTCCATCACATACATCAAGTGTTGACCGTCACCCATCTAAGTGTTGACCGTGCTGAACAAGCCGCGGTTTTAAACTATGCGTCCCGTCAAGTCCCGTGTGACTCAATACAACAAGTGAATGTACAAGTATGTCGCCCAATTTGTTAGGTAATTTGTCAAAGGTGATTATCAACCGATTTACTGACCACAATTTAATCTATTAACCGAATTTTAGTATGCACAGTGAGTGTATAGGTGGGTTACATCACGAAATATAGAATACTATCTAGTATCTGTTGTGTTTATAGCCTTTAAGTAATTGATTATTTCTTGGTCACCTGTGTCAGGTCAATGACTACGCATGTATGTCAAATTCCTGTTTTGTTTAAATATTCTACATTAGCTTCCGCCCACGGCTTCGCCCGCGTGGTATCTTGAAAAACAAAAACAAATTTATCCCACGGGAACCGTACACTTTTCCGGGATAAAAAGTAGCCTATGTGTTATTCCATTCCAGGCTATAATCTATATCTGTGCCAAATTTCATCCAGATCCGTTTAGCCGTTTCAGCGTGAAAGAGTAACAAACATACATCCAGACATCCATACATCCATACATTCTTACAAACTTTCGCGTTTATAATATTAGTAGGATTAGTTGAAAACATGAGATTCATCTTATCACGGCAATGCGTAGGTAAGTAAGTAGGTACGTATAGGTAAGGTAGTTCCGGTTCAGAGGCAGGGAAGGCGCAAGGTGTGGTGTCGATGACGTCATACGAGCATCGACAATCAAAGCACGCTATTTGGGCTGGAGGTGGCCATGGTTCACGGCACTGCGGGAATCGGTATCGTTTCTATCAGTTCTTTTCGTACTTTCTTACTAGAGGGCTCTACTTACCTAGTACTTACTCTAGTCTTCTTTTCGAGCCAAGTATTTAAAATTGTAGTTTCCGTTCAGTTTTCAGTGTCCCGTCTAAGTTTTAGAAACAATTATTTTCAAGTAAACTTACAAGATTGCATTTGACCGACTTCTGGTGCAATTATTCTCAGAATAATGTAATAGCAAATTCAAGTAAAATCTCAGTTTACTCTTAGTTTTATTCTAAAAATAGTGCTTATACTAGTTTTGTCGAAGCTTAATGGACAAAGTAGGAATTAATCATAAAAAACTAATAGATACAATAAAACATCAGTCACAATGACGGAAGCGGGTGCCAGGTAGGCAAGTGAAATATTTACTCGCCCACAAAATAACACCGGAAAGTTCACGGCCGCCAAACAAAGACAGTGGGGCTTGACTACCCCTGTGGGGAAACAAATGGGAAAATATTTTTTATGTTTGCACAAAAACATTCTTCTTCTTCCTGCCCTTTTTCCACGTTATATGGGGTCAGCACAACACGTTTTCTTCTTCTATTTCCTTCTATCATCTGTCATCTCAGTACTCACACCTTTCTTACTCATATCATCTTTCACACAGTCCATCTTTTCTTTGGCCTGCCTCTACCCCAGTATCCATCCACATTCATACCTAACATCTCCTCGTCACATGACATTCATCCCTCCGCATAACATGGCCATTTCACAAAGTTAAAAAGTCATCAATGTCAGCGCTTTGTTTACGTCCATAGATTAGTCAGTCGGTCGGTTAACGTGTCAATTAGGACATAAAAAAAAATGTGTTATCACCTCGTATCATAAAAACGGCTCATGATTTGTATTATATGTTTAAGAGCTTAGTCTTGGAAGCTTTTCGGCTGTCTGTACAAAACATCGTTAATCATTGTTGGCCGAATTGACAATAAATGAATTAATTAAATTTGAAAGTGTAAATTTCGGCCGAATAGGTCGAAAATTTTTCTGTCGAAACTTCGCTTGTCAACCTATTTTATTGTGTACCGGCTTAGATCATTTATCATCAGTGTATAATGTACGGTAGGATTTGATAAATGATTAGTAAGTGCTATTTGTGCTGTGTGGTGTGGTCACCTGCGGGTTTACAAGTGACATAACCCTAGGCGCTCCCTGCTTTACGAGCCGGCATGATTAAACTAAAAGGTCCAGAACCTTCCGCCTGTAATGAGGCCCACGCAGGCGACCTGGTGGTGGGAGTGGAATCATTCGTTCTTTTTCGGAAGGCTGATATCTTATCTAGCTAGGCCAGAGATTTCGTACTTGTCATAAATTCATGGTACCAATGTTATCAATGGGAACTATTCTATTATTGTTGTAGCTTTCGCCCACGGATTCGCCCGCGTGGTACCTTGAAAAACAAAACAAATCTATCCCACGGGATCCGTTCATTTTACCCGGGATAAAAAGTAGTGTTCCAGAATATAATCTATCTCCGTGCCAAATTTCATCCAGGTCCGTTCAGCCGTTACTAAGCACCGATGTAGATGAGATCAACAATTTTAAGTAAAACTACGACTGAAGAAAACGAACATTAAAGTCACTGCGAAAGAACAAAGTTAAAATGAATAGTGCAAACTGGAAGAGAAGCGCGGAAATCTGGCAATAACGAATTCTGTAGAGATAAGTGGCTTACGGGCCTGGACCGGCGCCAGCGGCCCACAGGTGCGCCAGCCCTGACTTCCGTTTGATTTGGACGCTGGGAAGCTACACTACTAAATGTGTAATCGTTTACCACCGCTGGTTTTATTTTAAACTAGCTTCCGCCCGCGGCTTCACTTGCGTGGTACTTTGTTAAATTATAACCTATATGCTATTCCAGACTATAATCTATCTCTGTGCCAAATTTCATTAAGATCCGTTCAGCAGTTTCAGCGTGATTGAGTAACAAACATCTACATCCATACATACAAACTTTCGCATTTACGAGTATAATAGGTATATTAGTAGGATTTATCACAGAATTAAATTTTAAAAAAATATTTTTAATTTTTTTTATTTTTTCATTTAAGCTCGTCTATATAAATTCCTAGAATGTGACAGTCTGTGAAACGTTAACGAAAATAATTTTACATCGCATTTTTTACCAAATACAGCAACATTTGTATAACAGCAAATATTTGTTATTAAACTTTTGAAGCTTTGTTCAGTCAACCTTTTGATTGTACGATTGTATTCTCTCTGATATTTCTTCACGCTTTATGGTTTGATGGCAGTATAAAGTAATTTCTTTCAGTGGCTTTCGCCGTGAAGCGCTGTGTTGGACTGTAAGCCTGGAAATTATATGAAATGTAGTTATGCCGCTGCGACCGCCGGCGGATGTCCGCCGCAATCTCTATTAACTACTGCTAATTGGTCTTTTGCAGAGGGTTGTGCTACAAATTTAAACCATAGACAAAAGTTTTTGAACTGAGACAGTAAGAGCACTGGTGGTGTAGTGGGAGCACCTCTGCCTCACGGTCCGTAAGTAGTGGGTTCAAATCTGGTCGTGCACCAATGGGTTTTTTCTATTTATGTGCGCAATGCCAGATCGTAAGGAAACCGATCAACCCTAAAACCAATAATTCAAAGGTGTGGGTATGTCATTTATTTAGTCATAGGTTTACTATTCTGATAAGCGGCGAAGGCATGCAACATACATAGGTATCTCTATTAAAATGTGGGCATGTTCCAAATATTATGTTTGGACATATCTCTGACTATCTCTTTTAGATATTCTCAAAGATCTAAGTACCTAACTAACGATCTGAGGAGATATCTACCAAACCTGGGGATTACAGATAGAATTCCCGATATTAAAAAATCAAATATCATGCAAGTGATATATTTCCAGGATGAGATCCAATCATTACAGACTCGCGAGCTGGCGGCGGACGTGCTTACAAATTAATCATGTCAATGGAGTTTTATCTATAGATTTTATTTCATAAAAATCTGTCTGTCTGTACAAAGTCTTTAAAACATACAACGTGACATACAAATGACCGATTTTCTAGAACAAATGTACAGACTATGGTTTACCTCCCTGAAAAATCAAACAAATTATTAATAAAAATACTAAGAGTGTTGAAAATAGTTTTTAGCCGACTGCGAAGCGAAGAAAGAGGGTAATATGTTTGGGGTGTAAGGATGTATGCGAGTTCCTTTGGCTGTCGCGGTATACATACGGCCGGAAGGATTTTGACAAATTAGGTGTTGTTGTATTCGTCTGGATTATACAAGAGTGGCACAGGCTACAAAATGTCAAAAAAAATAATATGGCGGCTGTAATAATCTTTTTTTCAGCTACGTTTCTTTGGGTTTTTTTATTTTTTTGCAATAAATACTAGTTTAAGAATCTTCTTCGTTTAAACTTTTTAAACTTCCGTGATTTGATGACATAATTATAATTGAATAACGGGTATTTATCACGTACCTATTTTGTTTTTATTCCCGGAATAAAAACAAAATAGGTACGTGATAAATACCCGTTATTCAATTATAATTACTTCTTCGTTTAATTTAACTTAAAAATCATAATACTTTAATATTTGTTTTAAATTTGAATATTATGATCTAAGATGAAGAAAATCTCAAGAAAATAATTAAAAAAGGTTTAAATGCCATTCCATCAACCCTAAGATAATATTTTATTGGCAGCGTCGTTGTAGAGCCTCTACGCAGCTCGTAGCACGGCGTAGAGGTGCCGTAGCGGATTTCCCTCACAGGTACTACAATTTTTGGTATTCCAAAATTGTAGTACATGAAATAAAATGAGATCTGAGATGCATTTCATTCTTTTCAGCACATTAGTTTAGAAGAACTAGTGACACGATCAAAAGAACTGCAAAATATACCAATAATTTTGCAGTTCTTTTGATATTACCTACTAATATTAAAAATGCGAAAGTTTGGATGGATGGACAGATGTATAGATGTTTTACTCAATCGCAATGAAACAGCTGAACGGATCTAGATTAAACTTAGAATGCGCGTAGTTTATGACCCTGTATAACACATAGGTTTATATTTATTTGGGTAGGCACACGTAAGCAGAGCCACACGCGGTTGCTAGTTGGAATATATTTTTCAAGACATTTTATGTAAAAGGAGCAGAAATCAATTTATATAGGAATATAATCTTTCGTAGCTCCCCGAAATTCTTTTACTTAGCGTTCCAATCAGAACTTTTGATTGGTCAGTAAATAAGATATCTCCCGGAAACGGGATCGGTAGGTAATGGTTTGTTATTTTATCGGCGACATCTCTACAATAACTCGTGTTATTTTGTTAAAAAATCCAACTTAAATGTTTACAATTCTAACTTAACAAACATAGTTACGCTATCGGAGACTCAAATTTGAATTTTATAATAGTGGTTTTGGTCCTGATGATCGATTATGTTTGGCTTATTCACACATACATCCGTCATTGACAAATCGTTCGGTTAAAAAAGGGAACCGCTTAAAACTGGTTAAAAAAGGGATAATCAATGATGTACAAAACAGTATGGCGTTTTGTGGACGCCGGAAACCCATTACCCAAAGCACAGAACAAATATAAATAGGTAACATCCAAGGGCACTGTAGGTAATGTCTCCCTCACTTGGTTCAGTACGGCTCACACAACGCCATCTAGCCCCAAAGCTATAAGAACCTAATAAATATAGCTGATAAATTAATTATATTTTGTACACAAAAATGTCAGTCCATCAGTGGGTAGAGTCGAACCAGCGCGCACAAAAGTAGCCTATATTATTATTCCAGGTCGTAAACTACGCATATTCCAAGTTTCATCCAGATCCGTTCAGCCGTTTCAGCGTGATTGATTAACAAACACCCATCCATCAATCCATCTAAACTTTCGCATTTATAAAGTTTATATAAGTCTATTCTATACTAATATTATAAACCTGAAGAGTTTGTTTGTTTGGTTGAACGCGCCAATCTCAGAAACAACTGGTTTGAATTGAAAAATATTTTTGTGCTGGATAGTTAATTAATAGAGGAAAACTTTAGGCTATATAACATCACGCTGCGACCAATAGGAGCGAAGTATCAATGCAAAATGTTGCAAAAAAAACGGGTAAAATTATATCACTTAAAACCCATAGACAAAGTTGCGCGCTTGTCAGCAAGTATAATAGTTAAACTTTTATGTACAAAATAAACGGTAATAGTTTAAGTGTAGTTTTCATCAACTTATCCCTACGAAGCTCACCAAGAATATTAACTATCTAAAAACGTGATCCCGAACCGCACTTATTTAAATAAAACTTTGAAAGAACAAGAGTCCCGTTAAAAGTTTTGATATTAGTTCGATATGTCCGAGTTGGTGTGGGGCGGCGTCTGCTGCGGGGCGGGCGTGCGCTCGCCGCGGCTCCCGACCGGCACTGGAGCTTCGGGCTTCGGTGCTCAGAGCTTCACGTTACTGTGGGCCGTGTCCCTTGTACTGACACTCTCGCCAATCTTCTCGGATCAGGGGCCTTAATATGACAAGTATTATCTTACAAACAATCATGTCTCAAAAACGTCTAGTTTCAAGCTTGAAGTAACATTACTTCAATACAAAGATTGTTTTTACATTATTTCATTATTTTTTAATCATCTTTATTTGATGATATGAATCATATTCTGTTTATATAACTACTATTTAAAAGTTTAAAACACACAGTAAAAGTTGCAAGCGGGCCAGTTGTAAATATCTTTGTCGTGACCGATTGACTGACTGATTGACTGACTAACCTATGGGCAGACAACGTAGATACTAAACCGCTGATCCCAGAGACATGAAATTTGGAAGGTGCATTCTTTATAGCATAATATGGAAACTCTACTAAAGGGGGTGAAAAGGGGTAAAATAGGTCTAGGATAAAATATTTTCAAAAGTACCCCTGAAATTTGGAGGAGGGGTTCTTTTATTGTTCCTGAAATTCTCGAAATTGAACCTCTAAGATGTGCAGCGGGGTTTGAAGTTTGTATGAAAAAACACTGGAACTTCCTCTTGTCTAATTATCTACACTAATATTTTATAAAGGAAAGATTTGTATGTTTGTGACGAACAAACTAAAATAAAAAACTACTGGACCAATCTTCTTTCACTATTATATTGATGGATTTTTGCGGAAGAAGTTATTTATACGAAAAACAGCTGAAAATAAATTGTAAAATGTTGATGCATCAGTTATTAAGGAAATAAAACTGTCGCTTGCAAAATTGCTCGATCAAAAGTGAAATAGGAGCGGCCGAATGGAATGCCTTACTGCAGCGTGTGGCCCGGGCACGCGTTTACGACTCTGTCAAAATAGCCTTTTTATAGCCGATGCGACGGTCCAGTTAACTTTGTCGGCGCCTTTATTGGCTTTATCAATGCTATAGCTATATATTAAAATTATCCGTCAAAAGATTTAGATCAGATATATGTATATAAGGTATAATATCTGTCTCTCGCGCAACTTTGTCTCTGCGTTTTAAGTATTACATTTTTTCCCGTTTTCGCAAGATATATTATTGATGCTTTATAGCCTTCCTCAATAAATGGACTATCCAACACAAAAATAATATATCAATTCGAACCAGTAGTTCCTGAGATTAGCTCGTCCAACCAAACAAACAAACAAACAAACTCTTCAGCTTTATATTATAAGTATAGATAAGTGTACAATGAAATAGCTATTTGATCAATTATCAATTCGAATTGTGCAATTCATAATCATATTTATGTTGTGCAATATAATATGAGTGTTCAGGCCATTTCGCCCAATGTACGTCACTTATATAGTATAGTGTTAGTATATGATCAATAGTACACTATGTAAATAGAAGCACTTTGTTTGCAAACTCAACGAGAAAATGCCCTTTCTCTACCCTATGTAGTTGTTAGCTGTAGTGACTGAGCGCGCGATGTTGCGCTAATTGGTATGAAATCAAAATGGAAACTAGAGCTAAAACTACATGAGAAATGATAATTCAATGTTTACAGAAATGTACAGAAGCGACAGCCATTAGTTAGAAAAACATTTTGCACCCGAAACAAACGGCCTAGTTCCATAAATTAAACTCCCAGCATACGAGTATATGGATTTTTAATTTTTGTGTACGCACGTTTTGGTTGAAATATTCAAAGCACATGTAGTTGTAGGTGCCCGAGCACACGTGTCGCCGCCGATTGCATTTATTGTTTGCTTTTCAATTTTCGTTCCGGGAATTTTTAGTTCCCCAAAAATGAAAATAGCGTCCTCTGTTATTACAAAGACGAAACGTGGTTTCGAGTATTCCTACCAAAGTATGTTCGTATTTTGTTTTGTATATAAGTCGTAATACTAGTACATTTTTTATTATTTTGTTGTATATAAGTACTTAGATACGTATACGGTATGTTAGATAATATTTTATGTTCTCTTGTCTTGCAATATTTTCTGTTCCACTATAACGCATTAGATAACAATTTGTTATGTTATTTTGAGTATAATAAACTTATCTTTAATTCGTTCAATGCCTTTAAATTTTGAGAAGAGCAGCCAGCATTACCTACCTATTTGTTTACTTTGAACAGTTCATCCGATTGCAAATGTTTCCTGAATTCCCAGATGATTTGAATCATTATCACGATAGAGATTAGATTCATCAAAATCAGCGACCCTATTCCTAGACCCACTGGAATACAGGTTAAAACTGTCTCGGTTTCTAAGTTTATGGTACCTTTAAGTTTCAATAATAAGTTTTTACAACATTCAAAAAATATCTATATCTACATTAGGTATGTTTTCTTTCTCGTTTTAAACTAAACTCACTATTTATTAATGTTTTAAATATTTAATTTGTCACGTAATATTTAATATTGGTCAAAATCACTTTGTGAATACCTAAGTGCAGTTGTATTGATAATTAACAAGTCCACCAAATGCCACTCATTACTGGCGTGACATGTTGTGGCCATTGAACAGTAATTAATATCACAGAGTCGAACTCGAAGCTGAGGGAAAATAAAATAATGAAACCAGTCAAAAATCGATGTTTGTCTAAATAAAAATGCCTAAATTGCCCAAAGTTATAAAATCTCAGATTGTGTCATTCTATTCCTTACTTAAGTCTACACTTCGCATGGTTCGACACGTTTTCATTTAATTAGTTGTCTTCCTTTAAACACAAGATAATAAAAGCACCTAAAAGATATTCTTTCTTCCTTTTTACAATTTAATTGCATAGATTTTGAACTGCCAAAGGCTTCAAACTTTTTTTGAATCTGTGTTTTGTTTCAGAGCGTT
Source organism: Cosmorhoe ocellata (assembly GCA_963675405.1). Classification (NCBI taxonomy): domain Eukaryota; kingdom Metazoa; phylum Arthropoda; class Insecta; order Lepidoptera; family Geometridae; genus Cosmorhoe; species Cosmorhoe ocellata. The sequence goes on along the minus strand of OY776249.1, from coordinate 11,707,905 downwards.
ATACTTATCTTAAACCTTTAAGCTATAGGCCAACGCCCTAACAGCGACCCGCTGCAACTATTCACAGTCAATCGGAAAGCATTAGCCGCAAGTTTCAAGGGCGGCCGGCGCTCACTTTAAACTAATCGATAATGACAATCGAACATAGGTACGTAACAATAGGTAATAGATACAATACACAACGCATGCAGTAGCGCAGTGGACACTGGGGACTGCCTATAGAGCGAGAGGCATTTCGCAGTATGCCTATATTGCGAATAATCTCGTAAACCTTCTAAACGATGGCTGAGTAAGTTTTGGCTACGGTCCAAAATGGTCTCATCTTTACACTCCAACCTAATATTGCTTAGTGATCGCTTATTAGCTAAGCTACGTATGCTATACGCCGTTATTATAGGATCAACTCAATGCTGTTGTTCAATATCAGTCAACACAAAAGTAGCCTAAACCGACGCACCAATGAGGGAATGAAACAAATGAGGTATGCGAGATTCTATTGGATATCAGTGGTATCTGCCTACCTCTTAGAGAAATAGGGTAGATCTTATATATTTATTGATAGACCAATGCATTTTCCCTAAGAGACAAATTAAATAAATCATCAGAAATAGTAACATACAAAAATAATAATTCAAAAGTGAAGTCTACCTTTCGAACTCATTTAATTAGCGGATTTAAAACTGAACGTTATAAAACTTAAAAAGGCCTGTGCGGGAGTGACAGCCGCGCTCACACTATATTCTAATATAAGACCCTGGAGAAGTTACACAGGCTTTTTTAGCCACAAACATTAATATTCGAGTGATTCAAATTGTTCTGTAATCTGACGTCACCTAAATCACCTTTATTAGATGTAAACAGGCCAATGATGATGATGAACTTAGATAAGAATGGTAGAAGTCACCAAGCCAGCGCCTCATGTAAAGGCCACAGCCTTTACGTGTTCCCTAAGAAACTGTTTCTGCTTCTCTGCTCCTGTTTCACGGACACTGAAACCGTATCGCCACTTCGTTGAAATGTCAGATTTGCCGCATCTTACTTATTATAAACTTAAAAGTTTGTGAAAATGTTGGTATGGATGTTTGTTACTCTTTCATGCTGAAACGGCTGAACGGATCTAGATGAAAGGGACAGAGGTAGATTATAGTCTGGAATAGCTCATAGGCTACTTTTATCCTGGAAATATATGCGGTTCTCATGAGATGGACATGTTTTTGTTATTCAAGGCAGCACGCGGGCGGAGACGTGGGCGGAAGCTAGTTTGGTTATAATTGCACCAACTACGAGAGCTTTGAGTCTAGAGAAATCACAAAAAAAAACCTTCAACTTCATTCGGCCTTCTCACGAGCTCATGAATGATTAAAGTTTAGCTTAAGCTGCGAGTGCGAGGTTTGAGACTGGCAGTTCCACCAACCTTTTAAAAAACGTTTGTTTGAAAACTATTCAGGTTTCCCAACTATTTATGGATTATTGACAATGGTCTTCAGACAATGGATCAGCGTTTTCAATTTGGCAAGGTTATTGATAGGTGTGTGACAAAAACATTGTGACAAAATAAATGCCCGACATTTCTGCCAGCCAACCCAATCTGGTTGAGAGCTAGGTCAGCGCATAATAAAACAAAGCTACGTATAATTTTAACCAGGTTTGAACGCACGAACTTCGTATCGTGAGGCAGGGGCGCTACCACTACACCACCAGTGCTCTACTTACTATATTTGTCATATTTCAGAAAAAGGTTCAATATGGATTCAAAAGGAGGATGAATTATAATAATGTGATTGAAATTAACTGAGAATTTAAAATTGCTTTGGGAGGCAATGCTTAAGTAAACCTTTTTGGTTAAGCTGTGTCTGTGACCACATCACTCACAATTTTACTTCCATAATATTTTACAAGTCAGACATAAAATCAGCGTAATGACATGACGACGTAGTTTGGGCGGGCGGAAGCATGGGCGCGGGCAGGTAGCCGCCGCTTCCGGCCGCCCAGCATGCTCCTAGTATCTAATGGTTATTGGTGTTTTCAATATTATAATTTTGCACAGTGGTTAGTTTTCTATACGTGACAGGTTGCAAGCCTATCACCGAAGAGCACTTACCTATGATGTATGTCGGTTTCCTCACGATGTTTTCCTTTACCGTTTAAGAGCATTGGAAAATGAATGGATGATGGATGGAAAATTAATGAATCTTGATTCTTGATTCAATGGAAAAACTCATTAGTGCATGACCAGGTTTGAACCCACGACCTTCGGATCGTGAGGCAAGGGTGCTACCACTACACTTCAGTGCTCTAAGTAACTAGAGATCTAAGGAGATATCTACCGAGCCTGGGGATTACAGTCGTGAGGTGATCATGTGTTTTTTCTTCAATATTATAAAGTTACTACGAAAATGTCTCGTGGAGCGATTTGAAATAAATTATCTGAACTAATACACGTTTAACTGATTTCCATAAAATCACTTGCGTAATATATTATTATTGTAGCGGTAAAAGCAGTTAGGTTAAACACAGTATAACTATAATTAGGCAGGTCTCTGAAGCTTATGTTACGAGTGTTTCACGAAGACATGAATATATTATAGCGAATGAAATCACGAAACGAAACGTTAATGTCAGCTTAGTGGAAAATACAATTTTCACGCAATGTAAAATAATCTATTACGGCTTATCTATATTAATATTACTAAGAGGTAAAGTTTGTTTGTTTGTATGTAGCAGGTAATCTCCAAAAGCAGCCGTCCGATTTCAAAAATTCTTTCATTAATGTTTAGAATTAACTTTCACGATGAATATTAATATTATAAATGCGAAAGTAACTCTGTCTGTCTCTTACGCTTTCAGGCTTAAACCGCTAAACCGATTATGATCAAATTTGGTACAAAGATAGACTAGAACTTGAGAAAGGACATAGGATACCTTTTATTACTTAGATGAGAAAAAAGCTTGGGACGAATCAGCTCCAACTCTGCTAGGTGTCCCTAACAATGTTAACAAGGTTCATAATACAAAAAAAGCGCTAGGGCCCAGCGAGTTTCTTGTCAGTTCTTCTCGGACTGGGGATAGGACTGGAATTGGCACCTAGACTCACTTTGTATGTACGACGATTCAAAATGATCTCTGTGATTTTATTGAATAAAAAGATTTTGACTTTGACTTTGGAAGAAGAAAACTGTGCTGACCCCACATAGCGTGGGAAAAGGGAAGAAAACAGATAGGTGTAGATGGAATAGTATATTCGATCGAATTATCATCAACATTTGTTAAATATAATTATTCGTAGCTCCGATTGGTAGGTACCTAGTTATCATAACCGCACGCGGAAACCAGTAATGAGAGATCGAAATATTGCAGCGTGTTCGGTTGACCTTATCATATCGGTAGGTATAGCTACTGGTATCATTTCCGATATCTGGACAGCCATGTTGGAATTATTCGTTTGTCAGAATTTCAGTTCGATTCATAAAATATTGGTAAAGCTGGTTTGTATTTCAAATTAGTATAACGATGTAGAACAATCACGGCGTAGAAACAGAAAAATAGCTTACTTTTTGGTATTTTAGGGGATGAAGACAAAATATATTTATTTACTTACTAGCTGTTTTGTTTTTTTTTTTAAATTGCCTATGGTCTTCCCTAAAATACAATCTATCTTCTTGCAAAATTTTATTAAGATACGTTCAGCCGTTTAGTCTTGATAAAGTAACATACAGACAGAGTACTATCGCATTTATAATATTAGTATGGATGGGTTGTTGTACATTTGCCTTACACTATTGGCGTTCACGTCAGTGCAGCGGTTACAAAATAAAATGTCTTTTTTTCTTAACATATTTCGTCCCACTGTTGGGCAAAGTTCTCCTAAATACAAAATCTTACAGTTACTTAATTATAATGTCTTGCAAGTTCCTCTGTCTACCTTTTTCTTAGAATGAGCCAGTGTCAGTCAACAATGAGAGTTTTTTGAATAAGTCACCAGAGTTGGGTCATCTCATAACCTTATCATGGAAGAGCACAATAGGATTTTATCCAACGCTCAAGCGATAAGATTTCTACAAAAAATACGAAAGTGATCAACAACTTTAGATAAGACTCTGTAGCCCAGCGATTACACATAATTTCTTACTATAGGTCTTAAATCTTATCCAGGAATTTCAGAAAAGTTTTTGACACTTCCAGACGTGCGGATAGAAATACCGATTGCAATATTCAAATCTTTACGTTCAACTTTGATGAGACGGATCTCGTTGAGATGCAGTCTCCGAGAAAGCGGCGAGTCGTAATATGACGGCACCTGTAAAGGACGGTCAGCTAAATTCACAAAACGAAATATTCCTTGTGATTTTATTGAATTAATATAAGTAGATTTTGTTGGGTGTGTGGCGATCTGTATAAACACTTAAGCGCACAGCGATGGTTTATGACGGTAAACGCATTTATGGAGATCGGGACTTTAATGAGTTATTTATAAACGTTGATATTTGAATCTAAAAGAGGTCCCTGTAATCTCTAAATTTTGGTAAACTTTCTATTTTATAAAAAAAAATCAAACAATTAATTTTAATTGACTGCTTCAAGAGAACTGAGATCAGAAGAAAAAATTGACTGACAATTACTTTAATAATTTTAAGGCGTGACCTATAAAAAAATATGGAAGTAGTGTTATTTCAAGCTTATAACTTTGACGCTTCTGAAACATAATGGTTTGTAAGAAAGAGCTTGGGGTAGGCCCCTGGTATAAGTCACAGTGTTCATACAGGTAATTATAGTTCTTATGTATGTCACATGTTCTCTCTAACCAGTGTGGTGTAAGTATAAGCCTTAGAGGCTCTTTAGTGCAAAATAGATTAGTTAAGATATCCTAGTGTTCTAGTAATTGTATACCTAAGGGGTGTCATATACATCGCGTGTGCCATCCGCATCATTATTACATTATTACACTAGCTATTACCCGCGACTTCGTGTGCAAAAATCCATCATCATCATCATCTTATTGCCCTTTTCCCTCGTTATGTGCGGTATACAGAATGTGATCTTCTTCCATTTCCCTCTATCATCCGTCATCTCAGTACTCACTCCTTTCTTACCCATGTCATCTTTCACACAGTCCATCCATCTTTTATTTGGCCTACCTCTACCCCTGTGTCCATCCACATTCATACTTAACACTCTCCTCGACAAATAACAAAAATCCATCAATATAACCTGTTTGTCGTGGTTTGTAAGAAATAAATACATATATGTACTTTTAAACTTACGCGATCTGAACACATTATTATTAGTATTAGAAAATATAAGGTAATTTAAACGCGATAAATACCCGTCTAATACTAATAGAAATAAATATATTTCATTTCATTTTCATTTCATTTTTAACCGGTCCGTATCAGAAGGACAATCTGACATAACGCCCTTGTGGGATGAACGGCATTGAAGGAAAACGTCTGGAATTTATTTTGCCATAATATGGGTATTAGGTCTACAAAGTATTACACCATCATAGAAAAATTACTACTTTGCTGTTAGTGTAGACGTGTAGATAAGTACCTGCCCGCTTCAATGTGTAGGTAAATAGGTCAAGTACCTAAGTACACTACCTAGTATAGAACAGTAGGTAACTCAGATTATCACACCCCATACATTTCCCAAATTAAAGTCCCGCGGCACGCACTCGCGTCGCGTGTCGCGCGTCGTTCGGCTGCGATTGCCATTGTCCAAATCATGGTCACATCATGGCCACATTTGAGAGCACTGGTGGTTTAATGGCAGTAGCCTTGTCTTCCGATCCTAAGGTCGCAGGTTCGAATCCAGTCGTGCATATGGATTTTTCTGTTCGTAAAAAATATATGCGATTACCAAGTACTGTTAAACGGTGAAGGAAACCGGCATGTTTTAGAACCTATAAAAATGTTAGAAGATCCTTTCACCACACTGGCTCAAAAAAAGAACTAATTAACACAATAAGACGAAGAAGAAGAAGAAGAAATGGCCACACTGTGCGCCACCGGCACTTAATATAGGAGAGAAAACATGCTCACGACTGTAATCCCCAGGCTCGGTAGATATCTCCTCAGATCTCTAGCTACTTAGATCTTTTGAGGATAGCTAAAGAGAGTCAGAGGCGCGTCCAAACATTATATTTAGCACATGCCCCCATTTTGCACACATTCCGTACGTGACAGGTTGCAAGCCCATCGCCGCTTATTTGACGTTTGCCTATTTTAATTCCCAACGTCCCCCAGGCATCCTGAATGTCAGCAAAGGGTGGCCACATCGGACCGACATTTTTATTATACTTTTAAATGCCACCCACAAGTTTTATGCGATACTTTACCTAGGTGTGGCCGTACCGTGAAATTTTACTGTGTTATATACTCGTCCAAGCTTATTATATTAAGCACTGGTGTAGTGGTAGCACTCTTGTCTTCTGATTGTATGGTAATAGGTTCGTGGCCTTACCAGAAGCTCCTCTTCGGGCAATATCAAAGTAATAAAACTTTGAGATTTCGTACCATGACGTATTTGAAATTTATAATTTTCAATTTGTATTGAAGAAGTGTTACTAGGTATAAGCTTAAAACATTGATGTTTCTGAAACTTAATGGTTTGTAAGAGATTGTGGTAAGCGCCTGATCGTATAAGAATGGATTTTTCGAAAAAAATGTGTGTGTAAAAGCCTATTAAGCATCTTGTTTTATTTTACACTAGCTTCTGCCCACGGCTTCGCCCGCGTGGTACCTTGAAAAACAAAAACAAATCTATCCCACGGGAACCGTACATTTTTCCGGGATACAAAGTAGCCTATGTGCTATTCCAGGCTATCATCTATATCCGTGTCAAATTTCATTCAGATCCGTTCTACCGTTTAAGCGTGAAAGAGTAGCAAACATACATCCATATATTATTACAAACTTTCGCGTTTATAATATTAGTAGGATTCTGTCTGTTCGAATGTTCCATGTCAGCCGATAGTTCAGGATTGAAAAAGGCTGTAAATAACGTTCTCGAGCGAGGCTTGACGGGCCAGGGTCGGAGTCTCGTAGGCTGCCAACTCTTCAGATTGGCAGCTCGCGTCACGGAGCCAGCTCGAGCCGTCCATCACATAGTTCCAGCTAGGTCTGTGATCAGTATGTGTTTGGGGTGTATGTATTCATGTATGCGTATTCCCTTAGCTGTAGTTGGAGCCCAAACGGCTAATTAATAATAACGACTACATAGGTTATTATAACACAATAGACGTGTTTGTAGGATTTATCTATACTATCTATACTAATATTATAAAAAGGAAAACTTTGATTGTTTGTTTGTTTGTTTGAAATGAATAGGCTCCGAAACTACTGAACCGATTTGAAAAATTCTTTCACCAATGTGTAGAATGAACTTTCAGGATGAACATAGGCTATATTTTATGTAGGTACTTCGCGGGCGACGCCGCGTGCAGAAGCTAGTTTAGAATATAATCACTTTGCAATGTGTGGGCATGCGCCAAATATCATTTTTGGACGTGCCTCTGACTCTCTTTAGATATGCTCAGAGATGTAAGTAACTAGAGATCTGAAGAGATATCTACCGAGCCTGGGGATTACAGTCGTCAGTGTTTTATTTTTCTTTCTGACCAAAACTACCTACCCAAAAATCACACGTAGTAAGCTCGCATTAAGGAACATATTGATTGCACCAACATAAATTCGGCAAACTAAATGATTGTGTGTATGAACAAATCATTACGTTATAAAAATATAGTATTTACCTTGTGATGCATAGTACCTAAGTATAGGTAACCTAGCATAAAATCGGTCAGCTGTCTTCCGGCAAAGTATTGAAAGCTTTCAGGTATATCAACAAAGGCTCGCGCGGTCAGACGCCGAGGCGGGGAAATAATAAAAATGTATCTAACTACCGTGAGGTAGCGAATGTGTACAATGTACCTATCTGTGTAATATGGGGCTACACAACAACGAAACACTAAATAAAAATAATTCACATATTTTACATAAACAAATCATTAACACAAGCATGTTTGTATGTATAATTATAATTGAATAACGGGTATTTATCACGTACCTATTTTGTTTTTATTCCCGACGTTTCGAACACATTACAGCGTTCGTGGTCGCGGGCAGACTCACGAACGCTGTAATGTGTTCGAAACGTCGGGAATAAAAACAAAATAGGTACGTGATAAATACCCGTTATTCAATTATAATTATGTCATCAAATCACGGAAGTTTAAAAAGTTTAATGTTTGTATGTAACCTCAAATCGGTCACCTTTCTACTCATTTCGATATTTTAAAAACTTTTTTAGCCTCGATTTTAGAGCTCATTTAGCTGATAGTATGAAGATGGAACAATAAAAGATTGGTTGATAAAGAGTTATTTCATGAAGGGTACATTTGAAATTAACTTATATTTTACGATAACATTTTTTTTTTTTGCGAACAATGACGAAAGTGAGAGCTGTTCTTAAGAATGCGCTTACAAACGAACAGCATTTAATTTTTATTTATCTAGATGTGTTATTTTAATCTCTAGATAAAAATCAACCCCTATTTCCCATGGTCACGGCATCACGCGTGAACGGCTGAACCAATTTCGCAAATCTTTTTTTGTTGTGTTTGTTATTATAAAGAAAAGGTTCATGGATATTCACAGTAAAGACAGGACATCTATCGGGTCAGCTAGTTAGTTATAAATGTCCTAGGCCCTACGCGACTTGTGCGTTGAGAGCCGCCGGTGCCAGCCGTGATTAATGACCCCTAGATGATGGTTCTACCATGACACGCTCTATTTCGGTGGAGAATTAATATTGGGGTACCTCCACTTCAGGGCTTTGTCAATGAAAAGGTCACCTATTTTATTATGACAATTCAAAATAATCCTTGTGCTTTACTGTATAAAAATTACTTTGATTCGTAGATGACTCGCTTTGTTAATGCTAATTGATTTGAAACGTTTGTTGTGGCCTTCGTTCAATAAATAGTTCAGTTCCTTGACAGTCGCATTTCTGGACGCGTATACGTATATACTCGTAGATGTCTTCTCAGAATGAATTTAAATGTACCTTTGAAGGTGGGTGCAAGAGTTGGAGTCACGCACAATACTCGCTACGTTAAAAGAACAAAGATCTCATATCTCTAATTTTGAGTACCTAATGAGTTTTCGTTACGCAAAATTAGAGTTCGTTATTTTGATATAGATGGCGACTTTTCTAGTTTCTAATGTTTTAACGTCGTAAAATACCGACTTGTTGATTTTATTTTTTAATGAAGCTAGCAATAGACAATGACATATTATGCAAAGAGAGGCCTATACCCAGCGGGGGGTGAAGTCCGGTTGCGGATGATGATGATGAAGTTACCTACTTGTCAAGGCTTAAAAAAGGGATAGGCATGAAAAATAATATGTAGGTTAAGTCATCATCATCATCTTCTTGCCCTTATCCCACTAGGTGGGGTCGGCACAACAGGTTCTCTTCCTCCACTCTCCCCTATCATCCGTCATCTCGGTAGTCACGCCCTTCTTACACATATCGTCTTTCACACAGTCCATCCATATTTCCAATATGTAGGTTAAGTATTTACCTTAATTAAAAAACCTACAAGAACCTGTAAAGAAAACCTGATAAAGAAATATAACTCACTCAAAAGACTTCTAGCCTGCCATGGGTCCACGCTCTGTATCCAAGCGGCCCTGACGCGGCGCCCCCATTGACACAGCCGTCGCAGTAATGACGAACCAAGAGTTACGACAGCACACGGTGATTCTGGAATAAATTGCCCTACTTACTTTCCCAATAACGTGAAGCTGGCTGATTTAGGCGCCATCACCCCGAGCGAGTTTATCGTGGCGAGTCTGCTCTTCTATCTTCGGGTCATCTTCACGAGCGATTATTCCGCCGGCGGATCGCCGCGTATCGCAACAGATCGCCACGAGACCGCGAAGGATTACCACGAGCCGCAACAAGTCGGCCGAGCTCAGTGCGGCGACAGGGGAGACGCTGCAATGTGGTCGTGATCGCGGCGAGTCGTTGAGATTTGCTCGTCAAAGCCACTCGACGCCACAACAATGCCGCGTGGCGCACGCTCATTGTAACAGAATTACGCGGCAGACGATAATATCGTCGCGATTCACTCGCTCGTCGAGGTGGCGCCTTAGTTGGGATGTAAAAACTACAGACACCTAGTACCGGCTTATTCTAGATATAGTAGATGAAGTAATCCAAAAGGGTGTTAAAACTCGGGGCCCACTCTGTTATGGGAATTCTTAGGCCACCAATTCTTATGCCAGGATAGATCAGCCCCAAAAAAACTTGTTCCGCAATACTATCTACACTAGCGGTCATTGAACGATAGATATCATATCTCTATTCTCCCACACACTATCTTTGTATGTAATATCTTACTTCACTTTCATAACTTACATTGATTTCTTACCTTTTTTCTCTAAGCTGTAGTAACCCACTTTAGTTTGCAGCATATTCTGCTTATTTTACATCTTTGCTGCACGTAGGTGTAAAGTTAAGAAGTAACCCAGTAGTTTCTATATCATAGGCATTGAACCCACGAACTGACTAACGTCTATTTACTTAGTACGGGCAATAGCGTAATAGGGCCCTACCTAGGTATTTAATTTTCCCTGTAACACTTTATAAGTAAGCTACGGTTATTTAATTTATGCTGTAAATTTGATTGCATGACTAAGCGTCAGTCCCAGACCCGCCTAGTACCTACCTACCTATCTACACAGTACATAAACACGCTTCATCAAAGTGGACTGATAACAACATACCTACTGTGAAATGCTTCATTAGTAGAGATGGGCCGAATGTGGTTTGAACCGAATCCGAACTTCGGCCGAACATTCGGTTAAAATCAAAAGTTCGGCCGAAGTTCGGCCGAACTTCGGTTCAATTTCGCGCGCTTTCTCGAGAGCGACACGTCGTTTTTTCGCAGGCAGGAAACGTATCTATATGAAAAAAAAACGTAACAAACTTCTGCCAGATAAGGCAGAGTCTTCGGTATTTTAGCACCATAACCTGCCTCTAGTAAATTTTAAATATGAGTGAGTAGATATATGAGAAAAGTTTGTTTAATTTGATCGTTGAAAAAAATACCCTTTAATTGTAATGAAAAATACTTGATGTTAATGAATGTTTAGTTTGTGAACCAAAAACGTTATTTTTTTTATTCTTTTTACGAAATTTACAATCAATTTTGTAATAGTACCTACCTATGTCTAATTTTTATGTCTAATTAAATTAGGCAGAGATTTTCAAGACTAACTAAAAAGTGATTAAAAGACTTTATTTTATTTACAGTAATGCTATTCTAATTCTATTAAATTTCACTCACAATAGTGCAAGTAGGTATTCATTTTCTTGTACCTAATGTTCGGCATCTGAACCGAATTTCGGCCGAATGTCGAAGTTCGGTTCAAGCTGCCGAAATTCGGTTGAACCGAATGTGAACCGAATTTCGGCCCATCCCTATTCATTAGTCAAACTAGAACATACCTGTAGCTTCAAGGTCTTCGTATTCCCCTCTGAATACCCTACACGGAGTCATGGCTGTTCCGCACTTCACAACACAATTATCCACATTTACCTACTGCTGGTTGATATCATTTTGTTGAGCGTAAGCGCATCGCTCGCACGGTAAACACGACATGAGACGAGAACAAATTATATTTTGTAGTTACGCAGTCTATCTACTATGTGTATAATTATGTTGTTAAGTAGATTGTGTTTATTTAAATCGCACTGGTTTGCGATGCATTAAGGTACCTAGGTAAATTTAAATAAAGACTAAATTCATAGGTACCGAAGTCAGCATTTGCCCGATGTAAGTAGATAGGGCGTTTTAATCTCAAATCTAAATATACGTGAGGTGACTAAAAGATAAGAGCTGCTATCAAAAGTAACTGCAGTTGGAACTACTGAAGAAATCATTACAGAAGGAAATAATAAACTTATGCACTTATTTCAAGATTTTATTAAAACAAAACTATCTAGCGACTGATTCTCTTACCGACTAAAAAATATCGATAATCAAATGATTATACAAATGTTTATGATTTGCACAAAAACATGTTTTAGAATTATGCAAGCAATTCCACTTCCGCACTGAATGGAACATATACAATAAAAAAATATTATGCTAATTTTTAATTAAGATACGTTTTGCTAAATTTACAATGCTATTAAAAAATAGGCGCGCGCGAATATTGAAACGCGCGTTACAGGGTCACATGTCGACAATATAGTCGACATCTCGCCTCGCAAGACACAACTTATTTTGATCTACCCATATTTTTTTTGCGACGCGACTCTTGCCATCGTTTCAAAAGCGAAACAGCGATATACTTAATCGGGTCAAAATGTTTCACGGAGTAGACAAGATAATCTGGTTCTAACCACGACATCACAGAATACTAAATAACATTTAGTGCTTATGGTATTTTTTGTTCACAACTCCCTCAATACAGAGGGTCTACCATGAGTTTTCACAATCTACACTCGCTAGCGACTGTAGTTACAAAAATGTATGAAAATATTGTACAGCGCCTCTAGCGGATAATTGGGTACTAAAACCTCACGTAGCTAACTATCCTACGTCACAGCGTACTACAGCGACTGTAGTTTGCGCTCATTCATTTGTGATTAATTTTTTTTCATATCAAGTGAAAGGGCTTGAGTTGTAGAATACTATGCACTATGACAAATTAATAAAAAAAATCAAAATGGCCGCCACCACAAAATGGCGGGTAAGGTTTGTGTCGGGGGTTTTAAATTTTTTTAATTTAATTTAACTTTTATTAAGTAAGTGTACAACTGTTTATATTGTGCTTAAACTGTTGAACTCTAGCTGTTGTTGAGAAGGGGCGCCGCGTCGCTGTCCTCCGATTCAGACTTCTCACTTTCACTCGTCACTGCAAAAGATAATGTTTTAAGAGTGATTATAGTCAAAACAGTAGGTAATGTTAGTTTTTGAAACCACACAATCATTGTTCAAAGGACTTTAGCCTCTATGCTAAAAACTGCAGTAGCTTCCGAATGAGTTTGCTGTGCTAATAGCCTACTCGTCCGTCCCATTGGACCGAAGCGAAAGATTTTGAGAATAAGCCATTCTACTCAACGGTTTCCTTATTATTCACACCAAACAATTTTAGTTATCTCGTAAAATATTACTTAGTTACTTTTTAAATGTACCCTTCGTGAAATAACATATTATCAACCAATCTTTTTTTGCTCTAACTTCATGCTCTGCGGTTGACAGACGAGCTCTCAAATCAAGGTTATAAACTTTTTCTAAAATGACAGTAAATTATCGAATTGAGTAGAAACGTCCAATAGCACGTGTAAGTAACGGTAGTACGGGGTGTATACAAATCACTGAATTAGTGAATAGAATTTTCGCATTTGTAATTTTAATAAAAAAAATATCAGGAAAACATGTGAAAATGTGTATAAATTTACCAAATAGTTCTTATTCACCCCAGTCTACCGTACCTGACAGTCTAGGTTCGTTAGGTCGCTATGTGAAAATATTAAAATCCGAATTGCCTTACCTCGAGCAGTAGGTTCGTTAGGTTGCTATTAACTTTATTTTGGCAAAACACTCCGCTCAATTCCAATGTAAACTACCCCAAGGACATGCGTCTAACAAATTAGCCAATACAAAATCTTTACTAGTGTCATCCAGCTCTAGTTTGGTCTATTCACTAATACTTCCAAAATAAAAATTATACTACATTACAAAAATACATTAAATACGCCTTTGATTTAAACCCCTTACTACAATGATCACTAAATACTTCTAATATTATCTAAAACTACACCTACATACCAATTTCCTTAGTCTATACTAATATTATAAAAAGGAAAACTTTGATTGTTTGTTTGTTTGTTTGAAATGAATAGGCTCCGAAACTACTGAACCGATTTGAAAAATTCTTTCACCAATGTGTAGAATGAACTTTCAGGATGAACATAGGCTATATTTTATGTAGGTACTTCGCGGGCGACGCCGCGTGCAGAAGCTAGTTTATAATATAATTATCGTAAACGGTGAAGGACAACATCGTGAGGAAACCGGCATGCCTTAGAACCAAAAGTTCGCGCCTATTCCCACTAGTTCAGTTGTCCAGTTCAGTTGACTGAACTAGTGAGATTTCTTTTCTCGTTTGTTCAGTTGACTAGACTAGTGAGATTTATTTTCTCGTTTGTTCAGTTCAGAAATCGAAGGTCCTGGCTGGCAACCTGTCACGTACGGAATACTAACTATTGTGCAAATGTTCGGACGTGCCTCTAACTACCCTCTTTAGATATTCTCAAAGATTCAAGTAACTAAAAATCTAACGAGTCTGGGCATTACAGTTGTGTTTTTTTAATACATTTAAATATGTGGAAGAAAACATGTCAACCCCAAATCCATGGGAAAAATAATGGCAGGAAGATGATGAATTCTAAAGAAATGTGCTTCTAGTAGTTAATTTTCTATTTACAAAGGGCATTGCATACCTTATTTGCATAGTATTTTTAGTGAAATAGACAAAATCTACAGGATGTACGTGAGGACAAGAAGAAAAGTTAGACAAAAGCTAACATGCATTTTCCAAAGCCGAAGACAAAAATTAAGCACAATGTACAATAACATATCACCTTTATTATGGTTATTATGTTATGTTATGGTACGTAAAGCATAATATAATAAATAAATAATATTGAACAATAAACACAATGCCATCTAGCCCCAAACTAAGCATAGCTTGTACCTACTGTTGGAACTAGATAGCTGATAGATTAATTATATACTTACTTATTTTAATACATACATAGAATATATAATAACAGTAGATAGAAATCATAACGTCATTATTTTACTTATCTTGCTAGCTCCTTTATGAAATAACCCCGACCAAAACGTAGGTAATACAAAACTTTGAAGATGGCATAGCGATGGCGCAATGTAGTTAATTCCTTTGCTTCATAAATATTTAAAAATGCGAGACATCACACAGTACTAACAGTGTATAAACTGGCAGATATCTAGCTGATGCAACAGGTTTTGAATAAAACAAGCGACAGAAAATGTACATTAGCTTATATTTGACATATAAAATTCACGCAACAGTATGTATAGGGCCGAAGGCCGTACAATATCCAACACATATTTACAGTATCTACAGTGCCCGCCAAATAAAATGGCACACCGTAAGAGATTGGTCAAACACATTTCCATGGCAATTGTTACATTAGCGCTACATATCCGCTATAACTGAAAAACTAATGTTTGTACTCTTTCTAATTATTGAGATGCCAAGTTATTTTAAGGCACTGTATATCGTACAGTACGGTAGTTTGAGCTGTTCCGATATTCTCTAGCGATTTTAAACCGTATCTATATTGCAATACAATAACAATTAGCAAGCGTCCTAGCATTTATACTATTGCATAGAACAGAGATAGAGCGAATAGGGAAAGTTTGTTAGTCGCAGCCAACACCGAATCTATAATGAACCCTATGTTCTAAACGATAAGGTTCATTACGGATAGTTAGTACAAGGAGACGCATTCAATGCAATATTAAACAGTATTGTGCAACATGGGGTTTGACATATAAAATTCTTGTTGAGGATGGTATTTTGAATCAGTAGCTATCTCCCTCACGTTCGCTTTGTATCTTATTTTGCGTCCTTCTCTCTCCAAAATAACCCGAGACTAGAATCACTATTACTTCAATGACACTGTGTTTCAATACTATCGCAAGAATATTTTTAATATTAACTTTAAAGATAGTTAACTAACCACTTCAGATGCCTTTCTCTGGGTATTTATTTAACTTAAAATTTTCAATCGGTCAAATATTTTTCAATAAATGAGTCAATTTAAAAAAAATCTTTCAATATGTTTCCATTTTACAAATTTATATATCTATCTACAGTTCACAGTAGATATCTATTGCCTTATCTGCGGATAGTTTGAACTCGGTCAACTGTTCTATCTTTCATAAATAACTAATTTATCCAAAGTCAGCTGGGGTAACATACCAGCCGCTACAAAATTTTGTCGGTGCTTTTTTCGAGTATGTTGTCTCATTCGCACGAGAAGGAGCGAGACAAAATAGTCGATAAATTTTATCGTGGCACTCATGTTAGCCCTGCTGATTTACCGAGATTGCACTATCGAATTATATCGTGAATACGTCACATTCATAAACTTGTAATTTAAATGTAGTGCATGCAAGTGTAACCTACAAGGGCTAGATAAGTACTAGATAATTTCACAACTTATATATTAAAGTAATAAAGAACTTTCAACACACCACCCTCTTGTCTACATAATATCGTGTCTACTGCATTAGCTCTAACCTCGCCAAAATAATCATAGAATATCTATTTGTTACAATTTACCGTAAAACAACCTACACCAAACATGTTTCCACCGTCCCGCGGTTTACATACCAAATATATTAATCAAAAATAACAATTTTGGCAACGAGAACCGATAAATAATGGGCGATTCTCCTCTACAGTTTTATCATTGTTCTCACTATTTGTCATTGTTCGCAACAATTTTGGTTATCTCGTAATTTTAAATGTACCCTTCGTGAAATAACTTATTAACAACCAATCTTTTATTGCTCTATCTTCATGCTGTCAGCTTGAAAGACGAGCTCAAAAATCAAGGTTAAAAAAAGTTATTAAAATAACGACATAAATATTAAGATGAGAAGAACCACCCTAATACACAAATTTATTAATGAAAACAAATTTAAATTATATCCCAAGTAAAATAAACCAATAAGTAATATTCGTCACTTACTGCTCAGAACTGTCTATGTATATCCAATTTTCGGGATTCTTATCTACAACAAAAATAAATTTTACTCTACATTCTAACTTTTACAAACAAGTGATTATCAAACTATAGTCACTGTTATACGGATTCGCACGATCCTCGAACTTTCACCGGAATCTCAAACATCCCCGCAAACTTGCACATTTTATTATTAGTAATGATTTATCTGCAGTACCAAGCGTATATAGAATGTACGTATGAGCATCATTTTGAAAAGTGTTAACCACATCAATATAAGCACGAGTTTTAGTGGGAGGACATTAACACCGGGTCGGTTAGTTACGGACGGGGGGGTACTGTGTAGTCAACCCAACCCATGCTCATTGCTCACGATGACGTATCAAAACCGATCTTAGCACTAGTGCCTCTATTCTTAGTCCCAAGTCCAGAGCAAGTAACTTCAAATATCGCTCTATTCGGTGCCTGCAGTACACTACAACGATTAATATTATTATTATTTTGCTTATCTAAACTATTTTTTTGCCAAACTCGAATGCATCATTATTGCCTATAACATTGACCATTTTAAGTACCTAATTAAAAAAGAAAAAATAATTATATCCGAATATATACATGTATATAATGTGACGACTTTAAACATTGATAATGAACAATACAATTAAGTTAGAATTTCGATATTTTCATTGACGATCAACAATCAATTTATTATCGCTTCCTAACCCGTTTCGAATGGACGAAAAGTTATCTCAATGTACAAGTTTTAAATCGCAACAACGGGATCTTTGCGGTTTTATTGAACTCACTAGATGGCGCTTTCTAATATAGCCCTGTTCGTGTGAAATGTAACAAGTAAACTGATGTCAATATATAAAACAACGACACAACGTCACACAATCTATCTAAGGTCTATAAGTCTACTATAAGACAATTACGAAAATATGTTGGTTCATAATTTATTGAAACGAACCATTTAGTTATAGCTAATTATTTTGTAAAGAAGAAATATCTTATTTTAAAAATTTTAACTACTAATGGGCTGTTTTATTGCATCGTTATTATTCCAAAAGATTAAGGTCACATTTCTAAAATATGTTGTGACAACTCTATGTTAATACTAGTTGTGAGTAGCTGAGCTACAATTTGTAAACGGATACCACGAAACACATGGCAGAAGGTTTATCAATATATTGAATTTTAAAAGTTATGAGTGAATAGTTAACAAGTTTATATAACGACATTATTTTTTCTGCGCGTAGTAACAGCTCTATATAAGAATATTGTCTCGGCAAGTAAACGGCTGAGCAGAGAAAATGTTATAACAATTTTATTAACGATTAGTTTTGCAACAGCACTAACGCTGAGCACTTTCGAAAATGTTCCAACTGCTCTATTAGCTGAGCAGTGAAAATATTGTAACAACTCTATTATCTACCAGTGTATCAGCGTCATAGCTGAGCAGTTTGAAACGTAACAAGTCTAGTGTTGTAACAGCTCTATGCCTGACTATGTCTCTTTCCTTGTCGCTGCGTGTTGCGGCGAGAGTTCGTACCGTTTCTCTCGTTGCTCTTCTGGCTGACAGAGACAGGCGAGATAGGCGGATACTGGATCCGGAACAGGCGGATCTTGAGGTGGTCGCAGATCTCCAGGCAGATCTGACCGCAGTAACGGAGCAGGTCCCCACATACCCATATCTGGAATTTATATTGAAATTATACCTCAGAATCATCATTTTCCTGCTCTTTTCCCACGTTATGTGGGGTCGGCACAACGTGAGATATTCTTCCATATCCCTCTATCATTCGTCATCTCAGTACTCACTCCATTCTTATCCATGTCATCTTTAACACATTCCACCCATCTCTTCTTTGGCCTACCTCTACGCCTGTCATCCACATTCATATCTAACACTCTTCTCGTCACATGACATTCATCTCTTCACATAACATGCCCATACCACGCTAACCTATTACTTCTCATTTTTTCCGTCACCGGTGTCACTTATAGACATCGTCTGATATACTCATTCCTTACACATTAATTATACCTCAGAAAAATATAACCGAAAAGATTTAAAAAACAATACTACCCGCGACGGAGGTGTATGCGTTTAGACCACTTAGTAACTATAACAGATCACTGGTTTAGACCGAGATAATGTTTGTGTGTGCAAAAAAATAATGTTTCCACCAAAGGTTTTACCAATTTGAATACCGTTTTCTGTAAGTTTTGTTTATGACAGTCAGGGGTTACATAATATTTCTTTGATTAATCTATAGGTACTTATATTATGAAGAGGAAAGTTTTGTATTTTTGTTTGTAACGAATAACTCAAAAAGTACTTGTCCGATTTCAAAAATTTTTCTTTCACCATTAGAATGCTACATTATCCCTGAGTAGCATAGGCTATATTTATTACTAGAAAAAATTAGGGATCCCTACTAAAACTTCAATAATGTAACCCAAGGTATAATAATTAATGGATATTTGCGGACGAAGTCGCGGGTAATAGCTAGTAAAAAAATAAACTGCCAAAAATAAACTAGAATCCGATTAAAATATAACTTTTTCTCGTCGGACAAAAAAATAAGCAGGTTTAATGCCCGCCTTCCACTAAAAAAGCGGAAACTGAGCTAATGATCTGAGCGGATTGAAATTGTATTGAAATCCGCTCATTCACAGTGGAAGCACTCCTATGAAAAAAGCCGTTGCGAGTTAAACGGAGCCCGCTCCGCTTGCAGTGGAAGGCGGGTTTAAGCGTAAAACAGATACTTCAATAGCAACTTGAGGTAGCATCAAGAAGGTACTTACCGTGCATAACCATAGCACTATGTACTCTGGAACTGCGTTGTTGAAGTACTGGTTGAGGAACAGCATGGCGGGGCCGAGCAACGACCAATCATAATACTCCATTTCGCTTTTCGTCATATGAGCCACCTGGGATTTGAAATAGAACCTTATATCGCACACCATAAAGATAGAATTACAAGTAATTAATATTATGCCTAGTTCTAATTACAGAGAGCTGGTGGTGCAGTGGTAACACCTCTGCCTCACAATCCGAAGGCCGTGGGTTAAAACCTGGTCACCAATGAGTTTATCCATTCGAAAAAAATATGTGCGCAATGCCAGTGCTCTGAAACGGTTAATGAAAACATCGTCAGGAAACCGGCATACCCTAGAAGTAGAAATTCGAAGGTGTGTGCCATAGATTAGTATTCTTATAAGCGGCGATGGGCTTGCAACCTGTCACGTATGGAATACTACTGGACTGTGCAAAATGCATGATTGGAAGTGCCTCTGACTACCCCTTTTAGATATCCTCAAAGATCTAAGTACTTAAGTAGAGATTTGCGAAGATATCTACCAAGCCTGAGGATTACAGTCGTGATCATTTTGTCTAGTTCCACACTAGAAATTTGATGCGACTAATTCGCTGAACGAATCTTATTTGACAAGGAGCTAGTCTATGTCTATATCTATACTAATATTATCTATACTAGATTTGATTGTTTGTTTGTTTGAATTGAATAGGCTCCGAAACTACTGAACCGATTAAAAAAATTCTTTCACCAATGTGTAGAATGAACTTTCAGGATGAACATAGGCTATAATTTATGTAGGTACTTCGCGGGCGACGCCGCGTGCAGAAGCTAGTCTATAATAAAGAGGAAATTTTGTATTTTTGTTTGTAATGAATAAACTCAAAAACCACTAGATCGATTTCAAAAATTCTTTTACCGTTAGAATGCTACATTATCCCTGAGTAACATAGGCTATATTTTATATATTAAAAAAAGCAATAGAGATACTTTTGCTAACCGTGTGAAGCCGGGGCGTGTTGCTAGTAATATAAAAAGTTGAAACAACTTACCACAAGTCGGTTGGTGACTTTAGCGGCGACCATCCCAAAAGCGAGGATGTATAGCGCCGGGTGGTTCTCGTACACATGAGACTCGCTCTTCTGGAAGATGATGAAGGCCGGAACCACCACCAGCGAGAACGGGATCACGGGAGACAGGATGCTGGTGCCCTGTGGACGTCAGAGGTGTACCTTGGTCTTTCAAGGGGGGCAGGAGAGAGAGAAGCAGTCTTATTGAATTTAAGGCATTGAGTTACTTGTTTTGTTCAATTATTAATAAAAAGATTTAAAATAAAAATACAAAAAGTTACATTTAGTTTATCTTCTGTTTCAAGTTTAGTTATTGCAATTTATATTTTATTAGTAGAAGCTCGAAAGAAGCTCGTTATAGTCAAAATGCTAATAAAATAAGCTTTTAGACGGTTAAGACAGCTATCTCTATAAAAGGGTCCAAACTAGCACTTAAAACTACCATGCAATGACAAGCCGAACGGCACAATACAACATGCAAAAGCTTAAGCTAATGAAGATGAAAGTGCAGAAGAGATCATGCAGTTATACCTCGCTGTAACAAAAAGGAAGTTAAAGAGCGCCATAGAGACGACAACACTTATAGATTTTGATATTGTACGGAGCATTCGCGAGTCCAAACAGCATCCGCTGAACTTAGTAGTGTCTCGAGGCGCTCAGTAACCTGCTTTGCGTTCCGGCGAGGCTGACACACAGCACAACACTACAGAACGGACAGATGTCACATCGAGCGCGACCAGCCTGCCTCACGAGGCATTCGTGCGAGCTTAGCGCCACGCCGTTAGTTGTGCAGCTGTTACATCGTGTTATTGTGTTATAACACAAAAATATCCTTACTGCTACCGTGGAGCCGTTTTTCCCCACTCCGCCCCTCATAATGACGGTAACGTATCCCACTATGAGGTAGATCGTGAGGACCACTACCGCATAGTTGGATAATAGGCTCAAACTGATGTTTATCGTTGGCAGCTGTAGTGTTAGACCGTGTGGTGACCGTGTGACGTCATGCGGTTAGTCCGATGACCGGGGCCCGACCGTCGACCGTCACAGAGAAAAGAAACACATACATGCCATTAATATCGATGAATGATCCAACTCTAGGACTGGAAACAAAATTAATTGTGCTGTCTTCACTCATTGAGAGAATTATTGCGAGGTACAAATGTAGGTGACAATTTAGTTCAAACTCTGTGATGTTTATACCAAAGATGTAATGGCCAATCACCGGCTGGATTTTAAAATGAATGGACGATCCGGTTCTCAGTTTTTTTATTTACACAATGAAAGACACACGTGGGTATCATGCGGTTTCCAGTTTTTAATATTTTAAATAATTTTTGATGGGACGATTCAGTCACGCGTTGTCATTTCTGTCTCTTCATAATTTTAACAGACAATTTAGTAAAATGGATTGGTTCGTCTTTGTATCCCACCATTCATTAATACTTGAATAAATGCATGCACTGTGATCAACATCAACCCTTAGTTTAAGTCCATAGATGATTTCACCCATTCAGACTGGGGACTATAAAGCTTGTCACTGACCTAAAAAATTCCCAATCGCACTAGCTGTGAGAGCATTATAACTTTTGGAAGTCAAATATATTTGTAATACATGACTGAAACGTCTATAAACACCACCATCCCGATATATCTGTAATCTGTCTTATGCACAGCTCTTACTGCGACAGTGGATCCATTTTTGCCGCATCCCCTATACCGGAAGGTGGACGCGAAGTTGAGGATAAAGAAACACTGCAGCCCATTGCACATGGTGGTGACTAGCAGGCACCAAGGCACGCTCAGTCCTGGGATCTGTATACCCGAGAACCGTTAGTACACAATGCTATGCCAACTCAAGGATCCCGAGAATGTTAGCTAGAGTATTCCGCTGAAGGAGTTTGTAGGCCTTCAAATAAAACCGTCATAAGTCTAACGACGCCGACGGTTTGGTATGGTTTGTTTTTTATGGCGGCAGGAAGAAGAAAGTGTGCAAACCTTTCTATATATTTATTACAACGTCAATGTTTTTCTTCGTGCCGCCATATTTAAACACATTTTAAAATAGTGGCCAATGAATCTAAACTAAAACCAATTCCCATTATTTTTTTATGTTTATTATGCGTCGTACTCGTTTCGCTTATATGGAGCTTGAATGTACTCCCGTCACTTGCAGCTGGTCGTCCATCGATGTGAAATGAGTGAAGACCCACGTAGCTCGGACAAAATAAAAGACGCACCAGCCACATTTATCAACTTAAACATACTAAGACATGACAATACTAGCCTCTACACAAGTCACCGTCGAAGACACGAATCAAATAGCCCATCAATAGGAGTCAACGGCATTGCGTATCGATGATTTTTAGCCATTTAAAAAGGTTATCTGATTAATTTTGAGGCGATAAGTGTCGTCGACGGTTATTTGTCTAGAAATCAGTAACCTACAGGTGACAATAATACCGATCTAGACCATGCTCCATGTTAAGAAATAAACGAAATAAAAACAGTGAGCATAATCCAATGTGTCGAAGTACTTGTGGTATTGTAAATACATGCTATTAAAAAAACCCACATGATAAGCGATGGTACCAACTGTATCTCAGTCATCGATCAAAGAAGCGATAGGGTAAGTACGCATTTACACACGGAAATCAACTCACTGCTACACTTCATAAGGTTCATACCAAATTAACTCACACGTTGTTATTTATTTGCTTGTGTAAGTAAACTATTGATTAACGAAATAATACTAAAATCCGATAAAATGTTTGCTAAAAATACAAACGTGAAGACAGACAATCTTGAGAGAAGGAAGAAAGACTGTACAAAAGACGTGAGAACTTTATAGTTTCACCTGCATTGGCTTTTCAGTTAGAGGATATTGTTAAAATGAAAGCAGATGATCGTGTGTAAATGACAAAGACTAAAGAGATGCCAATAGAAACAAACACTATGTTAAATCAACCGATGTATTGACAGGAAGATTCAACCCAACTCGACGCACGGCTTCTAGTGGCGGCTTGGGACGGCGTACATAGGGAGTACAATTATGTAACATTAAATTAAGGAAACTATAAAATTATGTATTATTTAACATTTACGACAATATTTATGTCTATTTTATCCACAATAGGGAAGTAGTTACTTTACAAGCCATGATACCGTTCATCAAACTACCGATGTTACTACATTTACTGCTACGAATAAAATCATCTTTCCAGAGTATTCTCAACAAATCTAGTTACGTCTATTTTACTAAATTCGTCGACCCGACACTACGATCTACTCGCACAAATAACCAAAAGAATCAAAGACCGAGTAACGCCTATCACGTTAGTTGATAGTGTTATTTGCTACATGGATGACGTGTCCGTCCCAGTCCGCCACGCTACAAGCGGTGACCCTCACAGCGACGGTGGATCCGTTCTTGCCGACGCCGCCGCAGCCAATGGCCGAGGCCAACGCCGCGCCCGACAGCAGCGCCCCGCCCACCGCGCACAGCGCCAGCGAGTGCCGCCACTCGACGCCGCCGGACACCTACCAGAGCTGGGCTTTTTAGACCGATGGGCATTTCACCTGCTTCAATACTCTTGCCGAGAATATCGATTTCGGAGACAATACATTTTATATTTTTCTTCTTGCTACTAAAGCTGAGCTTTTTAGACCGATGGGTATTTGACCTGTTTCAATACTCTTGCGCAGAATACCGAGATTGGAGACGCAATAGATTCTATATTTCCTTCTTGCTAATAATCGGCGCCAGGACAAGGATGTAGCGAACTCAACTCGTATTTCGGTGTTTAATGGTCATCATCATCACTCATTATAACACCATCATAACTTATGGTATGTGCTGTTAAAAACTTAATTTACATATTTTTAGTATTCATACACGAAAAATATCGTTATGCAGTATCATTCCTAATATTTAAAAAACTTTAACAATTATTTTATTTAACAACACACTAATTGTTGATGTGGCAAATGTTTATCGTATTTGTCAAATACCCGATTGTTACATTGTCAATAATTATTGCTCAGTTGTACACTTTCTCTTCGTTAGTGAGTTGGAAGGGGACGCTTACATCATGAGCACAGTGGTGGCCAATGGCTACGGATAACATACTCGGTAGTTAGTACATTGTAACGGAAATGTTATTACATTAGGTTACATTCATGTGGGTATTTTTAAACGTTGTCAAAACTCGTCCTTTTATGTAAGTGTAACACATTGTGGAGCTTCTACACACGTCACACTTGTGGATAGTGGACACTTATGTTGTGCTTAACCACATTAAAGTCTAGAACTAGCCTAGTTATAATACGACCAGCGAATTTAGGCTATTGTGAAGTTGGTCTTTTCGATCCGCAGTAGACAATCAAAATGCTGAACTGCGTATCGATACGTCTAACTTCACGAAAGCTTAGATCCACTGACCGTATCATAGGTACTGCTAAAGAGTTTACCAGTCTTCCTAGCATGAGCATGGTAGTCACCATTTCTCTATACGGAAGAGACGACAAGTGTCACTTATGTTTGGCAGACATCAATGTCACAATATTACTTTGTCTTCTCTTGTGACGACAAAATTGACACTTTTGTTTCGCAGACAAAGATGTCACTAATGACGTCATAATATTATTTTGTCTTCTCTTTCGAAGACAAAAACACTGTCCACAGTGCTGATGCTCAGAGGGCTGATCTTGCATATTTATATGCTCTTTTTGTAAATTAAATTTCCGCAATAGTGAACATTGAGAACTAAAATAATTCATTCAAATAAATTGTAAATCTTTGATATTTTCGTAATTTTAGATATAACAATATCTTCAGTCTCTCAATGTTCAGTCTCACGATACTTGAGATTATGCGAAATCGCAGCAGCCGAATATACAGATCTTATCTTAAATATGTCAAAACTGTAACAAATTCTTCTTAAACTCTTTATCAAGAAGTACAGTTCATCCAACGGATCTAGGCATTCGTGAAGTTAGCCACAGGTGCGAGTTTCCGCATGTACAGTTCCTTCCCCCCCCCCCTCATACCTCCAATTGCTGCCGAAAAACGATACTGCGCAGCTCTTGCGGCGAACTTCACGAATACCTAGATTCGTTGAGCCAATTATAAGTATCTGCATATTGCCCGCTGTCGCACGCTGTTTTACTCTAGCAACCTCAAGTTGTAGAGGGACAGCATTACCTGAGTGCCCCAGAAGTCGGAGCCGAGGGTGGCCGACAGCATGTGGATGAGTATGATGGAGTACTGCGCCTCCGTCACGTCGATACGGCCCATCTTAAGCGTGCCGGTGACGTAGGCCTGCCAGTGCGCGCAGTAGAACAGCGTCATTGCGCAGAAACACTGGAAATACCAGGGTTAGGTGGTCAAATATTGATATGACGTAATAAATAAATAAAAATGAAATATTTCTTTTATTCTGTTTTTTAGTATTTGTTGTTATAGCGGCAACAGAAATACATCATCTGTGAACATTTCAACTGTCTAACTATCACGGTTCATGATATATGTACGGTTCATGACAGACGGACGGACGGACATCGGAGTCTTAGTAATAGAGTCCCGTTTTATCCTTTGGGTACGGAACCTAATAACCTAGTACCTAATTTTAATAAAGTACTTGTATAAATAATGGTGTTAGTTCTGTTGTTTTTGCATTTAAAACACAATCGTTCTTATTTTGTTTAATTATCGTAACGTTCTTTAGAAGCAGTTTTAAATAATCTAGAAATGGCATTAATTGTTCATCAATTACTATGTAACTACTATTACATTTATTATCCGCCATTTTCAGTTTTATTCAGCCCCAATTCACAGGGCTACTAAAATGAGGATTACACGTAAAATTATTTGGAATACTTATTTTAAACTTTCGTGTGAACACAATAAGTTCGTTCGTATTTTAATATTTTTAGCCAGTTTACAAAAACAAAAAAACCCATATCAATACCATAGTAATTTTTTGTGGTTAAGACAAGGCGCAGTCCAAATTACGACAACTTCAACATAGCTAAGTCATTAGCGAAGTACCAAAAACGGCTATGATATATCATTACGTAGGTAGATCCGTGTCAGATGAATAACCCACGAGTCACTATGATACTTTAGTATTTACTTAGGCCAAGTTCATTCACTTTTATTTTTATCACAGCACATTATGAGTTCTGCCTAATAATTATGAATTTAAATATAACTAATGCCTTATTCTTCGTGGTCTGTGTTTATTTTATTTATGACGAATCCTACCAGGTCACAGTAAGGTTGATAAATAACACACTCGAGACTTTTCTATACTTTTCCTAGTTACCATAAGCATGGTGTACGTAGTTAGTAGCACCCCTGACTTCCGTTCCTAACCTGACTGTACATCAATGGATTTTTCCATTCGGAAATGTATGTGCACATTGCTCCTAAAACAAAAAAATCAAATACTTATGCTATTGGTTAGTACTCGTTCTATTGCGATGCCATGACGATATTCCTACAGCAAAAACTAATGCGAAACACATTAAATTCGTAAAAACGGAAAATATCATGAAAATACAAAATGGTGTCGAAACTCAGTGCCCAGTCCGAGCAGGTACCTAAGCCAGTACACCTGACGGTAAGAACATTCGCCTCTAAACTAGCATGTTCTTTCTACAAGGATGGCTTGCAAGAAGTTCTGCCCTCCATCAAAGAACTTCAAAAAACACGACTGTTGGACAACGATCTTGAATTAACTTCAGGGAATCCTGAGAAAGTAGAACTCATGCGATAAATGTCCTTGAATCACCAGAAGCACTGACCCAGGCTATAGCGACGTAAAGTGGTTGTGGACCGATTTAGGTAAACAGTGTGTTGGCTGATTGGCTCGCCTCCATATCTGAGCGCTAGGCAACGCGAAGGACGCGTCTTTCCGTTGGCAGCATTCCCAAACGAGAGTTTTCTACAAACTAGCTTCAAGAATATTCAGACGGCTGCAGATCGATTTGTATTGTAGGATAAATATTAGTAAATTCAAAATGGAGTACAGTTTCGAGCATTGACGGCCTATACTTCAGAACTAGGAGTTTAATAGCGTGGGAAAAGGGCAGGAAGAAGAAGAAAAGTAATATCATTGTCAAAAGTAAAAAATCAAAATCGTTTTATTCAATAAAATCACAGGGATAATTTTGAATCGCTTACACACTAGGTGAGTCTAGGTGTCAATTTCAGTCCTATTCCCAGTCTGAGAAGAACTTACAAGAAACTAGCTGTGCCCTACGTTTTTTTTGTATTATCCTTGGTCATTTTGTTAGGGACACCTAGCAGAGTTGGAGCTGATTCGTCCCAACCTTAGTGTGAGGTGAAAAAATTGCGTGGCCACGCGTACGTTACGCAATTTTATGTTGAAGTAGTGATTGCGTACCGGCTTTTGCTGATAATGGACCTACGTTTTTGATGATTCGCTAATAGACTATCAAGGTTACCCGGAAAGTAACTGATTACTATCAGGTACCTACCGACCGTTTCGCGATAAAAATTGTATGATTGCAAATTCATTCGACATTTACATTTCAAATCACATTGATGTGGCTGATGGCACTTCATTATCATAAACTTACAAACGAATTTTGTAAACAAAATTATCGTATCAAATGATTGCCAATCTTTGTACCAAAGTCACTTTACTCGTACTTTTTTGGTCACAGTCACACTCAGCATTTACGAGCAGTGAGCAACTCGTAAGGCCTAGTTTCCACCAAAGCAGAGAGGAAAGGAGACGAGGGGAGATGTGCTGCAAAGCTGGTAGGTTATTTCTACCAAAGCGGAGAGGAGAAGTTTAGTGGAGAGAGATGATAGATTGGAGATGCGAGCTAGCCGAGTGTGAGTGAGCCGCCCGACTAGACACTTCTCCGCTCTGCCGCGCCGTGCCGCTTGCTCAATCGCCGCACAAAATTCTATGAAAAAATGAGACATCTCTCGTCTCCGCTTGATTCATTTCCACCGAAGCTAAGCGGAGAAGAGACTTAGAAATAACGAAATCAGATTGGTTTATTCAAACCTCTCGTCACCTCTCCTCTCTACTTTGGTGGAAACCAGACCTAAATCGTAACACATCACAAGCAAAGTATAGAAACAATGCCAATTTGGAAACATAACATTGTAAGGAAAACATTTAGCCGGAATTACCAACGATTATTCGTTTTGTTGATACTCGAGGCAAAAACATTAGGTACCAGGTATACGATGATAATTTCCAATGATTGATATAGAGGAAATGGTGCACATACGTACGTGAAGCAATATGACGGTAAGCGTGCAACCGATAGATCGTTATGCCTCGTAAACTAAGTAATGGAGTAGTAATAGGTGTGGTAATAGTGACACACGACTGCTAAAGGCGTATTGTAATAACCACGCCTGTCTTGGGAATATCACCTTGAACCAATTGTACCAAATAGTTAAATTTGCTAATTGAATAAGAACTATTTCTCATAGACTCGGTACTCGATTTTAGAGCTCGCCTTTCAAGCTGATAGCATGAAGATGGAGCAATAAAGATTGGTTGATAATACTTTATTTCACGAATGGTATATTTAAAAATAATTAAAATCAATAAAATAAAAATAAATAAATTTTAAAATTAATTAATATTTTAAATAACCAACATTTTTTTTTGCGAACAATGATGAATAGTGAGACAATGATAAAACTGTAGAGAAGAATCGCCCAGGTACTTAAAAATCACGTAAGACGTTTCAAAGTGACCCTTATGATTTCAGTGAATAAATATATTTTGACTTTGACTTTGACTTCACAACCTAGCTCGCAAAAATCGCCAGTTTTTGTTAATACTGTCGAAAATTTTAAAGCCCAAAAAAATGATCATTTTTCAAATAAAAAACGACCATGGATAATATAAGATTGGGCTAACACTATGAGAAGTTAGGTAGTCTGTCTGTTGTCGACTTTCTAAAAGTATGAGTCAGAACAGTTCCACTATAGATTTGCAGTGAGTATACCTACCGCCAGATGTTTCAAGGTTAGAACGTATCGTAGGTCATTGTACCAGTAGTGTCCTGCATTTTTTGTGTCGTTAGGCAGTTATACAACGGTATTAGATTTGTGTAAGGCCCATTTGCGCGAGTATCCTTACAATAAGGCTTAATCACGATTTAATTCTGCTACATTTCCTATACTATGAGCGCTGGTGGTGTAGTGGTAGCACCCTTGCCTCACGATCCGAAGGTCGTGGGTTCAAACCTGGTCGTGCACCAATGAGTTTTTCCATTCGAAAAATTTATGTGCGCAATGCCAGTGCTCTTAAACGGTGAAGGAAAACATCGTGAGGAAACCGGCATACCCTAGAACCAAAAATTCGAAGGTATGTGTCATAGGTTAGTATTCTTATAAGCGGCGATGGGCTTGCAACCTGTCACGTACGGAATACTAACTACTGTGCAAAATGTGGGGATGTACCAAATGGCATGTTTGGACTTGCCTCTGACTACCCCCTTTAGATATCCTCAAAGATCTAAGTAACTAAAGATCTGAGGAGATATCTACCGAGCCCGGGGATTACAGTCGTGATCATATTTTTATTTTTTTTATTTTACATTTCCTATACTATTCTTTCATATTTTGTTTTGGATACATCTGCCAGATTCCACATTTGTCATTTTTTTTACCTTTGACGATACAATTATATTAAAGAACAAAGATTTGTTTGTTTGAAGTTTGAATTGAATAGACTCCAAAACTACTGGACCGATCTGAAAAATTCTTTCACCAATGTTGAGAATGAATTTTCAGAACGAACATAGGCCATATTTTATGTAGGTACCTTGCGGGCGAAGCCGCGGACGGAAGCTAGTTATAAGTAAACGTAGGAGGCAATAGCCAACTATGTTTAATTGAAGTTGTAGATAAATCTAGTGATGGACGTGTATTGAAGCCAGATGAAAAAGTTAAACAGCAAATAGAATGATACAAATAGACTAGAAATGAATCAACCTAGGCGCTAAATAGTATTTACAGCCCTGCTAGCATCTAGGCACAGCCAATAGCATTAACATGTATCGCAAAGACAAGTGGCCGACCTTTAGCGTCCCGTGAAACGGCTCAGATGTTAATGACATTGTGTATACTAACTATTCACTAATCTGCATTGGCCGCACATTATTCTCAAATCAACCGTAATAAATTGATTGACCTTTCATAATTGACATAAGTCCTTCAAGAATAAGTGTAACTAATAAAAAAACACACGACTGTAATCCCCAGGCTCGATAGATATCTCTACAGATCTCTAGTTACTTATATTTTTAGGATATCTTAAGAGGGTTGTCAGAAGCACGTCCAAACATGACATTTAAGCTAGTAAGCTCCCTGTATTTCCTCTCGAGGTTATCGCAGTATGAACGCGCCAGTCCGCTCGCCGTTAACACATTAGCATCACATTACGTCGCTGCCAGTCGATATTGATTCCCGCTGGAGTATTGAATGCCTCGCACACCTCCGCCGTTATATTGTGTTTCAATGTCATATCCGTTATTTGCAGCTAGCACAAAACTTTCGTAAACGCTTCGCTCCTCAATATCTTTAAATATAAAGGCCAATTTTTTCTACTACCTACTTATATTACTTAGGATTGCTTCTCTGTACAAAGCAGGCTGTGTCGCTCTCTAGATTACCGGATTTGACAACTTTGATTGTAGTTTTTGGAGTTGAACACACTTGCTTATAAATTGATAATGTAGAGCTTGCTTCGCTCGCCTGATGGTACTCTTGCTAGCTTTGAAATAAAACGAAAATGCAGGTGCTTGTATGTAAAATATGTATCCTACTAATATTATAAACGCGAATGTTTGTAAGGATGTATGGTTGTTACTCTTTCACGCTGAAACGGCTGAACGGATCTGGATGAAATTTGGCGCAGATATAGATTATAGTCTGGAATAGCACATAGGCTACTTTTTATCCTTGAAAAATGTACGGTTCCCGCGGGATATATATTGTAGTGAGGCCCCAGGCGTGTGAAAGGTCTCAAGTCCTCATAGTGTAGTGGAGATTTGAGATACATACCTGGAAAAACATCCAGGTAGGATACTCGCCCAGCTTGACCGCTATGCAAGCCCCGAGCGCTATGAAGACTGTGGAGATGCTGTCACAGCCGTGGTCGAACAGCTCCCCCAGTGGCGACTGCGAGCCAGTCCGCCGGGCTTGCTTGCCGTCTATGGCGTCCAGGCTCTGGTATATGAATACCCCGAGCGCGCAGAGGGCGCAGGCCCATCGCGGCGGCTCCTGCCGCGCGTCTGGACTATACCTTAAAAACAAAACCAATAGCTATGACAAGATGGATTAGTTTAGAGTAGGTAATAAAGAAAACTAAATAAACCTTCTGTTCAAGCATCAAGACATCAAGACGACATCAGTGGCGCAGCGGGCGAGAGTCCGCCTGCGACGCTAGAGGTTGCGGGTTCGATTCACGCTTCGGAACAAATTTGTGTCAGATCTGCAGAAATTTGTTCCGTTGGTCTGGGTGTTTTCTAGTATAATAAAAATATATTTATCTATGTATATAATGTTTATTAAATATATCAATTAAATAGTACCCATAACACAAGCTTTGGGACTAGATGATGCTGTGTGGACTGTCCAGCATCATTTATTTATTTCTTATTATCAAGTTATGTTTGATTTGTTTATCTGTGCGTAGGTACTTGTAATAGTAGCACAAGTACTTAGACACCTGATACTACCTGTGATACTTCAGAATAATGTAGGAAGGTATAGATAGACTTATATTGCAAGGTCACGGTGCATAAATTGAGGTTTATTAATTAGGCAGGTCAGCATTATATTAAGTACCTTATCAAATGAGGTACGTAGGTAATCCCTTGCCAATTATCTTTTTGTTTTGCTTATAATTAAAAATATACATAATAGAATTCATAAAGGTTTACCTAACTAAAATAAAGAAAAACTACCTTACTCAATTAACAAACCAAAATAAATAAATATAATAAAATAATGTCTTGGATACTTATACTTGGATACTGTATCTTTTTTTTTTGTTTTTTTTTAAGTTTTTAATATTATTATGCGGCTTCTATATATATTATTATGGAAATCCAAGCAAATGTCTACCAAAATGTGAGCATTACAATCATTATGGATTTTTATTCGGATGGAATTTGTAACAGCCCATGAATGGAATAGTTTATGGCTAGTATATACCACACAAGCATGCCACATGCAAGCAAAACGAAAATCAGTCACAACTACATCATGAAGTACAGCTATATGTATTATATAGCTATGTATTGTTATAACATCAACTGATTCAATATGAATCACCTCGTTATAGCTTATCTCAGGAAATGAGAACTAAGCCGGTTTGACAATGATGTTATGAAATTATTAATGAGGAAATACAATGATTTACAGAATGAATAAGTAATATCTGAAAATAATACTCAATAATAGTAGAAAAAGTGTGAAGGTATTATTTAATACCTTACTAAGAACTGAAAATACATATATACCTACTACTATTTACATGTGGGAAGACTTTAGAAACAAATCTCCCGGCCCTGAGACATGTATGACCAAACATGCATTAAATATTTCAATCAAGAGAAAAATGTTGTTTTTGTTTTTGGTAATTTAAGATGTTGAAGACATAAAAGCAGGGTGGTGCCAAGCCAAACTCATGAGCGCTCATTACTGAGTTTAGTAAAAATATTGATATGGTGCCGACTGCTGACAGTAAGAGTTAGAGATCTATATAATTGAATAATAAGTAACATAAAGTTGAAATTTGAAATTGAAAAATATTTATTCAGTACAATCACAAGGATCACTTTGAAACGTCTTACATGCTAGGTGAATCTATGTGCCAATTCCAACCTAACCCAAGTACGAGAAGAACAGGCAAGAAACTCGTCTCGGTCCTAGCGCTTTTTTGTATGATCCTTCTTACAAAAAATGTAATCAAGATAATAATAACATAAAAACAGAACATAAATACATAAAACAAAAGGACAGCGTTTACATTGCAAAGTGGTTAGCTGTCGGAGGGCGGAGCGACATCGGGCCATGAGTTCCTATCATCAATATATTCATTTATATTATAATATGCTTTCTTTAAGAGATTATTTTTAATGAAGGCTTTGAATTTTCTAACAGGAAGTTTAGTTGCATTTATAGGAAGTTTATTATAGAAACGTATCACGTTCCCCATAAATGACCCGTTCACTTTTTGTAACCGAAACTTAGGGATTAATAATTTATGTTTGTTCCTAGTATTGATTCCA
This sequence comes from Cosmorhoe ocellata, assembly GCA_963675405.1. Taxonomy (NCBI): domain Eukaryota; kingdom Metazoa; phylum Arthropoda; class Insecta; order Lepidoptera; family Geometridae; genus Cosmorhoe; species Cosmorhoe ocellata. Next base: position 11,673,890 of record OY776249.1, on the reverse strand, counting down.
TGTACATCGCAGTTTTTCTGAAGTCTATCCCTATTCTTATGAGCGTACAGTAAATTTTCGTATATATATTGTGCCGCTACTGTGAGAATATTAATTTCTTTAAATTTTTCTTTTAAAGAGTCCCTCGGTTTCATTTTGTAAATGGCACGAATTGCCCTTTTTTGTAATACGAATACTGATTGTATATCCGCTGCTTTTCCCCAGAGAATTATACCATATGACATAACACTATGGAAGTAGCTAAAATAAACTAATCTAGCTGTAGCTTCATCCGTAAGCCACCGTATCGTACGAACTGCATATGCAGCGGAAAAGTACAGCTGCTATCCATTGCTTTTCTTAGCTATATTAAATTTATGTATTGTTCGTTGAAAAAAAAGCATGCATACATGCAAAGCAGTTATATTCCACTCCTGAACATAGACTTTCTACATTACACATATCTCATACCAATCACATACTATCATCATACTAATATTATAAACGTAAAAGTTTGTAAGAATGTATGGATGTATGGATGTCTGGATGTATGTTTGTTACTCTTTCACACTGAAACGGTTGAACGGATCTGGACGAAATTTGGCACAGATATAGATTATAGTCTAGAATAGCACATAGGCTACTTTTTATCATATGTATCAGAAATATGTACGGTTCCCGCGGGGTAGATTTGTTTCTATTTTTCAAGGTATATTATATAAAGCATAGTACATATAAATATGTTGAAGTGTGATAGCAATAGTAAGCGCGGCAGACAGGTTTATTTCTAAGATAAACTTATCATGCGAGACAGTGGCGCGAGGCAGCCAGCCAATAGGATGACAGAAGAAGCCTTGTAAACAAACATCATCTCAATCCAAACCAAAAACCTCTGCTAAGTGAAAGTATGAGAGTGAATTTAGAATGTACAGTTAATCTAGACATGCGAAAGTCGTTACGCTGCGGTAATTGACACATTTTTTTAGACGACTAATAAGTACCTAACCTAGTTTGGGTACTCACCATACTAATATAAGTGTGGTAGCTATATTAACTATTAAACCTAAGATTGTGATGAGATTCGGCGCGAGCCATAGAGGAGTTTTAGACACCAGCCAGCACCACCAAGGTTGGAGCCATGCATCCAAGAGACTAGCACTAGTGCACGAATACTTGTGTTCACTGAGTCTTTTTAACTGTGCAGCATTGAGTATTCTCTCCTTTAAGAACTGCATTTTCACTGTCACGACATCACTTTATACATAGTACACGAATAATCACTCTAAGTATCCTATTAAATTTTATACGAAATTTTGCAAAAACACTTCATCACATCACACCACCTTGGCTCAGCTGTCACAATGTGTTTTATTTTTAAAATCTCCTCCAACTCTTCTGACATTGACGTTAACAAATTAAATGGTCAATCGTCAGTAGGACCATAGACAAAACACAAGAAAAATGTTGCCGGGCTAGAATATTACCCTATTTATGAGGAGAAATACTTGCCAAAATAGTTATCGGATATTTTTGTAACAATCTCCCTATGTATAATTGGCTATTCGACAGTTTTCGGAAAGATACTTAGAAATATATGTAAGTTTATTTTAAACCTCTTACAATTATCTTTTCCTCAAAAAAAGGGTTATTTATCAAAAAAATATATATATAATTCCTCCAGTGATTTGAAATTCGCGCGAAAACAGCCGATCACTTGACATATCTGACTGCGACGTCACGGGTCAATAAACAATAAACTATGTAAAGCTAATACGCTCCAACTTGACGTTTTATTTTGTAACTAGTTACTTCACTCACGTCCACGGGCGGTAAACTCAACACAAAAAAGTTGGGAACTATGTTTATGGGACCTCTCATAGAAAAGGGAAAATTTGAACGGAACCACAGATGAAAAAACCTCGTCTGTGAATAGCGTGAACGGAACGAATGTTTTTTCGAAAACTTTCAAATATTTTATTTATTTTCTGTTTTCATGCCGGCCATTTCGTTGGGGTGCTGCGCAAACGCCATTGAATTGATTGTTGTTTGTTCGTATTGTGATCGAGTGGTGAAGTTTTTCAGCAAGAAGTTTCTGCAACTAATACCCAACAATGTACACAAGGTGCTGTGTTGTAAATTGTGATAGCAGGCGAAAGGATGTCACTCTTTATAAATTTCCCATTAGAGTTATAACGAACGTTCAATAGTTTGAACACGACCTATCATCATAAAATATACTTGCATCTAGAAAGACTAAACGATGAAATCTACAGGATATCCAATGAAGATATCAGATCATGTCTATTGATTGAAAGAGAATTCACCGTGATCATTCCTATTGTAAAAGTATGCCGAAAGAAAAACGTTTGCGGACTGATATTGGTGAGCATTTCATTTCAATAACAACAAATATATTTACTACTAGCAGTCCTCCCTGGCTTCGCACGGGTATTTATATATACATACATGGTCACGACTGTGATCCCTAGGCTCGGTAGATATCTCCTCAGATCTCTAGTTTCAGATCTTTAGTTAGATCTTTGAGGATATTTAAAGAGGGTACTCACACTCAGAGGCACGTCCAAACATGATATTTGACACATGGCCACATTTTGCTCAGTACTTAGTATTCATACGTCACAGGGTGCAAGCCCATCGCCGCTTATAAGAATACTAACATATGACACAAACCTTCGAATTTTTGGTTCTAGGGTATGCCGGTTTCCTCAAGATGTTTTCCTTCACCGTTTAAGAACACAGGCATTGCGCACATTATTTTCTCAAAGGGAAAAAATCATTGGTGTACGACCAGGTTTGAACCCACGACCTTCAATGATGAGGCAAGGGTGCTACCACTACACCACCAGAGCTCTCAAATTAAAAAAAAAACAAAATTCAAAATTATAATACACGCTTGTCATAACCATGATACTCTTCTTTAAAGAAATCATTTATATAGAAAGTTTTAGTTTTATTATTTTAGTGAACTTTATTTTTAGAAGAGCGCTGGTGGTGCAGTGGTAGCACCCCGGCCTCACGATCCGAAATCGTGGGTTCAAACCTGGTCGTGCACCAATGAGTTTTTCCATTCGAAAAATTTATGTGCGCAATGCCACTGCTCTTAAACGGTGAAGGAAAACATCGTGAGGAAACCGGCATACCCTAGAACCAAAAATTCGAAGGTGTGTATCATAGGTTAGTATTCTTATAAGCGGCGATGGGCTTGCAACCTGTCACGTACGGAATACTAACTACTGTGCAAAATGTGGGCATGTACCAAATGTCATGTTTGGACGTGCCTCTGACTACCCTCTCTAGATATCCTCAAAGATCTAAGTAACTAAAGATCTGAGGAAGATATCTACCGAGCCCGGGGATTACAGTCGTGATCATATTTTTTTGCTTTTTTTTTTTTTACTTCCCCCTCCGGTACACCCAGTGACCCCTACATTGCATAAAGCTAGCCGAGAGCAGGGTGAGGCTCTCACGCAACTTTATTCTAATACTTACATTTTAAATTTCGTGGTATCTTTCGCATGGAATGTCCGAATTGAAGCAGTCTAGAACATGATGTGATTTATTTTGATAAGGATTAATATTAAGATACAAATAAAGAGCGTTTTTCTAAGCGTAGCCTTCAATAAAAATGTTAAAATAAAAGAACTCTTATTGTGGCATAACTATAATAGTTGGACATATGCTATCGTGACACTTTTTGTAATAATGATGTGTTCTACAAAGTCGTAGAACATTATTTTATTCTATCGTCAATAGTTTTCGCAGCGCACGCGATGTAAAGAATATTTTAGATAATTTTTTTACACCTTGGGTTACATTATTGAAGTTTTAGTAAGGATCCCTAATTTTTTTGAAAATATAATATAGCCTATGTCACCCGCTGATAATGTAGCTTCCCAATAGTGAAAGAATTTTTCAAATCGGTTCAGTAGTTTCGGAGCCTATTCATTTCAAACAAACAAACAATCAAAGTTTTCCTCTTTATAATATTAGTGTAGATAATATACAATACAATACATTTATTTTACCAATATTTCAGTTCCAGATGTAACTGGTATGCCTTCCACTTCTTTACTTGTACAATTTGTGAATGATGCTGATGAAAACCCCACTTCTAAAGGTAATAATAAATATAACACATAGCATGTACTTTGCAAAGGAAGTGTTATGATAAGTTAGGATAAACCTTAATATTCAAGTTTCCTTAGAATTTTTTACTGTGTTGAACCTTATAATTTTACATTTCTAATAATACATTTTCAGAAATACCTGTACATCTCACTCCTAAACGACTGATGAAAAAGATCATTAATAAGAAGTCTTACTCCTAGTTGTAGAAGACAAGACAACAAGACAGTGCATTTGTGAAGTCAAAAAACAATTGGACTTCAGCCGTAGAGCCAGAAGAGCTATGCAATTTTCAAAAGACATCTTTTGAAAAATTGAATCCGCTAACAAATAAAATAATGTGGATGCAAATTAAACAGTGCACCAAACATATTAATGCAAGAAGATTCACAAATGAAGAAAAATAGATAGCCCTGTCTATTAAGAAGCAAAGCCCAAAATGTTATAAATTTTTCATCGAATATTTATTTTGCCTTCAAAGCAGACTCTGAACAAAATGATCTCAGAGTTGAACATAGGAACAGGAATTAATATAAGAAGCTGTAAAGCAGGAGGTAATATTTTGCCTAATTGAGGCCCAAGCCCAAATCAATTTAATTGCAGAATAAATAAGTTTTTGTCTTTTGTTTGACCAACATTATAGTAACTTAAGATTTTTTAAATTCTATACAATAATTAATTGTTGTAAGCATAATTACATTTTATTACATTTGTTGTGGGTCTCAAATTACGGATGAAAAGAACGTATGGATGTTGTTGATTAGCCAACAAAACATTACCTGCCATACAGGCAAAAGCTTTTAGTAAATATGTCTCCTGCGTATTTATTACGCTTTGAGTTCTTTTAAAAAACCGGATTTGTATTTTAGATTATTTTGTTTGATTTATTATTTTGATTGATTTATTTTCTGATTTTGTTATTTACTAAATAAATTTATAATACTATAACTTATTACAGATACTTTTAATTATGGCACCACCTCCAAACACTGATAGGAGCACTATCGCTCCAACAAATATAGAACTAAGTTAAATAAATAAAAAATATAACAAAATGATCAATATGTTATTTTATTACGTGCCTTGCACATCATATCTCTACATAAAAATTTAAGTAAATAGGAAAGAAAAGGAATAATACAGTAGAATGAGTGAATGGAATAAATAACGTAATTCATTATCTATGGCGGTAGCACGATGCTTTCTACAAAGATCTGTGGTTTTAATTGTCAAAATCTATGAAATGTGGCCCACAGATATCATTACGGCGAGTAGAATTGTTCCTGAGTTTTCCGTCTGATACGTAGTATCCCTAGTACGTCTGTGCTCACGTCACACGATGCTCAAACATGGCTTCCCGCGTTTCAGTTATTGTAATCCACAGATGTAAAAAAACTCTAATTTATTTTTCAAAAATAAAATATTTACAATTTATTTTAATGTAAAAAACATATTGTATGAGTATTGTGAACCTCTAGGGTACTGTATTTGATATAATATTAAATATTTTATCGTTACTATTGTCGAATAGCCAATTGCGTAGTCCACAATAAATGCACATTTCAGTTTCTTGAAGTTATGGGCATTTTTCTACACTACAAACGTGATCTGTTGCTGGAGCGTGATTGCTGAACGGACATTGCTACGCTCAGAATGTATTATTTGGTTTCATCTAACTAAGCCGATGCGAGCCGCTTGGTCTCGTCTGAATAGTACGGGATAAAATAAAATGACTGGTTATAACACAAGCTTTATTTTAACAATAATTACATTTTATTACAGAGTCGATACTACCTATTATGTATCTGTATTACTTAATTTAAATGTTCCTTACAATAAAATTACTTATTTCGACTGACCTATTGAAAAGCACTGCAAATAAGCAAGGCAATCCAGAAAATAAATATGCTTCTCATCAATAGCATCTAAGTTTATCTACAATGTTTTCCCTCATTTTGTATATAAAATAATTAAGTTATTAGTCATCAGAGTATTAATTACTTTGTTTTTTTCTTATAATATCTATAACACAAATCCTTAGAAACAGACTGGAGCAGAAAAAAAAATATAAATTGCCAAATATTGGGTGATAAAATAAGTATTGTGGATAGGTATTACAATAAGGTCCAAGTTTATTTAGTTTAGTAGACATGCATTGGCTTCAGTGATTAGTTGTTTAATATTTTTGTACTATTTACTTAATAATTGTGTGACAACTAATTATAAATTGTCATACAAACGCTTGTTGCTATTATTTTCATCATCAGCCTATAATAGCAGTCCACTGCTGGACATAGGCCTCCCCCAATAGGCAATTATTTTAAGCTAGCTAAAGTATGTAAAAAATATTATTATTCTTAGTTTGGTACCTAACAGTCCTGTGAAATGTACAATGTAATACGCAGAAGTAGGTACGTAATACGTTTAAGCAACACAAATAGGTGTAATTTTATAATACTTCTGCTACCTAGGCTTTACTTGGCTCTTGCGAGCTTCTATTCGTTTTTGTAATGTCGACAGTAAAGCACCGAGCACGTTGTGACCAGGTAGCCGTTTACCGAAAAGCAGTCGTTTCACTGAGTCGTCGTAAGTTAGCAACGCAACCATGTTCTGAAGCAAAAAGCCCTGGCAGTACTCCAAAAGTTGTGTGGCCCCATAAACCTGAAAAACAAACAAAAATTTTATATACGAAATAGATACGCTAATGAAGAGTGAAGTATTATTTAAGACACGTTACGAAAAACAAAACAAACCTTTGCGTGAATATAAACAGACACAAGGTTGTGTAGATCTACGGATTTGGCAGCTCGCGCCTCGCAATGCCTCTGTAGAGGTAGAAGTTGGAAAAATGACGCTGCAGCCAGTACTTCCAGCACATCCGTCTCTGGGATGTCCAGACCAGTGCAACCACCAGAGTAGAGGTATTTCATAACTTGCTGCAAAAAAAACATTAAAATTCAAAACACAAAATCAGGCTACCACTTTAACGCTGCAAAACATGTAAGTAGTAACAAACCTCAAAGATGTGATATCTTATGTCATTAATCTGCACAAGCGGTGGAGCAACATTCGTAGCTGATATAGCTTCGTTTGAAGTTCGCGTAGGGGCTAGCATAGCTCGAAGCCTCGCTGATTCCGACACTAATACGATCTTGTGTCCATAGAACAGACGACCTTCGACTCTGAAAAACAACAGTCAGTAAGCATAATATAACAGTACAAAAACCTGTTGCGAATGGTTGGTTATGGAACTAACCTGAAGGTAACATCAGCAAGCGAGGGGTTGTTGACATAAGATGGGTCGACCCTTGCGGGCGCGGGTGCAGCGGGCGGCGGCTGTGAGACGCCCGGCACCGCCTCGCGCCCGTAGCACGCGCACAGGATGTCCGCCAGCAGCAACACCGTGCCCTCCTTCTGGACGACCACATTATTTAATAGCACCCAAAATAAACTAAATCTTATCTAATTAAGCTGCTGTAAAGTTTTGGTATAATGATGGGTGCATGTTTTTAAATTAAAAAATATACATGAGAAAATATTTCCAGGTAAAAACATAAATAGCTTACCTTGCTGTACCGAAGAATATTGAACAGCAGAGGAAGACATTCGTAAATAAATTGTTTACTGTAGTGGCTATCGTCTGACGGACACACCTGGGAATTGAAAGCGACTGTTGAAATTCGGATGCAGATAAATACAAAATGTTATTTCATTATCACATCAACTGATGACGAATTTACCTGTAGAAAATCTTGTAAAAGCTGATCGATAACATGATCAAGTGCAGCATCTGCAGCTGCTGCTAGTGACAACGTCCACGCATGCAACGACCAGGGTACTCCTAGTCCTCGTAATTCTAATGTTATATCTGAAAATTTATAGTAAGTTAGCTAGATAACTACACTGTAAATACTTAAGTATTCTTTTTGAAAAACAAAACTAATTCATCGATAATTTACCCAAATGATCAGTCTCGGCGGCACAATACATCGCATCCTGCAATGCTCTTTGTTGTTGCTTGGTAAATGTGGGTGGCCTGCTTCCTCCACCCGTGCTGGCTGGTCCAGAAGCACCTTCTGCAAGTACTTCTTCAAGTGACAGGACTGCGCCAGCGTTAGAGCCTCTGGCACCGCCTCGGACGGCTGCCCGCAAGCAAGCACGGCGGCCGTGGGAACAGCACACTGCTACCGCGCTGAAATATATAAAATAGTACTATTAGTAGGTAAATAATATATAATAAAAATTGTAAAGAGGTAGGTACCTATTAATAACAGCCACAAAAAGTTTGCATAAAAAAAATATTTACCTGTAACACCCGTACTGGGCGGCTGCCGAATAACAAAGGGCATCATTGAGCTGGGTCGATAGAAAGGGGTCAGCGCCGTGGGACAGCAACAACTGCACCAGTTCAAGGTTGCCGACACCGCACGCCACCTACAGAACAAAAAAACTACTATCGGGAAACAGAAAACACGCGTGTGGAAACATTTTCCTTCTAGATGATCGTTTAGTTTTCCGCGCCAAATCAAAAAAGATCGGTAAAATGAAAGGACTTCGAGTTTCTTCCTTAGAATAGTTGGAAACTTGGAATTTGGGAGTTGGATCTCATGTGTGTGACAGTGAGTGATTCGATCAGTTCTTTCGAAGAACCGGGGTGCAGTGAAAAGTTTATCGAGTGCACCTGGGCGCAGATTCCTTTCGTGCACCTAGTGAAGTAGATTATACTCGTATAGATAAGGGTTAGTATAGTAGGGCGTGCTGACCTGCAGCGGCGTGAGCGTGCAGACGTCGTCCCCGCGCGCCGGCGCGCCGTCCACGCGCGCGCCCGCGGCCAGCAGGCGCCGCGCGCTCTCCGCGCCGCCGCCCGCGCACGCGTACACCAGCGCCGTCCAGCCTGCGCACACGGACGGTCACGGACCCGGGAACTAGGTAGGCACTAGGCACGAATTAACTATAATATCTATTCAGTTTTACTAGATAAAAGGTAAGTACCTACATAACTACCTCGTTATTGAATTTTGATCGATCTATGTAGGTAGGTGAGTACCTAGGTTACCTAGGCTAAGGTATCGTTTACCGGCAGTGGGCGGAGTGTAGGCGGGCGTCGTGGCTTGCGCGACCGGTGACCGCGGCGACGGAGGCATCGCGCAGTGCGCAGCGGTGGAGCCGCCGGTCTCGATGTTCGGGTCTGCGCCCGCTTCGAGTAGCATCTGAAAAATAAAGTTGAAATTTTTACTTGGCTCTTTTATGTTACCCCTGAGCTGAGATGTCGTCTTGTGTAGGCACCTGTAGTACCTTTGAATGATGTAGATAAGTAGGTACCTACCTACCTACCTACTACCTCTCACAGCTAATAGAATAAAGCTGGATACCTAAACCTACTCCATCTAAAACTATGCCATCCCTGATGACGGCCACATTAGACAACGCCTATTAGGTATACAACTGTATACAACTTACGGCCACAATTTGGTCATCCCCGACGGCGGCCGCCTTCATGAGTGCCGTCAGCCCGGTCGCGTCGGTGGCGTCCAGGCCTGCGGGCGGCAGCAGCGCGCGCACCGCGCCCACCAGCTCCGGCCGGCCGCTCAGCAGCGCGCGGTGCGCCAGGCCCAGCGCCGCGCGCTGCGGCTCGTCCGCCGTGCGCGCGCAGCGGGACCACACCGGCTCGATGGCGTCCTCCAACCTGCCGCATATGGAGGGAACCGTTCGGTTAGCTTGTGATCGTCCTCCAGGGGCCTCATCACGAAGTCTTCCAGAACGATTCCGTAACGATTTCATTATAGAAACGTCACAACTTCCATACGATTTGCATAGATCATGGTACAAAATGACAATGTAATACCGATTCGGTAACGTGTTATGAATTCGTGGGAAGGCCCCAGGTCATGGTGACAAAGTAGGTATCTATGGGTGATCTGTGGATGACTCCATGTTCATGTCGGTAGCGTCTGAACGATGGCCGTGCTGAACGAACCTGACATGCCGACCCTCCTAGTAAAATAAGGCTAGAGGGATGGCGACAGGGATGATGCCCGTCCATCGCGTCAGTAGAAGGACATTTTCGCTCACGTGATCGGTCTCGGCGGGCAGTCGGCGTGCGGCAGCAGCAGCCGGGCAGCCTGCATGACGTCATCGGCGTCGGGCACCGCGGGCGGCGGGCGCAGCGCGGCGTGCGCCCGCGCCGCGCGCACCCACTCGCCCAGCGGGGGCAGCGCGCCCGCGCCGCGCTCGCCCCACAGCCCCGCGCCGCACGCGCCCGCGCCCCCGCCCCCGGCGCCGCCGCTGTGCTCCAACTGGAACGGAGGAGCTCCCGTTCGAATGTCGAAGTCAAATAAACCGCAGGAAGCTACGGTAGCTGAGACCTCGCCAGCTTCACTAGTTCAGTTCGATCGGAGGTACCTGCGAGCAGCGCATGAAGTAGTAGAGCGTGCGCTCGGCGCGCGGCGCCAGCGGCGGCAGGCGCGGCGCGGCGCGGCGCAGCACGGCGCGCAGCTCGGCCGCCGAGCCCGCGCACGTGGTCAGCAGCACGGACGCGCCCGACCCGCCCGACCCGTTGTTGGACTCCGCCGACGTGCCCGACCCTCCTGCGGGACTCGCTGCGATCATCATCTGCCCGAGCTCGGCCCGCTCGGGATCGGAGGCGATGGCCGGTCGAACCGGAATCGGACAGTTTTTTTAAGAGATTTTGACAAAATTTATCGGTGGGAGAGACCCGAAGCGTGATCATATGATTCATCGAATTTAATCGAGCGGCGATGGGCTTGCACCGCGTCACGTCCGGACAAACTGTGCAAAATGTGGGCATGTGCCGAATATCTTGTTCGGACGTGCCTCTGACTACCATCTTTAGCTATCCTCAAAGATTTAAGTAACAAAATATACTGGGAATTAACTGTCGTGATCATGTTTTTTTTTTCGAATTTATCGGACTTTTTCTGAAGAAAAGAATCGCCAAAAATGTTACCTACGATTATGAATAGGTGGGTAGAGGTTCATCAGTCTAAAAATGCACGCCCCTCCAATGTATTTCCCATGTATTTAACTCTACATGCGGTACAAGTACAATTAGAGGGGCGTGCATTTTTAGACTGAATCATCTACCTATTCGAATATTCTAATGCAACAACATAATCGCTCTTCGGACCGAATGAATATTATCGCTTCCGTAACATCCGACATCGCCGATCGACAGGCGATGGGACGCCACGGACCACGACCGACTCTCACCGGATCCGTTGGTGGTGATGCCGGAGTCGTGGCTGAGCCCCAGCCGGCGGTGCTCCGCACGGGCGACACCTGAGGACGAACCGGACCCCAGTGAGCTCATAGACTCCCAGCGGGACAGGGATAATGCACCTATAAGTAACACCATCTTATTCAATTCGTTATCCTATTCACTTGCACGAGAAAGTGTAAAAAAAGGTAGAAGAGCTGCGTAATGCATATTTGTCTCAACTATAAAGACGTTCTCGCAACTCAGTTGGTAGTAGCTCTGCCTTCGACGCTGTAGGTTGTGGTTCGATCCCCACCCAGGATAAACATTTGTGTGATGAACACAGATGTTTGTTCTGAGTTTGGGTGTTATTATGTAGGTTTTCTATGTATGTATTTAAAAAAAGTATATAATTAATCTATAAGCCACGGTCCCAATAGTACAAGCTTTGCTTATTTTGGGGCTAGATGTCGTTGTGTGAAATGTCCACCGATATATTTCGGGCTCTCGTGTCGTCGAGCGGTGTACCTGATGCGACTCGGCCTGCGTTGAGGTGGCTGTAGGGCTGCAGCAGCCCCCACAGGTCGGCGCTCGTGGCCACGGCGTGGTCCAGCGCGGCCGGCGTGACGGGCGCGGCGCCCGCGCTGCTGCCCGCCATGAGCGCGATCTCCTCCAGCAGCGCCTCCATGCCGGCGCACAAGTAGACGGCTGCGTATCTGAAACATATCACATTTAAAACAAGTGCTCGGTCGAGATATGAGATGTCAAATCGACACCTGAGGACGAACCGGACCCCAGTGAGCTCTAAGGCTGGCCGCACACGGGCGACACGCGACAGCCACAAACGCCGTCACCTGAATCTAGAACGTGTATCGTGTGGCGGCCACCGGCGACAACCGTGTGCGGCCACCATTAAATGTATGAAAACTACGGGAAATATGCCGGTAGCGGCGTTTTGTGGTTGTGGCCGGTGGCCCGTGTGCGGGAGCCCATAGACTCCCAGCGAGACAGGGATAATGCACCTATAAGTAACACCATCTTATTCAATTCGTTATCCTATTCACTTGCACGAGAAAGTATAAGAAAAAATGGATGAGCTGCGTAATGAATATTTGTTTCAACTGTTAAGACTGTTCTCGCAGCTCAGTTGGTAGTACTTCTGCCTCTGGCTGTTGTGGTTATGACATACGAACGGACAGACAGACAGACAGACATGGCGAATCTATAGGTAAGGGTTCCGTTTTTTACGGAACCCTAAAAACGCTAGGGCCCGACCGCCGACGAGTTTCTTGCTACTTATCGGCTTGGGGTTAGGATTGGAATCGGCACTTGAATTGCCTAATACATATTTTATTGAATCAAGAAATGTTAGGGTGGTGTAGTAGGTACCACGATACAGGGAATATATATGAAAAACTAAAAATCAAATCATCAGTACGCATTGGACTCGCCACATTCATCACGCTCGATATTAGTGTCTCACTCAGTAAGAGTAAGTACAAACATGATGATAAGTTGATGTTGCTAGAGGTGAATAAAATTATGCACTTTTACTTTCTTTAGTGGTTTAGTCGTGGTTGGGTGCTATTTTAGGCTCATTCTAATTTTGTTCTACTTGGTCACTCGTGCGCAAAGACATCTTTCATCGAACTATCACCTCTGGTATTTCCTATACTCACATAATACGATCAACCAACAGCTGCTAGAGTACTTCTAAATATAAGTATACCAGACCATACCCGCTCTAAACAGCGTTAGGTCCCACAAACGAAGGGGTATCCAGTTATTTAAGATTTCATAGTTCTTCATACTGAACTGTACAAAAACTAGAAAATTTGGATCAAGAGAGAACAACTCACTCGTGCAATTTGGATCACCTTTGGCCAACAGTTGGTGGGATAGTGAGCTAGAGAGAACAACTCACTCGTGCAATTTGGATCACCTTTGGCCAACAGTTGGTGGGGTAGTGAGCTAGAGAGAACAACTCACTCGTGCAATTTGGATCACTTTTGGCCAACAGTTGGTGGGGTAGTGAGCTAGAGAGAACAACTCACTCGGGCAATTTGGATCACCTTTGGCCAACAGTTGGTGGGGTAGTGAGCTAGAGAGGATAACTCACTCGTGCAATTTGGATCACCTTTGGCCAACAGTTGGTGGGGTAGTGAGCTAGAGAGAACAACTCACTCGTGCAATTTGGATCACTTTTGGCCAACAGTTGGTGGGGTAGTGAGCTAGAGAGAACAACTCACTCGGGCAATTTGGATCACCTTTGGCCAACAGCTGGTGGGGTAGTGAGCTAGAGAGGATAACTCACTCGTGCAATTTGGATCACCTTTGGCCAACAGTTGGTGGGGTAGTGAGGTTGAGAGAACAACTCACTCGTGCACAAAGCCGGCCACGCGCACGTCCAGCATCCAGCGCTGGAAGCGGCCCGGCGCCAGGCACGTGCGCGCGCGCGCCGCCGAGCCCAGGCGCCGCGCCGCGCCGCCCGACGTGGCGTACATGGTGGCGGCGCGCTGGCAGCCCTGGGAACGACAAATATTTACAGATTAATGATATGGAATTTCAAGCTTTTAAGTATTGGCAACCCTGACAACGACAAAATATTTAAAGATTATAGATATGACGACTCAAAATTTTATGTACTGGTTAGATTTTAAAGATGTCTTACTTTGATGCAGGCATCGGCGAGCGGAGTGCTCAGAACGATTCTGAATGCTCCAGCCACTTCGTGCTTCGAACAGAAGCTGAAGTTCTGTGATAAGCGCTGCGCTTCTCGTGATATCCGAACTAAAGCTCTGTAAACACAAAACGAACACATTTATTACACCGAAGCGCTCGTGGCGTAGACTGACTCGTTCTACTTTGCTCGTCCAGCTCTGTCAGTCATGGTTAAACTAATCAGATTGAGTGCGTAATTGAAGCTATGGAATTTTTGATTTCAATGTGCTTGCGTAACCATTATTTGCAGCACGGTCTAATTGATTTCAGCGGGCACCGTTTTTGAATTCTATGCTTCTACAGAAGACGTTACATGGGGCTGGTGTTACCTTTGCAGTAGGTATGCTAGTCTCGGCGGCGTGTCAGGCGCTAGGCGCGGCGCCAGCTCCCGACAGCGCCCCGTCTGCAGCACGCGGGACACCTCGCCCCCCGTCCACGGCACGCAGCGAAGCTCCACCAGTCTGCAAGGAGTAACATCTTTGAACTGTACTATTGGAAAGGTCTGTCACTCCATCCATACATTATATTATGTAAATGTGAAAGTAGTTTTACCTTTTCACGACTAAACGGCTTAACGGATCGTATTGCAATTTGGCAATGAGATAGATTATATCCTGGAGACGGACATAGGCTATCTTTTGTCTCAAAAAATAATCTTAAAGGAGCTGAAAAAGGGTGCGAGAAGTATGCAGAGTTGCCTCTGTTGCTAGTTTAGTATTGGCAAAAATCGCACTATGTTTATGTCCATACCTATTATGAGAGTCGACCCACACGAATTCATCAGCACTGGTGACGTTGGTGCAAACAGTGTCTAAGGAGGGCTGTCGCACCAGCGGCGCTCGTCTTCTACGAGCTTCCGCCGCACTGCCACTCTCTACAACATTTCAGCAGGTTATTTAAAAAGAATGAATAAATGAAAGCGAGCACAAAATAACCAAGGTCCAAAATTGAAGAGCAAGAAAATTACCAAAGAAAGCAGAGTAAATCATTAGTTTTGGAGATTCCGGTAGATATTGAATACCTGGGGCTCCATGATTGCTGCCGCCGCCTGCGCTCGAGGCACCGCTGGTGGCTGTACTGCTGCTGTCCCGGGAGCGTAGGGTCAGCTGCTTGATGGCAGACCTGATGTCTTCGAGCCCTCCCCCGCCCGGCCAAGGCGACTGTAACTAAATCAGCAATGTAAATTACGATGGCATCAAATAAACATACCTACTCTAAATGATTTCATTTGTTGTTGTTTCACCAATTCTTATTGAAGTCGTCAATCAACGACTTATGACCCTCCCCAATTTCCAATCCTCGGTAAAAGGTAGCAATCTTTAAAACTTGGTTACCATCCATCTCAAGATGTTGTCCCAATAAAATGAAGGAAAAAAAGATAAAATTTCTGTCTCTTTAGGACAATCATCATCATCATCATCATCAGCCTATAGCAGTCCACTGCTGGACATAGGCCTCCCCTAATGAGCGCCATTGCGCCCTGTCTTCAGCTCGACGCATCCAGCCTCCGCCAGCAGCCTTTCGCAGATCGTCACTCCACCTAGCCGGAGGGCGTCCTACACTACGTTTGCCGAGCCGCGGTCTCCACTCGAGAACTCGTTTACCCCAACGGTTATCGGTTCTTCGACAGATATGGCCAGCCCACTGCCACTTCAGCTTGCTAATTCTCTGAGCTATGTCGACAACCTTAGTTTTGTGTCGGATAGTCTCATTACGGATTCTATCCTTCAGAGAAACTCCGAGCATAGCTCGTTCCATAGCTCGCTGAGCGACTTTAAACTGGTGGACTAGCCGTACCGTGAGTGTCCACGTTTCGGCTCCGTATGTCATGACAGGTAGGACGCACTGGTTGAAAACTTTCGTTTTCAGACATTGTGGTATGGGTGACGAGAAGACTCGACGTAACTTTCCAAAAGCTGCCCAACCCAGCTGAATCCTCCTCTTAGCCTCCTTCTCAAAGTTGTCTCTACCCAACTGTAAAATCTGTCCGAGGTATGTGTACTGCGAAACAACTTCAAGAAGGTTGCCATTAACAGCGACAGGTCTCGGGTCAATTTGGTTATTAACCATGACTTTGGTCTTATCCAAATTCATGCCGAGACCCATCATCCGCGAGGCTAATGCTAGGTCGTCCAGCATCTGTTGCAGCTCCTCCAGCGACTCCGCCAGTAAGACTATGTCATCTGCGAATCGTAAGTGTGAGATGTGCTCGCCATTTATGCTTATGCCCATGCCTTTCCAGTCCAAAGTCTTAAACATATCCTCCAGCGCGCTTGTGAACAGTTTCGGAGATATTACATCTCCCTGTCTCACTCCTCTGCGCAGCTGGATGGGCTTAGACTGCTGGTCCTGTACTCGGACACTCATGGTGGCGGCTTCGTACAGACATCTCAACACTTCGATATAACGATAGTCTACTTGGCATCGCTGTAAGGATTCCAGAACAGCCCAGGTTTCTCACAGAGTCAAAGGCCTTCTCATAGTCCACAAAAGCCAAACACAGGGGCTGATTATACTCTTCTGACTTCTGTATAATCTGCCTCACTGTGTGAATGTGGTCTATGGTGCCATATCCTCCGCGAAACCCGGCCTGCTCCGGTGGCTGGTATTCGTCGAGTCTTCTGGCGAGGCGATTCGTGACAACCCGAGAGAATAGCTTATAAACGTGGCTCAAGAGCGAGATGGGTCTGTAATTTTTAAGAAGAGTCTTATCTCCCTTCTTAAAAAACAAAACCACCAAGCTCTCGTTCCACGCCTTTGGAGTTCTCCCACAGAGAAGGACGGAGTTAAAGAGGTTCTGCAGCTCCTGCACAACAGGAGCTCCTCCTGCCTTCAGAAGCTCTGAGGTCACTCCGTCTTCACCGGGGGCTTTTCCATTTTTAAGCTGTCTCAGGGCCAACACGATCTCGTCTTTGCTGATTTCCGGCAGGTCGTCGGTGTAGTGGCGGGTGAGGGTGGCTCTGGAATCGTGGCTGTTACGCTGGGGGCAAGGAGCATGTGCCGCATATAGCCGGCCATAGAAGTCCTCGATCTCTGACAATATCTCCGGCTTTGACAATACGGTTCGGCCATCGCGTGTTGTTAACTTCGTCAGATGGCTCCTGCCAAGCTGCTGAGTGAATACTTTGGACCCTCGGTTTCGCTCTATTGCCTCTTCAATGAGACGTGTGTTGGAGCTCCGAAGGTCGCGCCGTACCATCTTCGCAATTCGCTTGTTCAGGTCTGGCCTCTCTGACGAAGTGGCCTGAGTGGTTTCCCGTCTTTTTGTCATTAGCCGAAGAGTCTCATCCGAAAGTTTGGACTTCTTGCCTTTAGGCTGCATTTGGCAGAATTTGATGCCCTCGTCCCTTAGTGCTCCAACCACGTTTTGTAGGGCCTCATCAACGTCCTCGGTGGGTTCCGCAGCAACGAATCTATCACCAAGAAGCTTCTGAAACTTTTCGGTGCCCGCCATGATCTGGAGCAGATTGGGTCGGAGCGTGGACTTCATCAGACGGTTTCTTTCAAGCTTAAGATTGATATTCAGAGAGCCTCGGACAAGTCTGTGATCAGATCCGGTATTAAACCTGTTGATCACGGAGACATCTCTGAATATGTGCCTTTTATCCGTGGTAATGAAGTCGATCTCGTTTTTTGTCACATTATCGGGGCTTCGCCACGTCCACTTCCTGTGGGGCTTCTTCTTAAAGAACGAGTTCATCAAGAAGAGCCCCTCCTTCTCTAGGAAGTTGACGAGCATTTGCCCCCTGTGATTTCTGCTTCCATATCCATGCGGGCCCACTCTGGATTCGTCACCAACTCGGACTCCCACTTTGCCGTTAAAGTCCCCCATAACAACGTTGAAGTGAGCCTTCGTGGTGTTATGCAAGGCTTTGGATATGTCCTCGTACATATCCTCCACCTCATCATCCAGATGTGCCGAGGTCGGTGCGTATGCCTGAATGATCTTCATACTATACCGCTTGGATAGTCGAAGGATCAGGTACGCTACCCTGTTCGACACACTGGAGATTTGTAGAACGTTGTTACAGAGGGCCTTATTGACGAGAAACCCAACGCCACCCTGTGATTTTTGGTCACCCTCGCGGAAGTACAGAAGATGGCCCGAGTCTAGGGTAATGGTGTCCTCTCCCTCTCTACGAACTTCACACAACCCCAGGACATGCCACCTTATGTTCTCCAGCTCCACTTCCAACTGCGCTAGATGTTCGTCGAGCCTCAGAGTTCGTCCATTGTACGTTGCCAGGGTCAGTTGTTTGAGGTAGCCTTCGGTAGCCCGGTGATTCTTAGCACCCCCTGTCACGCCGTTACCATGGCCGCTACCATGGCCAGGAATAGCATGACGGCCGGGAACTGGGGGCCATTTCCTATTTGTACCTATCATGAGGGGGTTTATGCCCATAATCCCCACGCTGGGCAAGCGGGTTGGGGATCGCAGGACACAGCTTATCGCACCGCCAACGCTGCTGCCCGTCGACGGCCAGAGTGTTTAGCTGTGCCGATGTAGGCTGTGCTATGCCGCCATCAGCCGGCTGCCAGAGCCTCGTTTGTTTTTTAGCAGGGTGCACCACGTGCAGGTGAGGTTGGCTTGGGTACCGAAGATGGTGGATGTTGGTACCCCGTACACCGTTTAGGACAATATTGGCAATAAACCAATTCTTATTAGACATACAAAAAATTAAAGCAGTGGTACTGTTTCCCTGATCTAAAAGCAGGTATACCTTGTTATGAGGTCGATGCTTGTTCCGAGCATGTGGCTGCTGCCTGCTCCTCCTGGGCTCGTCGCGGGCCGCCTCACCTCCTCCGCTGTCCGACATGGACGCGTGCCCTGAAGACCTGTTCTCGTCGGAGCTGCTATTGCATTCTCGGACTCCATTCTGGAAAGAAATAGTCATGTGAGGTAAACCAACAAAATGGCTATTGACTTTTGTTTGTCGTGTCATTAATTGGTTATTTCTAGCCAAATGCACATTGACATCATCACGTGATGAGGTGAATATTTTAAAATTAATGATGGGTTTTGAACAAGTTTAGATTTGTAAATCAAACGTTTGAAGGTTTTCCAACGAGTGTTGCCGTTTGCAAAAAGTGTTAGGAGGATGAAAATTCGATTAGATAGGTGCAGACAAATCATCAATGAGCTACATACAATTTAACACAGGAGATTCTTCAACAAATTAACATGATTTCATTACATCATGAAACAATAACAGTAGTCTTACGACTTTTACGTGTCAGTCTTTACGACTCCTCGAGCTGATCTTACGAAATAACATCACGTTACTAACATGGCTGCCATTGTCGCCGGCAATTTCGCTTTCAACTTCCCACAAATTACTTTTCCCTATCAAGAGATCGTGGGAGCTCGTTAAGACAATGCTTATTTATTTTTTCTGGCAACACTTTCACTGCACAAGCTATTATCAGGATGCGATCGCGAATTCGCGACTAATTAGTAGATACGTGAAGGCAAGCTACGGTTCACAAATCACAACACAGTTCCTATAGTGACAAATTCCTAGAAGTTTGATTTGCAGAGCGTACCTTACTACAATGCTACGTTGACATCATTATGCTATATTTCTTTTACTACTACTAGATAGGTAGATAGATACTCATTTAATTCCATTTCGTGGTAGCATGTAATAATGTTATTTCCAAAATCCCGTAACAGTCGTTAGAGTCGCGTGCGCACACGCAGCCGTTACCGATGACCCGATGACATCGATCTTATTCATTGCTATTGTTACAATTGCTTTGCTCTGTTCTCTGAGCTCATTATTATTGTACTTGCTTAGTATTATTTTTATATTTTATTAGAGTGTATCATTACCTAAAACTATATCAGAGCCATAGGTAAGTTAGGTATACAAAACATGATCGAATACCTCCTCGTACCAAATGATGTAGACTTGATGAATTAGTCTGGCTATGATAAAAGATTAACACGACTACGACGAAAGTTTAACAAAATTGTGGTCTTCAATTCCATTGAATTTCAATCTTACAAATCGGCTAACTCACCCGACAAGCTACTAAAAACAATTTCGGAACTTCAGGCCGCTATAGATATCTACCTCCGATCCGTTCCCATGTCTTATAGCGAGAAACTAGCCCATAATTCTAAAAAAAGCTTCTACTTTATAGCGCCACAAATATAAAAAGCTATAAAATTGTAGTTAAATACCGAAGAGCTTTTACTAGTTCCACCAATAAATGGCCAATAAGATAATAATATTATGATTAAAGCCGTTGGAAGTCGGTGACATGTGTTTAATAAATTATAGCCTGTGTCAAAATTACGGTTGTAAAAGACACTAATCGGCACTCAAGAGGCTATAAACGATGATATAGCCCAGATGGTGACGAAGGCTCTATACTATAGGTAGATGACTTTATGTCAACACACAGACATATGACATGACTTATTATTGAACGAACTATTGGGTACATTTTATAAAAAAACACCTGATTCTCATGTTTTGGTAGACATATAAATCAAATGGATGGGAATAAGAGGTAACCTTTTTAGGTGGTTTACGTCATATGTCCACAACAGGTGCCAGACGGTAGTACTTAGCGGATATTCCTCTTTGTCCATGTACATCCCTTCAGGAGTCCCGCAGGGATCCTTGTTAGGGCCTTTACTTTTTACACTATTTGTAAATGACATTTCCTCATGCTTTCTACACTCTAAAATACTTCTATACGCAGACGATATGAAAATTCTATATCAAATCAAGACTACTGCTGACGCATATCGTCTGCAAGACGACCTCCTGAGGTTCCAAGATTATTGCATACGTAATAAATTAGATTTAAACGTATCCAAGTGCTATGTTTGTTCTTTCACTCGAAAACCTTTTATTATTAAGTTTGAATACACTTTACTCAACTCACCTCTTACAAGAGTAGATACTATCAGAGATTTAGGTGTTTCCTTTGACAGTAAACTTTTATTTGATCATATTAATAACATAGTAAACAAAGCATCTCGGGCGCTTCGATTCGTTTTAAGAATGTCTTCTGATTTTTCTAGCATAAAAACGTTCAAGATCCTGTATTGCGCGTACGTTCGCAGTCACTTGGAGTACGCCTCCCAAGTCTGGAATCCTTGCTATGACGTGTATTCCACACGTCTGGAACGTATTCAAAGAAGATTCCTGCGTTATTTACAGTACAGATCTAAAACTTTTCTTCCTGATTACATGGCTAGATGCCGTAAATTTCATTTCCTTCCTCTCTATGAGCGAAGAAATATATCTGATTTGTCGTATCTTTTGAACATTGCAAATGGCAAGGTAGACTGTCCTGAGCTGCTGGAGCTATTGGGACTGCGCACAAACACGGCTACACTTAGAAGACCTAGTACATTATATGTTCCTCATGTTAAAACGAATTATAGGCTAAACGCTTTTATTATTCGAGCAAGCGCCTCGCTTAACTCTTTGGCAAATGTAGATATTGATTTGTTTACTACATCCACAAGCAAGTTAAAACGCTTGCTAAGTAATAACTTTTTTTTGGGTGGTTAATACACCCGATACCTACTTAAGTATGTAATATCTAGTTTGTTTTTTTTTATTTTTAATCCTGTTTTGTCGTCCACTTTCTTTTCTTTTATACCTAATAATTATTGAATCTATTTGTGGAAACTTTTAATTGGCCGTCAGCATTACATGTACTTTGCATGTATTTTTAGTATAATAAGTTGTTTTCTGTATACCTAGCTGTAAGTTTTCCTAAAATTTGAAAATAAAATAAATAAAATAAATAAATAAAATACATAATTATAAATCTTAGAGGATATCTGCTTTGCTAACATTGCTAAGTATCTTCCGCCCTGGTAGGTAAATCGACAAACTAGGTAAAACCACCGATTGAAGACACGGCTGATCACATAGCTCTGATAAAACCGCAATGTTGTGGTGTGTACGATGTGGTTCTAGTGATGCGAGAAACACACAAGACATGCTAATCTCCTATCATTCACTTGACCACAAGCAACAACACAATCAAAGTAGCCATCTAAGATTCGTACATCCAATTCAAATTTCAAGCTCTATTGTTCCTCGGATTGTGAAACTAATACGTAATACTTTATTGAAAAATCGGCCTCGGAGCAAATATGCACCTACAGTTATTAGAATTACCAACAACCCCTTCTCTGGATGGATGAAGCATGGATAATGATTAGTTGATCCTATATCAGTTCCTAGAGTTACCTGTACAGTGGGTTCCACAGGTCGATGATGATGATCATGCTTGGGCGCACGCCGCTCCAAGGCGTAGCTGCTCTGTGCAGGAGCACTGCGGACCGGCGAGCTGGCCACAGTCAGCTGGGAGACAGCGCTGACTGCCTTCAGCTGAGCGGTGCTGGCCGCCTCGGGGGGCTGGGGAGAGTCTTCTATTTGAGCTGTAGACAACGTTAAAATTACTTATACGGTTTTTCCTCTGAGATAACTGCTTCAGACTACATCCTTAAACCTAAGCCAGCTAAGACACACAGTAAGATGAATGCTTTCGAAGGGCCAAATAAGGTACTCCGAGGCCAGAATTGGCAACTAACTCTTATAATCTACCTTAGTATAAACAGTTCGGTCATACAGAAGCAACGTGCATCCTTGCCCTCGATGTCAAATCTATTTTTAATTTACCAGGAGGTAAATAAGATAAACGAGATTGTTGAAGTGGTTTCTCGAGTGCTGCATTTAAAGTATTGCTTGCAAATCAAAGTACTTAATCAAAAATCGTATTCAGATTGCAGGTACAATGGGCGCTTTCAAAGGATTCAAATCGCAATTCAGAAAATGGATGTGGAGTGTTTTCATCTGTATAAATACGAGGCTGAATTCGGTTAAATACATAGCGGTTTATGTGCACCAATGAGGCCAGTAAACTTAACGAGCATCTCAGAGATGGATCTCTGTATAGGTACAGTTAATTCATAAATTGTTTTCTATGAGATACCAATCATGATAGGTTTGCGCGGTACGGGCTTGTCGTGAAGAGGTAATTAATGTCATGTAACAAGATCATTGAGACCAAAGAAAAGATGGATCATGAGAAAATAGGAGTGAACGGAAATGATGACAGATGGAAGAAAGTGGGATAGAAGCATATGTTGTGCCGATCCTACAATGAGATAAAGTCGGGACACATACGTTTGGCGGGCGGCTCGGCGGGTGCTGGCGGCGTGGTGGCGCGGTGCGCATGCGGCGGCGGGGACAGGCGGCGCGCGTGCGCGGGCGCGGGCCCGGGCGCCGCGCCCGACACGCGTACTCGCAGCGCCCGCGCGCCCGCCACGGCGCCGCACCACGGGCCCTCGTCCGACGGACGGCAGCCGCTGGACGGTCTGGGGAAGAAGGACCATTTTAACTCCCAGTTCTCTCGATCTGACAGCTGTCGTGCGATGAAGGTATTTTACTTGATGTTGAGGTGATCAATAAAATTGGACGATGCAGAAATCTCGATGGATGGATGATATGAAGGCATGATCTGATGCCTCATGATGAATCATAATCTTAAAGTACCTAGGTACTTAAGTTAGTTCTGCAGCCACTGATACATGTTACTGTTGGATAGCTTATGACTTATGATAGCTGATGATGATTTTGGTTATATTTTAGCGATATCTCGTCAGACCGTGGAATTCAAATCGACTGACCGGCGCCGGCGTCGATCAGGCACAGTCCATTTAAACCGACCTGTAGAATAACCTTTGCGTAACGGACGACTGCTTTATAATTTCTCCGCCTAAAGCCTTACTTCTTGTATAAGCATCGCAGCAAGCGGTTTTTGCTTCTCTCGGTTTATGAATACTACGGCAAAACGGGAAGGGTAAACAATTTGTTCCAAACCGCTATGGTCTATGTCCTCTAGCTCACTATGCTGTTATATCAACTTGTTTGTCCATAGTTAATATACGAGTATGCGCGACCGATAGTCGGCCAGTGCGGTGTATCATAACTACGGTATCATTGGCTACCGCAACTGTCAGCCACACTTACGAGCTGCTCTTAATCTCAGTTTGAGTATTATTGTTCTAGCTATTGAGCTAAATTTGTGTCAAACGCTACAACATTGACGTGGTTGCTCTCGGAATTTATTTATTTATTTATTTATTTATTTATTTATACAGTAACTTACACGATTTTAAAAAACCAATTACATAAGTTACTTAAGATTAAGAAATTAAAAAATTAAAAAATTAAAAATATTCAAATCAATATAAAATAGCTATCATACATAGAAAAATAAATAGTATTCAAACAAGGCAAATAAATTAATTAATTTAAATAATATATAAGATTGGAATGGTTATATTGTTACGAACGTGAGGTTACAGTAAGCGAAACAAACACTGGCTAGATACATTTGAGACGGCCGGCACTATCTGGCACAGAATGACAGTGACCTGATGCAATGGGCAATGGTGCATCTTTATTACTTTAACCGTTTGTTTCTCATACTTACTCTCGGAAAGGGAATACTAACGACTAGATTCAAACACGTCTCAACAGTAATATTAACTTAAGCAAAAAGCCATGTGCCTATTCTACTCAAGCGCCATTAATATTCCATGGATTCCACGAATCCTGTTACGGTATTTGTCCAATCCATAAATATGGTCATCTCTGGAGTCAGTTTTTTCGGAAATTTCGGCCAAGCCCATAAAATCAGAGGCATAGCTGGTAAACTGTTCTTTAGGGCGCGACTAAAGAAAGCGTGGCCACGACGAATGCAGTGGACGAAACGAATGGATCATTCTGATTAACGACCGTTTATGTAGAAACCGTTTTAACTGACAACATCTGAGCTATCACCGCGTATTCTCGGAGAATTGTTGTGATTTTGTGATCCATGGAAATAATGGGATCAACATTTTTAGGAGGTATTTTATAGGTTAATTAAAGCCATCGAAATACACTTATACTCGTACACCTAAACGCTAGAAGTACTTTATAATTATCTAAGTTAAATAAAAAAAAAATATATGATCACGACTGTAATCCCAGGGCTCGGTAGATATCTCCTCAGATCTTTAGTTACTTAGACCTTTGAGGATATCTAAAGGGGGTAATCAGAGGCAAGTCCAAACATGACATTTGGTACATGCCCACATTTTGCACAGTAGTTAGTATTCCGTACGTGACAGGTTGCAAGTCCATCGCCGCTTATAAGAATACTAACTTATGACGCACACCTTCGAATTATTGGTTCTAGGGTATGCCGGTTTCCTCACGATGTTTTCCTTTACCGTTTAAGAGCACTGGGATTGCGCACATATTTTTTTCGAATGGAAAAACTCATTGGTGGACGACCAGGTTTGAACCCACGACCTTCGGATCGTGAGGCAGGGGTGCTACCACTACACCACCAGCGCTCTTTCAGTTTATCAACCTATACACCTATAGTTAAAATTTTATAGAAGAACTGGTTAACTCTTGGACGAATTAACAACTGTAAACTTCATAGATCACAACATTAGAAACATAAATATCTGCAAGACGTCATAATAAAAACAAAATTACTACCAGGATACGAAGAAAAGATATCAACGCACTTCTAGCAAAAATAAAAACTTGATTCAAAGAATCGAAAGATAAAGTACATTATAATGATAATGATACCACAAATATTTGTTTTAAGTACGTGGGTAATAGGTATACAATACACATTGTTAGGTATTTACAAAGATTTTTTTAAGGACTAGATCGGCCAGTAAATTGTAAAAGTCTTTGTAGGTACCTACCTACATAAAGTCGACCAGAAGAATAATTGTAATGATGTAACCACCTGCTTGTTTACAGGAAATAGACTGTGGGAAGTGCCTCTAGTAGCAAAGGAAAGTGCCACATCTGCCTTCACTTGTGTCACTATTCACATAGCCAATTGTAGAACTGTGCCGTTTTAGCGTTTCGTATGAGTTAAGGAAATACGGAACTGTTTCATAAAAACCGCAAACATGAACATGTGCTTTCAATGTTTGGACGCGCCTCTTAGTTCTAAAATGTATGTCTTGTAATTTAGAGACACTGAGTCCATGATCTGACAATAACCCAATATCATTTTTTTATTATCTAGTACGTGGGCACCTAATATGGGATCTTGTTATGATGATTTCACACTTGCGTGAACACAATACAATGATGAGGTACTGTAAAATTCTCTAAATTTCAACTATGAACAGTAAACCATCTGCATCAGGATGACTTTTGGATTGGACATTTTGGACAATGATTGGGATGGCCTTGTCTGATTTTATGGGATTTTGAGTTGTGTAAAAATACCTAAAATTTTACTCACCTATCTGTCGGTAGGTACTTAAGGAGCTTAACTAGTCCAGATTCTGGAGATCTTGGATCATCTTAGTTGTATTGGGACTTTGGGAACAAGTGGTAGGTAAATAATAAATACCTAAGTAATAAAGTAATATCCACTTACTTACTGTTAAAGAAATGTTAGGATTGCAGAGTACCTAACTACATATAATCATTCATAGAAAATTCGTAATTAATTACTTATTTGGTAAATAGCAAAATTAAAAGAAAAAGAAAGTGAAGATAATAAGCAGCGAGATAAAGAGTTATAACTAGGTATACGATTACGAAATGGCATGTTTCGTGTACCTAATGTATTTTAAATTCAGCAATTAAATCTGGGTCCCAATTCCCAAATAGTAGATCATTTGTTTTTTCTTAAAAAACTTAAATAAAAAAGAAAAATAACGAAATACTGTCTGTGAAAGATAAATGTTCTCAGGGAAGCAGGGTGGCAAAACGTTGACGCGATAGACAGCACAAAAGAATCTAAAGTAGGTACCAAACCTGAACGCTCATTCAATAAAACTGAAGCTTCTCCCAAGAACGCATTACGTAAAGCAATAAAGTAGAGATTGGCTCGACTCTGGCACAGTAGTGTAGATGGTATCAGGGTCTAAAGAGTCAGAAGCTCGCACGGGTTCGTCGACCAGCGATTGTTATCAGGGAATTGCTATGCAATTAATGCGAGCGTCTTCCCGGATGCCGCGATTCGCAGAAATGCTCAAACGTCCAATTAGATTGTCGATCGGAATGTAAATGGCTTTCTTAGATTCGGGAATACCATACATCATGTTAATACAATCGTCAATCTTTATCAGCCTGTGTCGGTGTCTTTATTGAATATCTATCTCCTGCCTGCTGATTCCGATATAAGATGCATACCGAACTTCTAGGTTACTGCATTATCTTTGATTTTACACAACGAAATAACTAGCTATAAACGGAATATTTTTATGATTTATGATGTCTTGTCGTTTTCCGATATAGATACATTAACGTTATAACCAGTAATACCTATGTGAATCGCTGCAGAGCATCAAGAACAGTCTGTTTTTGTAGTTGGTTAATTTCAAAAGTGATAGATATTTTGGGATCAATGTTAGTAATCATTGAAAAATTACACAAATGAGATAACGTTTATGTTAGCTGCCTACATTGTTTTGCTCTCGCTCGCAACAATCGACAATTAAAGCTCAAAGCTCACACCGTAACGTTATGAATATTAAGATAATAAAACGCCGATGGGATCCAGGTCAGGTTGTCTGGAGACATAACAGCATTATGCCTTCAACGGAAACATCAACTGCCGCTGTAGAGTTTGTTGATAAAAAACTTTGTGCGGTTGCATCAGGTAGGTAGGTACCTATGTATTTAGTAGGTAGGTACCTCTATACATACTGTCCAACTGTGCCTGGAACTAGGCTCAAATACCAAAAATTATCTAAGGAATAAGCATGGGCCGTAAACATTGAAAAAACTCACCGTTTCCTCCAATCTTGGATGAAGCTCCAGTCGCAGTGATCATCCTCATCCAAAACGTTCGCTTCATGATGATCCACACCACTGGTTCCGTGCACCAAGTCTACTAGCTGACGAGCTCGCTCAAAGTTCCCTTCGAACTCAACCACTAGGAAACCATCCGAGCTCACTGTACCGAAAACATCCTTTTTGTACGTCGCGTCGTTTATGGTGACGATATCTGTATCCTCAGATTTGATCTCGGAGTATACAGCTTCCGTGATTTGTACCTCAGGTATAACCATTCGTCCATTTTTGTTAACGTTATCTCTGAGTCCTAAATTACTAGTTTCATCGAGAAGTCTGTTCGCGTATATCGCTTCTTCCTTCTCAGCGGCCACTGCGATTTGTTTATTTTCTTCTTTCTTTTGTTCGTTGTGCTTCCGAATTATAGAATCACCAAAGTAAATGACCACTTTATTGTTATTTTGAGTTATTTTGTTAGCAAACCCGCCTTCGTTTAGCGGTAGATTAGCTTTCTTGTTCTTTTCCTGTGAAAGTCGTTGAGTTAGTTCCTCGTAACAAGGAAGTCGGTTGTTGTACAGTTTCTTGTCACTCGACGATGCTTTGTTATCTTCCTTCTTTTTCTCAACACTTTCGTACACCGGGGGTCGACAACAGTCATCAAACTGCGAGCTCCAGGGTCTCGGCTCACTGTAAATGTGCTCCGATGATGACTGCGGCAATGGTATATACTTTTCATGAACGTTTTTAGTACTTGGCGAGTCATTTTTCCTTGAAAAGTTGAGTACACTGCGTCGCACCTTCGATTCGGGATCGGTGACCTTCTTGCTCCTTGAATTCCCAAGAATCTTGTTGAATAAAGGCTTGCTTTCCGAATGGGGTTTCATTCTGTCCGTGCTCGGAGCCCTGCGCATGGCAAAAGGCCCTTCGTCCTTTTCGGTGGGGTATAGCTGTTCGCAGCTTGTCGATTTGTGCGGTGTGATCCTCGACTTGTTGGAGTTCAGCGGCTCTCGGCCCTGCCAGTGGCGGACTGACAGCCTGGCGGCGCCGCGGATGAATTTCATCGGCTCCCAGGCGTCCGCTTTCTTTAGTATGAAGTTGTCACACATGTTGTGTTTGTTGGGGGGCTTCCTCGCGTCTGCCGCGCGGCAGGACTGCAGCTCGCGGCAGAGGAAGCACGAGCATCGCGCCGGGCACAGCATGACTGTGCGAAGGCGCCGGCTACACTGAGCAGCGCCGCCGGCGACGGCCGTTACCAGCAATCATTGCTACCCCGCTACGGCGATGGCACGCGTGTTCTCCACGGATTATGATACCGTTCGCGCAAAACCTCTCGTATTTCGAAAGGTCACGAGATCGGTAACAAGAAACATCAAACTGTTCATGTCGGATGGTTGTAAAGACGTGCACATTATCAGTTAACTGTAACATGTCGTTAAAGTACACGATAGGTACCTGCTGAAACAGGCATACGTCTGTACCTATATGTGAGGTGAACGTAACCATAAGTAGTAGCTAAATATAGAGTAGGTACTTACTCGGGGGGCTATTAGTGAATCAGTCGAGTAATAACATGCTTGCAATCGAGATGAAGTGCAGTTGCAGTCTCGCTTTAATTTATTGGGCATTCAATTTTGATTACGGTTTTAATGAACTTGTATCTGTTCATTATCGCCGTGTAGGTAGTTGAGGGCAGTGCAAATTGTTTTATTCTTATTAAGCGTGTCGGATTACAATGTTCCATAAAATAGATTGGCAGTGCTATATAGGTATCTACAGTTGAATTCGATATGGACATGGTTAACCTTGAAATCGGACATAAACAACATATTCCAACCGTGACGATTTTACCTGCTTATGCCTAGTTGCTATTACGTGCAATACGTAGCCAGCCGGTGCCAATTCTATCGATATCATTAGTTAGATTTTTACCATTCGCGCGTGCGACATAACAAATCACAACACGATATAGCATTAGTCGCACCCGACTCTGCTAAACTGAAAACATAAATTATAGGCTGTG
Source organism: Cosmorhoe ocellata (assembly GCA_963675405.1). NCBI lineage: Eukaryota > Metazoa > Arthropoda > Insecta > Lepidoptera > Geometridae > Cosmorhoe > Cosmorhoe ocellata. The sequence goes on along the minus strand of OY776249.1, from coordinate 11,643,997 downwards.
CCTATTAGGTAAAAATCCGTTCATAACTGGCGGAGTAATCACGTAACAAACACAAAAAAAAATACATTGGACGAATTAAGAGCCTCCTTTTGAAGTCGTTAGAAATACTAGCGATTTTATCGAACTTATCGAGTGATACCATAATAGGGTTCACTTTGATGTGTCGTTATCACCGAGGCACTAGGCTGCACTTCCGCTGCAGATTCCCGAGCTAATGACCGAACAGTTATTGCTTACTAATAATAATTTTATACGCCAATAAAGGCGATGCACTCTATCCTATATTTCTCGCTTATTGATAAGTGGCTGGTGTTTTCGTTCCAGAACTAGTATACTCAATAGCTAATTTTTAATTTATGTAGCCAGTTACTTATCATCATCTCAAAAAGTCTTGTGAGATGATATTATGAAAATGATATGAGATTCAATGTCAAATAATTCACCGTATTTCGCAACTAAGTTAGGTACTAGAATAATTGGTATTATCGACGATGGAGGTTACCTACCTACCTAATAGGTAATTTACTATGTACGTAGGCTTCCGGTAATTTTTATATAAAATATATTCATCTTAGTTTTGGCCAAAAACCAAAGGCCGTGGGTTCAAATCCCAGAAACGGGAACGTTATTGCACAAAAAGTCTATAAGACTAGCCTATAGGTATTCGATGCGTTGCTAGCGTCGTGTTTGCAGTCATTCCTTACCAGACCAGCACCATAGGTGGTCCAGTTTAGTGGTCATCTACAGTCTAAGGACCAAGTTACACAATGCTCTGTTAATTAAACTAACAGCTTGTTAGCCTTTTGATCGTTTGTTAAAGATTATACAAACAAAGTATTATCATCCGTAAAATGAAATGACGTAAAATAGATAATGATACTTTATCATTCTTATTAATTTTAATGCCCGATCAGATTTTGGTGCAATTAGACCTAAAGAAGCAATGCTAATAGGTATATAGGTAAAGGTAAATAAAGTAGTTATTTACTTGCACAAAAGCTATGACGAACATAACGAAGTGAGTACCTAATGTGAAATTGTGAAACAAGTTACTTTCATTGCATAAAACAGTATGGTAACAGGTGAACATTGTTCCCAATGTTTTTCTTAATGATGGTGACGTCATATAGCGGTGAGTAGGTACCTATAGCTTACATTTCTAAGCAGACTAGGCAGGCTAACAACAGCGCCATCACGCCATGACAAAATTTTGACCGTTGTTTGGTCTCGCTCTTTCTCGTGCGAATGTGAGAAATTTTTTTGTCGCGGCTACACCAACAAAAACCCTTTCCGATTACACCAAAACCGGCTGAGAAGTACCTAGTCGTAGTTTCATTTAGTATAATTATTGTAATTCTCGTGTAACCCTTGTTTCACTTGCCACCATCGATTTAAATAGGTATTACTAAAGCTTGCCACTAACCATATACCTAGCCGAACCACCCAGGAAAGCTCAATGTTAAGCAAACAGAAAAGGTTGCCCGCTACTACGATATTAACTTAAAATTAAATTTCTAGTGGGGTTTCCAACATCGGCTGTTATGTTAGCCTGGCTGGTCACAGAAGCCTTGGTTCCATAAACGGCAGTTGTCATTTGGGCCGATTTTACAGCTGACCGCTGCGTCAGTGCTGACCGGCACTGACTGTTGCTGTTGACCCCTGGCTAGCGCTCACAATCTTACAAAATGTAAGAGACACGCTTCTATTTAACTAGGTAAGTACCTACCTACTGCTTGTAAAAGCTAAGCGCTCCCGATTTGTCGTAAGAAGCCACTCCCGTCCTGTTTTATCAAGAGCGACATCTGGCGGTTGCCGCTTTATAGAAAGCCGAGACTGTAATTCACAATTAGTTCCCATCCCACTCCCACCGGTGCAGCGGTGGGCGAAAGTGATGCTTAATTGAAGTTCATTTAATCCATTGTTTGAATAATTTCTCGCGGTCATTTAATGGTGATACATGGCTTTAAAGTTATGTGATGACTGATGTGATGATACCTAACAGGTAGTACTTTAATAACACGGCACAGATTATAAAAAATAAAGACTTTCGATTCAAGTTTTAATGTACCTTTACCTTACCTCCTACTTAACTACCTACCTAGGTGCTAGCTTTTTTGAGAACTGAATATTTACAGACAGATATCATAAACGAAGAAGAAGAAGATTTATAGTTTCCCGAGATAAACAAAGTAACATTAAAAGTGCTTGTTTCTGATGTTTATAACTTTCGCATAAGTTAACAACCTATTATAGAAGGAAATTAGAGAGAATAAACAAAATTTATACATAGACACTTAAGTAACCACCTACCCACTCGCTAGGTCTTTCAATGCCTTTCTATAAATGCATTAATAACTATGGGCAGAGAAAATCCATTGTGTATTCTGAAACCCATGAATGGAATCGCCTTCTCTGCGACGAATGAAAGTTATGTAGGTAGTACCTACTATCGACTCCGTAAGAACTCGCCGGGAACCATTGTTAAAACGTAAATATTGCGAACCGTATAATTAATAACTTCAGATTTATCAGATAACTATGGAACCATCGAGAGCACGAGCGGTGCAGTGGTAGGATGGCAATTATGTAAGCCAAAGTGTAGATGCGAAAACCCATAGCCTATTTGCCTATGCATGTATTTTCCGGTGTTTACGGCTGAAGATATATTAGGTATATGTACTGGGCAATATAAAGCATGTCCCCATCATGACCCAGACAAAATAAATTTAGAGGTGAACCTATGTAGATATGTCATTAAAACTTTAACATAGATAAGTAGGTAGGTACCTACGCAATCGTCATCTGCAAAGTTTTCAAACCCGGGGCCTTACCACAAACTCTTACAAAGCATCATGTTTTGTACGAGCCCCTAAAATTATGCAGAAGATTCTTCTTCTTATAGAGTCACTAGTTCTTTTGAACCAGTGAAAGGATTAAAGTGCGCCTCGGAGGCACCTTTCGTGCACAAACAACGAATTAATGTATTTGAAGCAGCCTTGTTATTGATAGATTCGTCGCGGGCATGAGGGCCTTGATATAGAATTGTAAATAGCTTCCATTATACAATTGTAAGTCAATCCGATGGATGGGGGACGACCACTGGACCGTTGTTTCTTAACTCGATCCCAGATCAAACCTTACTACTATCGTTATTATGACTTCAAGACCAGGGAGTGATTCGGCTATAGCAGAAGCAAAACCTTGGTCAGAAGATATTAAACTCTCACGTCTTTGGCGTTTCTGATTTTAGGCGAGATCTGAGTAAATGATTGATTCAGGCGTCCGAGAAAAAAAGGAACAAAAGTCCTTTTCAGTATTTGAGATCTGAATAGTCACGAGTGCTTATAAAGGCTTGTACTTTGCAGGTAGTTAGTTATCTACCGTTGGCACATCTCATCTCGGTTTGGAACACACTTGTGCTCTTGCAATCTTAGCAGTCATACCTTCTAGGCTTGGGTCGCAGGATCTCGTGCGGGGCCGGCTGCCGGCGCGGCGCCCAGGCGGCGCACGCGCAGCCGCGCTCGTCGCCGCCGCTCAGCGGGGCCGCCTCCGCTCGCGGCGTGCACGCATCTTCACTGCAACGAAAGAGAGAGAGAGAGTTCAAAAGAAGCCTTTACACACTTCCACAGTGAGCTGTAGAACCATAGTTGCTATAGAGCATAGACCTATAGTTACTAGTGCTGACAGCCGATCTTACTGTTAATAAGCAGCAGTCAACAGACTGTCATTTCGCAGCAGACCAAGCAAGAGGATAGAAGTAGGTACCTATTTGAAAAGGGACGATCTAAACTTAAAAGTGTGTTATTAATTTTCATCAATTTCACCCTTTTGTGATTCAAAAGGCAAAACACGTTATCCTGAAAACCAGCTATAGGCAACTATTCCTAAGCCATGACGGAAACGGCAGCCTAGAATCCATCATAACAAAACAAGCTATAGGCAACTATTCCTAAGCCATGACGGAAACGGCAGCCTAGGATCCATCATAACAAAACAAGCTATAGGCAACTATTCCTAAGCCATGACGGAAACGGCAGCCTAGAACCCATCATAACAAAACAAGCTATAGGCAACTATTCCTAAGCCATGACGGAAACGGCAGCCTAGAACCCATCATAGCAGTTGGCTTTTAGCCAGCTACTCATGATTGATCCTGCTATGAAGTTGAATAGCGTCATTATTTATGTGAAATCAACATGAGAAATAGGTATAATTTGATATTATCGCTTTTGAAATCGTCAGCACCTAGGTAACTCAAGTACTTAGTGCTAAAAGCTTGACCTAAAAGCTTGGGCAACTTGAATGAAGCCAGCCACACTTATACCTATGTAAGCTTACGTATAAATCTCGAGATAACGTAGGTACAATAAATGGTTCTTCAACTGGATGCCATTGAAGCTATGGAGCATGTTGTTCTGGACAATAGTACCCTTGTGCATTTAGTTTGATTGGAATGAAGACTTGCTTGTGGTATGAGCGAAGCGTCTAGCGTAGCGTGCCGGTTACGTAGGGATGCTAGAGACAAATTAAAAGTAAAACTTCTAACTTGTGTCTATGGCTGCCTCGGTGGTAGTCGTAAGTGGTTCATCGCCGCGTGGACAAGGAACAGATAGGACTTTAATCTAATTAAAATTTGATTTAGGTAATTAGATAAAAGTTTATTCGTTTTATTTAAAGTGTGGAGTGATGATATGAAATAAACCTAAATTATTTTATAATCCCCACGAAGGATAAAAAATGTCGGTGGGGCAAACGCCAAAACATTTTTTTGAAAATTGCCATAATCCCTAGCTTAAGACAACTAGGTGAGGATTATGACAATAAACCGATTGTACGGGGCGCTCCGCCAGACGCTCCGCTTCCACAAAGCCGAGGCCTTCAATCAAAGTGGGTTGCATCCACCGGGACAGGACCGGGGCGGACGAATGCACAGTGAATGATTATACTAATGCGCATGTTTAAAGACTGGTAGGGAATGGAATGTGGAATCGCGACGTGTGATATTAAGATTCCTTGTACAGACAGAGCCGGCTGTAGAGGCTAATATGGACTGCGTAATTGCAATGGCCCAGACTCTGACTGAGTTTCAAAGTAGAAAAATGCCCTTACGCTTCTTACAACTTTTTCTAAGGACCTACCTACCATTATCTTTTGACAGCCGATAATGAATCAAACAATTTGTTAAAAATTTAGATAAGTTTTGTTGCTTTTGTGTTATATGATATCGTAGGTACATACCTAACTTTCCTATTACCTAGGTACCCATCGACATTGTAATTCTAACGTGGTAAAGCCGCCAGCGCCTTGGGATTGGGGACACATCCCTCTGGCACTGGTCTAGATCAGTCGAGCTATAGATCTATAGATTGTATGTAACGGTGCTAAGACAGGTCAACTGTTTCACATGTATTTTAGGTAAGGCACTTACCATTTAATGTTACTGTAATAACTGTATCTACATTTCTATAAATAAAGATTTCTAAGTAAGTACCTACCTAGTATACTTGTTTGCGAATGATACCTACAACTAGAAATTATTGTTATTGATAACACTGTACTATTCTAATAAGTATAGGTACCTCTAGATACCTAGTGTTAGAATTGTTTAGTTTAGTTTTGCATCCCTAGATGGCGGGACAATGCAAAATAGAACGCGCTATCGTTGCGTTTTAGAAATTCTATATATTTTATGTCATTTTTATAGTTATTTGTCTCCTGTCAAAAACATTACAACTACTCGAACCTAAACTGTGGTTTCATTTGGTAGAGCTTATAAGTGGTGCACCCTAGGATCTGCTACTGGTTCGTTTATGAAAATAGTGGCAACCCTTTCATCCGGCTCGAAGGACCTAGTACTTTGTTATTCTCTAGGTACTCTACATCTAGATAGTTGGAGCCTTAGACCTTGAGCTTGGGTTCATTTCTATTTGCATTCCGGACCGATACCTTTTTATTCTTGCTATAACTCTGACAGTTGACTCTGACACGGGCCACCCAAGCTAGGTTCGGCTCATACGATCCTTGAGCCATCAGAGCTGATCTTAGCAGAACTAACCTAACTTCTCCCAGGACCATCACAATTCCCACTACACTATGATGAACCAAATCGTTTGAAAAGTGCAATGTTTCGATATAAAGCATAAAAACAATAACTTAGAAAAATCTCGGAAAATCAAACAAAGACAGTTTCACTATAAACTTAAGGTGATCAGTCATTCAAGTAGAAATTAAAGTTCAAGAACCGAGTGAAACGGAGGCAGCGATGCGTGGCATTGGTGTGGGGTTCGAATCCCATTGTTTACAGCACGGCCCATCGGGCATGTAGGCGCGACTTCCTCACACACCCTGCGTTATGACCTGTAGGTACCTAGGTATTTATGGATAGGGGAAATATCATAAGCTTCGCCACATTAGGTGTATCTACCTACACTTGTAGGTTCGAGCGAAAGAAACAACCAAAGCGAAGAGAAGAGATGTGTGATAGGACCAGTAGAATAGGTAGGTTTATTGTCATAATCTCCACTAAGCTGTCCCCGTGACCTAGCTGACCAGTGGCGATTATGACAAAACTCAATTTTTTTTTGGCGTTTTCCCCACCAACATTTCATGACCTCATCTCTACGTTGATAAAGGTAATCTCTATTTATAGGTAGGTACTTTTCTCCGTGGCGCGTTGGCTAACGCTAGCCCTACATACCTAAAGCCGATCATCCAGCGCCAGCTACACTACCAGAACTTAGCTTAGTGAACTAAGCTAAGCTAAACTGGGAAATAAGTTATACGTCCACCGAAAAATACCTAAGCTACGTTAGAGATAATGATGATCAGTTTGTGCTAGAGCGCGTCGAGATAATCGGACGTGATGGAAAAAGAGACGAGCTATGACGAGAGTTCAGAGGATTTCTGATAATTCCGGGTTTTTATTTAATTATTTTAGGTCCTTATCTTCTACGATAATGAGAACGAAGTAGGTGAGTAGACCACAGAATAATGATAAGTGGTAGTACTACAACTAGGAAGCTCTTACGCAAAAGGCCGACATTCCAAAGCCGTGTCCTGGGCAGCCCGAGGCCGGCGCAGTGACCGGTAGCGCAGCCCCGTCATCAATCAGGCCCGGGGCTGCGCCCGCGCCGCTCATTATACGCAGCAATTTGTCGTCCGCTGCCGTACCACGCCATTGTTTTATGTCGACGATAAGGTTTGTTTTATTATTATCTGATAATGCAGGTAGCATTGTTGCGTTATAAAATAGAATTGAATGAGTCAGTGTTTTTTATTTATAAAAATAACTCAAAATAGGTAAAGGAAAAGACATTTAAAAGTAGTAAATTTGTAAAAATACCTTTTATTGTCAAGGCAGGCAGGTGTCTAATGAAACGACTCGGCAAGCTGGTCCATAAAAAAGTATCGCCACATAATATTGCTATCAATAAGCAAGTCATAACGTTCAGTTTTTGCAATATTTTTTACAACCTATTTTAATTAAACATGGTCTATGTTCGTCGGATATCTGGCACTGATCAGGGGGTCTACTCTGCAAAACTACAACGAAATATTCGGAACGAAATGTACTTAAGTCAGATTTAGTCGAATTAATGGTTGTTTTCGTATTCATCCCGTCCTTATGTACCTAATGTTAGGTTTACGAAATTGACTGTAATGTCGGCCGGCCGCTCTGTAGGTCTACCATGAGTAGTCACATTTAGATTGGCTGACGTTACTACAGTAATAATAGTACGTTACTATGACATCTGTCAAAATTGTTACTCATGGTACCAAATTCTAAGCAAATTAATGAGCGCAAACTACAGTCGCTGTAGTACGCTGTGACGTAGGATAGTTAGCTACGTGAGGTTTTAGTACCCAACTATCCGCTAGAGGCGCTGTACCAAGTTTTCATACATTTTTTTGAACTACAGTCGCTAGCGAGTGTAGATTGTGAAAACTCATGGTAGACCCTCAGATCGGACAATATTAGTCAAGTATAAGTCTAATTATATATGACTAGCTGTCCCGCCCGCGACTTCGTTCACTTAAAGTAGGTATCTAACTAAACTGAGTTTCAAACAAATCATAAAAAAGTCCCATAATAACACCCAATTTTACCCTGTTTAGAGAGTTATTTTGAAATATCCAGGAATACGTTTCCATTTATTTTGCATTTAAAGTATCCAAACCAAAATTAAGATCAATCGCACCACCCTTTAAAAAGTAGGTACCCATTGAAACATTGACCCAACATTTGACCCCTTTTTGAAGGTTATATTGAAAAATCCTGAAACACGTATCCATTCATTTTGTATTTACATACACAAAGTTTCAGACCAATCGCACCACCCGTTAAAAAAATCCCATACAAACATTGACCCCTTTTTTAGAGTTACCTATATTTAAAAATTCTGAAACAGAAAACAAAGTTTAAGGCCAATCGCACCACCCGTTAACAAATATTGACCCCCCATTTGATCCCCTTTTTTAGAGATATATTGAAAAATCCTAAAACACAAAATTAAGTTTCAGACCAATCGCATCACCCATTGAAAAGTTCCCATACAAACATTGAACCCCCATTTGACCCCTTTTTTAAATGGTTTTATTGGAAAATCCTGAAACACGAAACAAAGTTTCAGACCAATCTCACCAGGTTAAAAAAATCCCATACAAACATTGACCCCACATTTGACCCCTTTTTCAAGGTTATATTGAAATATCCTGAAACACGTGTTCATTTATTTTGCATTTACAGTACACAAACAAAGTTTCAGGCCAATCGCACCACCCGTTAAAAAGTTCCCATACAAAAATTTACCCCACATTTGACCCCTTTTTGATGGTTATATTGAAAAATCCTGAAACACGTGTCCATTCATTTTGCATTTACAGTGCAAACGACCTCAGTGACGACCTCAGTGGCGCAGCGGGCGAGAGTCCGCCTGCGACGCAAGAGGTTGCGGGTTCGATTCCCGCCGCGGAACAAATTTGTGTACTATCTGCAGAAATTCGTTCCGTTGGTCTGGGTGTTTTCTATGTATAATAAAAAATATCTATCTATGTATGTATATAATGTATTAAATATATCAGTTATCTGTACCCATAACACAAGCTTTGAGTAGCTTACTTTGGGGCTAGATGATGCTGTGTGGATTGTCCAGCAATATTATTATTATTATTATTATTACACACAAAGTTTCATGAAAATCACTCCACGAGTTAAAAAGTTTCATACTAACGTTTTCACCCTTTTTTACCCCCTTAGAGGTGGAATTTCCAAAAATCCCGCCTTAGTGGGTGGTTTTGTTATAAAAGGAAGCCACCTTCCAAATTTCAGCTTTCTAGCTTCAGCGGTTTCGGCTGGGCGATGATAAATCAGTCAGTCAGTCAGTCAGTCAGGTTAAGCTCTTATATAGATATAGATAATTAGTCGAAATGATGTAACTTTGAGTATGTAGGTTTTCTACGATTAAGTATTGTGCCGATAACTTATAGAGCTGATCGGAGTAGACCCAAAATACTTTGGTAGATACAAACCTAAATATTTGATCACAATGGGTCCTGCCGGCTAGCGTGTTGGGTAACCAGTAGGTAATAATATCTCGCATGATGCCATCGAATCTGAGGATAATTTGACCCGCATACGATGCCTTGGCATGTTGATTGAGAAGTTTTTATAGTCATCAGTTGGATTACATTCTTAGAAATAAATAATAGCCCAACACAATACATACAGTTCTCTAAAGGATTCCGTGTTAGTAAGACTGACGAGTATCTAGCTACAACAGTAGAGATGATTCAGTCTAAAAATGCTCGCCCCTCCACTTGTACTTGTACCGCATGTAGAGGTAAATAGGTAGGTACATTGGAAATACATTGGAGGGGCGTGCATTTTTAGACTGATTTACCTCTACCTAGTTATTTACTTACTTACTAGGTACTTAGTGTACGAAAAAAGTAGGTAAGATAGGAACATATTTAGTTAAGTAAGTACCTTTACATAAAAATCACATTTCAAGGCTGACCGAATGATATTTTACACGAAATTCCTTCGTTGCTACGTAGGAATTTAGTTTCTACCTGACAGAAAGGTACAGGCACAAAATAACGGACGATTCTAAACACACGTAGGTACCTAGCTAATCACACTTTTTATATACAACTAGCTGTTAATGCGACTTCACCTGCAAAATCCATCAATACAACAATGATTGATATTGGTTAATTGGGAAGTTTCTATGCAGTGCAAAAAGAGGCGGTCATCCATCCAAAAAACTGATTGCGCCCAGCGATGCTTAACTATACAAATTTAAACCCCTATTTCAGCCTTTTCGAGATTATTTTTTGAGATAAATATACCTAGCCTATGTCCGTCTCCGATACCTATAATCTCCTTGTCGAATTTCATTACGATCTGATCAGCCGTTTAGTCGTGAAAAGGTTACACAATCAGAGTTAATTTAGCGCTTATCATATTAGAAAGTATGAATGGATTTTACTACGGGTTTATTACATCCTTAACTATATACCTACTAACCTACTAAAAACTATTTGAGTGGGAAGAACTAAAAACGTGAAACTAAAAACTAAAACCCGTGGTAAATAGACGTCCGTTCATTCATTTATTGCTTCAAGAGGTCTAATTTTACACTGTACTTACCTATCAAAGCCTTTTAACACAATTAAAACTCACGACTCTACGAACTATTGGGAGCCGGGTTCGCTACCACTGGAACACCATCACGGCTCTCCCAAAAATATAAAACAAGATTCAGGGGCCTTACAAACCACCATGTTTCAAGCTTGAAATAACACTACTTCAATACAATTTTTATAAGTCATGGTACGAAATATCAAACTTTTATTACTTCGATATTGCCCGAAGAACGCTTGTGGTCAGACCCCTGGTGTTTTTTTGATAGCCTCAAAAAAGCAGTTTATGTACATCGTTATTAACTACTCGTCTACATCAATAGTTCACATATTATATAGATTTAGAATTTACAAATACTTTGTTTTAATCTCTCCGACGACAGATGGCGTCACTCGTTACGATGATGCTTGAAATCGAGTGATCATCTCTCGTCACGCCGTGCATTGTACACTTTCACTTTCAAACACTTCCCATGCTTTTTGCTACCAATCTACTTACTCGAGATATTCCCACAAGAAAATGTGACAATTATTTTACACAAAAAAATTAAATACTTAGGTACTTATCTCTTTGCAGGAAGGTACTAAATACATGTAGGTACAGTGAGCGACATAAATCTATTAACGAATCGATATGTACTAAAAAGTTAAAAAAGTAAGTAGGTACCTTTTATGTAGACTTTTTTATAATTTCCCATATTTATCCCACATGTCGTATCGTAGATCGGAAATTATTCATCGTTTCTATGTAGGTAGGTATTTTCGACCTTTAGCAGAGTGGCTGGTTTCCTGGTATCATTTTTAAGTGTAGGTAGGTAGGTAGTTGTACTTACCTATGTTGCTGACGGTACTAAAATTAATGTGCATTAGATAATAGCATTATTTTCACAAAACCTCATCTACCACTGTCTTGAATGATGAAGTGGTTATAAAGTCTTCACGAGGCGTTCCAATCTAACGACTGAATACCTTGATATCTTCTCAAGCTATTCTATGAAGTTGGCACAATGGGAAAATAGAGATGTTCAGGTTATAATAATATTATGTTGGTAATAAACGCTTGGTGGATAATAATGTTAGCAGCAGTCACAATCACAATAAATAAACAACTTGTTAAGCCGCACGCGGCTTTTGCGCTTTGTGCCTAACTTTATTTGAACAGAGTACCTAAGTATTTGAATTTGATTATCCTAGCTGCACCCGCGGTAATTAGAAGTAAGAATTTCTACCAATAAAATGGGTATAAACCTAGTTATAATCGTTGTCCTAATGTCAGTCACAAGGAATTACTTACCTACCTATAGGTACCTAGGTATATATATAATTTACGTAGGATATTTATTTTAAAAGCATACAGAAGCCGATTAAACACTTCAAAGCCGAAAGCTCAGTGCATCGTGAGATTGGATAATGTCGTGTCCAGTTGGGTATCAAGTATTCCGTGAAATATTTTTAATGCGTTTCGTGAGGCAACGATACGCGATATACCCACCTACCTACCCTACCTGACACTGGCAACTCAAATTATCATACAGAGAATTGCCTCCAGCACTGCTTGACTACCGCTAAGCTGAATTTATTGATAAACATTTTTTAATGCGGACTACAAAATACTTATCGTAGGTACCTACCTATCGCCAGTTATTTCGGACCAGCTAACGAACCTAAGTATTTAATGTGGTTAAGGTTACCTTAACCACATTAGGGCTCACGATAAGAAATAAAATAAAAATGTTTGTAAATAGGTACTTAGGTTCGTTAGCTTTAATTTGTAAATATAATTATCTAAAGAATTCCATAATTTAAGTACTTACCTAGGTGTAAATAATAACTTTAAAAAAACTATAAGTAAGTAGGTACTTACTTAATTGTTTAGTCGGGGTTGCCTTCATCGAAATTGATGAGGACTTTATGTGGAATTTCCAAAAATCCCGCTTTAGTGGGTGGTTTTGTTATAAAAGGAAGCCACCTTCCAAATGTCAGCTTTCTAGCTTCAGCGGTTACGGCTCAGCGATGATGAATCAGTCAGTCAGTCAGTCAGTCAGGTTATAAAGCTCTTTTATGGTATAGTAGGTAGGTATGATATTATTTAAGTAAAGGGCATTGACTCAAGTGACCTAGCTAATGGGTAGGTACTATCTACTAATTGCTTTAAAACTGTTTTTCGTAGATTATACACAGTGGAAATATTGTTGTTATACGAGTAGGTACTAATAGTAATATTTATTTTGTAAATACATACATAAGCAGAACTAATAATAACACCTAGACACAGACAAACATCTGCGTTCACCACACAAATGTTTGTTCTTGCTGGCTACAGCGCAGGAGGCAGAGCTACTACCAACTGAGCTGTGAGGCCAGTATACAATGCAACCTGTTCGCAGGCCGCTGCTGTAAAAAGCTCCCAATCACGGGCAAGTACGAAACACCAGTTTTTTGGATCCAACGCTATCAAAAGCGCATTAGCGAGCGTAAGTAATGAACTAACAAAAACATTCAGTTGTATCACTGGTTCTGTCTTTGATACCCTGGGTAGGTCAGCGACCAGCTCCTATCGTTTTACTTACTAAAGTAAAATAGTAAAAGTACAAGAACTTTACACTCAAGAGGAGGAGGGGAAGTTTAGGGCGGAAAAATCTGATGACAGGAAAGATCCTAGTTACAATATATGCGAAAGATTCAAGTGTATGTTTCGTATCATAGGTTTGTCTATTTTTATAATTATGTGAAACGGCTGAACGATTTGGATGATATTGGTATAAACTATGAATCCATATAATAATTAATATCGAACAAAAACCACCAACAAGATAATAAAGGGAATGACGTTCATATGAAAATTCGATTATGTGTCATAAGGGTAACCTCAGTAGATTTAATGAAAATTAATTTTGTTAAAATAAAACTGGGATTAAATCTCGACCCCACATGAAGTGGGATAAGGACCGAGAGATGATGATAATCATGATGATTAAACCCATAATCTAGTAAGTGCATCTTATCATTAAGTCGGTAGATAGTAGGTACTCTGTGGTTTAATTTAATATCACATTACGTAGAGTCTGAATAACCGAATATAATTCGAAACGAATGGTTTAGCTAGTTCACCCATGTGATAAGGTCATTGAACGTTCCACTGCAGTGATGAAAGGTGCTCTTTCAGATCTCATATCAACTTATTAATGTGGATATCAAAAATAATTTATTATTATGGGCGACTTAAAAAAACATTAAGGCGGACCAGGGTTAAGAGTTCCTAAATCTTAGAAGTATAAATTAAACTGTTGTTGTCAAAAACGTGTGTTGAATGGTTTACACCGTTAAATGTCTTTGTATGAACGTAACAGCTTAAATATTACTAATTAATTAGTAAACCATAAGTTATACAAATATATTTAGCTTCTTTTAAAGCATCTTTATTTACCCAAATAAAAAATAAACTCTGATCGGGATAAGCGACTTGACAACGGCTAGACCAAACTCCTAATAAGATTTTTAGAAAACTATTGGAAAACACGATAAAAAGTGAAGAGATTTTTTATGATCTTTTATTCTTTGACGACCTCAGTGGCGCAGTGGGCGAGAGTTCGCCTGCGACGCAAGAGGTTGGGGGTTCGATTCCCGCCGCGGAACAAATTTGTGTACGATCTGCAGAAATTTGTTCCGTTGGTCTGGGTGTTTTCTATGTATAATAAAAATACATTTATCTATGTATATAATTTATTAAATATATCAGTTATCTAATACCCATAACACAAGCTTTGAGTAGCTTACTTTGGGGCTAGATGATGCTGTGTGGACTGTCGAGCATCATTTATTATTTATTTATTATTATTATGAGATTTTTGTATGAGCTCAAAACCGTTAATTTGGAATGGATACTTAGGTACTTAAGTGTAACCTTTGATGTGGAATAGCCTAAAAGTATTAATGTAGATACCATGCGCGAGACGCAGGTAAAATATAGATAAATAAACTTACAATAAGTCAATTAAAGTCTTGTAGCTGTCGTGTTACCCAGGTCCACTATCTGCCTACAAATTCCACAACAATCACTTAAAATCAAGGTGTTGTAACTCGTAAATTAAGGTAACATTGCTGAAGTGTTCGAGCAGTGAAAAGCCACCTACAATCAAGTGTCGAAAGTAGGCCAAATAGCGTATTCCAACCTGTCAAATAGATCTTGTAGTTTAGTGCCTGCTGGCGGCTCTGGCTCCTTTTACCTACTAGTTCTACTGATGGCCGTAGAACTGTTATTTACTGTATAAAGTTAGATTTACATCGCAAGTTGGGTGTGTTTTGTAGTATTAGCAGCTTCGCACGTTGAAAAACCTTCGATTACTTAGACTTTAGTAGGTAATGATAAGTTAAAGAGCATTGAAGAGAAAAAAATAAGATTATTGCACCCACGAGAGTTAGACTAGGTAAAAAATTACTTATTATTTAAAATTTAAGATACTTTATGAATTCAAATTTAAATCTATGGTTTGATATCGAAATCAATGCGTCATTGAAACAAAAATAGTCATTATAGCCTTCCTAACGCACTTGCACTTTTATATTCGGATGGCCCAAAAAATTGCAGAAGTAAACTCTTGACAGAACCGTTGACGGTAGAAGAAGAGTATCTTAGAGTGTCTTATTTCATATAGTGGTCCAGACATGGCGCACTTACTCTATCGATAACAAGTAATATTAACTACACCTAATTACTCCAGGCTCATTAAAAACCGGTGCGGCGATGACATCAACATCAACAGATTCTAGCAGAAGCACAAGTTTATTTAACGATCTAGGTAAACTAGAAATATTGAGGCATCCGTAAATGATAAAGGCCTTTTAAGGAAAAAATCCAGTCGAAGAAGTGATGCTGTAGACTTGGATATACTTAGATACCTTATTTGATTCCCCTTTACCTACCTACTAAGTAATTATTGTGCTTAGAAATTTAGAAATGAATCAAGAATTTTGCTTGCATTCGGGGGGTGTTCCAGACTATTTAAATGTAGGTACCTAGGTATTTATTTTAGTTTAATTTCAACATTAATTTTTATACAGACGACCTCTGTGGCGCAGCGGGCGAGAGTCCACCTGCGACGCAAGAGATTGCGGGTTCGATTCCCGCCTCGGAACAAATTTGTGTATGATCTGCAGAAATTTGTTCCGTTGGTCTGGGTGTTTTCTATATATAATAAAAATATATCTATCTATGTAATATAATGTATTAAATATATCAGTTATCTAGTACCCATAACACAAGCTTTGAGTAGCTTACTTTGGGGCTAGATGATGCTGTGTGGATTGTCCAGCATTATTTATTATTTATTATTATTATTATTAATTTTTATGATTAACTATTGTTTATTCGCATATTAAAAAAACTATTTAACTTAATAACAAGTAGGTAGTTATCTATCAGTGAAATATTTTTTAGAATCAGTTTAATATTTCTAAAGATTAGGTAAGTGCCTCTTACAACTTAACATTTCTGATTACAAAGCTACAAATTTACCTCATTAATACGAGTTTTAGGATCGAATATTGCGTGTTTTTCTGGTGTTTTTTTATCGATAAAATAAAAAGCTGCACACTTTTAAATGTCATGGTATTGTGTTTACGACTGATGTGATTCTACAATAGACTGATGCACGGCTGATAAACAATAAACCGTAAAAACCTCCAGCCCGCGCATCGCAAACAATACTAAATTATAACTATCCACAAAGACATTAAAAAGCGCCGCAACTTTCGCCGGGACAATAGTTCCCAGAGGCGTGCGAAAGGCGCAGCTAGACGAGCTCAGCCCACCACTAGCCAGTATTTATCCAGAGCGTGGTTACCTAGCCATCCATTCCAGGGCTCACGGCCGCGGCACTAACACTACACTGCACAATGCACGTTTACTTTCCGCGGGTTTGGGCGGCGCGTGCCGCGGAGCGCATGCGCCAGGCACTTCTGGGGCCCACGGCCCGCGCCCGCCTCTCCTATAAATTCTTTACAAGACTCGTGCCCAGAACTTGGCCCTGTACACTCGGGAGGAAAACGGCGCGCCCTTTCGGTACTATCAATGTTGGTACCTTCAATATACATATATGAAGATATCTCAACGGATAATATCCATTGAGATATTATCTTTATATGAACTCACTAGTAGAGAATACGAGATATATTTAAAAAAGTGTTACATTTCGATTTATATTATGATCGCATCCACCCTCATAAAGATAATAAGTATACGTATTGTTATTCAAGCGAAACAAAAATGGCCTTAGGTAAATTAAGACAATGTTACTAAAGTAGCTCTACCTCCTTTTTTGTAGAAGAAAATCACGAGATTAAAAGCGAAATCTCCAAAAACAAACAATCTCCCTGAGCACCGAAAACGCCCAAAGAAAGTGTTTTACCCACACTCTCGAATATTGGGTAAAAATACACAAAACCGAGATGAAAGATTGCAACGTTCAAAATTCCGCCATCAAGATAGTGTAGGTACCCGCCGACCACGTGGCTTTTAATTAGGGAGTTGTGCGCAGGAGTGTACCGCGCAGGCTCCGGTCGTCGCTCGGGCAACCAGTCAGACCGCATGCTGCCCCTCCCGCATACTTCAGGCCCAAACTTTACCCGCAACACCCCAAAACCGACTTTAACATCTACATTTACAACTCAAAATCATTGAGCAATTATTGGCCGATCAGACGTTTTAAGACTCGCTGTAGTCACATCAGCTATTTCGTACAAGACATGCCTTGCAGGGTTCTCTACATATTTGTCGAAATTCGGGCGATTGTGGACCTTAGAGGGGGGGAATAAGGGCTGATTCGGATACGGGGCAAGCATGCACCTGCCGATGCGCAATCATTGCAACTGCACACAATATTGCAGAGTTTCAACAAATGACAGCGTTTTGAAACTTGTGGGTCGTTAATTTGGTTTACTGGTTTGCGGAACTGTACGTTTCATTCCTTATATTCAAATTCGCTAGGAGCAATACGCAGGGGTGGTCAAGCTAGGCAAAGAAGTATTATATTATTTTACCTTCTCCACTTTAAGGCATCACTGGTCCCTGACGAGATTGGGGCACTAAAAAGGGTTTATGCTCGATAGGACGGCACAACATCCTAACTTTTTCTGTGATGAACTCACATGAAAAATGTCTAGGGAATAGGTAACAATTGCCTGAAGCTGTTCTAAGCTGTGTAACTTCAGGGGATTAAAGTACCCATCAATATAAATTATATAAATTGATGGGTAGGTACTTTAACCCCCTGAAGTTTTCGGAAGTAGTCTGGTAACACCCTGTATAATTTCTCGCACCTAACTCTCTCTCAAAAACACTTACCTAAATAAAACACAAAGTCCACCACCAAATCACTTGCAGAACTTTAATCATGTACAATTTTCCAAAAGCTTGTAAAAGCACTCACAATATCAAAAGCAGGTCCGGAAAAGCCAAAGCGCAGCTGTCGGGTCAGGCTGGGGTCAGGTTGGGGTCAGGCTGGGGTCAAGTTTTCCGAGGAGACGACTCGCACGGGGTCAGCCCGGGCCTGGGACAAGGCCACGTGGCCTTCCGCCTCTGCGCCTCTTGCGTGACGCAGGGGGCTTTGCTGAAGAACATCTTGTAGATCAGCGCGAGCAGACCAGCTCCTACGGCTATACCACCTAGGCAAGCAAGCATTCTTGTTTGATTTTTCCCGAAATTTCGACAGATTTACATAGGTTTACAGTCTACCCGTGACCACGACAGCGTGTAAACCTGTCGAAACTTCGGGAAAAAGCAGGTAAATAAAAAGCTATACCTAAATACCCGTTTAATACTAATAATAAATTTATGCTCTAAGTTCTCTTGCTAGGAAAGAGAACGCTGACTCTGCTACTCAGTTTTTTAACTTGCTAAAGGTTATAACAAAAAACAGATTTAGACTTAACTCACTGCCTACCTATGTATTACCTAAAGAATTGCATTATTGTAATTAAATAGTAAGATAGTATAACACAGTGCGTTATATATGTAGGTACCTTAGATTCAGAATATTTGATTTGAAAACGCTTAGAGTGTAAGTAACAAAGATGCAGAGCGCGTTGTAAGACGGATATCGAAATATTAGCGTTGTATTGCGAGATAAACTGCAGTATCTGTATTACGCGTACCTACAGCTACACATCTTGAATTTTGTTATAGGTAAATTACCCATACAAGTCTGATTTATACTTTTAAAGAAGTACCTATCTTTAAAAGTAAGTACCTACTTTTATATGATTAACTTATTCACAAACGAAATGCAAGCCATTACAAAAGTGATAGCCATTCTGTAAAAAACTGAGATTTTGTGCACATTTACACGACGTAAGTTACTTATTATTGCAAACTTCAATATCTTAAAAGACAGTAAACACAAATTGTTCATAAATCAATAATCTGATGGTCAGTCTACATTGGCCCGCATGACTTCCACAAGTTGCAATTACTGGCATAATCCGTGTTTATGGGCATTGGGGCATTGGACAGTCGTATCAGACGTCGGTCGGCGTCGGTATGTGGTGCCGACCGGTTGGCGCGTCATCCATCATCATTCCCGGAAAAGGCGACAAAAATTACCTCCCAAATTAGGTACAGGCCCGTCATTTATGTTTATCCACAAAAGCCAGGGTGTTTCTGATGAAGAAGACCTGTTAAAGATCTGACCAAAGAGGCCGAAGACCAGCGATTTCGGGATTGCTGGAAGACGGGGTTTAAAGAACTAGGTACCTAAGTAGGTAGGTACATTCAAATGCCGCTAGGGGCGAATGTACATCAATGAATTTTAATTAAAATCTATTTGTACTAGTTTCCACCCACGGCTTCGCCCGCGTGGTAGGTGCCTACCTTGAAAAACAAACAGGGACCGTACATGTTTCCGGCATAAAAAGTAGCCTATGTGCTATCCCTCACTATAATTGATCTCTGTGCCAAATTTCATCAAAATCTATTCTGTAGTTTTTGCGTGAA
This sequence comes from Cosmorhoe ocellata, assembly GCA_963675405.1. Lineage (NCBI taxonomy): Eukaryota > Metazoa > Arthropoda > Insecta > Lepidoptera > Geometridae > Cosmorhoe > Cosmorhoe ocellata. The sequence continues at coordinate 11,624,364 of OY776249.1, read as the reverse complement.
AGAGTAAAAATCATACATCCATACATTCTTTCAAACTTTCACGTTTATAATATTAGTACTCGTAGGATAGTAGGATTTACCATGAGATCAAATCGGTGATGGAAAAACTCGAGTAAACCTATAACAGTGAAAGCCAGCATATACGTATATAAATATTTGAAGGTAAAGATGTGTGAATGCATCCTTACCACACCCTTACAGAGATGTGATGCGCGGGGAATGTGACGGTTTGCTTTGGGTTGGAATGTCGCGTTTTATGATGGAACAGTTATTTAGCAAGGACTGGATTGGTGCCATTTCAAGTGCACGTCGCACTTTTATTTTAAAAGTTCGACATTATTTTGAAATTGAAACTTAAGTTACCCAACTTTAGAATGGTGGTAGACTATTTTTTTTTATGTAAGTACCTATCTAGTTGATCTAATACGTTCCCTTTGATTTATGGACCTAATTTAATACTTACGTGTCACTAGTAGTCGTCAATCTTTAAGGAGGTGACCGCGTTGAACGTTGCTTTTTCTAGAAAATAGGCCCTTCAAGCCTAACTTCAGGAACTGAGTGGAGTGATATGTGGTACGACAGTTATTCCCAGTGATAAGGGCAGGAGAATGATGAGTTATTCCCAGTGATCTGGTTACTCCCCTTACGAGCTCTATTAATAGACTCTTACTCCACTAGGTAGGTAAAGTACTTAAAGGCAGAACTTACCGATGACTGGAAGCCAGTCGTTGCGTTCACCCGAACTCATCTTGTATCCAGTGGTGTTTTGTATTTGTATAGGATTAATTTAAAATTTTACGTTGTTGAATTCGCCATCATCTGTTTTTGAACATTCTTGGACAGATGAATTATAAGGGACCAATTATTTCGACGGGATCGACCACAGAGTACAAAAACCTGTACCTACCTGCTTACTTTACAAAGATACGAAAGCCAAAGTGTAGATAGCTTCAAAAAAACTGAATGATTCTGTTCCCAGTTCTTCGATTACTATCAAGACAATGACATGTTTGACTGACAACCCAAGCTAGCAACTGACAATAAAATTTCTTTTGTACCTACTATGCTTGTCAGTCCAAGACAAGAAATCAACCTGGAAATCTCGACATGGAAGAAATTATGAAAACAAAATAATATTATGCAAAATCTTCAAATCAGCAAAATGTGATTCCCTCAACGACAACTCATAATGAGCGCAAGAAGACCGTCTCGGCCCAGTCGCGGTGCAGGTTAGGCAGTTACAGGATCACCTACTTCAACATTTCTGGTCTTTAGGTCTTTTAGTCTTTTGACAACAGATGACGCCTTGGGGAGCCATCAGGTACTACAGGTTTTTTGATCCTCACTCCCCAAAAAACACCGGTTTTCATGTTAAACCAGGTACCTAATCAGAGACACCGTAAGGCAAGAGTAAGTCGATATAACTTTGTTCTCACAAATCGAACTTATTTTACAAGAATACTGAAATCTTTTATGAAGTAAATAGGAACAATAATCAATTTGTTAATGGCACGAGAGGACCTTAACCAGGCATATTATAAAGAGAGGCGTAAGAATCGCCGAATATTGGGAAAAAAATATACAAATTTAGCAGTTGGCTCGAAAGAAAAATAGAAATCATTTATTTTACGTCACGTTACGGATAATTATGGTTAGAAGGTACCTACCTTCTAACCATAACTTTAATTAAAACATTAAATTATTAAATTATTTTTTAAACATTAAACATAACTTTTATTGAAAACTCGACATTTTCAGCACCAGGCGCGTCGGCTGGAGGGTTCGTGTCCTGGCTGCCGCTGGTGGGCGGGCTGGCGGTGGGCGCAGGGATCCTCGCTTACGTCATCAAACTTTTCCTCGAACAGCCAAAGTGCCTTAAGATTGACCGAAAGAAACAAAAGTGGCCTAAACCAATGGGAATAGTGGAATCTTTTACGTCCTTGTTCACTCAGGGGTTTAAGTGACCAATCAGGGACCAGAGACGTCAGCCTCAGAACCGATACTTCTGGACACGAGAAACCTTTAGTACCATATATTTACATATATCGATGCCAGAAACATATCCAAGATGACTCTCGGGGAATCTTTCTTCACAAGTTTGCCTAAAAATTCATAAACTTTTACTTGTTATATCTGTATTTTGCGTTTTTATTAAAGTAATTTAGACAAGAATTTTACATTTCCAAGAAAAATTAAAACCTCTACGCAGAAGAAAGACTCGAAATCCCGACGAGTTCGCTTCCGGTTTCTTGCCAACAACATCAAGAAGAGATATTGACAAATTCTGACCTTGACACTGGCAAAGTTGATCTAAGACAGATGCCATAAAGAAGACAACTGACAAGGAATCTATCGGAAATTGTTATGAAAACGAAAAAAATCAAATCAACCCACAACACTACTCAAACTCCCACAATGTGATACCAGCTGCCCTACAAAACTCACAATGAGCGCAAGAAGACCAGCTACGACTCCCACCAGGGCTCAGCCTAGCCAAAGCACAGGTTAGTTTACTTTTGTGCATATTCTTTCGGTTAGAGCATCTTCAGTAGTTACTCCTCGAGCATCAAGACAAGATGTAAGGTAGACTGGATATTCTTTTAAGCAGGTTTCGACTAACACGCGCCTACGCATTTTAAAAAAGCAACGAGTAGATTGCGAAAACAAATATGTGATTTCGTTTAGACCGTGACTAATCGCATTATTTACACCTGTGCTTAAGTTCAACTGTTGTCCTATCAGTCACAAAGACCTGCAAGCAGCCAATGGACTTTATTTCACCAATGATGCTGAAGTTTTCACTGACAGGCTGTTCCAGGATATAAATAGCTTATAAGTAGTCAACAGGTCCAAGGCTACAACGGAAAATATTCAAAACCCAAAACATAGTACTTAATGCTAACCTAGACTTAAAAATATACAAACCATGATCACGACTTTAATCCTCAAGCCTTGGTAGACATCTGCTCAGATATCTTGTTACTTAAATTTTAAATATGCCATTCGAAAGTGCAGAAAATGAATGTGGAGAATACAGGAGAAGGCCAAAGAAAAGATGGATGGATTGCGTGAAAGATGACATGGGTAAGAAAGGAGCGAGTACTGAGATGATGAATGATAGAGGGAAATGGGAGAAGATCACATGTTGTGCCGACCACACATAACGTGGGAAAAGGGCAGGAAGACGATGTTTCGAAAGACAAGAAAAAACTGAGAAAAACAGTATAAGTAAACTTTTTTAACGTGTTTTGTCGGTTACCCCAATTGAACCTTCGACCAACGATATCAGAAGCACTAACTAAAATTCTGCACAGTAGTTAGTATTCCGTTAATATTGATTTTGATTGACTGATTTACACTATACGTACACAACAGCATCGAGCGTATCAACATCAGGTGGAAGCTTCATATCCTGGCTGCCGCTACTGGGATGGCTGGCGATGGGCGCGGGGATCCTCGCCTACGTCATCAACCTGTTCCTTGGACAGAGGAAGTACCAAATGGAGCCCAAGAAACAAAGATGGCCGAAGCATAAAGCGAAAGAAGAATCATGGGCAACCTTATTCACTCGCCGTCACCTTATCATAAAACGAGCAGGCTCTAACGTTACGTTGCAACTCGAAAGATTGCCAGCGCTAGATTTGAAGAAAAAACCAATGAAAAATTGACTTGCGAAATGTTTTGACTATAGGGTAACTGTTGTCTGAGATGGTTGACGCAAAAAGAGAAAGGGGATCTTTTGAGACTTTGTTTTCTAGGGGGAGATCAGTCATTCATGAGCTCTGGCAAAAGTCCCCCACGGAACAAAGATGGGAGATAGGGATGTTTTGGGAGTCACTTTTCAAAAAAGGGGGTTTATGTAAAGGGGTTTATTCACGTAACCTATTTTTTTTAATATCAATACTGTTTATTTTGATATCTAATTAAAATCTTTATTATGAATGTTACGATATAATTTTTATTTCTATATTTATATCGATATTTCTTTACTTTTAGCCTGGTCGCACACGTGCCGACCACAACCTCGAAATGCCGCCACCGACATAATGTGTCTCCTGTAGTTTTCATACATTTTAAATGACTTGCCGCCGGTCGTCACATACTATACGATCTAGCTTCATGTGGCGGCGTTTGTGGCTGTCGCGCGCCCGTGTGCGGCCAACCTTAGATAAATAGCAGTCATTTTCGCAGTCATGATATAAGTGGGTAGTTCTAGGGCTCCTCGGTTTACTCGCAACGTATTTCTTGGTGAGTTCCCAACAAGTCACACCAGATGCAGTCATAGTGTGACTCGTTGGGAGTTTTTTTCCCATCTTTGAGAGCACGAGTACCTACATCAAACTACTAAAGTAAGTATAGTTCATCCAACGGATCTAGGCATTCGTGAAGTTAGCCACAGGTGCGAGTTTGCGCATGTACAGTTCCTTCCCCCCTCCTCATACCTCCAATTGCTCCCGTAAAACGATACTGCGCAGCTCTTGCGGCTAACTTCACGAATGCCTAGATTCGTTGAGCCAACTATACTCAGAATTGCACATCACGAAAAGTTAGTCCTACGAAGCGGGAATCGAACCAGCACTTTTCACTAGCTCCGAGGTTGTGGTACATTATACACAATACATATACTCGTACATTAAGAGATACTCATCCCTTCCATATGAATAAGAAATGCATAAAAAAATAATAAGTAAGTACATGATATTATTGTATTTGGAACAATTTTACTCTCTTACCACAACAGATTATAAATAATAGCTTGGTGACGTCACTGATACAAAATATATATTAATTAATTAAAATGTAATTATAACCTATCATAGGTACCAACATCCGTCGCCTCTCGCACGCTACACAATTTGTTTATATTACATTTTACGTCGCCGCCGGAGATTTTATTACCATTTATTATGTCTAAGAGAAGACCAAAAATCTGCAATTTAATATTAAAACATTTCAACACTTTATTGATATTTCAGACTGCGATTAAATCGTTTATTCCATCCAGTCCAACCGGTAGTTCGATAGTCGAACTGTTTGGATGTTTTTTTTCCAAATTGTTATACTGACAGATCGAACTATTTGGAAACATGGATTTTATCAAATAGAGTTACTATGGGGATTTTCTGCGGTGTATTTGCCTGACAACTACGTCGCTCTGGTTTTTATATGTTTTCTCGTGTTATTTTGAGTTTTATTGCGTAATTTTGGTGGTTATTTTGCCAATAAAGCCCGGGTTCTTGACGCGAGTGTAAAGTATGTGAATTAGAGTGAATAGTTCTCTTCAAATTCCATCGGAGGAAATCCCGAAAATTTTCAACAAAACAGCCATCTTTTGTTTAAAATTGACTTGACTACTTGACTATGACTCTGTGACGTTGACAATACTTATAAATAAATACACTTGACACTGGCAAAATTGTTCTCTAAGAGACAGATGCCATAATTGAAGAAGAAGAAGAAGAGTTACTATGAATATTACGTAGGTTGAACAGTCGGTTTATGCCATGCTTCAGCGTTTGGGCCGAATCGCAAATAAATTCATCTAGATTTGAGTGAATAAATTATAGTGAGATTATTTCTATGAAGAGATTAAGAGAGTGGTATTATGTAGCCAAGTATTCTAAGACCATGACGTAGGCAGTAAATGCAATATTTACTGCGTCAAAGTGTCACACAATTAAGGCCGGTTACAGTGCTCAACCGATTGTCGGTGCGCACGGTCGGTCCTGACGATACACACGGACCGACCGTCAGTTTGTATCATTCAGTGCTCTCCTGACCAACAAACTGACCAGATGAAAATTGATGCAGACATCCGTCGTAGGTCCGTACGGTCGGGCCAACGATCGGTGCAGCACTGAACGCGTTCATACGTTTCCATAGCGCGTCGGCCGATCGACGGACGCATGCGCACGCGCTCGACCGACGGTCCTCGTACGCAGTGCGTAGCAATATACGCGTGCGTACGGTCGGTCCAGCACTGTACGATTTATGGATTTTCTCATTAATGACAAGCGCGACTGACATACGCACCGACGGTCAGTGAAGCACTGTAACCGGCCTAAACAAAAATGCGGTATCAGTCCAAAATTGAAGTATTTTTGTAGCATCAATCGGTCCTTACACCAATATCACAACATAATGCATAATGCACATAGCTTTAATAAAAGGAAGGCCTAAGATATAATGGAATGCCTTACCTTGCAAACTCACATCGATAGCCTTTCGATATGATCGATTTAATTGTAAGTATTTATACAAGCTGGCGACGACGTAAGTACTAAACTAATGGCGTATCGTAAGATGACTATTTATTATCATGTCCCGGACCTCCGGGCTCTAAGACCGCTTCCGTTGTTTAGCCTGAAATCACAAAAGAATATTTTGAGTTATTCATGCAGAAAGAAAAAAAAACACGTTTCAAAAACCAATACAAATTTTATATGTCGTGGTACAAGAAATCAAAGTTATATTACTATGATAGTGCCCGAAAAACTTGGTTAAGGCAACTGGTCAAAAGTATTCTAAACGGCCGCGCATTTGTGAAGAATGTACTAGGAGTGAATGAAGCAAAAGAGGTATGTCAGGATCGTAGCAAGTGGTCCGTTGTCTCTGCCTACCCCGTCGGGAAACAGGCGTGATTTTGTATCCATTCAGTTAGTAAACAAAGCTCTGGGCTTTCGTCCACACATTTCGTACTACGATATTCACGTTCAGTATTCAGTATAGGTAGTAGTTCGGCTCACTTCAAGCCAGTTCAATAAAAGCCGTCGAGTTGTGAGTTATGCGATCTAGACGTGAATTTTTACTCGTTTTAAAGTTACTATCGAGTAATACTGAATGTGAGTTCACAGCTTTACTTTGTCTTCTCTTGTGCATAGTAAAGTAAATAAATAAAATAAAAATAAATATATGATCACGACTGTAATCCCCGGGCTCGATAGATATCTTCCTCAGATCTTTATCTTTGAGGATATCTAAAGAGGTTAGTCAGAGACATGTCCGAACATGATATTTGGTACATGCCCACATTTTGCACAGTAGTAAGTATTGCGTACGAGACAGGTTGCAAGCCCATCGCTTCTAAGAATGGAAACCTAAGACACCTTCAAATACTATAATATAGTAAAATACTGAGCATGACATTTTTTAATGTATGAAATTTTGTAAAGGCTCATCAAATAAAACTTCATGTAGCTATCAATGCTTACCAACAATGAATTATTTTCTAGCCTGTAGTGCATTAGACAGCCAGTCCATGGCCTGGTCGAGCCCCTCGCCCCGCACCGCGGACGTCTTGAAGATCTGGAAGGTGCGGTCTCGCAGTGCGTCCAGCCCCAGCGCCTGGTGCACCTCGGCCACCGTCAGGCAGCCCGCCATGTCTTGCTTGTTCGCTAGCACTACTAGGATTGCATTCGCTAGCTCTTCTTCCTGGAATTGGATAATAAGTTTTACTGTTAAACAAAATACTTTGTGAATGGACTGATTTCCGCAATTAGGCCGCGTGCGTGCCTATTTTGCGTGTAAAAAAATTACCAGTATTCAATGTATTGTGCCTCGGAATTGGATAATAAGTTTTACTGTTAAACAAAATACTTTGTGAATGGACTGATTTCCGCAATTAGGCCGCGTGCGTGCCTATTTTGCGTGTAAAAAATTACCAGTATTCAATGTATTGTGCCTCTGTTTGTGGAGTTGGTTTGTATGAGGACAGGCTAATAGGGTCAACATGAGTGGTATACTTTTGTAACCAAACCTTATTTTCAATCAAGGTGTTTGTTGTATTCAAAGCTTTTATTAAGGAAGTACTTGACCCACACAAATGCAGTTTTGTTTTAAACTCCTTTATGAACCTTAATTTTTCATCCCTTTTTAAGTTTCTCTAGGACAAAAAGTAGCCTATGTGATAATCCAGGGTATAATCTACATTCATAGCAAATTCCACTTAAATCCATTCAGCTGTTACAGAGATTAAGAGGTACATAAACAAACACAGACAAAATTTATAATATTAGTAGGATGAGTACTTACCCGTAACATGTGAACAAGTTCATCTTTAGATATTCCTATTCGATCTCTGTCTGCAGAGTCTACTACATATATTATAGCATCGGTGTTGCCATAGTAACATCGCCAGTATGGCCTGAAAATAAACATAAAATCTGCATTATTCTATATCTCTCTCTATCTTTTCCCTGCCCTTCTCCAATGCTATGTGAAGTCAGCACAACATGTCTCATTACATTTCCCTTTATCATCTCAGTACTCACACCTTTCTTACTCATATTGTCTTTCTTCTAGGAACTTATAAAAACAAGATCGATGTTATAAGCAGACTACAATGTATTAAAATGCCTAGTAGGTGCAGAGATGGTAGATAGATGGAAATAGAAGGCATGTTGTGCCAACCTCACAGGGTGGAATACGGACAGAAAGATAAGGTATAGATCTGGTTTTTGCCTAACGGCCAATTTCTATATTCTATCTGCAGTTTTCAGATTTTCGATAGGTATTTGATATTAATCTTATATAGAAGTAGTGTCAAATACCTCAAATCCAATAACCACAGATGTATAGAATATAGAAATCGGCCATAAATGAGCCCTACCACACATAATAGCATACAAAAGACTAATAAAATTCATAATCAGCGAGTACCTCACTTCTCTAACTTCACCTTGACTTCCAAATGCTTATACATTGTGTAAAAACGCTGTACTTTTCATATGAGAAAATAATTATAAAATTTGTTTTGTCCATTTGTATACAGTGATGAATGTAAGTCAGTGCCATGACAACTGATTGTAGCTTTGACCACCACCTCAAGCACAATACCATGACTAATACCATACAAACATAACCTGAGTACCGAGTGTCAAGTAGTTCACATACCTAATGCTTGTCTGGCCACCGAGGTCCCACACTTGGAACTTTAGATTTTTGTACGTGACTTGTTCTACATTGAAGCCGATGGTGGGTATAGTGGTCACAACCTCGCCTACTTGCAGTTTGTACAGAATTGTAGTTTTCCCGGCGCCATCTAAACCAAGGATCAATATCCTCATTTCCCGCGCCCCCAGCAAGCCTCTGAAGTAACTGAATAATCCACCTTGAAACCGACAATTAAAAACATTAGGTACATCACTAAAACAATGAATAAATGCATTAAAATGATGGAAAAACCACCTACCCATTTTCTGATAAGACTAGGCCTACTTCAACATTAGTTTTTGAAGTTTTAGGAATGTTATTTACTACTTTAATACATTAAACATATGCACACGTTTCTGTATTTATTGTTTGCACCTTATTATTAATTGATAGAGCTTTTTAGCAATAAATAGAGAACATTGTAACAAAATTCACAAGCAAACCATTTGACGTGTAAGCAATAGTGTGTGTTGCCAACCAATAAAAATAAATTCACTCAATTTTTAATGAATGTAATATAATATTACAACTAAAACATTTACTGTAGCTAATTACTTGATAAAAAGCGCTAAAAAAAATATTTTGATTAAATTATAAGACTTTATTTATCTGAACTTGCCGAACAAAGTTTTGAATTATCAAGTTTTGGGGAGATTTATTTTTAAAAATGGTAACATTCATGTCTTATTTCTTAAAGTGATATTGAGTTTGTGGCAAATGTAGGCAAGTACATTATACCAACAGCTGCTTCGCAATTTGTCTTACCACAGATAATTTATTTAGTCAAGGAAGTTCCGAGAATCAAAATAATGATCATTATTTTTCTTCTTTTTCCTGCTGATGGTTAGTAAGCTACAAGCAATTTTCAAGATAGAAAACGGAAGAAATTAATTTACGCAAGACTAGGCTGTAAGGTCTATGACTATAAGCCTGCTCAAATGAGCGAATAATTTAACAAACAAGCAATTTTCAAGTGGACCGTCTTGAAAGTGGAAAAGAATCCGTTATTTAATTATAGGAGTGAAGCTCTAAACTTTTGAGTGTAAAAAAATAATACATAAATAGAAATACATTATCGACTTTAACGCCTGCTATGATGATAATAGCATCATGCGCATGGGCGTAGTGCGCCAATAATGTGCTAGGTAGGTACATCAGTACCTACCTATCTATTTATTATTTCTAAAAGTTAGGTCCGTATTAAAAAACGAAAAGTCTAAAATAAAAATAAGCAAAATAGATAGGTACCTACTTACCTATTACTTATTCATAATTAGCTTTGCTTCCCCGAATCATCCGTTTTGCGAGACGGACGTGACGTCACGGCGACGAAGTGACGCCGACGCACGCGACACTCCTTGCGCGTGCGCTCGTCACAGCCCCGCCTCTGCATGTAGCTGTTAGTTCCGCGCTAATCATTTTACAAATACCATTCCGAATAACTGATTATTGGATATCTAAAAAAAAATCTTGCTCCTAAAGACTAAACAAATAGGTAGGTAAGTATTATCCGAGCTCTGGTGGGGTAGGTAGGTAGTACCTAAGTAGTGTAAGCATCAACCTTTCGGATCGAATGGATTTTTTCATTCAAACCGACACTTACCTTCCAAAAAATCGGAGGTGTGTCACTGGTTAACATGATTGTGGCGATCATTGTTACCTATATCGTAGCCCAACGGATCTAGGCATTCGTGAAGTTATCCGCAAGAGCTGCGTAGTATCGTTTTTCGGGAGCAATTGGAGGTATGAGGAGGGGGGGAAGGAACTAGGTACATGCGCAAACTCGCACCTGTGGCTAACTTCACGAATGCCTAGATCCGTTGGATGGATGACCTGTAGGTACCTACCTACATGATGGCCGACCCGGCCGACCTCATGCTATTCACTAGTACGGGGACAAATTTCTAGGGATGTCGCCAAAAAGATTCCGATGGGCTGCAACATGTCATGTACGGGATACCTACCTAGTACCTACTTATTTAACTATTGTATAAAATGTGGGTATGAGCCTGTGATGTTTTTACTCTGACTATCCCTTTTACATACCTAAAGAATAACTAAGTAGGTAGGTACATAGAGTTGTTATAATCTGTTTAGGTAATAAATAGTCTGCTGTTCTAGTTCTACCTAGTTCTACAAACTATTCAAAAAATACAAAGACATTCTATCTACTGAAGTCCTTGAAAAAATATAATCATCAAAAAAGTAAAAACTTCACTGCTCTAATTCGAGTGAATCATCATTATATACTCGTCGTGTGCTATTTCCAGCGTTTCACATTTTTGTTGGAGTATTTTTACCAGTCAATATTTAGACATACATCAACAAGCGTTATTTTTGATGTGGAATGGTGAATCATGATTTAATTTATAAAACGTGGTACGTGTAAAACTGTGAAGAATGATCAAAATACCGACATAGATGACGTCCGAATTCCACAGTTTTGCCAAGAACGCGGGAAAGATGCAACACCATACAAGGTAGTTTAACCTATCTACGTAAATGGAATCATCATTCTCCTGCCCTTATCCCACGCTAAGTGAGGTTGGCACAACATGTTTTACTCTTCCACTCACTCCTATCATTCGTCAACTCTGAGTCTACTCCTCTTACATTCATATCATCTTTCACACAATCAAACCACTTTTTCTTCAGTCTTCCTCTACTTGCGTAGATACCCATAACTTTTGAGGCGACATGGACAGTCAGACCTAAGGCTTCAATATAATATCCTAAGTTATGAGATGAAATGATATTTTAAAGTTGTTAAAAATATTTAATATTGTTATAAATAAGTTTTAGGACTGACCATTGTACTTGGCACCCGTTTAGATCTCACTTCTTTTGTCGCTGAAGTCAACGACTAAAGCATACCTACCTACCTACTTACTTATTGAACTTGGCTCTCATTTCACATTTATGTTTTTGATGGGATATCATTACTTTTTGTACAGAACTTATTAGTAAGTAAGTACTTGTTCTTATATTATTACACTTATATAATCCTGCATAAACGGCTCAAACTATTGGCACATTGTAGGTATAGGTACATACTAAGCAGGTAGGTAGGTACTTGAGTACTTACTGAATAAGTATACCTACCTACTACCTATCCGACAAGCCGAGACACACTATAATCTAGGCCTGAATAGTTATCTAGCCATATCTATCTATCTGCATAGACTGCTCAAACTATTGGCACATTGTAGGTATACATACCTATAGTCATACTTACCTATCTGCATAGACGGCTCAACTATTGGCACATTGTATAGGTACCTAAGTAAGAGTGTACTACTTACCAATCCAAGACACTACTTCCACTCGTTATTATATTCACGTCAAGACCCTATTAAAATCCACATAATGACCGACTGTCATCTATTTAGATTGCTATTCTTATATTACAGGCGCTAGTAAGGGTTCCTAGGAGAATCAATTAATTGAAAAAGTACGTTAAAAATATAAAAATTTGCAAGTTTCAGATTTTTTCCTTTGTATCCACCCCACTACCTACCTGGATGCCAAATTTGAACGTTCTAGGTCATCTGGAACTGGGTTATAATTAACGTCTATAGGTCAGTCAGTGATAAAATTTTCCATAACCAGGCATTTTTGGACGTTAATATCTAAATAACCGTTTGAGGTGTGTTTATGAAATTCGGTGCACATATTTTACTCGCAAGTGGCAATAGATGAGCCAAATTTGACTTGTTTATGTGAAATAGTTTTTGAGTTACGAGGGGGTGAAAAATCACCCAAATGGTTCCTGTAATATTACACTAGGCGCGCATCGCCCGTTCGCTTCGCTTGAACTTGGCTTGACACGCTGCCGCGTGTCTAGATATCACATATATTTTGCATTACCGTCAAACGGGGCAACTTGAGACAATTGTGTAACAACATTCTGTGACAAATAATTTTTCTGTTGGACTCACAGTTGTCAGAAAAATTACAACAGCGAAGGAACCATTAGGAAAATTGGTAGCATCAACTTCTGGCACATTAATGGCATTCACTTTTGTATCTAATAAGTTAGTCTGCCACACTTTCACCAGAGCTTTCTTGAACGTTCATTTTAATAAATATATTTTCTTCCGCATCACTTGGCAGAAACTGCGTGATATCACCGCCGTCATCCTATTCATCGTAGTGTGTTTATGGACGTAGCCCGTGTTCTCTTCTTTTTTTGCTGTTTATAACCTCCTCTTAGACCTGATTGTGTGCTGGTAAGTAGCATTGACTCATCGATTCCATTCCCAGGTAGCAAATTGAGCATTGATTTTTTTGGTTTTAGCGGCCGCGTCTTTTTTTTCGGGATTCTTGCATAAATTCTTTTAAACTGGACACCCACCATTCTTGGGAATTGTCAATTTCTTCTTTAGCACTTTGCTTGGGACGCCTTTCAAGAACTTGCTCTCGATCTAGAAGAATTAATCCCGAAGCTCTGAAGCCACCTTGTATATTATCGCTTGATTTGTCACTCATTGCAATGAGGCATTGGTTTAGAAGCCTGGGAATCGTATCTTTTAGGATGGTGCCTCTGTGTTTTAATTTCCGTTCTGGCAATAACTGGCCACATTTGGTCTTCAGAGGCTTAAAGCCACATAAAGCCACATCGAGAGGCTAACAGATTACAGTACTGTTAGGAGGCAATAAAACAAATTTTATATTATTTAAAGTGCATTGCTCTATCACCCATTTTGAAACGTGACTTGCTGAGTTGTCTGTCACCCATTAAAACCTTTGCTTTTCTTTATCAAATTTTCTAAAGTAGGGCAGGACTATTTTGCTGATCTTTAAATATTTGCATTGTAAACCATTCACTTTTTGATTTGTTGTACACTGACCCAGGTGGCCCTCCTCTTATCCAAGTGCTGTAGAGATTTTCTGCACAATATCTACACTACGTATGGTGGAAGTAGATGTCCATCATCAGCTGCTGCAAACATCACGGATGTGCCTGATTTACAGAATTCCATTATACTATGTCGGTGTCGACAACTTCGTCTCAGTGTGACCACTTTTCGTTTAGGGCCATCAGTTAAGTTGGTTTCATCATAATTGACTAACAAACTTGGCTCGACGTCCTTTAATGTTTCATTCAGTAGGTCAAAATTTTCATTTATAAGTGTTTCATCCACAGCAGCCCGTGCTCTTTAGATATTCCCTCGGCATTGTCAATTCTGAATAATTAAAATCGACTTCAACAATTCGGTTTAAGTCACACTAGGCCATCCCGAATCAAATGTCCCTTAAATACGGACACTTGATTCGGGGGATCAATTCTACCCAGTAAATGTGTACCGAGTGTCCCCATAACATATGTATGTAAAAAATAATTGGTAGCAAAAAAACCTTATTAAAATGTAGCTGTTTCTTTCTGTTCAATTGAAAACTACATCAATCATTGCTCGATTGAAATAGTTGTCGACATCCACTAACTTCCAAAACACTCGAAAACAAAAATTTAAAAAATACGAAAAAATGATCAGCTCCGCTCCAAACACAAAACCGTCGACCATTTGTGAAGTTGTCAAGTCTGACAGGTGATACTGTTATACAATGTTTTTAGGTACCATACACTATAAATGCTGCCAGTCGAAATCGATCTAATGCTTTTAGTACTTTTGTAAATGGCGTTTACCTAGTCTCCCGTAAGGATCAAGTGTCCTCAGTTTCCCCTAAATGGAATATCATGACAAAAAGCCCCCGTGTCTTTTTATGGCATCATAAATTACTTTGAACGACCTGCCGAATGAAAAGCCTGCAGTTATTGACGTCAAAATGCAAGTTTGATGAGGGCAAAAAATGTCTAAAGCCTATTCGGAATTACCACCACATAGGTACTTACCTGCTTACCAGTACCTAGGTACTTACCTAATATAATTACCTACTCTATTATATTTACATACCTACTAGGTCATTTGGTTGGTAGAAGAGTCATCAGATAAGACATCGATCTCCAAATGCCCCATCTCAAATAGGCCACCTGTGGCCTAGTGGGGCTTGTGAGATAAATTCCGCCAGTGTGACAATGACAACCTTGTGGGTTCCAAAAATAGAAAGTACCTACCTAGGTACCAATCTAAAAGCAGACAGTTTTTATTCAGAAAACAAATAACTTGGACCAAATTTCATACTATCCAATTTGAATCATGTAAAGTTCATCCAACGGATCTAGGCATTCGTGAATCTTTAGGGCTGGAATTAGCACTTAGATTCACTTAGCCTGCGAGTTTGCGCATGTCTAGTCCCTCACTCTGCCGCTCTCCATACCTCCAATGCTCCCGAAAAACGATACTGCGCAGCTCTTACGGCTAATTTCACGAATGCCTCGACTCGTTGGGCCAACTGTACGTATGCCTACAGTTGGCCCAACAAGTTCAGGCATGGCGCTACATAGGACATTTTAATATAGTCGCCAAGTCGCCAAGTCCTTATAAACACCTCTATGGACTTTGTACCTTTACCTAAAGCTGTATTTGCAGATACAAATCACCACACCTAATAATAGACCGGCTCCAAACCCCTTGACACACAATTTTAATCTTAGTTAAATATTTAAACGCGATTTACGTAAGCAGTACGTAATTACTAGTCGGAATACTTGATGTATCAAACCTTATTCGTTTTGGGTATGGTTGGATACAACAAGTTAGAAATTAGGAGGGATATGGCGCTTGCGCTGTATGTGGTCAGTGTGTTCCGGGGGATTATATCCAACTCGACCATCTTGGAGATGATGAAGCTGTGCGTGCCGGACGAGTACGCGGGCCGGCGCCGGCGGCCGCCTCTGCTCGCAGTGCCTCGCGGGAGGACTCACCTGCTGAACAAGGCGCCACTGACGCGCACCATACAAACACTAAATCTGGTAGCAGCGACCATTGACTTATTCCACTGTTCTCGGAGCGAGTTCGTAAGGGCTACATTATTTAATTTGTGTTATCGTAAATAATAATATTTTAATTATTTTTACGCTACAAAATCAAAGAAATAATTTTGACTTATATTTTTTTGCTTGCTGATTATTGAATAATTTTGCTTATTGACATTTGTATTTTTAATTATTGCTTATTGTTTTTTTTTAACTGATTTATGGAATTAATTTGCTTATTGACATTTTTTTATTGAATTATTTAGTTTGTTGAATAACGTATTTATAAGTGTTTTATATTTAGAATAAGATGACTACTCTGTTGTATTAGGTCTTACCTGTAATAATAGATGTAATGTTTGAAATAAATAAATAAATATAATAATATCAATCTTTTTTACACTTACAAATCTCAGCCAAAACAAAAACTTTTTTTACTGGTATCCCCTTTGTTTTCATTATTTGCAGTGAAAGCGGAGTTTAAATAAGGTAGTTTTAACATGAAGTTCTACACAAAATGACCATTAAGCAGATAATTTTGATATGGTTTAACAAATCCATCGCTAGAAGTGGCACTAAAATATTTTTCTTAGGGCTATCGTGTCGAAAAATTCCTTGTACCTTTACAAATCCAAGGTCGATTTCACAATTTGGAAGCCACAGGTCACAATTACAACCTACCTATAATTTGCGCTATAACTACGAAAGGTACCATCAAATATTGCGTAACCTGATGTCACAGAATGGCCATCTCCGGCATGCGCAAGTCATGTAGACGACACACGCCGCCATTTGGAATGTCCCAAAATCATGATTCACAAACTGTTCCTACTTAGGCACCTCAACCGCTAAGGTCAATTCTTGTTTCGATGACCTCAATCTCAGCTTACTTTTTTACCCTGCGAGCATCTCTATTGGACATGCGATAACATTCCACTATAGGTACCTAAATCATTTTTGATCTGGCGACCAACTGGTGAGCGTAAGGATGGCTACAAAATTATTGGGTTCTAGGTAAGTAGGTACTACTAATCATCTATTTGCTACACAAACAGATATTTACGAATTGGTAAAGTGGTCAGCCAAGACGTCATGTTGGCTGACCAATTTTGTTTCTCATTTTTCTAGCATCTTTGTAACAGATATTTCTTTGGTAAGTATGAGAATTTACTAATCATCTGCAATCATTGTCACGAGCGCAGTCGCTGTAGGTCTTCGACGTCAATAGACTCTGATAGTAGTGTAACCTACTGCTTATCACGTTATCTTCCGTTCTGAAAGCGGTTCACAAGTCGGAACAAGTTGTGTCCTGCGGCATTTTAAGGCACTGGTCATGCTCATGTTACATAAACCTACCTACCTTTTAGGTGACGTGATCTCTATGTAGGTACATTTACCCACTGTTTACCTGCGATAAGGTTAAAAATCATTATTAAATACGAAGCTACCATTTTGGTAATATCGCTACTACCTAAGCCTTCGAAAAAATTCGTTGCCTGTTATTTTGTGTAGATACCTATGTACCTAGCTCATCTGTGCTTGTAACAAAGTTATGTAGTTACCAATCAGTTTCACTCGCGACAATAGGTACGTTGGGTTTGTATCAGTAATTCTAATAGTATTTTATAACTATCAAGTTTTAATTTACCTTAGGAATAATAACAAACATTAGCTCCTACAATAGATCCATACGCAACGCCATGTTCGATACACGACGGCACGGGAATAATTCACGACGCGGCATGCAATTCGGTTTTTAGTTTTCATGTGCTTTTTAGTGTTACCAACCATTTATTCGATTCCGGATGATCGCTCAGTCAGTTAGGTACTATGACCTAAAAGTGGTCACTTTATAAATAAGCACGTGTTTGCCTTGCACGTAGGTAACACGTTGGCATTCTTGAGTTATCACCTTTTTCGACACTATTGGCATTTTTCACGAATGACTCATGCTGTCAGAAAGGCGCCAGGCAAAGGCCTGGTATTATATGGACTTAATGCTATTCTGTCAATTTATAGAGATTCTGTTAATAAGTAGGCAGGTAGATAGGTAGGTACTTATATTTTACTCAGAGGTTTTTTTTTAATAAAGAATAGGTTCGCGTTTGACCTCACTCTGCCTGATGTTAAGCATCAGAGAGCAAATAACCTTCACCCTAGTGGAAAACTTTATTAGTTTCGGTACCTACCGCAAGATTTCTTATCATGAAGACGTCAATATAATATTTAACCGTTCAATTTTGCTGTTGCTATGTTACGATATAGAACGTGATTATTTTACATCACTGTGTGTAACAATCTACCTATTAATAGTATTTAAGTCACCTCTGATCTCTATTATCACAGTTTAATTGAAAATTTAACGTGTATGACTCAGTTTTTGTAGATCTTAAAGTAACTTACCAGTGTAAGTAGGTAAGGTAGCTAGGTACCTACACACCTACTTAATTTTTAATCATACCAACCATTCATCGTAATACCGGCTTTAATCTAATCGTTCTGAAACCGTAGTGATTTATTTGATTAAGTACTTAAATATCTTTGTAATATGTATGATAGGAAGGGATTTCCCGTTCACGATGTAATTATAAGATTATATTAAGTATGTGGGAAGGAAATAATGCCGAAATGCAGAGCAAAATGCATTCGTCAGTTACCTACCTAAAACATCTACCTATATGTATAACGTAGTTACCTAGTATTTAATTGAGTAGGTAGGTAAGACAAAGTTATAGTCGTAAGTCGTTATTTAGGTAAAAACTAAATTTAGAATTATTATTTTTTTGTTTTTTAAAGTTTATTAAAGTCATGCATGGCCAAACTGGCCAACTCAGTGGACGAAGTTTTGCATGAGCACCATGCCTATTTTTCAGTTTCAATAAAAGTTCTTCATTCGCGGCGTCATGATACATTACATTACCTATACGACAACACGGGAAACCACCCAAATAATGTCTATGTCTGCTCACGTGTGATGTATAGACTTTGGGTTATAATAGAGATATCGGAAGTACCTAAAGGCTATGAGTATCTACTATGCGGTGTGTTATCTAAATTATAGCTATAGCAAGAAATGTGCCTCATGAAGGCAAAACAAGCGTGTTTCGTGGGAAAATCGTACCTATTTAATTATAAGGAAATGCTACTTTCCTTTGCTGAGAAATGAATTCCAGAACTCTCTTGGATTTCCACGAAGAAATAATTGTTCGCCACCACACTTGTTACCATTTCGTCACGACACACGCGTCACGGACGCATGTGGGCTGTGCGCCGTAATGGTCGCTCACGTGACTACTAAACTATTACAAGAAGAATGCTGTGACTAACGGTACCCAAGGTTTATAACAAATTCGAGGTAAAAAGTTTCAGGGGAGGTTGTATTAATCAGTACCTATCTGATTCTCTTCAACGGTTTCGCCATTGTTCTCACTTTTGTCATTATTCGCAACAAACGATGTTGCTTATCTCGTAAAATATTACTTAGATAATTGTAAATGTAGGTACCTACCTACCCTTCGTAAAATAAATAACTTACCTATTATCAACCAATCTTTTATTGCTCCATCTTCATGATATCAGCTTGAAAGACGAGCCCTGAAATCAAGGTTAAAAAGTTTTTGAAATAACGGTAGGTACCTACCTAAAATATCAAATTGAGGAGAACGGACCATCTAACTAGGCATTAACCATTTTCTGTGAAACTTTAGCTAGCTTTGTCGGCATATATAGCCGAAGATACATTTTGATATGATGTTCTCAACCTCTTTATTGAAAGAGAAAAAACTTAGTTAAAAAAAACACTCCTGATCTGCCATGATTGTTTTTTGCTATGGGTACCTACAGCAAAAAACCCAGTCACCATGACGCCTGATGCAAAAAAACTCCCTGCGATGCACACACCTACAAAAATAATTTATTATTCTATGCACTTAGGTACGTGTTTAGAAAGGTAGGTACATATTTGAAAGACCAAACTTCATTGCGAGGCCAAGCTGAGCTTTAAAGGAAACAAAAAAAAACAGTGAATAGAACAAACTGTTCTAAAATAGGGGTTATGTCATCAGTTGAATGATGTGTTCCGAGACGCCCAACTGTCTCTCCCGAAATAGTTGGCGGACGGGAGAGAGGCGTGTGACCAGACGCATTCTGGGAACCGTGTGAAACCGCTGTAATTCAGCTTTGAAATACAAATACTATCTCAATCGCGACCTCAGTGGCGCAGCGGGCGACAGTCTGCCTGCGACGCTAGAGATTGCGGGTTCGATTCCCGCCTCGGAACAAATTTGTGTATGATCTGCAGAAAATTGTTCCGTTGGTCTGGGTGTTTTCTGTGTATAATAAAAAAAAATATCTATCTATTATAACAAGCTTTGAATAGCTTACTTTGGGGCTAGATGACGCTATGTGGATTATCCAGCATTATTTATTTATTTATTTTATTTTTATCTACATACGGCTACATTCGGGACGGACACGATTTCAAAATACCAAACGAAAAGTTCTGCTGAAAAACAAAACTAGTCTTCAGCTACATGGGAAGGGACCTTTCTATTCAGCGGCTTTGTCATTGTTCTCACTTTCATTATTGTTCGCAACAAACAATTTTGTTTATCTCGTAACTAAAATATTAGTTAATATTTAAACTTATGACCAATCTTTTATTGCTTCATCTTCATGACGGGTTCATGAACCCAGCCTGTCTTGGCCCCTGTCAATAAAAAAATGTCATCGAATAACATGAATGGTCATTAGAAAAAGAAATGAAAATGAGAAAAATTAACTTACGTTTTTCACGTTAGGCACTTTTTTTCGCAGACAAGTCATGTGTAGCCTCGACTGTTGATAACTTATTCAAACATGTCACACGAAAGTCAACGTCACGCTACGTTTCGATTTTGGTTCCTAGAATCGCTTTCACGATCTGATGCAAGAGCGGCCCTCGCTCTAATCACTCCTGTGGACCAGTTATCTGCTTATTAGGTACCTACTCTCTATTCATGTGGTATCAAACTCATTTCATTGTTAAACTAAAACAAGTTGTGGAAATAAATGTAGGTGACCTACAAAACTTGTAGGTATTAAAACAAAAAATGACAAAAATGTTTATGAGTCTACCAACCTAGGTTTATTTTACGTAGGTACCTATGCCGCGCACGCAAATCTTTTTTTTTTATTTTTTTTTTAAATTCAAATTTGGAACCTTCAACAGATTTTAAAACCGGCCAATATTTTTAGATTTAGGTACCTACGCAAAATATCCCTAGGACGATTTTGATGCGTGTATATTAGACTAAGGAAGATTATCTATATATACCTACCTATAATTAAATAAATTATTATTATTATTAATAATATCAAAGAAAGATGTCAGATATGAATGAGAGTTAGATTGAAAACCCTACTATTAGGTACCTAGGTACCTACCTAATTATACTAACTTATGGATTAATTAGGTAAATTACCAAGTACCTACCTTCACATTTACTAGTTAGATAATTTAATAAAAAAAATACTTAATCAATTTTGGTTTGTTCGGAATGTTGCAGCAACGAATTGTCTCTATTTTAATGTAAGTAGGTAGGTAGGTACATATTACATGTTATTACATAGTAGGTAGTGGCATTGGTCTTAGGTACAACTCGCAATATGATGCAATCTACCGCTGGCTCTTGACTTGCAAGGTTGTGAGTGTGACATTGTGCCCAACTATCACACTGAGTTAGGTCATTGTTGCTCTCGCTGCTAGTCTAGAATCTAGTATACCTACACTATTAGCTAGACAACCTTTAGGATAACCAAATAAAGTCAGTACCTAGGCATGAACTCTCTTCTCTTACCCCGTAACAAAAAGGAGTCTTTATGCCGGTTCATATTTATTTATTCACTAAGTACCTACCTACTTCAAATTGGTACCTATTGTTAAAACTTTTTGGTACCTACCTAGAAAGTACGAATGTAGACCATAGAGAAAACTTTAGTTGTTGTTAAATTATTCGCTCATTTGAGCAGGCTTATAGTCATAGACCTTACTGCCTAGTCTTGCGTAAATTAATTTCTTCCGTTTTCTATAATCTAACTTAATCTAACCTAACCTAACCGCCATTTTCTCCTTGACCTCACACGAGAAAACTTTAGTAACTTTAACAGATCACTGATGTAGACATAGGTAGACATAAATAATAAATACCTAGTTACCTAAAGAGTTAAATCTGTCCCCCCGACCTCGCTAACAAAAAATCCGTTCTTTATTCAAATCGAAGTCAGTCATCTTATCAAAAAGTTTCAATTCATTTTATTCAGTTGCTTCCGAAGTTCTTATTTCCGTAATATTATCTATTTCTTGATAATGCTACACTACACTACGCACTTCTAGACCAATAATACAATGACACTGGCACGTTCCCAGCACGTGTCCTCAACACGCATACAAAACGACACACGTGCAATCAAAACTTTATGCAAAACCATTCCTATTTCTTGCTTCATACGCTCGGTTATCGCTCCGATAGCATGAACTTCATAAGAATATGCGATATTCGATCATTGCTGTTGGAAATAAGGTATGTTTTCCTTTGGTTAGTGTAGAGATAAGAATTTCATTCATGAGAAGTATTAAGGTCGTTCGTAGTAGAAGTAGTAGCTTATTAGGTTACTGAATAAAACAGAAACTTCGCAATAAAGATGTAGTTAATTGAGTAGAAATTATTGATTTGACATTATAACCTCTATTGACTCAATACGTGATAGGTACCTATAAACGTGATAAGAAATATGTTTAATCTAATCCATAAATTGAATTTGTATTTGAATCCAGGCAAGAAAACTATTGATGGGTTAGATTCAATCGATTGTTCCACTATTATCCACTACCGTCTAGCCTAAAATTTATAATTTCTAGGACAGCCTGTTACTATGTGGCGGACAAATTATTTTACTCTCTTCCTCGCTTTGGTGGCTAGTCGCCCTAATATTTATATATATTTATATATAATACGATGATAATTATCCTCTCTGACGTAGGTATGTCTACCAGTGAACCTAGAATATCTACTCTACCGGAAGTCAAGGTGAATTGACATTAAAAGTGAATGGTCTAGGTTCCGATGGAATTACCGGTACGTCATATAAAAGCTGTAGGTATACCTCCAAGGGCAGGAAAGCGGGGAAATTACCTGCAGTAAGTGATTAGAATTTCCTCTTCACCTACGCATCAGGCAAGTATTGTATTGTACCGGTGGAAAAAAGGCAGGTAAGTAAGTGTCGACTACGTACGCATTGGAAAAGATTCGACACGGAATTTTGTTTGAGGAAATTCTAGAATTGGACAAGAGAACCGCAAACTCTATTTATTTATTTACTAGCTTCCGCCCACGGCTTCACCCGCGTGGTACCTTGAAAAACAAAAAGAAATCTATCATGCGGGAATCGTACATTTTTCCGGGATAAAAAGTATCTTATGTGCTTTCCCAGACTATAATCTATATCTGTGCAAAATTTCATCCAGATTCGTTCAGCCGTTTCAGCGTGAAAGAGTAACAAATACTTATACATGCATACATGAGATACACGAGCCTAGTTTCCCAAGCCCAGATAGTAAGCTAGCCTAGCAAGCTAATATCGACTGTACTCTGCTAGTTCTGTCTATTACCCAAAGCTAAATATCTAATAGCTACTTCAGTCAATACCTAGCAGGTTAGCTGTCCCGAAGAAAGTTTCGATCTTCTTTGTACACGTCCTCGTAGTAAATAATGACAGCTAACGCTCATGAAGTTTCGTATTAAGTTACGTCATTCTCTTCAAGTATTTTATGATACTTTATGTGTCCTAGTGATTGAAATTAATTATATCGATAATTGCTAATGTTAGATGAGTATGATAAGAAATTAATTATTTACGTTTAATGATAAAATGTACGTTTATGTTCGTAACACTTTAGACATCTGAAAAATATCTAAAATGGTATCAACTGAGTGTACAATATGTAACATTTCATATTGTATGCTATGTTTTAAAGAAAAACATACATGAGGGAATATAATCGCAGGTCTACAATCGCCATTTCGGTTTTGATGATAATAGGCTAGTTTCCTAATTTTTGTTGGCAACCCTAGTTCAAAGGGTCTCACAATAATAGTAACATCGGTGAAAGAATAATATTGTGTTTGAATAAGGTTAATGTTAATTTTTAAGTGAAATTTATTTTTTGTTTAAGTTCAATAATAAATTGATTGGTAGAATTTGGTTGTAGTATAATTTACTAATGCTACAAATAATATAATTATTAAAAAAAATTATCGATAGATCGATTGCATTATCTACATCATTGGCCATGAGGCACATATGCCTCATGGACGTACCAGTGCAATCACCCATGAGGCACATGTGCCTCATCGGACAGCTAACCTGTTAAGTAAGTAGGTATACCTATATATTAACATTTTAGCTATGATTCCTAAATTGTGAAAACTTAATTTTCAACATGAGTCAATATTCTTTCTAAACGTTCAAAAGTTATTGCGTGAGTCAAACCCTAGTCCATGTAGTAGGTACTTATATTGCTAACAGTAAAAGCTTGTCAACCTAGAAAACCTTTCTAGGAATCTGATTCAGTCGCAGCCTTCATGCGGGGTCGCGAATGGATTTTTCTGATCGAAAGTTCTAGATGTGGGCTATATTAGAGGTAGTACTCTCAAAAGGTGAAGGAAAACATCGCGAGGGAACCGGAATGTCGTAGTAACTGTGCGTAGTAACAATACTTTTGAAGATAGTGTAAATGAAATACACCGAACAACCTCAACACGCCTGTGCTTTACAAGCTCTTACAAACCATCATCTTTCCGTAATCGCACAACAGTACGAAATATTAAAGTTATATTACTTTAATATTGCCCGTGAACGCGAAACGAGGCGCGCCGCCTCAACGCCCGCGAATTATCATTATCTTATCTGTGGCGCCAGGTCTGTAGAGAGAATGACTAGACTACTAAAGTAAATTATGCATAAAACTTGACGTTTCTGTGAATACAGCCAACTATGCTGAGAGAATGGGATACCTAGGTACCTACTGGGCAAGCCTACTCCATCTTAAACTGTCCCAAGTTTTAAATTCAAAAGCCTGTTTACTTTTTAAGTTTCCACCAAGGATTAACCAAGATTAAGTTGGTCTTTAAATACCTACTGAAATAATATGAAGTAGTCTTCGATCAGTAAAACAATACTATAACTTTAATACATTATCTAATGGTTGTATTGTAGTACCTACTTAGACAAAAGTCTAGCTAAGGTCTAATAACTCTAAAAACGGTTGGAGGCAGGACCTCTTTTTACCATGAACTTTTTTGATTCCACTAGACTTGTTTTTATCCAAAATAAAACGAACTATAAAGTAATATTTTATATTTATTTCATGCTAAACTATCATAGAGTCACAGTAGTAGCGGGCAACACTAACATGCAACTCAGCCCATAAATATTTCATATTTCCAAGACATTTCATTCCTGTATATCAATAACTTTCATCTACTTGGCTTATTCCCAAAGTACTCCACATTTTGTTCCCAAAGTACTCCAAGAAATATTCTCAAACTACTCCACAAACAAAATATTGTTTTTTTAGTTAAATTCGACTCCATCCTACTGGTGTCCAAAAATAATTATCTCATACATTCGTTCTCAAACTCCTCCAAATATTTAATATTAGTCATCAGTAATGTAAATAGTACTGATTTATTTCGCATTTTACTCCACAAGGTAACTGACGTACAGTCAGCTTAAGAAATACATATTTTAATAGTACAATAAACAGATTTTTCTACTCTTATTATAGCGATAACCGCCTATAACGTCATAAAATGCCTTACCTAAACCTAAATGAATGAAGATTTAAAATAAAATACAGTACTTAACTGATTTAAAAAAAAATATTAATCTAATCAACATCAAGAAAAAGAAGAAGAAGATCAACATAAGTACACATTTTCAAAAATAGACGGTAGAATAAAAAAAACAATATACCTACCTACTTAATTATGAGAAACCAAAATTTAGAAGTTTACCATAAATATTGATAGAAAAAAAACCATGACGTATTAACAGAAGGGTGTTTTTTTAAAAGCTTAGAAACTTTAAATTGAAATAAAAAAAACGCTATGAATAAAGCCAACTGGATGTATAAATTAATAACGTTTTTCTCTGTTTTATTTCAGTTTAAAGTTCTTCGCCTCTAAAAAACATCCGTTATTATAACTTACCTGTAAAAATCAGTCTCTTTAGCTATGCATTATGCTAATGCAAGACATATTAGGTCTTAGAATATATTCAGAAATAAAAAAATAAAATAAATAAATAAATATGATCACGACTGTAATCCCCAGGCTCGGTAGATATCTCCTCAGATCTTTAGTTACTTAGACCTTTGAGGATATCTAAAGGGGGTAGTCAGAGGCAAGTCCAAACATGACATTTGGTACATGCCCACATTTTGCACAGTAGTTAGTATTCCGTACGTGACAGGTTGCAAGCCCATCGCCGCTTATAAGAATACTAACCTATGACATATACCTTCGATTTTTTTGTTCTAGGGTATGCCGGTTTCCTCACGATGTTTTCCTTCTCCGTTTAAGAGCACTGGCATTGCGCACATAATTTTTTCGAATAGAAAAACTCATTGGTGCACGACCATGTTTGAACCCACGACCTTCGGCAGGGGTGCTACCACTACACCACCAGCGCTCTTATTATCAGAAATTAAATCATTTGTAATTTGGTATTTGCTTGTAACATTAACATACCTAGGTGTACCTAAACAAAACTTATCTCTTTTGCTACCCTTTTTTTCTAAATAATAATGCATTAAAAGTATGTACCTAAGTGATATTGAAGTGATATTACAATTTACTTTATTTACCGCAGACGTAAACGTTCTAAATTCCTAATTTGAAGAAAACTTTTGCCAGCATACCTAATTTTATTACAGACTAGCTTCCGCTCGCGGCGTCGCCCGCGAAGTACCTACTTACATAAAATATAGCCTATGTTTATCCTGAGAGTTTATTCTACACATTGGTGAAAGAATTTTTCAAATCGGTTCAGTAGTTTCGGAGCCTATTCGTTTCAAACAAACAAACAAACAATCAAAGTTTTCCTCTTTATAATATTAGTATAGAAAAATACTGTGACAGACTGTACTCCTAACATTATTTTGTTCCGATGTTTTGAATAGAGTAGTCTTGAAACTTAAACGCACTATTTTTATTTTACCTTTTTTTAATAATAATTCTTTGGAGCAGATTGGGAACTAATGTTCGAGATTCTTATCTTTTTTGAACAAAAGAATGGAGTACTTTGGGAATAAGCCATCTACTTCCTCATAATAATAGGTTTGTTATTAAACAGTAATCAGGTGGATATTGTTCTACGGTGTCATTAGTCATCTCTGTAGTCAAAGGTTACTGACATAATGATATCACTATTTACTTATTCCTAGACCATGCACCTATAAGACTTGAATTATTATAACTACCAAGTAGGTAAATACAAAGATTTAAATCGTGGATATGCCCGTACGGTACTGAGACCGCGCCGTTTTGTTGCCACACGAAATGAGATAGCTCGCTCATTTTGCACACCAAATATTTTCAATTTCAGGGTACAAAAGGATAATAATAAAATAAAGGATAAAGTATATTTTTTTACGAAAGATCGTGCAATATAATTGCACAGTAAATAGTGAAATAACTGTTTGGTTCATTTTTTACTAATCTTTAGTGTGCGTGCATCGGCATTTTGTTAACACACACAAGTAAAAACAGAGCCACAGTTTTTGGCGTCCGGGCATATCTACGATTTAAATCTTTGGGTAAATATACTTGTGGGACATCTTTCGGTCTCTGCTTTACTGTGTAATATAACGTAATCACTTTAGGGAAAATCCGCTTTCAGATTAGACGGAATATATCAACGTCAAAGTATTCTAAGAAGTTAAAGGCTAATATTTAAGGTTCCGTTTTATTCGCCGAATTTTTCGAGCATCTAGATAACTCGAGCGTCAGAGTAAGCCATCATACTTAGGTTAACTACATTACTCATTGTATGAAAAAAAATATAGTGTTTTGCTCTTAGATTGGCTACAATTTATTCAAAATCTACCAAACCGGTAAAATAACAAAACCACAAGGTATTCTGTGTTTACATTAGACGCCTAATTTCAGTCGCATGCTAACCGCCCAAATATTTGAGTAATTTCACCTATTGACTCACGCTACACGCATGAATGTCGATCCAAGGAATTCCAAAACGTATCCTGAACTCATTATGCTAATGAGAAATCATTAGTTACATCTTATGGCATAAAACTTACAGCCTAACCCTCAGACTTAATAATGATGCCTCAGATAAATATACTACTTAAGTCACAAATAAACAAACAGACAAGCACATTATGCCGTCAAACTATGACATCTCTCTTCAGTCGGGGGTGAGTGTTTGTAAGCTAAGTATTTACATGGTTTTTTCCTATTTTGCATCCAACTCACCTTTTGTTTGATAACATCTAAAACTATTTATGATAAGATTATAAAAGAAAGTTTGTAATTTAGCCTGAAAACTATGATTCAGGGAAATTACGAATGAATCACACTGAGCACGATTCCGCAGGTGATAGACCCGCTGATAAGTCAGCTGTGAATCAGCCTTGAAGGGTATTCTAAACGATCTAAGACATCTACATAAAAGTGGTTCTAATAGGTTACCACCAATTGGTGGTTAATTCGCGTAAAAAACTCTGGCTTTATTGGAAAAACAACCACCAAAAAACAATAAAACTCAAAATAACAAGAAAAAAAAAATATAAACTAGAGCGACAAAGTAGACAGTCTCGCATCACATAAAATCATAAATAATTGTCACATTGCCTTCGCTTCCATAGAGAAAAATACTGTCCTCTGCTTTGCTAGGAGGGCTGAATACAACTATTACAGATCACTGGCTAAATATTATTCGTGTGATGCTTTCGGAAAAACCAGTTGCACTCCCAACTTTAGATAGTTTATATTTTTAGGCTTAGGTATGAATGTACATAGATCGATATGCGGGTGCCTACTTAGAGGTTGGCCAAAGAAAAGATGGATGGACTTTGTGAAAGGTGATAAAAGGCAAGAAAGGAGTGAGTGGCACTGATGTCAGAGGGAAATGGATGATCACATATCATGCCGACCCCACATGTGGGAAAAAGGCAGAGAGATAAGGATGACAATTCATTGGCTTATTCCCAAAGTACTCCATTCTTTTGTTCAAAAAAGATAAGAATCTCGAACATTAGTTCCCAATCTACTCCAAAGAATTATTATTAAAAAAAGGTAAAATAAAAATAGTGCGTTTAAGTTTTAAGACTACTCCATTCAAAACATCGAAACAAAATAATGTTTCATTCTACTCCATGAGATGAAGGAGTACAGTCTGTCACAGTATTTCTGTAACAAAATTAGGTACCTATGCTGGCAACAGTTTTCTTCAAATTATTTAGGACGTTTACGTCTGCGGCAAATGGAATAAGTTGTAAGTAGGTACTTCACTTCAACATCACTTAGGTACATACTTTTAACGCATTATTATTCAGAAAAAAACGGTAGCAAAAGAGATAAGTTTTGTTACACCCACGCATGTTAATGTTACAAGCAATTTCCAAATTACAAATTATTTAATTTCTGAATATATTTTAAGGGGTTGTTCCTCGTGGCCAAACTATTTCGCCTAACTAGTTTGGCTACGAGGAATAACATTTTCTCATAGCCGAACTCGTGTCAAAATAGGAAAAGCAAGTACCTACAGTTATCTACAAAATGAAAATACCTCTGCAATACTTATGATGTCCTGGTACTTCAAACATTATTATTTATCCATTTGTCATGAAGGATGAATTAATTACGTCTTTTAGATAATTTAGCAAAGCCATTTTTGCAACATTATTTCGAAAACATGATTTGTCCTTAATGACGACAACGGATAAAATGTTTTGAAGTAAGTACTAGGACATCAAAAGTATCGCAGAAGTATTTTGATTTAAGCAAGTAAAAAAAACCTGTGCAACGTTTCTGATGTCCTGGTCTTTTAAAAAAATCCAAATCACAATTCACACATAGTGCATAATTGCTATTGCCAAAAAGAGATACTATGTACGAAACAAAAAACAAATTAGGCGAAAAATAATAGAGAAGAAAAATATGTTTAGTGTACTATTAAAATATGTATTTCTTAAGCTGACTGTACGTCAGTTACCTTGTGGAGTAAAATGCGAAATAAATCAGTATGCTAAAGACTAATATTAAATGTTTGGAGTAGTTTGAGAACGAATGTATGAGATAATAATTTTTGGACACCAGTAAGGTGGAGTCGAATTAAACTAAAAAAACAATATTTTATTCGTGGAGTAGTTAGTGAATATTTCTTGGAGTACTTTGAAACTAAAACGTGGAGTACTTTGGGAATAAGCCAATTCATTTACTAATTAAATAGTACCTATGATTTAGGTATTGTAAGGTACTCATTAAACATCAGACACGTGTTTAAAAGCCCGAGTTTCTCTACAGAGCATCCCATGCGCTTCGCTGGTAAAAACCCAAGACGGTTTAGCTTTCGTTGAAAGTTGCAGCAGACGTTATATTGACGACCGTTAGAAAGAGACAATGATAGTTTTGTCCGTATCACTAGAGCTGTAGGTATATTTTCTATAGTATACCAACGTAGATAAGAAATGGCCATCAATGTCTGTCTATTAAGGAGATCCACCTAAGATAATATTGCAAACATTGTTGGTAATATTCTGTGATATTACTGTAGTTTTGTTGAGTTAAGACGCCCATCGTTGGTTAGACATAGGCCTTTCCCATAGAGCGCCATGACACCTTAAGTCTTCACCATCCTCCGACTTCCCGATAGGTCTATCGAATGAAGGGCTGCTGATGAAAATGATCTAAGGTTTAATCATTATCATTATCATTTTTATTGCTTAGAGATAGCGCGCACTTGTTAACTTTGTCACCGTGACTGTTTCGTCACTCAAGTCCGTGGCTATGCATGGAGATGCGCGCATGTTACGACGTGACAACTGGGTGACATCTCTATACATAAACACGGATTTGATAAGAGTGACGAAACAGGTACGGCGACAAAAGTAACTCGTGCGCGCTATATTTCAGATGTTGCGAGTAACTATACAGCTAACTATTTTGTATTTTCTTTTCCGCTTTTTACGGTTCCAAATTCACAAGAAATTAAAAATTGTTGAAGTACCTATCAAAGAGATACCTATAGGGGATCCCCCTCTTGTTTTATTTACTCGTATTATCCTCTGGGGTTTGTTGATCTAGATTAGTTTCCTTCATCTAAATTTAGAATTGCGCTTGGGTTTCTCAAAGGTTCCTTTGATAGCTCCTTCCTATTAGATGTGGGATAATCTTTGATAGCTTGTTCGTGTGTAGGTAATGGGTATGTAGGTAGTATAGAGTTGTGGTAGTAAGCAGTTAGCAGTTCTTCTGCCAAGAGTTTCGATTCTCCTCAACGATTTCATTATTGTTCTCACTATTCGTCATTGTTCGCAACAAATTTTTGTTATCTCGTAAAATATTAGATAATGTACCTACCCTTTGTGAAATAACGTATTATCAACTAATATTTTATTTCTCCACCTTCATGCTATCAGCTTGAAAGACGAGCTTTAAAATCAAGGTAAAAAAAGTTTTTAAATATCGCTAAAATATCAAGTCGAGGAGAATCGGTCAAGGACGCACATTTTTGTTTAATTTTTTGTCAACGTTTGAATTCTCAAACCTAAAGATAGATATTTAAAATATGAAAAGAGTAGGTACCTACCATTATTAATATTAATAATATAAATATTATTAATATTAATAATATTTCTATAAGACATTTTGTGGGGCTCATTAATATTAATAAGCTTAATTAATAACCTCATTAGATAATACTTTAAGCGGGAAAGTACTAGACATTTTCGTCCTTTTCAGTATTTGTAATGGATTTCCGCAAAGTCACGCCTGAATCAATAATTTATATATTTATTTATTTGTTCAGCAGTACCTAGTTAGGTACTTATCCAATAAGTCCATGTGAATCGTATTTAGCTCATGGCCAGAACTTTCTGGAATGTCCGCAAGATGAGTAATCGTGAAAAATGCGACGGAATCTATTGACAATGTGTAAATCAAAAATTACCTAAGTATTTCAGTGGGACGCGCCGGGCCGGCTGAACGCGGAAACTTGGCGCCACCAATTAACATTCTCTACCAAAAACAAGGACTTTCTAAATATATAATAATATGGAAGAATGTAGAAACAGTACTAACTACTGTTCAAAATGTGGGCAGTACCAAATGTCATGTTTAGACGTGCCTCTGACTACCCTCTTTAGATATCCTCAAATATCAAAGTAACTAAAGATTTGAAAAAATAACGTTTATTTCGCTACCACGAAGTAGGTAAAAATAACGAATTCTAATGCAGGTAACAAAAAATTACTTTACCAAAGTACCTACATAGTCTTTTTTAACTTTTTAATCATATTAGGTATGCACCTAGTTACTTATGTAATACTTACTCAAACTCATTTCATAAAAATATATACCTACCTACTTATAACAAATAGTATCCTAACAAGTCTAAGAAGCGTTTATGTTTTTTTTATTAGATTGGTTATAAACTAGGAATCAGTTGAGTAAATAAAGTTATAAAAAAAGCTTACAACAATATCAAGGCTCTATGAAAGTCCCTATTCAAAAATAATGATTACTTATAAGATACTACCCCGGGTAGTCAAAAATTACTACCCCGCTCAGTCTAACAATATCAAGTCTCTATGGAAGTATTATAAAATACTACCCCGGGTAGTCACAAAAATTACTACTCATTAAACATCTGAATAATGTCTAGATTATAAAAAAAATACAGCAATAAGTAGTTACAAAGACTTATGTCAAAGCAGATAAGTTGCATCAACATTGTCATAATGTCAGCCTGACAAAAAAATGCAGCGCTATTACGTTAGTCATTTTTATAATCGCGAGTTTCAACGTAACGTTACACAACTTTAATCGGGCCGAATTTTCATGTAATTAGGTCATCAATATCCTGCTTTACATTCCGTAGAACCACAAAAACGTTGAAAGCATGTCGTCACAGTTAACTGTTAGAGCAACAGGCGGGGCGGCGGGCGGCGGGCGCGCCGGCTGCAGCTACGTCATAGCCGAGGGCCCGCGTGCGCGTGCCAAGGATAAGGAAAGGCGCAAAGTAAAATAACGAAAGCGGGAAAAACGTTTTGTCAAAAATTATCTTGCCTTGTGCGTAACGAACGTGTGATTAGAAACTCGCAACCTTCTTTCCTGTTATAAGTTGGAAATGTGAATAGTTTATTTAATTTCATTGATCAAAATTAGAGATTTATATTATGTGATAAAAGATAGCAAAAATGTTTGATTCATTCATTATTTCAATTCATTCACGTCTAAGTATAAGATCGAAACGTTATCCAGTTCGGAATGGTACCTACAAGACAAATCTATACTAATATTATAAAGAGGAAAGATTTGATCGTTTGTTTGTATTGAATTGGCTCCGAAACTGCTGCACCGATTTAAAAAAATCCGTCACTGTTAGGAAGCTACACTATTTCCTATGCCTATATAATATAGCCTAAGTATGTCATCCATAGGCTATATTTTATATAAAAAAAATAGAGATACTTTTGCTGCCCGTGAAGCTGGGGCGTGTTGTTTAGTCTGTTTTAATATTTCATTTGATTGCACAACGAAACGTAAGGAATCCAAGAAATTTCTAGTAAAAAACAGAAAGACGTATTTGTAATGTAATAAATTGTTTGGAGCAAATATATAGGTATATCGGTAAAAAAGTGAATAGAGTGAAATATTTTTCTAGGACAAATGCATGACGCAATATAGAAACTTCTTAAAACATATCCAAGGCCACTACAGTGTGCCGCTACACCGTCTGCCGTGTGACAGAAATGATTGACAGTTGCATTCACAAAACTCAGAGCGATGATAAATTACCGCGCAAACACGCGTGCGCCTAACGATCTCGAACTTAGCTAGTATGGAAATGGCAGATAGTTTCCGTGCAACATTTGAATGGAAAAATATAAAAACCTTGTCTTTTTCTCTACTTGCGATCGGTTTGTTTCCGTGAGCGACTCATTCGAAGACAATATAACAATTATAATGAGTACGCTGATCTATGAATGTAGGTAATCGATATTCGATTGATTAGTAAAAAATAAAATATACCTAAAACACACCTTAAATTCAGTCATTGCGAGTTCTATCTAAAGATTACTCAACTGCAATAAAAACTGTTTTTTCACGTCAAAGGATGACAGCACACAAATAGAGCTGGATGATGTGGTAAAAAAACTAGTCTTAAAACGTGTTTCTATTATAAGAAATTATGATTCATAGGGTGATATGAAGGTACCTACAGGTCATCCAACGGATCTAGGCATTCGTGAAATTAGCCTCAGGTGCGAGTTTGCGCATGTACTGTTCCTTCCCCCCCTCATACCTCCAATTGCTCCCGAAAAACGATACTGCGCAGCTCTTGCGGCTAACTTCACGAATGCCTAGATTTTTTGAGCCAACTATATCTACGAGTATATTTGACGTGAAACTTGTGAATTGGACCACCGTATTTCAGGCAGGTGCTAAGCACTGAATGGGGTGGTGAACTGCCAGTCAAGATGGTGACATCACGCTGAAGCCCCATGGAACCATGACGCCTATTTACTTTCTAGGAACTTTCATACTTAATTTTTTACAACATACACTTCTTTGAAACAATTAATAGACCTGAAAATTGGATATTATGGTTAACCAAGCCATTTTGCGGAAATCGGCAGTATTAGTTTGATTAATTAAATTCACGCACAATACTAACCTATAGAATTACCATGAATGGTGTAATTGTTTAATATTTGGCAAACCCCATGCTTTACCTACTATCCACGTGACGTTAGTTAAGTTTATAAAACGATCGTTTCTCTTTAACTGGTTTTTGTTCTTTCTACCTATTTTAAATCGCTCTTTATAAATTATTTTGAATGCTTTTTGCCAGTCTTTGAAATTTTTATCTATAAGTATGAATATGCAAAGATCATCGATGAACGAACTTCAAATTGAATCAGTCAAATCAGATTTATACAAGATATTGGTGGACATTTCACAAAGCGTTAAACAAATAAATGAGACATCATTTACTTTATTTTACTTATCAGTAATTGAATAATCATGGAATGGTACAAAACAAACATCCATATTACATACATCATCATCTTCCTGCCCTTATCCCACGTTATGTGGGGTCGGCACAACATGTGATCTTCTTCCATTTCTCTCTGTCATTCGTCATTTCAGTACTCACTCCTTTCTTACCCATGTCATCTTTCACACAGTCCATCCATCTTTTCTTTGGCCTACCTCTACCCCTGTATCCATCTACATTCATACCTAACACTCTCCTTGTCACATATTACATACAACCCAATGATATTGCCACACAAAAATGTAATGCTATCGAAATTTATCAAATTCGGCTCAATCAAAAATGATAAAGCTACAGCTATCATTCAGGCATGCGATTGTAAATCAGACAGATGTTTCAACAAACAATAATTAGTTTTAATCTATAAAAATTTTATGATTATTGAAAATTAAATAGGTACCTCTTTTGCATGATAGTTATCTACGTCATAGTTATAGGTAAATCAGCTTTTGGGAGACGGTAGCAAATATTGTGAAATAGTCGATTAATGAAATCAGATTAAAGAAATGCCAGTGCTCTTAAACGGTGAAAGAAAACATCGTGAGGAAATCGGCATACCATTAAACCTATAATTCGAAGATGTCTGTCACGTACTCCTGTGTAAAATGTGGGCATGTGCCAAATGTCATGTTCGGACGTGCCTCTGACTACCCTCTCTAGATATCCTCAAAGATCTAAGTCACTAGAGGTCTGAGGAGATATCTACCGAGGCCTGGGGATTACAGAGTCGTGTTCATGTGTTTGTTGAAATCTGGGATAAGGGAAAGCATTAAAGGGAAAGAACACAAGACCACGTTCCCTGAAATCGTGAAGGATCTGGCACGCCTTGTGACGTAGAATCAGCTGTACAAACATGGAAACGACGCGGCGGCAGTGACGTAACACCAAGCAAGCCTCCGCACTTGTCCTGTGCACACGTGCCGGTTGAGTCAGTCAAAGCATAGGTATAATACCAACCAGACCGCCACCACACTCAACAGAGCACAACCCAACCTCGCACAAGTAACACGTACCAAGTGATCGCGATAAGTGAATCCCATAGTGATTTCGAGTGATAAATTAGTGATATAAAAAAACTGAGACAACATTTTTTTTTAAATAAATAATTCTAAAGTGAAGTTGATAATTATAATGGCCAAGTTTGTTTTGTGCATTGTGATGTTTACTGTTGTGGTGGCCGCTCATAGGCGACACCCTAAATTTCCTAAAAGTGAGGATTACAGCATCCCCCTCTCAGGGCTCAAAGGTGAATATAGAAAAGGTGAATATATTGACTGTCCGAAATCCTAGCACTTTACACCGCACCGGCCGGCCGCGGCAATGACCATGATGCAAGTCTTACCCTACTTAAATGATGATGCTGTTTATTTTTTATAGGCTTTGATCTTTACTGTTTGTTTTATTCAGTTCATTAGCCTCTAATTTTTTAGCAGGTTACATGCAAATCTTTTTATTTGGACTTAGATTTAATTGATTGTTTTTGTACCCAGTTGCCTGTGGAAGTGACAATGCTCGAGAACGAGATAAAATTATAGAACAGTCGCAATGTGGTGAACCAAAGCCGGTGTTCGTGCATCTGGATCCTAAAGCAAGCCATGAGCAGGTACGAGTCAACAATTTTTAAGTTATACACCATCCAGCACAAATCAAACGTGTCCATCTACGTTAACATGACCAAATCTTAAGTATACTTAGTAAACGACTCATGTTCCTGTATCTCAGAATAAAAAATACATTATTTTTACGTCAACTACACAAAACATAGGATAAGCTATATTTATAATTTTAGTTATTTAGCTTTCTTTATACCTACGTAAGTATTTCTGATTAATTTCGTCTTAATTTGCTTTTGGCTTTTGTGTTATGTTAGACTGATTTTTTAAACAATTTTTATTAGGTTCCTTATGAATATTTTGATGATACATTTAGAAATTGTAAACTATTTACTATCTTAAAATATGTACGAAGTTATGCTAACAACATAATTTGAGTTTATTTTTAGATACAAGTCAATATTTTTAATGACTTGATATCCATAACTCAATAATTATCTTGCGTACGACCTAGTTAGTTTAAAATCGGTACTATCAGTGTAGCGTATTCATAATGATAGTTAATGTCTTATGCGATAGTTTGTTGACCTATTTCAGAGTCTTTAAAAGTTTTGGTCATTACATTTACTTTTTAGCGAAAATGAATTTTTTTTTTCTTCCACTATGTTCAGTACAATAGTGGTAATGAAGGTCATGTGTGATCACTGATATCACCTAGTTCCGATTTGGCAACTGATCCGCATACCTTATTAAATATACACGACTTGCCCATTACGCGAAATCTAATTGTAGCGTATATTGCTCATATCAAAATCAATCAATTATCTAAAATTATCAACTCACGAGTTTTCTATCACAACCATAAAATAGTTAGATCTAATCACCTTCAATGTACGAGCACATTTGGGTTTTCGGTAATTTGAATATTATAATTTCTCGTTTACATCCGCGTAAAACTCATTAGCGTGAGAAAATCCGCTATGTCAGGCATTGTCTATTTTATGTACGGGTATTAACGAGTGTAATTCCCCAGGTGAGTCCGGGTGCGGTGTGGGTAAAACGCTGCGTCGGCCTTTGCGAGTATGACAACGCGGGCTCTTGCGTCGCCACGGAGTCCATCATACGGCACATACCGGTAAGCATCGAATCTTATCTTTATCTCCAGCATCCTTGACACACTTTAGGCACGCTGCGTAATAATGCCCTTCGTGATCGTGACATAATGAGTTTATCTATTGTTTCAGATAAGAGTGTACAACGCTAAGACGAACAAGGAGTCGTGTGCCACGTACCCCGTAGAGGAACACGTGAGCTGCGGATGCTGTGCGCTGGAGCCAGAGAAATGCACAGCCCCCAGAGTTTTCAATCGTCGTAAGTGCACCTGTCAATGTCCCAACTTGGAGGAACGCAGAGATTGCCTTAGAAAGGTTCGTAAGACGATGGATGTCTAAATGTAGTCGCACTAATGCATGCCTTGAAAGCGTCAGCACTTTGTTCAATGTTCAATTTCGCGTTGTGACACTGCTTATTAAAAACTTCGGATCACACCTGGATATAAGCTTAAATTATTGTTGTAACTTCCCTGGAAGTGGCAATGCCTAACAATTTACTTTTTGATGTGTCACGTCTGCACTTGAGTCCTATAATGCCTGTACTGTGTTTAACAAACGCTTTCTTACTTAATGTGTTTGCATGTTGTAACTTTAGAAGCGACTGACGCCTCCGATGTGCTGACATCCATTGTCTTGTGAACTTATGCTTTATATGTTGTTATTTTGTTTGCCAGGATTTGTGAGAATGAGTGTACTAATCCATTAAACTTCTTTTTCTTATCGTTGTTTCAAACCAGTGTGATTAAAAGACTAAAGTGCTCGAAAGAAGCTTTTACCTTTCGAGCACTTCGGTAACGGAACGCCTGCGTGCCTGTAATAGTATTTTTTTGACAGACAAAGTACACTAATGTATTTTTATTTGTTAGTTTGTGTGTCCGATAGACACATTTTGCAATTTACTTTTTCTTTGTTACAGCGGAACCAGAATATGAGGTGGAATCGATCTAAATGCGCTTGCGAGGAGAGGAAAAGAACGCACAAATAATCAAAATATAAATTAAAATGTTCTTTGAACGTTTTTACTCTGGCTCTCTCTGAAACGGGAGTACGAAGAATCTTGTGGGAAGTGGAATCCGGGAGTACTGACTCGAATGGGAAGTGCTCTAGCGAGAAACCAGTGAAGCGCGAGACTCAAGTGGGTAGTAAAATTATGCAGCTGACTGAAGCGGGTAGTACTTAATTTTGAATTAGTGAATTTCACACGCAGGACGAGATGTTTTTATAAGTGTTGTGAAAAACTAGATACTTAAAATCGTGACAGTATACGTAACAGGCGACTGATCTATGTGTCTTACTATTGTGTAGGTAAATTAGTCGATGAATCTGAGCAGTATTATACATAGCCGTAAGTTATTTATTTTAGTTTAGTAATTGGGGACCAAATGGTGCTGTGAGTGCCTGGCTGGGCACTTTGTTCCATGGTGTTTGGTTCAACTATTCGTTTTGATTCACCGCCTCGCTTAACTGTTTACTAGCTTCTAAATGCGGTTTCGCTTGCTGGTAGGTACTTGGAGAAATAGTAAAATACTTGTACAAACTTAATTTTTTTATCAGTTTTGTAGATTTTCTTATAATATTATTAAATTCAACTGCGAGATTAAATAGATTATAAAAGTATGGTATATATCCTACTTTTCATTCAGAGACCGGGGCGTATACACTATTTCCTAAAAAAAATTCTTAAAATATTTACCAGATAGGTCAAGTATTTTATTCTATTTATGTAACTTTTTTGTATTTTTAGGACATCCACTTTTCAGTATTTCTCATTAGGTTAATTATTTAAGTTGGCGTTAATGAAATTTGCGCAATTCCTATATTATTATTGTGATAATGTTATTCCATTTCTAATTAGTATAGGTAGGTGCTATTTAGGAATAAATGAGCATTTAATACTTAAGAATTGCCCGATAAGACTGCCTGTTCTCTGGTTAAGACGGCAGCTATGCGAGTAAAAATCATCGGTTATGCTAAACAGTATTTATAACCGTCGGCTTTGGTGAACATTAGACTAAGTATTTTCTTCTAGTCACGCGATGTTTATTATTAATTGAAACATTAACTTAACAGAATCAAATAGACCTAAATAACTTAAAACCTATTATATAGAAATAGTGAAATGGAGGTACAAATCTGTAGCAAATAATCCATTATGAATTATGCCATCGCCAAATGGAAACGTGGCTAGAATACTGGCAACATTGCCAGGTTTTATGGCAATGTTTATTCGCTGGTCGAAATAACCAGAATTCTGGCCAAGTGTTTCATAATTTTTCAGACGATTCGTTGGTCTGAGGTTTACTCGTAATAAGCGATAACATATAAATAGGCAGATATTTATACAATCGTATGTAAAAGAGTAATGATTGTATAATTTGGATGACATAATATCAGTGATCAAAAACTTTGTAAATTTTCATACGCGTATGCGCATCGGTTCATTGTTCAAGCATTGTCACAATAGAAGAATATAATTTTAAGTAATTTTATGTAATTAATTAATTTCCGTCTTTTTGTGAAGCTCTCTTTATAAGCTTTTATTTAAATGTGCATTTTGTCAATTTATTAACTGGTTAGTATGAACTAGTCCAGTGATGCCAAAGGCATTGAATCTCGAAGCCTAATTCACGTTTGTTACAATTTTAAAATAAAAATATATTTTTGAACAATTGGTAACTAATATCAAGCTATGGCCAGTTTATACAAACGTCAGTTACTTTTGTAATATATAAAAAAAAAAAAAAAAAAAAATATGATCACGACTGTAATCCCCAGGCTTGGTAGATATCTCCTCAGATCTTTGAGGATATCTAAAGAGGGTAGTCAGAGGCAAGTCCAAACATGACATTTGGTACATGCCCACATTTTGCACAGTACTTAGTATTCCGTACGTGACAGGTTGCAAGCCCATCGCCGCTTATAAGAATACTAACCAATGACACATACCTTCGAATTTTTGGTTCTAGGGTATGTGCCGGTTTCCTCACGATGTTTTCCTTCACCGTTTAAGAGCACTGGCATTGCGCACATAAATTTTTCGAATGGAAAAACTCATTGGTGCACGACCAGGTTTGAACCCACGACCTTCGGATCGTAAGGCAGGGGTGCTACCACTACACCACCAGCGCTCTCGTAATATATATATATTTTATATATAGTATTTATTTGTTATAACGAGAATTGGGCTTCTGCTATTTATACTTATGTAATTTTAATTAATTTATTTCTATTGAATTCTACTCAAAGCTTTAAAAGCTAAGTGATGGACATGATTAGCGTAAGTTTTTTTACTTTTAAGTTTTTTTTTTAAATTAGATATCGAACTGAACAATAAAAAAAAGGAAAAGCTATTTCATCTTTTATTTAAAAGCACCCTTATTTATTTTATAGTTATAAATAGAGTTAAATTATATATTTACAGAAATATACAGATCTATCTTTATATTATACACATTATACTAAGTATACAAAATAATAATTAAAATTTAACAAATTAATTGAAACTGGTATGATATTGAGGTACGTAGACGTTCTTACTATAATGTAACTTTATCAAAAAAATATACAATCTATGCTCACTTATTTATCGATCTTATAAAACCTCATCCGCAAAAGATTGTAATTAAATTCACATACTTTATCCTTTTATCAAAATTAATTCAGCCGCAGCAATTTGATTGAACCACATACAAAGAAACGCATTTATAATATTTCTAGGATATTGTTTTCCTATAATCTGCTATCAGTTTTATATAAATTGTTGAACCTGGTAATAATTACAATTATTATTATAAACAATTAGAATTCTGACCTTTGTTTATCAATAGTTATAATATGCATTTTCCTGGTAAGTGGCGATACGAAACCGCAATAATTTTCTTGGAAATTTAACTACGAGTATTGACATAAACGGATCATTACGGATGCGGTGAAGTAGGTACCTACAATATACACAGGCACTGATTAATAACTTTATAATTAGTACCTGGGTGATCGAGCTTTGCTCGTTTTTTTGGGGTAAACGACGTTTTATAAAAATGAAACCTAGCTAGATCGATTTATCACACACGAAACCCTCTGCATACTTAATTTCATGAAAATCGGTCAAGCCGTTTCCGAGATTCAGATTACATATATATATATATATATATACAAGAATTGCTCGTTTAAAGGTATAAGATATACATACGAAAGGAGTCTCTGAGGCACACTTTAACTTTCACCACACTGGTTCAAAAAAACACACGATAGACACGATAAAAAAAGGTATTTTCGTAGGTGTTGATTCTGAACAGCAATTTTTGTTGAAAAGTATACTGTCTCTTTCATTTCTATCCAGAGTGCAAAGGAAAGCAGATTGAAGAATTTTATGATCTGCCAAATAAGTATTTTTTGTTCCTTTTCGCGATATTTTGTCAAAAAAGTGACAGCGTTATTTTGACGAAAAATTACTAGGTATGTCCTGTCTCTATTCTTCTATTAGTAAACAAAAGAGACAAATATTTGGTTTAACCTCAAATACATTTTAAAATTAAAAACATACTACACTTCTTGATAGACTACACGTGTCGTCTGCAATTATAATAAAGATTTTTTAATTCTTGAATTTGAACTTATTTATATAGTGGGTATCACGTTTAAATAGCTTCAAAGGAATGTTGAAAATGCTAAATAGTTGCAGAATTTATTAATACGCGTAGCGAAAGCGCTACGCGATGAGCTACGGCGTAGCAGGCAAGCGGTTCGAAGGATTGTTGAAAACATAAATAATAATAATAATCCAAATGATCTATTTCATTTTACGAAGATACGCTTGTTTTTGTAAGTAGTTATAAACGTGGAAAGTTTGTATGGATGTTTGATACTCTTTCACGCTGAAACGGCTGAACGGATCTGAATGAAATTTGGCACAGATATAGATTATAGTCTGGAATAGCACATAGCTTACTTTTAATCTCGGAAATTGTACGGTTCCCTTGGGATAGATATCTACCGATAAGCTACCGAGCCTGGGGATTACAGTCATGATAATGTATGTTTTGTGTACAAGTTAAATTAAATTAAAAATTTAATAAACCTCCTACACAAGTTTTGTCCGCCATTTTGTGATGGCGGCCATCTTGGATTTGAAATTTGTCAGAGTGTAGTATTCTACTACTCAAGCCTTTATATTAAATACCTATATTTAGGGAGTTGTGAAAAAATATGTAATCCGCCATTTTATCTCGGACCGATTTCCATCAAACATAAAAAATCGGTTCGTTAAAATGTTTAATATGTCAAAACTTGTAGTATACAACCCGCTACAATTACATCAGGTGCACCGGATCAGCGGCCGGTAATTCCGTTGGCTGGCCTTGTCAGTTTTTGTTTAGTATAATGCATTTTAAAGTATCGCAAGTCACTAGCAACGTAACGTGGGCCAGGGCCGGCTGCAGTTTACACAAGCTATCAAAAAAATTCTTAGCGTAATTAAAATAAACACGGATCATACAAAAAAGCGCTAGGGCCCAACGAGTTTCTTGTCAGTTCTTCTCGGACTAGGGATAGGACTGGAATTGGCACCTAGACTCACCTAGTATGTAAGACGATTCAAAATGATCCCTGTGATTTTACTGCATAAACATTACATGTATATCTTATACCTTTAAACGAGCAATTCTTGTATATATATATATATATATATATACATAATTGGAATCTCGGAAACGGCTGCAGCGATTTTCATGAAATTTAGTATGCAGAGGGTTTCGGGGGCGATAAATCGATCTAGTTAGGTTTCATTTTTAGCAACGTCGTTTACCAATAAAAAAATCGGAGCGAAACACGGTCACCCAGGTACTAGTTACTAAAGTATCAACCCTACTGGTTTGTTAGAACTGACACGATGAGAATAAGAAGAACATATTTGCTTGGACGAAATAAAATAAACTAGTATCTATTGCAAAAATAAAAAAACCCGAGTGAAAGTAATTCAAAATAGATTCTTACAGCCGCCATATTGGATTTTTTGACATTTTGTAAAACCTTGTCGCTCTTGTGATCTAGATGAATCCAACGCCACTTCAGTTGTCAAAATCTGTCCAGCCGTTTGGGCTATAGCGACAGCCAAAGGAACTCGCATACATTCAAACATAGAAAAATACACCCCAAACACATTTTTATATACCTACAAAAAAAAACTTGAGAGGTGTCAAGGGACACCCGGAGGGAACGAAGTTCCTTTCCTTGCTTTCTATGAGAGAGAGAGACAGACAGAGAAACACGCGCACACCGCACGGCTTACAACTATAGCAAAAAGTGTCGTTACAACTTTTCGTGAGATTTTTTTCCGTCTCACAACGCGCGATAAAGAACTTCGTTCCAAAAATATCATAGAAATTCAAAAAACCCGAAGTTGACGATGTTCAGAATATTTTGTAGCTTGAGCAATGCAGATACTTTTAAAGCCTAGAGTGTATAGCAGTTTTGCAAATTTCAAAGTGTTCATCGATATTTGTCATAACTGTAAGTTCAACGCACTATAGTGACCCTATGACCCGTCCTTGAGTACGTCCACCTTAAATCCGGCAGGTGATCCGTTTAAGATGATCTGTTACCTATTGTGGTTAAGATCGTAAGATGAGTCAGTTCAAGCTAATTTGGTATTTACATTCATTTGAACGAAGATCTGTTTAATTTGGACAAAAAAGTATATAATACATACACTTTATAAAAACTTTTGG
Source organism: Cosmorhoe ocellata (assembly GCA_963675405.1). Classification (NCBI taxonomy): domain Eukaryota; kingdom Metazoa; phylum Arthropoda; class Insecta; order Lepidoptera; family Geometridae; genus Cosmorhoe; species Cosmorhoe ocellata. Next base: position 11,579,825 of record OY776249.1, on the reverse strand, counting down.
TTAGGGTATGCCGGTTTCCTCACGATGTTTTCTTTCACCGTTTATTGCGCATTGCGCACATATTTTTTTTAAATACAAAAACCCATTAGTGCACGTCCAGGTTTGAACCCACAACCTTTGGATCGTGAGGCAGGGGTGCTACCACTTCACCACTCTTTATAGTCAAATGGACAATTTAAACAAAAGAAGGCTGTTTTGTTTAAAACTCTCGGGATTTCCTGTGATGGATTAAAACTTAAAGGATCTAATCACTTTGATTCACATATTTTACACTCAAAAACTAGAGCTTTGATGCAAAAATAACCACTAAAATTACACAGTAAAACTCAAAATAACACGAGAAAAAATATAAAAACAGAGCGACAAAGTTGACAGTCGAATGCATCAGGAAAAAAATGGGGGTAATATTTAGTTGCAATTCATATAACGGTATGTGCTAGAAGGGAGTGACTACTGAGATGACGGATGATAGAGGAGAGTGGAGGAAGAGAACCTGTTGTGCCGACTCCACTAGGGATAAGTGCAGGAAGATGATTTAAGCACTTATTACACTTCCCTGAATTCAGGGACCCTTACCCTGAATAAGAGTGGTGTAATAAGAGTCAAGGCGTAAAACGTAGAGGCTAGGCGTTAGGCTCCCTTAATACCGTGCCCTGAATACCGTGTAGTGTAATACCCGTTTAAGTTACAATTCACACAATGACATTGTACAAAGATGAATCATATTATTACAATATTCAAAGATTCCCAACTACGCCGGATCCCTTTCAGCAGTCAGGGTTCCTCAGAAACATCACAAGAGATTTACGAGCGTAAGGTCGCGACTCGTGAGTAACGGAATGCTTCGAATAGTTGGCATCAAACGCTGTCATAGCAAATGGAATTTTATTGATGGCGATCTTAAGAGTTATTTTGTATCGTGTTGTAAACTTGGTGAATTTACGCCGACAAGCGGAAACGACTGATATTTGGAGATGTTACAGGCGTCCTCGTTACGAACTTTATGATGTTTGGATGTCTTGACTAGGATTGCGATCGGTTTGCGGTTTGCACACGGCTTTGCTTATGTATTACGTCTTCCATGGCGGGATCCATCTAGGCAAACTAATGATATCAACCATCTAGACTCTAGACAAAGTAGGCGTGAAGCAGATATTGTTGGTAAATTCTCTTGTTTTTATTGATTTAATTGATTTAATTTAAAAATGTTAACTGTCTTATTTTGGTCACTAGAAAGGCCAAATTAGCGTAACATTTAAACAAATTACAGTTTAAAAAAGCTTATGATATTTTGAAATTGTTTAATAAAGTACTTTCATAAACACAACAAGATCGTGTATAGTTAAACATTTTTGAAATTAGTTCGCGGAACAAGATAATTACCACCTTTATACGAGTATTGTTGTCTAAATATATAAAACTTTTTCGTTACTAACTGACTGACGCAGCATAAACCATAAGTTCTAGGAAGCTGAAATTTGGAAGGTGGACTATGTGGACCTTTCTGGGTCTAAAGGTCCACTAAGGAAGAAAGTCAAAAAATTCATCTTCTTACGAATGCAGCGGGAGGTTGAGGTTTGTATGTAAAAACATTACGCGTTATTAGACGTTGGGAGTAGATATCAAATAAAATGTTTGGAGATGTCCAAACATTTTATTTGATCACGGGTCAGAGGGGAGCGGGTAAGTGGATGTATCTGTCCGCCCCCTTTTGACCCTTGATCATGATTTTTGTGCTATTATCCAGCATTATTTTTACCAAGTCAATAACGAGATCATTATAGAACTAGCTGAAAGTTGACTTTAATCCTCGAAGTTCATTCGCAGTCTATTTCTGACATAACAAAGATACCCAGTTATGGTGAATGGATGGTGTTGGGACTTATTGACGGCGTACGTGAGACTATTTCTGGACTGCAGCATCAGATATAGTTCAAGCCACGGTAATAGCCTCTACAAGTGTAAACACTGGTCTTTATTTAACCACTGTAGTGCTGGCTGGAGAACCGGAAATTCCATGGAAAAGCCGGACTTATTAATGGATTTGTGACAAAAAGAACACTGACATTATTGTGTGACTTTAATAATTTCAAATTATCTCCGGCAATTTATTAATTGTTATAATATTTTGCTATGCACCTGACTGTATTTCTTATCTTAGTGTCACCTGCGCATTTAATTAAAAAAAACAATCATAGCTTTTTTTAAATTGAATAAACATGGATACTAGGGGTAAGCATATCGCCAACGGACGGAGTGTACGAAAGCATGGTATCACGCTCTGGCGGTAAGTAAATTAAATATTTCTAGGTCATTCACACCTAATATTGCAAAAGCGGCGCCGGGCAATCACGGATCTATTGTTTCAGACTATTCTACCTATGAGTAAGTACCTACACTCGTAACTCCAAAGCACCTAAATACAGCAAATGTGAAAAGTTGTGGGACCTTATTTGATCCGGCCATATTCCAAAAAGCCGGTCGGGTCCTCTACCCTAACCGCAGGAGCACTAGTTACGCACTAGCGTGGGCCCGCTGATCAGATTGATGCCCGCTCCCGCCATATTTGTTTACATCTCCCGCGCTAATCGGAAATGTTTGTTTTCAAACGTTCGATTTACTGAAAATTCACTAGGATCGCTGACAGATGTGTTATTATACACGTGTTTAGTGCAATCAAGAGGAGTTTTATGGTCATAGCACACATATCAACTCGGAAGGGATCGTCACCGTATCGCCTCGCCGTCAACCAGGCGTCAACCAGCGATTAGCAGCTCCGAGTCGACTCGGCTACGGCTAGGCGACGCTGCGCTTACGACTCGCCGCTGGTTGACGGCTAGGCAGGGTGCCTTGTGACAGCACGTTTACCATGGCAGCGCAGACAACGGAGAGTCGTAAGATAGCGTACGGTGAGATGTAAGTGCGGGAACGGCAAGTCAACCACGCACCGTTCCGCGGTTCGTGAGCTTGTCCCGAGGCGAGGCGTTTACGTTAGGATTCCGATTAGTGTGCGTTGCAGTAGGAAGTTTCATACAAAGAATACTGAATTGCTAGAGTCGTTATTTTAACGAGTTGATATGTGTGCTATGACCATTATGCAGTTTCTTGAAAGGTCGTCGTTTAGCCGTAACAGATGGCTCTAGAAAATGGCGCATAGCTAATTCAACGATTTGATTGCTCTGCATTTTTCCGCAATAAACAGCTAAATAACCTTATATTTTGCACTGGTGTCATTGAACCTAGCCTCTGAAGAATGCAGCACACCGATTGCACACCTTTATCTGTGTTTAACCTGTCGTCTCTTGAGTTGCTCTTTCTAATATTATCGTTATAGCTGTGCGTTGAAACATTTTTGGAGTACTTACCATCACTGGCTTTGCGCACACTACGCACATATACCTACAAAAACTTTAGTAGGTATTCGAAAATAAACTTACCTTCGTTATCTCTGTCAGCGTAGATTTGGTACTTAGTCTTTTCTATCCAGGATCATTCCTGATTCACCCAGCCGCTCCAAGTGTTGGCGTCACCTGAAAATATATTGTTGGTATTTAAAACTAGGTTAAAAACATCGCATGGCTAATATGGGCAGGTAAGTAGGTAGAACAGGTACTTACGGAAAATCCCCTTCGGCGTAATAACGCCTTTGCACACGTTAACAATTTCAACCTAACACCGAATGCTCCGATTCTTACTCATTTTACCAGAAGCAAATTCCATTGAATGTAAATACTCCGAAATTAACTCGCCCCCACAGAATAGCCGTACAAAACAAGTTATTTTTCTTTGTGGAAATTAAGACACGCTGTCTACTAAAGCACAGGTTCAACATTATTCTAGAAGTTATAATGCATCAACGAAATTCGAGAAATCTTTGATACAAACTGATTTTTCGGGCCGAAATTGACAATTTTTGAACAAACCAGGGAATAATTATAACTCTGATTTCACATTCGCATATAAACATCATCATCATTCTCCTGCCCTTATCCTTCGCTTGAGGTCGCCACAACATGTTCTCTTCTTCCATTCACCAACTCTGAGTCTACTCCTCTTACATTCATATCATCTTTCACACAGTCAAAACCACTTCTACATCGGCCTTCCTCTACTTGCGTACCCAGATACACTCATACCTAAGTATAATGGTTTTCATCCCTGTTCATCACGTGTCCATACCATGCTAATCTGGCACTTATCTTCTCAATAACAGGCTCCACTCTAACAAAGAAACACTTCATTGGACAACATGCTTCACGCCGCGGGATCCTCAAAACAGAACGTAAATTGTTTTATCGGTCAGGAGAATAATGGAGTAACGTATCCATAAAGAGCTCGCAAGTTCAAGTTGGGTGCAAATATTTTTCTGGGACGTTCGTCATTCGCACGCTCGTAAAACTATTCCAACATTTGCGTTTCTTTGAACCTACGTCAAGCTCTTTATCCTATCCTACTAATATTATAAATGCGAAAGTTTGGATGTATGGATGTTTGTTACTCAATCACGCTGAAACGGCGTAAGGGATCAAAATGAAATTTGGTACAGATATAGATTATAGTCTGGAATAGCATTATAGGCTATAACTTAACAAGGTAAAACGAGGGTGAAGCCGCAAACGGAAGCTAGTAAGTATAAGACAGTGGAATAGATATAACAGCATTTTTAGCGCACAGTAGGTACAGGGGTTAACATAGACGTAGAAGGGTTGGTAGGACTGGCGATTCTTCCTCCTTTGCTAGATATTATAGCAGACCTATTATTGATAATGAACATTATGCTATGGATGATAGGAGAGAGTGGAGGAAGAGAACCTGTTGTGTCGACCCCACCTAGTGGGATAAGGGCAGGAAGATGATGATATTGATAATGATTTTAACTGACCTCAAAGCTCAGTTGGTAGTGGTTCTGCCTTCTGCGCTGTAGGTTGTGGGTTCGATCCCCAACCAGAACAAACATTTGTGTGATGAACGCAGATGTTCGTTCTGTTTCTGGGTGTTGTTATCTATTCTATACTAGCTTCCCGCCCACGGCTTCGCCCGCGTGGTACTTTACCTCTTATTTTTTCTACAATTTTCCAAAGGTTTTAATAATCATTCTGCTATTCGGGACGGAGACAAATACAAAAAACCATAAAGCAGGAAAATCGGTCCAGCTGTTCTAGAGTTATTAGTGTTCGAACAAACCCGACTTTGTTTTATATATTAAGATATGTATTTACAAATAAAATTATATAATTAATCCATCAGCTCACTGGTTTCCATATTGCTTTGCTTAGTTTGGGGCTAGATAGCGTTGTGTGAATTGCCAAAAAAAAGCGTTAGTTCCTAATTAGTAAGTAAGTTGGTAAAACCTTATTGCTATGGCCCTTTGTGTATTATTCGTATCATCACATCACCATGTCAAAAGGTGACGATTCACATCAAACGCTCAAATATTTGGTGTTTATATTGCACGGAATGTAAGCTACATTGAACGCGTGTCATAAACATTGACTCATTTGCCGCAAGGCGTAGACGCTTTAGGTTTTTGTAGAAAATTGTAACTAGACTAGACCACTAGACCGCCAGCGGCCTTACCGCAAGCTACAGGCAATGTCAAATAATATATGACTGGCTTCACAGCTCAGTTGGTAATAGCTCTGCCTTCTGCGCTGTAGGTTGTGAGTTCGATCCCCACCCAGGACTTTTATGATGAACACAGATGTTTGTTTTCTTTTTGGGTATTACTATTTACTCTATGTATGTATTTACAAAAAAAAAGTATAAGATTAGTCTATCAGCTATCTGGTTCCTATAGTACAAGCTTTGCTTAGTTTGAGGCTAGCGTTGTGTTAACTGTCCACCAATATTCATTTAATAATAATATATGATCACGACTATAATCCCCTCGGTAGATATCTCCTCAGATCTTTAGATACTTAGATCTTTGAAGATATCTAAAGGGGGTAGTCAGAGGCAAGTCCAAACATGACATTTGGTACATGCCCACATTCTGCACAGTAGTAAGTATTCCGTACGTGACAGGTTGCGTTTGTGGTTGAGCTTTCCACAATTTTACCAATGTCGTTAATATTTAATTATGCAAGACGTTAAAAGGTCTGAGCAAATTGAAAAATTTTCGGTTTCTCTGAGGGAGACTCATTAATTTTGCACAAAATTTATTAAGATTAATATTACTTTGATATCAATAGATATGCCCGTACGGTATTGAGACCGCGCCGTTTTGTTGCCACACGAAATGAGATAGCTCGCTCATTTGGCACACCAAATATTTTCAATTTCAGGGTACAAAAGGAATACCTAAGTATATTTTTTTACGAAAGATCGTGTTATATAATTGCACAATAAATGGTGAAATAACTGTTTGGTTCAATTTTTACTAATCATTAGTGTGCGTGCATCGGCATTTTGTTAACACACACAAGTAAAAACAGTGCCACAGTTTTTGGCGTCCGGGCATATCTATTGTTTGATATTACGTACCATGAAACATAAAAATTGTATTGAACTATTGTTACTTCAAGCATGAAACTTTGACGTTTCTGAATGACATGATGGTTTGTAAGAGCTTGTGGTAAGGCCCTAGTGCTTATGATAGTCTAATCCAAACCGAGCTTTAAATCAATAAGTCATCATACGCTCTCCAGTTTATTAAAACTTTATAAATCACAAATATTTAGTCCTATTTTTACAAAATCGTTTAGTATAAATAAGGTATGTTTTTGTGAAATAAGCTTTATTTCAAAGTATTTAGGTACATATTATGTCAGTCAACATTACTTAAATTATATTTTAAGGAATTTCTAAGGCTTATAATTAAATATTGTTTGTTAGAACTTGATATTTTTTATCACATCAATTATTGATCATGAAGCTAAGTGGGCGAGGTTTAGACACTAACAATTATAACTAGAACTCCAATACCATCTAACATATGAACCAGTGACCGAAAGGAGCCTCTGAGGCACACTTTAATCCATTCACCACACTACCTCTTTCTTAGAAGAACACAAAGAAGACAAGAAGATCTAAGAAGCCATAACCAAAGGACAAAGGTGATATTTCTAATATTTTATACATTTAAACGAGCAATTCTTGTATACACCGAGAAATTTTAATGGTTGTTTTCCCGCAGCGAAATGGTTGTCTTGGTAATACAATCGTTGTATAAACAAATTAAATATTGGAAACAAAAAATACAGATATACCATTGTGGAAATTAAATTCGAAAGCGACCACGTACCAATAGTAATTCATCCCGATACCTACGCGAAGGCGGACGGCGGCGCGTGCGATTCGAATAGTACCGACAAGTTACGTCTAATGTTACTATCGTTCCTCACGATTTCGAGTTGATGAATATTTTTTAAATTATTTTTAAACAGAAACATCTTACTGTATGTACTTTTAAACGCGATAAATACCCGTCTAATACTAATAATAACATCTTACTGTTTCAATCTTCTGTCACGTACGGAATACTAATTGTGCAAAATGTGGGCATGTACCAAATGTCATGTTTGGACTTGCCTCTGACTACCCCCTTTAGATATCTTCAAAGATCTAAGTAACTTAAGATCTGAGGAGATAATCTACCGAGCCTGGGAATTACAGTCGTGATCTTTTTTTTTTTTTTTTTAGAAACATCTTTATTATTTTACTTTTACTCTATGTTTCGAAAGTACTCCTTATGGCAAGTTGTTGTGCCTTGGGAAAACAACCATTAAAATTTCACGGTGTATTTATATTACGAGCTGTTACCCGCGACGACATTGTACGCGTTAGATTACTTTTGCACAGAGTCCAGCGCGCGAGGAATAAGTAAAACTACCATATCTTTTTTATTCTTATCTCAATAAATGAAAACTGCATTCGATTTGGTTCAGTCGTTAAGAGATTAGCGTGTACAAACGCTAAGATAAACGATTTTATTATATTATATTTATATTATTATTTTCAGTTCCGTGTGGTCACAAACCTATTTATCACGATTTCAAGGAATTCACAAGTACTTATCTGGATTTTCATGTATAATTTCAGTAAGTACTTCATAACACTGGTACTAATTACCATATTGGATAACTATAATTACGTATAAATGGAAGCCATATACAGTACATTTAAATAAATAACCGAAATTATACTATAACTACAATTATAACGTAATCTATAAAACCCATATTCGAAATAACTAATTATCTGTCACTATCTCTTTTCACTGACGTAAGATAGAAAAGGACAGACTATAAAGATAAGTGATTATGCATTAGGATAGGGTTCAGTCTTAAGAGAACTAAGTAAATCAGGTCCCGTTCAGTTGGTGTTTACATATACATTATAAATATCATAATGGATGTTAGTTTGTTACCGTTAGGATGATAAGTCACCTGTCGTATTTAACGTTGAAATGCTACCCAAAAATTGCTTCCCAATTGCTTCTATTTGCTTCCATCAATAAGAGATTTGCTTCCTCTATATGTTAGATGACAATAAACATTTAAAGGTGACCTTTTAAGGCCCAGAATACTCGTCACACTATTCCTTACGTAAAAGTTACAAAAAAAAGTGACATAAGTCCGTATAGCAACGCGGATCTCCGCGGAATCAGACATAGCACGAAGCGAAATACCCAAATGACAAGTAAGTAGAGTGCGGCATCTTATATATGGCTGCTCTGAATTATATAACGGAAGCGACAATTTATAAAAAACATAAATATGTTCAAGTAAATAGCTTATTTCAAAAAAAAAAAGGGCTGGGTTGATTTTTTTCAAATTAACTGATTTATATTCATGTGAAATAGAAATTCAAAATACTTTACTGTTCTGGATAAATTAGGGAATTTCTGAATTTTCAGAGGTGTTTTTGACATGATTTTTAACCAAGGTTTTCTAACTAATTCGTGTTTTAGCTCCAGTTGATTTATCACTTATATCCTTGTAGAGTATCGTGTAGTTCAATTTCAATGTAATCTATTAAACGGTAATAGAATGATTAGGGTTGCAATACTTGCAATTTTCAAAATGCTGGGCCTTAATCTGACATCAGTATGGTCGGTCTCTTTCTGCTTACACCATTTGCGGAGTGGAATCGCTGAAATCTATATATACCAATAAGCAGAGTGATAGGCCATTCTGACGTCAGAATAAATGGTCACCTTTAAATGTTTATTTTCTTCTAAAATATAGAGGAAGCAAATCTCATATTGATGGAAGCAAATAGATGTACTTGGGAAGCAATTATTCGATAGCATTTCAACGTTAAATACGACAGGTGACTCATCATCCTGACAGTAACATTACTTTAATTATAACTACATTTTCATAAACCAAAACCAACCATGATAATTCATAACAATAACCTATTTATATATAATATTATGGCAAATTAAATAAATTAGAATGATCGTAACGGTCCTACAACTATGGATTATTGTGACAGGCCTTAGTTTTAATTGTGCTTGACGGAAATCGGTCCAAGATGGCCGCCGCCACAAAATGGCGGATTACATTTTTTTCACAACTCCCTCAATATAGGTATCAAATAAAAGAGCTTGAGTAGTAGAATACTATACATTATGTCAAACAAATCCAAGATGGCCGACACCACAAAATGGCGGGCAAGGTTTTTTGTATTTTTATTTTAATTAACTTGTAACAAATCACATTGATTTGATTACTCAATGCGGCAATGTACGGTCATTGAAACCTAAGCGTTGTATAAACACTGTCACGTTTTTAGGAAGCGACGCACAACGCCTTGTCCGACGATCAACATCTCTAACCAAGGCTTAATATCACACTGGCACATTATACAAAGCAGTCAATCGTTCCAAAAACCCGTTTTCCATCTCCCCATCACTTCTCACTTCTCGCGCCTCGTCTCGCTCCAAATGCCTAATATCCCCCAGCACTTGAGAATTGGACACTATAGAACCGCTATATTCCTTACCCTTCTCTATGTGAGTGAAAATCTGTAATTTCCCGTCCGTGTTCTCCCTATACTGTTTATCGTCTCGCAACACCGTTCTGAGTATAGCGAAACCGTCTTTATCGTTATCTTTGTAAGGTTGATTTTTTAATGGGCTGTCTTTGAATTCACTTTCACTGTATAATGTTTTGAATTTTATATACTGTGGTCTTTCGTACACTTCTGAATGGGGATACTCGTTCACTTTCAGTGCATCACGGTTTTGTACCGTCACGTTGGGAGCACCCTTTTTTGGTGACTTTTTCTTTGGAGATTTCTTCAGGATGATCGGTGAGTGAGTTTTTTTCTTCGCATCAGTCTCTGGCTTCTCTTCTTTGTCGGGTTTTTTCTTCTCCTTCGGCTTGGGTTTGTTTTCGTCGAAGCGGCTGCGCATTTTGTCATGCACCAAAAGATGACGGCGCAGGTCGAAGGCCGAGCGGAAGCATTTCTCGCACTGCTCACACTTGTACGGCCGATCACCTGATGGATAAAGTAACTTTGTGTTATGGCGGTGGGCTTGCAACCTGTCACGTCACTGTCACGGAATACTAACTATAGGTGTCAAATATTATGTTTGGACGTGCCTCTGACTACCCTATTTAGATATAAGATTTAAGCCACTAGAGTTTTTATATTTTTTTCGTGTTATTTTGAGTTTATTGTGTAATTTTGCTAGTAAAGCACGTGTTGAGTGTAGAATAATATGTGAATTAAAGTGAATAATTCCTTTATCAATCTATCGGAGGAAATCCCGAGCATTTTTTAAAACTAACTTGACAATTTTTGACTGACTTAGTGACATCGTGTAGGTACGTTCCTATTTTGAAGGTCCAGTGGGTACCATATTTTTGATAGGAGGTCGAATAGATCCTATAGTCTAGGTAAGGTCCAATTATGAAGGTCCAGTGGGTACTGAACCACATCGACAATACATTTGACGACCTCAGTGGCGCAGCGGGCGAGAGTCCGCCTGCGACGCAAGAGGTTGCGGGTTCGATTCCCGCCGCGGAACAAATTTGTGTATGATCTGCAGAAATTTGTTCCGTTGGTCTGGGTATTTTCTATGTATAACAAAAAAAAATATCTATCTATGTATATAATGTATTAAATATATCAGTTATCTAGTACCCATAACACAAGCTTTGAGTAGCTTACTTTGGGGCTAGAGGATGCTGGGTGGACTGTCTAGCATTATTTATTTATTTATTAATTTAAACACTTGACACTGGCAAAATTGATCTCAAAAGAGACAGATGCCATTAACAAAGAAGAAGAAGAAGAAGTAGCCAAGAATAGAATAGGATAGTGTACCGGTGTGCGTGCGCATGTGCGTGAGGCGGTACGAGGAGGCGCTGAAGGTCTTGCTGCAGTAGGCGCACTTGTAGTTGCGCTCGCCGGTGTGAATGCGGCGGTGCACGTTCAGCGAGTACTTGCGCGCGAACTCCTTGCCGCAGAAGTCGCACTTGAACTGTTTCTGTGGACCGAACGTCATCGTAACATGTTTAAATTTGAGCTGGGTTACTGTAACATGTTTACTTTTGAGCGGGGTTACTGTAACATGTTTACTTTTGAGCTGGGTTACTGTAACATGTTTAAATTTGAGCTGGGTTACTGTAACATGTTTAAATTTGAGCTGGGTTACTGTAACATGTTTAAATTTGAGCTGGGTGACTGTAACAAGTTTAAATTTGAGCTGGGTGACTGTAACATGTTTACATTTGAGCTGGGTGACTGTAACATGTTTACATTTGAGCTGGGTGACTGTAACATTTATTTATTTATTTATTTATTTATTTATTTATTTATTGGAAAACCAACAGCTTACAATTCTTCATATAACTATCAATAGCATCAGAAAGCCAATTAAAGGTTTTCACGTGTAATTAAACATTGTATATAAGAAAAATGTGAACTTAATTATAATAACATGGTAGCTAAGTAACATAACGAAAAAATGTAAACCTACTCGTTAACATAATAAAACTAATTATCACCAAAAAATTCTGCATTCAGCCGCCGCCTGGCTGAACTAACACTAGTAAAGAATAGGTCAAGGTCAAGTCGCCTACACAGTTCATTGAAATTATCGCTTGCTCGCCACAGAAATGTATTCTGCCGGTAATTAGTACTAGCTGGAGGTACATATATAATGGGGTTGAATCTTAAAGGTCTAGAGGGAACAATTAATTTAATTTTACTAAGTAAATCTGGACAATTACTGACATTAGATACTATTTTTAATAAAAAAGAAAGATCAGCTACTTCACGTCGCTTAACTAGAGGGAGGATATGAAATGTTTTAAAAAGACTTAAATAATTATATGATTTAAAAGGAATTTTCAGACGAAAGCACAGGAACCTCATAAACTTAGTTTGAATCCGTTCAATTCTATCAATGTACACATTGTAGCGAGGGTTCCACACCTGCGATGCGTATTCCAAGATGCTTCTGACGAATGTGCAGTAGAGGATCTTAAATGTTTTAGCACGATGGAAGCTAGCTGCACTCCTCATCACAAAACCCAAGGCTTTAGATGCTTTACGAACAATTGTTTCAATATGATCATCAAAAAGAAGCTTGGAATCATGCAAAACACCAAGATCCCTGACCACATTACATCTCTGAAGAATATGATATTTAAGTGAATAAGACGAAGGAATCACTATCCTATTTCGTGTAAAGGTGATAACTGAACATTTGGAAGGATTAAGGTCAAGTTTGTTAACAAGGCAGTAGTCATCTAGTCTTAATAGATCTGCCTGAAGGTCCAAAACATCACGCTGTGACTTTATTATTTTACAAATTTTCATATCGTCAGCAAAACAAAATAGATTACTATTGAGAAAACAACTAGATATATCATTAACAAAAATTAAAAATAGTAGAGGCCCAAGCAGGGAACCCTGCGGTACACCACTTGGAATAATGACCCAACTAGAAATGTAGTTGTTAATGACGGTAGCTTGGGAACGATTATTGATATAGGAAGAAAACCAACGTAATAAGTCACCTCGTATACCGATGAGATTAAGCTTAGACAGGAGCAGCCTATGGTCAATTCTGTCAAAAGCTTTACTGTAGTCAGTGTAAACTACATCGGTTTGATGACCATGATCCATGGCCTCAGTTAGGAAGTCATTAAATAAGACAAGATTGGATACAGTCGAACGACCTTTAAGGAAACCATGCTGAGATGGATTGAACGAGCAATTCAATGCGGCATACACCTGATCATAAACTACTCGTTCAAATATTTTAGCAATGATGCATAATTTAGATATAGGTCTATAGTTTGTAACATCGTTTTTAGACCCTTTCTTGTGTACAGGTGAGACAAAAGCACGTTTCCAAATACTGGGAAATTCACAGTTTGCTATAGATTTGCGAAACAACAGAGAAATAGGGACACTAATGGTATGAGCGCAACCAATCAAAAACACTGAGCTAATATTATCAGGTCCAGCCGACTTGGAGGTGTCTAATTGCAGTATTAACTTTTTAATATTATTAACATTGATCTCAATACCAGATATATCATGAGCAACGTTATCAGAGTCGTGTAGGCACGCACCTACAGATTGAGAGTCTGGTACTAAAAACGTAGAAAAGAAGTAACGAGAGAATGCTTCACAAATTGATTCACCAGTGGTCGCAGTCGAATCTAGATAATTAATGGAGGTTGGGATGCCGTTACACTTTGACCGATTTTTTATAAAAGACCAAAAGTTTTTTGGATGCTTTTCTATATTATCCTCAATTGAAGCTAAATAAGTCTGATAACACTGACCCTCTAGTAAATGAACTCGATCACGCAGTAATTTGAAAGATACAAGGTCTGATTTCATATTATATGTTTTAAATTTCCTATGATACTTTGATTTTTCTTTTATAAGTTTAACTAAAGCTGGAGAATACCATCTAGGATATGAGCTATTCGAAATTAGTTTAGTAGGTATAAATTGATTTTTAAGCTGATTGAGAACTGAGTAGAAATATTCCACAGCTTCTTCGAGAGATCTAGATGATATTTCAGAAATCCAATCAATTTCAGAGATGTTCAAATTAATAGAATCATAATTGCCTTGATTATACATATATTTTAAATAGGGTTGAAAATTTAAATATGGAATAGTTACGTAATTTACACTAACCAGCAATGCCTTGTGATGGGGGTCAATGGGCACTAGGGGATCAAGACATTCAATGACCGTGACGTCATCGACTGACAAGACAAGATCAAGGATTCTCCCCTGCGCATTAAGTACACTATTGAACTGACGTAAACCGTGAGTATTTAACTCATCAATAAGTAAGGTTTCAGTGACAGAAGAATAATGAGAAGGTAAGAGATGTGCATCAGTGCTAGGTAGCCAGGTGATACCACTCAAATTAAAATCTCCTAGTAAAACAAATTTATCTAAAGGATTAGCAACTATATTATCATTAAGTTTATTAAGAAAATTATCCAATTGGTCAGCAAAGGATAGACCTAAGTTTTGTTTACATAAATATAAGCAACAAAAATGAATTTTAATATTTGACCTATTTTTATTCTTAATTGAGGTAGTTACCCATAAATCTTCAGCAGTGGATTGGAATGACGACTGCGATTCAGCTAAAATATCTTTACGAACTGCAATTAGTGTCCCTCCCCCCTTTGTCTGATTCGTCAAATCATAGTCCCTATCACGACGCCACACCGCATACCTACTATCGAAAAGCTCAGAGTTATTTATACTGTCAACAAGCCAAGTCTCGGTAATCACAATTATATCATACGAACATAAACAAATGTTACGATAAAAAGTAGATGTTTTAGTACGAAGCCCTCTCACGTTCTGATAATATATACATAAATTTTTACTACCCATTGTTAATCCCTACACATAACAAAAGAATAATGCTAGTATAAGCAATATTATTTATACTAACTATATCTTTAGAAAGATTCAAATCACAAACATGACTCAGGCTAAACTTCTTATCAGCAGTATCATTCAGAAAAATAAAGGTATAAATTCTGCATAACAAGCGGCAAAGCAAGCGATAGTATAAAATTAAAATATAACTATTTTTATAATAAAATTTAGCAAACACGCGCAACGAATGTACTTCATCACACAATGCAAGCGGGTAGTTGAAAAAGAAGCGAACCAAATGCGAGCGAGAACAATAGCGCATGGGCCGGGCGGCGACCAATGCAGAGATCACAAACATTTTGTAGATGTTGATGAATGAGTTTTCTAAACATATTCGTAAAGAAATTCCTAATAATTGATATTTTATAGTTATTTTAAGAGTAACGAAAAAACTAATTACATACTTATATATGAAAATATTTAGCAAGCAAAGTAAAAGGATCAAATTAGTAAATAAACAGATTAAGCTATTTTGTTTAAATCAACTTCATGGCTGATGATGAACACTTTGGAAGTATCATTCTTACGAATGTGGATTTTACCAAACTTCACCCAAACGTACTTGTGCCCTTTGTCCTTCGCTAAGGTCTTCGCTTTATTAAGCAAGGTCTTAGACTCGGCGTTAAGATGGTCATTAACGTAAATTCGACGAACAGAGTCACGAAAACCGATGTCTGGAGCCGCTAATGTTTTCCGTGCTCTTGCCGCAGCGACAAAGTCTTCTTTGACGTAGCGGTTAGTGAAGCTCACAATAAGTGATTTATCGTTGGAACCATGCACTGGGACTCTGTACAAATAATTAATTTGAGTCCGTTGAAAGCTAAAATCTATTTCTTTACTGATGGCTTCAATAATCAAGAACAAGTTTTCATCTTTTCTTACTGGAACTCCTTTGATCTCTACGTTATTGAGACGAGACCTCTGGTCTGCAGCGGATATCTGATCTTTTAGTACTGAGACCTCCTTTTCTAGGGTATCTATAGACATTCGCATGCCTTCAGTTTTAGAGACTCTCGCCTCCATATCAGCAACCTTCAAGGCGATGTCATCCATACGGGTTCCCATAAATTCACAGCTAGATTTCAGGTCTGTCAACTCATTCCTAATCAATTTAACCTCCTCGATCAGCGACGGTAGACCGACCAGCTGGCGCTTGATATCTCGAATTTCATTAATAAGCTCATCAAATTGAGCCGGTTCAAGAGTAGCTGCTGGCACAGGAGAAGCAGCAAGTCTGGGAGAACGATTCCTACAGGAAGAGCACTTCCAAGCATTTCTTCTGTCCATCCCTAGCTTCCTCCATCCAGTTTCCGATATTTGGGCACAATCGTAATCGAGGTGTTTATGGCAAATACTGCACTGAACTCCATCATTAAAACTTTGATTGCACACCGCACACAGCATCTTATGATCCAAATGTTTATGATATATGATACGAGAGTTTACTTGACGATACGTGTCGACCGGACTAATGCTCACAGGTGACTGAACATGTTTAAATTTGAGCTGGATTATTGTAACATGTTTACATTTGAGCTGGGTTACTGTAACATGTTTAAATTTGAGCTGGGTTACTGTAACATGTTTAAATTTGAGCTGGGTGACTGTAACAAGTTTAAATTTGAGCTGGGTGACTGTAACATGTTTACATTTGAGCTGGGTGACTGTAACATGTTTACATTTGAGCTGGGTGACTGTAACATGTTTAAATTTGAGCTGGATTATTGTAACATGTTTACATTTGAGCTGGGTTACTGTAACATGTTTAAATTTGAGCTGGGTTACTGTAACATGTTTACTTTTGAGCGGGGTTACTGTAACATGTTTAAATTTGAGCTGGGTTACTATAACATGTTCACTTTTATGCAGGGCTATTATAACATGTTTACTTATAAGCGGGTTATCGTAACATGTTTAAATTTAACCGCGGTTATAGTAACATGTTTACTTTTGAGCGGGGTTATTGTAACATGTTTAATTTAAGCAGGGTTATTGTAACATGTTCACTTTTATGCAGGGCTATTATAACATGTTTACTTATAAGCGGGTTATTGTAACATGTTTAAATTTAACCGCGGTTATAGTAACATGTTTACTTTTGAGCGGGGTTATTGTAACATGTACACATTTAATAACATAAACATAACATGATCATGAATGATAGGGGGAAATTGAAGATCATGTTGTGCCGACCCCACAGAACGTGGAAAAAGGGTAGGAAGATGATGATGATAACATGATGATGTCTCTAATCCCCAGGCTCAGTAGATATCGACTCAGATCTCTAGTATCTTAAATCATTGAGGATATCAAAAGTATCTTATATAATGAACCACCCTGGTCAGAGGCACGTCCAATCATGATATTTGGCATATACCCACATTTTGCACAGTATTGTATTCCATTTACATTTAAGCTTGGTTATGTATTTATTTAATTAATGGGAAAACCAACAGCTTGTAACAATTGTAACACGTTTACATTTTTAAGAGAGGTACAAATGTAGTTTTTTTTTTAAATTTTGTAAATAGCTTACCTCATTTGAATGCAGTGATATGGTGTGGTATTTCAAATCGCTCCACTGCCTAAAGTCCCGGCCGCACAGCTGACACTTGTAGGGCTTGTCACCGTCGTGTACTCGCTTGTGGATCTGAATAAACATTATTGTACAGTTTATTGTACAGTTTGACGACCTCAGTGGCGCAGCGGGCGAGAGTCCACCTGCGACGCAAGAGGTTGCGGGTTCGATACCCGCTACGGAACAAATTTGTGTATGATCTGCAGAAATTTGTTCCGTTGGTCTGGGTGTTTTCTATGTATAATAAAAAATATCTATCTATGTATATAATGTATTAAATATATCAGTTATCTAGTACCCATAACACAAGCTTTGAGTAGCTTACTTTGGGGCTAGATGATGCTGTGTGGATTGTCCAGCAATATTATTTTTTTTTTTTTTTTTTTTTATAGTAATGTTTACAAAATGGTGGGCATGTACCAAATGTCATGTTTGGACGTGCCTCTGACTACCCTCTTTAGATATCCTGAAAGATCTAAGTAACTAAAAATCTGAGGAATTAAATATCTACCGAGCCCGGGGATTGCAGTCGTGATAACATTTTTTTTAATTTGTTTTTTATAGTATTAACATTAAAAGAGTGCTGGTGGTGTAGGGGTAGCGCCCCTGCCTCACGATCCGAAGGTCGTGGGTTCAAACCTGGTCGTGCACAAATGAGTTTTTCTATTCGAAAAAAATATGTGCGCAATGCCAGTGCTCCTAAACGGTGAAGGAAAACATCGTGAGGAAACCGGCTTACTCTAGAACACCTCCTTCGTGTATTTGTCAAAAATGTATTAATATTTGGGACGCACTGTTAAGGTAACCTTTATTACTTCGAAGTTTGGGTTTAAACTGCAGTGATATGCCCCGCTTACCAGAGCTCATTTTTTGGGGTAATATTTTAGCTCAAAGAACGCTTCCATGTATTTTCCGTTCATTGCTGTCAGGGTACATGAAAGTAATGTTCACCTTGAGTGCGGCCGCCGTGAAGAAGGTCTTGGGGCAGGCGGCGCAGCAGTGCTGTGTTACCTTGAGTGCGGCCGCCGTGAAGAAGGTCTTGGGGCAGGCGGCGCAGCAGTGCTGTGTTACCTTGAGTGCGGCCGCCGTGAAGAAGGTCTTGGGGCAGGCGGCGCAGCAGTGCTGTGTTACCTTGAGTGCGGCCGCCGTGAAGAAGGTCTTGGGGCAGGCGGCGCAGCAGTGCTGTGTTACCTTGAGTGCGGCCGCCGTGAAGAAGGTCTTGGGGCAGGCGGCGCAGCAGTGCTGGCGCGCGGCGTGCGACAGCATGTGGTACATGAGGCTGTTCCGGTGCGCGAACACGCGCCCGCACTCGCTGCACTCCAGCCGCTTGCGCTGTCGTAACATGTACAATTTATAGTGGAATTGTAACATGTTCAACTTATAGTAGAATTGTAACATGTTCAACTTATAGTAAATTGTAATATGTTTAACTTATAGAAGAATTGTAACATGTTCAACTTAAAGTAGAATTGTAACATGTTCAACTTATAGTAGAATTGTAACATGTTCAACTTATAGAAGAATTGTAACATGTTCAACTTATAGTAGAATTGTAACATGTTCAACTTATAGTAGAATTGTAACATGTTCAACTTATAGCAGAATAGTAACATGTTCAACTTATAGTAGAATTGTAACATGTTCAACTTATACTCGTAGTAGAATTGTAACATGTTGATATTTAAGCGAAGTGATGCTAACAGTTTAAGTCAATAAAATTTGTTGAGGTGTTATTGTTTACATTTAAAAGCAGTTATTGTAACATGTTTACATTGAAGCGGATTTAATTTTATTGTAACATGTTTACTTTAAGCAAATTTATTGTAACATGTGTATTTGTAACAAGTTGTATGCAATTGCAAGCTATTGTAAAACGTTGACGTAGGTCAAAAAACAAATCCCCGAGCTCGGTAGATATCTCCTAGACTTTTAGTGACTTAGATCTTTGAGGGTATCTAAAAAGGGTAGTCAGGAGCACATCCGAACATAACATTTGGTACGTGCCCACATTTTGCACAGCTGTTAGTATTATATAAGAGCGCCGCTAACCTATGACGCAGATCTACGAATTTTGAGTTGTAGGATATGCCGGTTTCCTCACGATGTTTTCCTTCACCGTTTTATTTTTTTCAGATAGATAATCACATTGGTGCACGATCAGGTTTGAACCCACGACCTTCGGATCGTGAGGCAGGGGTGATACCACTACACCACCAGCGTTGTTATGACAAAAATATTTTTTTTTAAAACTCTGATTAAATAGAACTGCGCATTCGAACGAAATACGAGTAGTCTAATACTTCTATACTAATATTATAAAGCGGAAAGTTTTGTATTTTTGTACTTTTGTTTGTAACGAATAAACTCAAAAACTACTGGTCCGATTTCGAAAATTCTTTCACCGTTAGAATACGTTACGTTATGCTACGTTATCCCAGAATAACATAGGTTATTTTATGCAGGTAACTCGCGAGCAAAGCCGCGAACGGAAGCTGGTAAATTACAAGGTGTATACCTTTCCATTGGTCTTTGGGTCGTTTTCAGTCTTGACCTTCGGGTCCCCCGCGGCATGTTTCCGGGCGTCGCCGCGCGGGCGCTCGGGCTCCGGCTCGGGCTCGGGCTCCGCGTCGCGCGGCGCGTGCGCCTCGTGCAGCATGCCGTTGTACGACAGCGACGTCGGGACTTCGCTCTCGAATATCCTCTGGAGTACCTCCTCTGATGGTGAAGTATATTTATAACTAGCTGTCCCGGCAAACTTCGTACCGCCTTCTACATTGCTTAGACAACAGTGAATGATTATAAAATAGTAATAAAGTTCAAATTGATTTTACATTTTATTTAGAAAACTTTTGTATGGGAAATAGAAATGGGCTGTTTTTAGGGTTTTCCCGGCAGTTATTCGATTTTTCTTACCTTTTAAACCTTACCTAGACCTCCACGAACATTTCAAGACCAAGATAAGATAAATCCGTTTAGCCGTTCTCGAGTTTTAGCGAGACTAACGAACAGCAATTCATTTTTATATACAGCGTGTAACGTAATACCCCTATAAGAACAAAAGGGGTGTATTCAGACCGAGCACTAGAATACATTGACGTGTGCAAAGGTTCAATACATCATATTTGAAATTCCAATACAATTTAAAACAAATTATTTTATGATAAATTTGTGACAACCCTATGTGTTTGTTTACTATTTGCGTAGGTAACAAACACACGCGCACCCTCCTATCGCGTTGGACCCACACACAAACACACTTAGACAATTGAATGTGTGTGCCATGCTCCAGATGAGGTAATAGTAACTACAGTTTTCAAAAGAATTTGCAATTTTTTACGGATCTTACTTACATAATTCTACGTAGAAATTAAGGTCAAAGATTAAAATCACGATATCTTTTTATTAGTAAGCTACTAATGGGGTAGGTAGGGTGATAGGTTAAGTACATACATAGCTATCACTGAATTTTGACACGTTTTTATCACTGTTGACACACACAACACAACACATTTCACAGGAAAGGCTCAATGTGCCCTCCTTCACGAAAGATGCAAATGTCTGCTCTGCGAGCCACCGTTTTTGTTGCGTTCCGAAGCTTTTCAGGCGTTATGTCCGCACACGCTGAAATTATTTTCACTCTGAGGGCATCTACTGATGGGCTTTCGACGCGATAGACGATAGACTTGAGGTAGCCCCACAAAAAAAATCAAGGGGCGTCAGATCAGGGGAGCGTGGAGGCCATGCTACTGTACCAGCACGACCGATCCACTCGCCAAACCTACATCGTATCGTACGCTAATAAAGTTTCGCGAACCGAGAGATTGCTTGTTGCAGTTTTTGCAAGAAACGAATGCTACTGATTAAAAATGACATTTCATTCAACCAAAAGTACCTATTGCCAAAGAGAATATAATCACTACCAAAGAGAATATAATCACTACGTCTATGAGATGGGACATAGAGACTTTTTAATAAAATTCATTTAACATACCACCTATTACTAATTTAAAAATAAAAACGTCAACAGTGTCAGTCAGCATACGTTATACCGACGTAACGATAAGAACATAGGGATGTTCTCAGGTTATTCCTAATTATATCGATATCGATAAATTATTATGAAATGCATCGTGGATTCCAGCTACAAAATTAACAAAAATAATTACCGTTACAAATAAAATGAATAATTATGGATTTAAAAATCAAATTTATTCAACGTTAATTTACATTTAGGTACAACTTAAACTTAAGGATATTATACAAAGTACGAGCAGCTGATGTGTCAGTAGACAGCTATTGTGCCGTGTGATAGCTCGACTCGCCTCGCTCGGTCAAAGTCAAACAGATTTTTTTCAGTAAGATTACAAGGATCACACTGAATCGTCTTATAGCTAGATGATTCTACTCCTGTTCCTTCGCGACCAGTACGGTGATGACATCATAGCATACAAATGAAAATGATCTCCACAAACGTATTTCTATTCATGAAGTTTTTCAATAGGAGTATAGGCCAAGTCTTCAATTCCGATAATCTGCGCCCATTGTCTACATCTAAAATTAAACATACCATTGAAAATATCACTAACAAAAGCCATGTACTTATGTATAGCCCAAAACTTCTAATAATGTTAATAATATGTAATAAAGTTTATCGATAAGTAATGAAGATACTTGTGCTACATCACTACTGTTTGTAAACACGAAAGTATTTTTCCTGCCGAGTATCTATTCATTTATTATGCTCTGCAGACAGTACAAAGATACAAAATTCATCAGTTGATACTCAATTTGTACTTACTTTTCTTCATCTAGAGGGAATTTCATCATAAATTTCCTTTTTTTTTCATTTATTCGACCATATCTTTTTCGACAAATTGTACATGTTCTACAACGTGGAGTCGGTGCCTTTTTTGTTGAAAGGCACATTACAACTATTTTTAACTTTCTCACAGCCTAAAACCACGCATAAAAGACCAAAGAAACATAAAACTTTGCAATTTTTAGTAAAAAAAATTCAAACAGAAAGCCGTTAATTGACTGACCACAAACTGACATGACAGCAGACAAAGTGAGACAGAGATGCAAAAACATAGTCTGAGATAGCAACCAATGAGAAATAGGCTATTCACATAAAAATGAAGATTAGTAAGACAGAAAAGTCACAACCTTTGACTTTAGTGCCCAAGTAGGTAGGTACAAAATTGGATTGAAAAATGCTCCGATCAACAATAATAGGTACATCGTTGGAAAAATGAAAGTGAAATTATGGTCACGGCTTTATCCTCAGGCACGGTAAACATCCTCTCACACTTCTTGGTATCTACTCAAGATACCTTTATGGCCCAAATAGGTAGGTACAAAATTGAGTAGGTACCTATCTCCTACTAGGTAGGAAGTTAACAAAGAGATCTGAAAGGATCTTTACCGTGCATAGGGATTTTAGTCGTGATGTGACCCTACGTTTTAATTACCAATAAATACCAAGGTACGTACCAACTAGGCCTTCAAAAAAAACAGAAGTTACTTATTAAGCTACCTCGTTATTAAGTAACCTACCTAGCCTGTAGGCACATTATTGATTGGTGTCCGTTCTGTTACCTATTTCATCTAGAGTTCACACCTAAAGGTCAAAAAACAGCTGTTAATAGGGTTGCCTCATGTGGTGTCAAGGTACGTATTGGAGAAAAGTTTAAGAGACATTTCATGAATGAAAACCTTTGAAACTTTAAAAGTCGTTGAACAAACGTTGTTCGCAATGACGTATAGAATACTCCCGTTCCGGCCTTATAGGGATATTATGTTACTCATTGTATAAGAAGAAGAAGAAGAAGAGAAGAAGATTGTGTTATTGACTAAAGCGAAAACCTACCATTATGTCATGGGAAACTTTGAATATGCCAATGGAAATTATAAGCTATAATATATGGGAAACCTTCAATATGCCAAAATGTAATTGAATAAAATGTTGCTAACCGGAAGCCCTTGACCGGGAAAAAAGGAAGGCTTTTGCCCAGCAGTGGGTTCTAATGGCCAACCACTTTATGATGAGCTTCCGCCCGTAAAAACCCGTACCTTATTAAATTTATAGCCTATGTGCGTACAGACTATAATCTATCTCTGTGCCAAAATTTATCCAGATCTGTTCAGCCGTTTTATCATCCGAACTTTTGCAATTATAATATTAGTATTAGATAATTATTTAACTAATATTATAAAAAGGAAAGTTTTGATTGTTTGTTTGTTTGCATTGAATAGGCTCCGAAACTACTGGACCGATATGAAAAATCTTTCACCAATGAACTTTCAGGGTGAACATAGGCTATATTTTATGTACGTACTTCACGGGCGACGCCGCGGCCGGAAGCTAGTTATTTTATAATAAGAAAATATCCCTTAGTCACCTTTAAGAACTTTGAACGGTTGAGCGTCCTGCGAATGCGAGGTTTGCGTGACGTGGTGCGCGTGCGCCGCGTGCTGCGCCTCCGGCCCGGGCGCGCGCGCGGGCGCGGGGGCGGGGGGCGCCGGCTCGCGCTCGCAGCCGGCGCAGTAGGCGTCGGCGTTGCACTCGCTGCAGCCTTCGCACGGGTCGTGGGATCCGTTCCGTGCGTACCTGGTGTTATTGAAATTGAAAATTATTTATTTATTTATTCAATAAAATCACAAGGATCACTTCGAAAAGGTTACATGCTAGATGAATCTATGTGCCGATTCCAACCCAACCCAAGTACGAGAAAAACAGGCAAGAAACTCGTCTCGGTCCTAGCGCTCTTTTGTATGATCCTTCTTACAAAAAATATAATCAAGATATCTAATTAATAATAGCATAAACGTTAACGAAATATTGTCAAATTATTAAACCATCCATAGATTTTATGCTATCCTGTAATTCGGTCGGATATCATGTAATATCCGACCGGATGTTGAATAGTAATCGAATATCCGTTGCATTTCTAGTTTGCACGATTATTGTATCTATATATCACGAATCGAAGTAGACATCCCTCCAGGAGCCTCACCACGAATTCATAATACATTACCGAATTGATATTACATTTTTATTTCGTACAATGACTTCAAGCTTCAAATGTGACGTTTCTAAAACGGAATCGTTCTGGAAGACTTCGTGGTAAGGCCCCTGGATATCTTTCTTACCACAAGCTCTTCGGGCAATATCAAAGTAATATAATAACAATTTAAATTAATATATTAATTTTAATTTTACTTAAAATAATAGTAATCCTACTTAATATTATAAATTGCGAAAGTTTGTAAGGATGTCTGGATGTATGTTTGTTACTTTTTCATGCTGAAAATGCTGAACGGATCTGGATGAAATTTGGCACAAATTTAGATTATGGTCTGGAATAACACATAGGCTACATTTTATCCCGGAAAAAATTACGGATAGATTTGTTTTCTTTTTTCAAGGTACCACGCGGGCAAAGCCGTGGGCGGAAGCTAGTACTTTGATATCTCGTACCATGACCAATAAAAATTGTATAGAAGTAGTGTTACTAGCTTGAAGCTATGACATTTCTGAGACATGATGGTTTGTAAGAGCTCGTGGTGGCTGCGGATGCTCACCAGTGCCTGGTGTGGTCCTGGTGCACGTGTCCGTTGTCGACGGTGAGGTGCGGCAGCAGGGGCGGCTCGTACTCGCCCACGCACACGTGGATGCCCGCCATCAGGTCCTCAGGCTCGCTGAACTCTCCCATGTCTTCCAACTGGAACGTTATAAATTGAGTACTGGCATTGCGCATATAAACTTTTCGAAAGGAAACTCATTGGTGCTCTAAAGAAAGAAAGAAAAATGATCTAAATATATATAACTCAAAGGTGACTGACTGACTGACATAGTGATCTATCAACGCACAGCCCAAACCACTGGACGGATCGGGCTGAAATTTGGCATGCAGGTAGATGTTATGACGCAGGCATCCGCTAAGAAAGGATTTTGATTAATTCTACCCCCAAGGGGATAAAATAGGGGATGAGTTTGTATGAAACTTTGTCAATTTAGTATATAATTTGTAAAGTTTTTAAGTCGCGATAATCGACATTCACGCGGGCGAAGCTGCGGGCATCAGCTCGTAAGATATAAAGGTATCTTTAAATTCACGCTTACCTTAGTATTGGTGGGATGCGCTTCCCGCATATGCGCTTCGCACTGCTTCTGCTTCCGAAACGTCTTACTGCACTTCCCGCAGTTGTACAACTCCAGTTTATCCAAAGACTCGTACAAATCAGCTTTCTCTGAGTCGGGTGGCGTTTCTTTGTCCATATTGGCCATCGAATATTGTACCTTCGGGAGACGAGATAGGGTTTGTTAAGTTACACATTGGTTATCATAACATTAAGTACTAAGGCCAGGTTTGATAAAGTCTACGGCATTGCAGGCGGTAGAGACGCGAGGCAGGTTCGATTCTCGGTCAATACTTGTAGCACCAATATCACACTTACAGCTTAGTCAAAAACAAAAAAGTCTGATCTTTACTTTTACTTACTTTTAATTATGTATTTGGCATTTTCCAAGTTTTTCACAATAGTTAGTATTTCGTACGTAACAGGTTGCAAGCCGAATACTGAAAAGGACGGAAATGTCTAGTACTTTCCCGCTAAACTATTATCTAATGCGGTTATTAATTAATAGTTTAGCGGGAAAGTACAACATTTCCGTCCTTTTCAGTATTTTTAATGGATGATGACAAAGTCACGCCTGAATCAATCATTTAGGTCACAAGCCTTTCATCGATTGTCGCACCTATAACACCGAGTTTTTGGCACTAGGGTGTACCGATTTTCTCACGTACTACCAGTGCTCTCTCTCTCTCTCTCTCTCACAGTACTGCATGTACAGTTCTAACGGATCTAGGCGTTCGTGAAGTTAGCCACAGGTGCGAGTTTGCGCTTGTACAGTCCCACCGCCCCTCTCCATACCTCCAATTGCTCCCGAAAAACGATACTGCGCAGCTCTTGCGGCTAACTTCACGAATGCCAATAGATTCGTTGAGCCAACTATACCTTGATATTGCCTTGACTATATCCCAGAGGCATGGCGCTATGCTTCTCAATGGGCTGGTACATAGTTTTCGGAACTGAGCCCTCCAGAGACAGCTCTACGATAGAATCGGGGAGAGTGGCCACATTGTCCACTATACACGTATTGGTCATCTGAAAATATAAATATATCATTACTAGCTTCCTCCCGCGGCTTCGCCCGCGTGATACCTTGAAAAACAAAAACAAATCTATCCCGCGGGAACCTTATATATTTTCGGGATAAAATGTAGCCTATGTGTTATTACAGACCATAATCTATATCTGTGCCAAATTTCATTCGGATCCGTTCAGCCGTTTTAGCGTGAAAGAGTAACAAACATACATCCAGACATCCAAACAAACTTTCGCGTTTATAATATTAATAAATAAATAATGCTGGACAATCCACACAGCATCATCTAGCCCCAAAGTAAGCTATTCAAAGCTTGTGTTATGGGTACTAGATAACTGATATATTTAATACATGATGTAGGTACATAGATAGATATTTTTTATTATACATACACACCCAGACCAACGGAACAAATTTCTGCAGATCGTACACAAATTTGTTCCGAGGCGGGAATCGAACCCGCAACCTCTTGCGTCGCAGGCGGACTCTTGCCCGCTGCGCCACTGAGGTCGTCAAATTAATAGGATTAATAGGATTTTATATTGGCATTTCAAACACGCCATCTAGCCCTAAACTAGGTAAAGCTTGTACTATGTAAAGCTTGTACTATGTAAAGCTTGTACTATGTAAAGCTTGTACTATGTAAAGCTTGTACTATGTAAAGCTTGTACTATGTAAAGCTTGTACTATGTAAAGCTTGTACTATGTAAAGCTTGTACTATGTAAAGCTTGTACTATGTAAAGCTTGTACTATGTAAAGCTTGTACTATGTAAAGCTTGTACTATGTAAAGCTTGTACTATGTAAAGCTTGTACTATGTAAAGCTTGTACTATGTAAAGCTTGTACTATGGGAACCAGTTAACTGATAGATCCTACTAAATTATAAACGCGAAATTTTGTAAAAATGTATGGATGATGTTTGTTACTCTTTCACGCTGAAACGGCTGAATGAATCTTGATAATGTTTGGCACAGATATGGATTATAGTCTGGAATAACACATAGGCTACTTTATACCAGAAAAATGTGAGGTTCCCGCGGGATGGATTAGTTTTTGTGTTTCAATGTACCACGCGGGCGAAGCCGTGGGTGGAAGCTAGTATAATATAAATTATGCGGGTTGGATGAAGTGGCAGAAAGCGAGCCAGAAAACCGCAGCGAGACGGTCAGTCAGTCAGTCTCCTCAGCCAGTCAGTCAACCAAAGGCAAGGTTGTCTGTAATGATGTCTACCTTGTCCATGACTAGATCGGAGACGGGGTTGTCTATGATGATGTCTACCTTGTCCATGACTAGATCGGAGACGGGGTTGTCTATGATGATGTCTACCTTGTCCATGACTAGATCGGAGAGGGGGTTGTCTATGACGATGTCTACCTTGTCCATGACTAGATCAGAGGTGGGGTTGTCTATGATGATGATGATGCTACCTTGTCTATGACTAGATCGGAGATTGGGTTGTGTATGATGATGTTGCTACCTTGTCTATGACTAGATCGGAGACGGGGTTGTCTATGAAGATGTCTACCTTGTCCATGACTAGATCAGAGGTGGGGTTGTCTATGATGATGATGATGCTACCTTGTCTATGACTAGATCGGAGATTGGGTTGTGTATGATGATGTTGCTACCTTGTCTATGACTAGATCGGAGACGGGGTTGTCTATGAAGATGTCTACCTTGTCCATGACTAGATCAGAGGTGGGGTTGTCTATGATGATGATGATGCTACCTTGTCTATGACTAGATCGGAGATTGAGTTGTCTATGATGATGTTGCTACCTTGTCCATGACTAGATCGGAGACGAGGTTGTCTATAATGTCTACCTTGTCCATGACTAGATTGGAGACGGGGTTGTCTATAAAGATGTCACTACCTTGTCCATGACTAGATCGGAGACGGGGTTGTCTATGATGATGGTGCTGTGCGGCTCGTAGTGCTGCTTCAGATGATGGAAGAACTTCAGCTGCTCCTCGCCGTAGAAGTCGCCGCAGATCTGGCATATGAATATGGGGCGAACCTGGAACCACATACCACTATTAGCTCTCATCATCATCATCATCATCAGCCTATAGCAGTCCACTGCTGGACATAGGGCTCCCCTAATGAGCGCCATTGCGCTCTATCCTCTGCTCGACGCATCCAGCCTCCAGTCTTAGCTCCCACCAGAAACCATTCACTAGCATTTTACGGCTTCTCATAGTCACCAGTTCTTCTGAGCCAGGGTTGTCAATTATTTCGTCTGAATTCGACACTGCACGACAAAATACTGGTGGTGTAATGGTAGCACCCCTACCTCACGATCCGAAGGTTCAAATCTGGTCGTGCACCAATGACTTTTTCCATTCGAAAAAATTATGTGCGCAGTGCTCTTGGACGGTGAAGAAAAACATCGTGAGGAAACTGGCATACCCTAGAATCAAAAGTTTGAAGGTGTGTGTCATAGGTTAGTATTCTTTATAGGCTTGCAACTTATATTTCCGCAGTCTTACCCAGTGGTCTTACCACAAGCTTGAAATGTGACGTTTCATACATGATGGTTTGTAAGAGCTTGTGGTAAGCCCCTGGTCACGCAGGGCAACTAACCTCGTGCGATATGTGGTGCGATTGTTGCTGCACCGCCACGAAGTTGTCCGGCAATATCTGCTCCACTTCCACCACGGGAGTGACTGGCTCTATGCTATTGATCACCACTAAACCCTGATCAGCAAATAGACTCATAAGTTATTCCGAAAGATGGCGCTGTTTTCAATTTCTAGAAGACAAAGTTTTCATAGAGGGCGCCACATGAACGGTAACAATACTGGATTGTTTGGACAGTGGATGTTTTGTAAGTGCTCCGATTGAGGTATTCCGTAAGATGGCGCTGTTATTAATTTCTAGTAGAAAAAGTTTTCATAGAGGGCGCCGCTTGAACGGTAACAATGGATGGTTTGGCTTCAGACAAAAACATTATCAGTGACTGACAGCTCAAGCTCCTCTTCCACCACGGGAGAGACGACTGGCTCCTATTGATGGATGCTATTGATCACCACTAAACCCTGATCAGCAAATAGACTCATAAGAACGTTGTGTAAGTTCTACAATTGAGGTATTCCGTAAGATGGCGCTGTTATTAATTTTTAGTAAACAAAGTTTTCATAGAGGGCGCCACTTGAACGGTAATAATGGTGGATGGTGCGATAAATAACGAAAATATAGATCTTGTGGACACCACAGTGTTCTTGGGCATAACTCTAGATAATAAGCTTCAATGGGGCCCGCACATAGATAAATTGTCGAAGAGACTTAGCTCTGCAGCATATGCAGTTAAAAAGATCCGTCATTTCACCGACGTAGAAACGGCTAGACTTGTATATTTCAGCTACTTTCATAGCATTATGTCTTACGGTATTTTGTTGTGGGGGAGTGCTGCAGATATTAACACCATATTTGTGTTGCAGAAGAGGGCTGTTCGTGCAATTTATAACATGGGTCCCAGAGAATCTCTTAGAGATAAGTTTAAGGAAATTAACATTATGACAATGCCATGTCAGTATATATATGAAAACTTGATGTATGTTCATAAAAACATTAATTTATTTAAAAAAAATAGTGATTTTCATAATGTTAATACCAGACATAAAAATAAACTAGCTGTTCCCACGGTTAGGCTCACTAAAGTAAGCAAATCCTTTATAGGGCAATGTGTACGCTTCTATAACAAGATCCCAAGCGACATGCTTGATCTATCGATTGCGAAATTCAAAAATGTAATTAAACAAAACCTGTCTCGTAAAGCTTATTATAGAATATCAGAGTACTTAGATGACAAAAAAGCTTGGGACGAATCAGCTCCAACTCTGCTAGGTGTCCCTAACAATGTTAACAAGGTTCATAATACAAAAAAAGCGCTAGGGCCCATCGAGTTTCTCACCAGTTCTTCTCGTACTGGGGATAGGACTGGAATTGGCACCTAGACTCACCTAGTATGTAAGACGATTCAAAATGATCCTTGTGATATTACTGAATAAAGATTATTGACTATTGACTATTGACTATTGACTGTTGGCTGGCTTCAGACAAATACATCATCATTATGATCATCATTAGTGACTGACTAACAGCTCGATTGGCAGTAGTTCTGCTTTCTGAGCTGTAGGTTGTGGGTTCGATCCTCGCCCAGGACTAACATTTGTGTGATGAACGCAGATGTTTGTTCTGTGACTAGGTGTTCTACTAATATTATAAACGCGAAAGTTTGTAAGAATGGATGGATGTATGTTTGTTACTCTTTCACGCTGAAACGGCTGATCTTCACGAAATTTGGCATAGATATTAGATTATAAGGCTACTTTTTATCCCGGATAAATGTACATTTCCCGTGGGATAGATTTGTTCGAACGTACCACGCGGGCGATGCCGTGGGCGGCAGCTTGTTGGCAATATATCGGAACAGAAGTTACCTGTTGCGGAGTAGCGGCGCCGTGGTTCCGCTTCAGCTTGCGCGAGATCCGCTTCTTGTGCGGCAGGCTCTTGCGGCTGGGCGCCCGCGCGTGCGCCGCGCCCAGCTCCAGCGCCGGCCCGTCCGAGTCCGTGAGCTGCGCCAGCGCCGCCTCGCTCTGCACACACCCAGCCACGGACCGACCGCTCAACTCAGGGACTTACTTTCATGATATCACTTTTAATAGTTTTTGGAACTAACATTATCTCGCGTTGCGAAAGGGGGCTAGACGGAAAAAAATTAAGACCAAAAGTTGTAACGACACTTTTTGCTATAGTTGTAAGCCGTGCGGCGTGCGCGTGTTTCTCTGTCTGTCTGTCTCTCTCTCTCTCATTGAAAGCAAGGAAAGGAACTTCGTTCCATCCGGGTGTCCCGTGACACCTCTCAAGTTCTCAAGATGTTCGATGTCCCCATTGACGATGGGAAATAGAAGCACAAAACGTGTTGCGACGACCCCACATAGCGTGGGAAAAGGGCAGGAGGAAGAAGAAGAAGAAGGTACACATTGTAGCCTTTACAAATTCATTTGTGATGGTGTGGAAGTACCTTCTTGTTCTTGTCATGGAACCAGTCGGTGTCCTGACATCTCTTCATCTCCTGCAACGGGGCCAGGGTCTGCATCGGCGGCAGCCCCGCCAGCGACTGCTGATCCTGCAAGCGAGGACATGTCTCTATGAACCAGTGTGGTGAAGGGATTAAACAGAAATTAAAGGGAGAACATGCTTTGGGGCCATCCATAAATTACGTCACACGTTAAGGGAGAGGAAGGGGGTCGACTAAGTGTGACTGTGTGTCAAGGGGGTGGGAGGAGTCCTAAGTTTCGTGACGTCACATTTCAAAATCTATTATACGAGTAATCCAAGTGTTCAAACACGAACTTTAAACTATTACTTTACGAAAAACATATGAAACTATATCTGTGTAAATCTAAGATACCAATTGTATTGTTTGTCGACATATTATGTGACGTCAACTAGGGAGTCGCAAAAATATGTCCAGCTATGACAAGGACAGAGGGTGGGGCAGAAAATCATGAAATTGGTGTGACGTAATTTATGAATGACCCCTTATTTTTGTTTAAAGTGGAAACAGGATTCAACAAAGTTATAATTGTACTAGCGACCCGCCCCCGCTTCACACGGGCAGAAAGGTATCTATTTTTTTTTAATAAAAAATCCTACTAATATTATAAACGCGAAAGTTTGTAAGAATGTATGGATGGATGTCAGAATGTCATGGATGTATGTTTGTTATTCTTCACGCTGAAACGGCTGAATGGATTTGGATGAAATTTGGTACAGATATAGATTATAGTCTAGAATCAGTGGCGGATTTACACATTTGCCGCCAGTAGGCTATTAAATTTAGCGTTTAGTAATTTATCATGTAAAATCGTTGGATTATTTGGTATAGGTGTATAGTATTAAAATATTGCAATTTTGTTAAATTTTTTCTCCGTGTATATTATAATTTTTATTTATTATTTTGTGTAAGGTAATAAGCCAAATTTGCCGCCCCCTAAAATTTGCCGCCCTAGGCTCCAGCCTACTCAGCCTGGTGATAAATCCACCACTGTCTAGAATAGCATATAGGCTACTTTTTATCCCGGAAAAATGTACGGTTCCCGCGGAATAGATTGTTTTTTTTTCAAGATACCACGCGGGCGAAGTCGTGGGCGGAAGCTAGTATAAAATATAGCCTATGTTATTCAGGGATAATGTAGCATTTTAATGTTGAAAGAATTTTTGAAATCGGTCCAGTAGTTTTTGAGTTAATTAGTTACAAACAAATACACAAATATACAGAACTTTCCTCTTTATTATATCAGTATAGATAATGAGCCAGGAAACAAGAATATGTCCCACCTGATGGTAAATGGCTATCTTAGTTAATGACTATAGACAGTAATTTCACTTGTCTCCGTTGTCAAAACTAAAGACAGTCATGCTTGGAGGTAGAATGTTTGAATCTGGTTTAGGGGGAATTTTATGTATTGGCCAAGAATCAAAGATTGAATTACTAACCATTGATTGCCCATTGAACCTTATTGTGCTATCTAAGATCACCGAGTTGTCAACTTCATTTCTCACAACAGGCACCTGCAAATTAACACAATTATCTATATACGACCTCAGTGGCGCAGCGGGTGAGAGTCCGCCTGCGACGCAAGAGGTTGCGGGTTCGATTCCCGCCGTGGAACAAATTTGTGTACGATCTGCAGAAATTTGTTCCGTTGGTCTGGGTGTTTTCTATATATAAAAAAAATATCTATCTACATATTATGTATATAATGTATTAAAATAATTATATCAGTTATCTAGTACCCATAACACAAGCTTTGAGTAGCTTACTTTGGGGCTAGATGATGCTGTGTGGACTGTCCAGCATTATTTATTTATATAGCTATCTTTATATTAATCCAAAATTAGCAAATATATGAAGCAAATATATTTTTAAACTTACGCGACCTGAACACATAATTATTAGTATTAAACGGGT
Organism: Cosmorhoe ocellata; assembly: GCA_963675405.1. Taxonomy (NCBI): domain Eukaryota; kingdom Metazoa; phylum Arthropoda; class Insecta; order Lepidoptera; family Geometridae; genus Cosmorhoe; species Cosmorhoe ocellata. The sequence goes on along the minus strand of OY776249.1, from coordinate 11,546,205 downwards.
GTATCGCGTTTTATTTACCTATTTTCCCCGACGTTTCGACAGGTTTACACACTGTCGGCCGTGGTCACGGGATGACAGTTATCTCGTAAATAAAACGCGATAAATACCCGTTTAATACTAATAATTAAAAATTGAAGCATTTTTAACCAACTTTAAAAATGTATGTAATTATAAATTTGGATAAGTAATTATTGTTTTTGATGAAACTTTATGAACAGTTGAATGCAAATCATCATGTAAAGTGTGTTTCTGAAATTAAGGTATCTTTTTACCCAACTGTGAAAAAATAGGTTTCAATTTCAACAAATATGGTGAAAGATTTGTCTGGACCTCAAGAATGACATAGGCTATAATAAAATGTCAAAAAATCTAATATGGAGGCAAGAAAAAGCTTGAGTTCTTTCAGTCGGGTTATTTGATTTAAATAAATATGTACTCACTAGTTTGAATTCAATTATTGTATTACATAACTTACAGGTCATCCAACGGATTTAGGCATTCGTGAAGTTAGCCACAGGTGCGAGTTTGCGCAGGTACAGTCCCACCGCCCTTCTCCATACCTCCAATTGCTCCCGAAAAACGATACTGCGCAGCTCTTGCGACTAACTTCACGAATGCTTCGACTCATTGGGCCAACTATACACACACACCCATTAATGCTATGGAAAAATGAACTTTGAGTCTTTGAATTCTAGTCTCTCTTTACCTTGTGATGTGGATGATGATGCGGCGTCCGTGAGTTTTGCGCCAAGTGCGCCACAATCGCGGCAATGCGACCTTCGGGATCCAGCAGCTCTTCACTCCATGGTCCATCACCTACTGGTTCGCTCACTGACACTTGTCTGTCAATTGAATAATCAAAATCAGGTTTAGATTAAATAAGAATAAAGTGCAGATTTATACAGCACTCATTTGATAATCAAGATGGCAATAATATCAAGATGAAAGCAGCCTTCAATTATATACATACAAATGATCATGACTGTAATCCCCAGGCTCGGTACATATCTCCTCAGATCTGTAGTTACTGAAATCTTTGGGAATATCTTAAGGCGGTAGTCAGGGGTACATCCAAACAGCCTTCGATTCTATTTAACATATCAGGCTTGGCAAAATTAATAAAAAAGAAGCTGTGAGAAATGATTGACACAATGCATCTCTTTTCACATAACATTTTAAATAGAGGAAGGTTATCGGGAAAATATTATAAACATTGGTCTAGGATTCAAGATGAAAAGCTGTAAAAATCTGTATCTCTGGCTGTCTACATCATGCTGGGCAAATATTTAAATCTATTCACCAAATACCTAATTTAACAAAAATATATACATTACTGAGGGAAGGAAAGATGTCTGCCTCCGAATGTGAGATGGTCCAGTGAAGTATTTGTTTACCTGCACAGATGTGTGGAGTAGGTCTGCTGGTGCATAACGGTGATTCTACTTCCATCATCCTGTACCGTCATTGGCATTCCGTCTGTATCTATGTGGACATGCTGCAGGAATAGATACCATATTAGAATACTTTTCTACTGTATAGTAGGTACTACCTAAGATGCAATTTTATTAACATCTCATGTGTCTCCTACTTTATAAACTAAGATAGTAGGTACTTAGGTATGTAAGTAGGTACCTAAATAGTTGTCTTATCAAAGTTTTAGTTTCACAAAGTTGTATAAGCCTTAGAGAATTGTGAATGTTTTTCTTTCAAAATTTTGTATTTTATTTATACATAAGTATGGTTGTTGGGATATTTCTGCTTGCATTTAGGCATCATCATAAATCTACTAACTGTAGAAATTGGTAATTAGAACGTAGTTCTTATAAATTTCTATCCCTATCATCTGGATAAACAAAGTGAGACCTTACATACACAACAAATTATTTCAGACACTTACATCACTTGGTTGGTGCGTATTAATGTAATGTGTGACCGCCTCGTCCATTTTATCACCCAAGAGATGTGCCTCAACGTTTCTCATTAGATTAAATTCAATAAACAGCTTTGTTTATTACCATCATCTGTAAATTTTTTGAGGTTATTCGTTTTGACAGCTGTCTACTTTTTTATCTCTGTGGTGTTCAAGGTCACAGCTTTTTCTTTGTTTACAGACGACTTCGTTTACAAAAGCACATTCACAGATACATAATAATATAAATTAGGTACAATTGATTATGTACAAAAAGTTCAATTAAATAATACGCTGTGTTGTATACAAACGGAAATTTAAAAAAATCCCTATCATTGCCATTCGCAACGTCTAGTGAGTATTGCTAGCCGTGCCAGCTAGAAAAATAGACGACAAAATTTTTAAATGTCTATTTCTGTTCTGATATAATGAAAGTTTGCTGTACATATTTATATATATTGGTACATAACTATTTTTATTTTCTAAGTTTACTACAATCACTGTATTTATTTAATTAGTGGCCCCAAAAGACTGTACGAATCCAAATCGTATGACGTTTTGTCTTTGATTGACTTTTGATTGTTATCAACACTAATGTCAATTTCAAATTTGATTGACGTGACTTTGTTTTGACTTTATTAAGGCTAATATTTTTTCACTTCGTATTCCCTCATATTCTAAAAGTTCATAAAATAGGCAAGCTAACAATCCGACCGAGTATGATTCGAAATACATTGAAGTCCCCTATAGTTTCGAGAGCGCATGAGGTAAATTTGTGAAATTCTCTAATCAAAAATACAACTCGTGCTTGGATAACTTTTCGTCATTTCATCATCAATTACGTATTTTTAAAGGAGACTTTATTTTATATCTTCCAAAAGGCTCTTTTCTACCATTTTTTACAAGCTAAGTATCCTATTGACTCTGTTAAATGAAGTTTCAGAGAAGTAAACACACAAGTAAGTTAGATGTCATTCGGGATAAACTGAAGGAAGGCCCAGGGTTAGCTGACTTTGTGTCTGAAGACCGGCCTAAGAACTGGGACGACTATGAAGGGAAGTTAAAAAGAGAGAAGGGAGAAACAGAACGGTTGAGGCTGCCTCCATGGCTTAAAACTACTATTCCTACTGGTAAGATTGGCTTATTCCCTTAATATAAAAAAATATTATGATTATGTACGATTATTACGGCCAAGAGGCAGACGCCCGATGGTCCAACGACATTGTCAGCGTAGTCGGCAACCACTGGACGAGACTTGCTGGGGATCGGAAAGAGTGGCGTAATTAAGAGGAGGCCTATACCCAACCGTGGGTGCAAACAGGCTGAATGATGATGATGATGATGATAATTATGTATTCCCACCATCCAACCTGGCAGAAGTTTGAAGATGTTACACAAAGTTCCCAACATCTAACCTAGGGTGGAAGATAGGAATAAGTCTTAAGATTTAACAAACAGTACAAATACTAAAAAAGATCTTCTTCCTGCCTTTTTCTATGCTATGTGGGGTCGGCACAACACATTTTCTTCCATTATCCTCTATCATCTAAGTACCTACTCTCACCTTTCAAAAAAAGAACTTATGTTTGTTAATTAATATTAATCATGGTCAGCCTTAGTAATAAATTAAGACCTAAATTGTTCTTAGGGTCTAAATTCAGCGAGATCAAGGAACAGCTCCGTAGCTTGAAGCTCAGCACAGTATGTGAGGAGGCTCGGTGTCCTAATATCGGAGAATGCTGGAGTGGCGGGAAACATGGCATGTCCACTGCCACTATTATGGTAAGCTGTACAATTAATTTATAAAGAAAATATGAATCATTCAATTAAAATTAAGCTATGATCCTACACTAAAACTCCCGATATAACAAGTATTCAAAACAATTACTTACCAGGAATTGTGACACACTTATACTCATAAGAATGTCTGCTAGTTCATGCAAACATTAAGTAGCTTAAAAAACCAAGTATGTTGAGCTTATCATTTTTATTTTATACGTGAGGAAACCGACATACCATAGAACGGAAAATGTGAAGTTGTGTGTCATAAGTTAGTATTCTTATAAGCGGCGATGGGCTTGCAACCTGTCACTACTGTGCAAAATGTTGGCATGTGCTAAATAATACCGTGCCCCACCCGGGCCCATGTTAGATATACATGTGTTTATAATAGCTCATGAATGCAATAAATATTTTTGAATTTGAATTTGCTTATTTATTTCATAGTTCTGTTCTCATATAAGTGATAATGTAAATTATCTTTTTGAGAATAAAATTCTATAACCTTAATTTGGACATGTTCAGATGTGCTTCTGATACATCATTAGATATCCTCAAAGATCTAAGTCATTAAAGATCTGAGGAGATATCTACCAAGCCTGGGGATAAGAATCAGCTCATGTTTTTATTTTATTTCCAGCTTATGGGTGATACCTGCACCAGAGGCTGCATGTTCTGCTCAGTGAAGACATCTCGCAAGCCTCCCCCCCTCGACCCTGATGAGCCACGTAACACAGCACTTGCTATCCACCAATGGGGGCTCGGGTATATTGTCCTGACATCTGTTGATAGAGATGGTAAACTATAGTTCGCTCAACGAATCTAGGCATTCGTGAAGTTAGCCGCAAGAGCTGCGCAGTATCGTTTTTCGGGAGCAATTGGAGGTGGGAAGGGAGGTGGCAAATGAGGAGGGGGGAAGGAACTGTACATGCGCAAACTCGCACCTGTGGCTAACTTCACGAATGCCTAGATCCGTTGGATGACCTGTACTTGTATTAAACTACTTTTCGAGTTTCTTGCCTGTTCTTCTTGCACTTGGATTAGGTTGGAATTGGCACATAGATTCACCTAGCATGTAACCATTTCAAATCCTTGTGATTTTATTGAATATATTATTATTTAACTTCAATTTCAATTTCTTTGTAATTAAAATTTGTCTAAAAAATTGCCAAGTTGCATGGCGGGTTTAAATCCAATCATTCACATTCAAAAGAAGTCTAAGTGCTAACTGTGATATGATAACATGAAAAAGTTGATCAACAATCAGTGTTGAAAGTTCATTTTATCTTATTTGCTTACTGGTACTGGTAATATTTCACAGATCTGTCCGACGGTGGCTCTGCACATTTGGCTGAAACTGTTATAGAAATAAAAAAACAGTAAGTGCCTATTATTACCCTTTAATCTTTTTATAATCAACTAGCTTCCGCTCGCGGCGTCGCCCGCGAAGTACCTACATAAAATATAGCCTATGTTCATCCTGAAAGTATATTCTACACATTGGTGAAAAAATTTTTCAAATCGGATCAGTAGTTTCGGAGCCTATTCGTTTCAAACAAACAATCAAAGTTTTCCTCTTTATAATATTAGTATAGATAACATCATCATCATCCCCACGCTCTGTAGATATCTCTTCAGATCTCTACTTAGATCTTTTTATGAATATATAAAGAGGGTAGTCAGAGGCACGTCCAAACATGATATTGAGCACATGACCACATTTTGCACAGTAGCTAGTATTCTGTACGTGACAGGTTGCAAGCCCATCGTTGCTATAATAATAACCATAATAATAAAGTAAGGTATGAATCAGTGGCCAAGTCATGTGATAGTGTTGATAGAGAGATATAGAGACTAATTTTAAAAGGAGGGACTGACCCATTAATGTTACCTCTCATAAAATATTATTAGTAGACTAGTTTCCGCTCGCGGCATCGCCCGCGAAGTACCTACATAAAATATAGCCTATGTTCATCTTGAAAGTTCATACTACATATTGGTGAAAGAATTTTTCAAATCGGTCCAGTAGTTTCGGAATTGTTGAGATGGATGTGTGGAGTGACGAGGATGGACAAAATAAGGAATGAGTATATTAGAGGAAGTCTGAAAGTGGCGCCGGTGACAGAAAAGATGAGGAGTAATAGGTTAGCGTGGTATGGGCATGGTATAAGAAGAGATGACTGTCATAGGCGAGGAGTGTGTTAGGTATGAATGTGGATGGATACAGGGGTAGAAGTCAGAGGCCACAGAAAAGATGGATGGACTGTGTGAAAGATGACATGGGTAAGAAAGGAGTGAGTACTGAGATGAAGAATGATAGAGGGAAATGGAAGAAGATCATATGTTGTGCCCACCCCACATAACGTGGGAAAAGGGCAGGAAGAAGAAGAAGTTTCGGAGTCTATTCAATGCAACAAATAAACAAACAATCAAATCTTTCCTCTTTATAATATTAGTATAGATAGATTATGAAAGAAAACGTCGGGTATCTCACAAAGTTTTCAAAATTGCAATAAAAACTTTTTTCGCAGAAATAAGGAGATCTTAGTAGAATGTCTGGTGCCCGACTTCAGAGCGAATCGCGAGTGCATAGAGAGGATCGCCAACTGCGGACTCGACGTATTCGCACACAACATCGAGACGGTCGAGCGATTGACGCCTTTCGTTCGGGATCCGAGGGCGGGGTGAGTTAAATAAATAAATAAATAATGCTGGACAGTCCACACAGCATCATCTAGCCCCAAAGTAAGCTACTCAAAGCTTGTGTTATGGGTACTAGATAACTGATATATTTAATACATTATATACATAGATAGATATTTTTTTTATTATTCCTAGAAAACACCCAGACCAACGGAACAAATTTCTGCAGATCGTACCCAAATTTGTTCCGCGGCGGGAATCGAACCCGCAACCTCTTGCGTCGCAGGCGGACTCTCGCCCGCTGCGCCACTGAGGTCGTCAAAGTTGGCTCCAAGGCTTTCTTGAAACAATGGACATCGTTCATAACGCTTAAGTATCTGTGTGGTTAGTTAGGCCGTCATTCAATCGATCCTAGTAATATAATATTAACTAGCTGTGCCCGTGAATTAGAATAATACAGAACGGAAGAGCTTTTGCCAACGTCATCACACAAAACTTTCATCCCCTATTTTTACCCCCTTAAGGGTAAAGTTTTTACAAAATTTTATTATCGAACTAGCTTCTGCACGCGGCGTCGCCCGCGAAGTACCTACATAAAATATAGCCTATGTTCATCCTGAAAGTTCATTCTACACATTGGTGAAAGAATTTTTGAAATCGGTTAAGTAGTTTCGGAGCCTATTCATTTCAAACAAACAAACAAACAAACAAACAAACAAACAAACAAACAAACAAACAAACAATCAAAGTTTTCCTCTTTATAATATTAGTATAGATAAAAAGCCTAAAAATAAGTTTCAAGCTTCTAGCTTTAAAAACGACGTTATTTCCATAGAAACTTTAATCCCCTATGTCAAACCCCTTATAGCCCTTTTTTCGCATTAAAAAGCTTAATTTCCTTTCTCAACCTCTAGACTATCTCTGTACAAAATTTAATTTACGAGTAAATCGGTTCAGTAGTTTAGGCGTGATTGCGTAACACACAGACAGAGTTACTTTCTGATTTATAATATTAGTAAGGATTAAATACTATTTTCAGATATCGACAAACACTTAAAGTGTTGGAAACTGCTAAAGAACTAAATCCAGATCTGATAACAAAGACTTCTATCATGCTGGGACTTGGAGAATCGGACGAGCAAGTGGAACAGACTATGAAAGGTACCACCACCATTTGTACACCCTCGATTTCACACCTTCGCCCATGTTCTCCCTGTAATGTTCTTCTACAATGACCTTATAGAACATACATTTTGTTTGGCCACCAGTATTGGCAGGCCACTATCTCATACCAGGGGCCTTACCACGAAGTCTTCCAGAACGATTCTTTAACGATTCCATTATAGAAACGTCACTACTTCCATACAATTTGCATGTCATGCATGCATGGCATGTCATGTTGCAGGTCATGGTACAAAATAACAATGTACTTAATACTAATTCGGTAATGTATTATGAGTTCGTGGTTAGGCCCCAGGGCTTAAAAAACCGAAAAAAATCAAACCGGTATCGCTCTAAATACCTACAACCTTTTAGGTTACGGTCTCTATTAAAAAGGTTAATCAAGTCGAAAGGGTTGCTCAATTATCCGGTTAGATCGAAATTATTTCGTTCTTAGTATTCCATATAGTCTTCCATATTAGTGAGTTACGCGACGCGCCCGCTCTAACGGCGACAAACGACTTTAACCGGTTAATTTAAGGTCGAGTCAATTATCGAAATACCCGTTAATACCTTTTTTTTGGTAAATTATTAACCGGTTCCATGTTTTCATACCAACCTACTCTTTCAGATCTACGTTCCGTCGGCGTCGACTGCCTAACCCTCGGACAATACATGCAGCCGACTAAAAAACATCTCAAAGTCTTCGAATACGTCACTCCAGCCAAGTTCCAACAATGGGAGACCAAGGGGGCTGAAATGGGCTTTTTGTACACCGCCAGCGGGCCTCTAGTCAGGTCTTCGTACAGGGCTGGGGAGTTCTTTATATCTAGTTTGATCAAGGATAGGAAAATTAAAAGCGCATGACACGATGAAATAACTTAGGAGTTGATAATACCCCACTCTATAGAAAAAGTTAAGATATTTGTAATGACGCCATCTGTTTTTGTGTTTTGTAAGTTAAGCCAAGTTTCAGTAGGAAATGAGGCATCACAAGAGAAAGATCACTGCATAGGTCTTCAATAACTTATTTTTTTATTCTTATTTGATTTTAGTGTTATATTTTAAACCACACACTAGAAGTCAAGATATGCTTTGGAGCTGTTAATACCGATCTGCGAAATTTGTACTTTGCATCCGTGATAATGAATATGTCGACTTTGAAAATGATTAATGGATTTTTGGCATGTACATGTACATCGATACCAAAGAAAAGAGTTAAATAATTTAATGGTACGAATACTATGTACAGTAACAGTTTATATAAATAGATGTAGATAGATATATTTTAGTACTTACCTACCTTTAAATGTAATCAGTCAAAAAAATACATAGTGAGAGGCGTTGTGATTTTGTGATTTCGTTAACCGTTAAGTGTAGTTTTTAAATCGTTAAATTTGCAATTTCTATTTCATTGCTTGTGTACATATATTTTTCAATCGTTAAATGTTTTTTTCTCAAATAAATGTTGATAATTTATTGTTTAATACGATTTTTATTCAAACTATATTAAAAGCGCGCGTAAAATTACATTTTCGCATATTTTTATATTACTTCATGGTATGGGCATTTGGGCATGTTATAAGGAAGGGAGAATGTTAGCTATGAATGTGGATGGATATAGTGGAAAAAATAGACCGAAGAAAAAATTGAGAGTGAAAGATGATTGAGTAAAAAGTTGTGAGTAACTACTGAGATGAAGAGAGGGAAATAGAAGAAAATATTGTGGCGACGTCTAAGCTTGATAAAATCTGTAGGTGAAAATGAGAAGCATTAGTGTCAATGTAATATATTTAGTTTTTTTTATTGCAGTCTGTTGTACCTACCTATGATATTCAGAGACAAATAGATCTGTGTAGGTTTACTCGTATATAGTGACCGTTAAATGATGATGCTTACTAGATTAAACAGACAAAGGCTAAGTATTTTCCTGTTTTAAATGTACAAAGCAGTGTGTTTGTACAATAAGCAGGCGCCCATTCAGTATTCTATTTATCTAATGGTGTTTGCCGCGAACAATAGAGGCCGGCTCACGCACGGGCGCGCGCCAAGCGAAGAAAAAACCAGCGAACGCTCTCTGAATACGGAACACGTTACTAATTTAACTCCTCACTTGCAGGGAGGTGTGTGTTTTGGATGTGGCATGTAGGTAGAAATATTTGTGACCTCAATACCTATCTGGGCTTGGAAACCGGAAAAAAATTCAAACCGGTATCGCTTTAAATACCTACAACTTTTCATTTCGGTTACGTTCTACCGTAATCTCTATTAAAACGGTTAATCAATGATGATAAATCCAAAAGGGTTTCGCTCAATTAACCGGTTAGAACGGAATGATTTCGTTCTTCTCCATATTAGTGGCTTCCGCACACGCCCGCTCCTACGGCGACAAACGAAACTTGCTTTAACCGGTTAATCTAATTTCTAGTTAAGGTTTTGAAAGAGGATGCGCTCCGAACGCTAATCGAAATATTGGTGAATACCGGTTTTTTCTGGTAAATTATTAACCGGTTCCAAGCCCCACCTATAATGTCACGGAAAGTTTGGCTAGATCGTCACCAGGTTCTTTGGTAGTCCTGCCCTGGACAGCGACTCTCTACGGTAGAGAAGATCGTGTGAAAAATGATGAATGTAAGAGGAGTAGATTCAGAGTTGACGAATTATAGGAGTGGAATAAGAAAACGGGAGAATGATGACAGAAGACTAATATGATTTGACTAAACAAAAATATCACTTTGCTGGGTTAGTTTTGCATAGCAAAACACTTTAGCTGTATATCCTGTGCAACAGAAGATAATATTCAGAAATCCTTTGTGAACAAAAAAGTACCTACTTACTTACTTATGCAAAAAGTATTTGTCAGAAGTGGGATTCGAACCCACGCCCACCGAAGTGGACTGCGACCTGAACGCAGCGCCTTAGACCGCTCGGCCATCCTGACATGATGTTCATTGACAAAAATTACGTTATGATAGTACTTATAATTGATCTCTAAAGATGCAATTCCACCAGCGCGCGGCACAATGCAGCACTGTACAATTGTACGGCGTTAAAGAAAATGAAGGCTAAGACCATTGAAATAAAGTGAAACCGCCGCACGCCGGTGGAATTGCATCTTCACGCTAACAAAGAATATTCTTCATACCTTCTCCACGGCATGTTCTTCAAAGATCTCCCTCACGTTGGGTCAGCAAACCAAGAGTTAGCTACAAGGCGCTTTTTGCGCGGCCGTGCGTGCATTCACATGATCCTCTCTGGATGCTGGATAGCGATTGATGCCTTCTCTACCCTGAATTCGAGAGAAATGCCGAATCAAATTAGCTAGTAGATACTTACCTACTTAGTTAAACGTAGGTTACTTCGGTAGGTACTGTTTGAAATCGACTTTGGTAGGTAGGTAGGTAAATAATGAATAGAGGAATTACCTAAATATAATAAGAAACTCGTCTTTATTGGTCCAGCTTTCCTTCCTACTTAGGTATTTAATAAAATAATGCTTAGTAACCTAGTAAAAGATACATACCTAGCTAAAAGGTAACTACTTACTATCTAAATCTGTATCGATTTGGCTAGCTTTTAAGATTAGGATTTGTGAATTGTCCACTGAATCTTTCAAATATATTTAGGTTCCTAAGCATTTGGGATTAAAACCCACACCTCCAAAAAAGCTACTGGCTAGGTGTTAATATCGTTAAATCTCCCAAAAAAACGACACATTTGTAAAGTGATTTCAATTGTAGATTGTAGGTAGGTATCTACCTAGATGATACGCGTCCGCGCGTGGCTTCGTTCCCACGCTCGCTCATCAAGTATGCACGCCGCTGAATTTTGAGCGCTTGTACCTATCCGCACGCAAACAAGTCCCGTAAGCCTTTACAATGCGTATTTTATTGGGATCCCGCAAATATTCCATTTCAGAAACATTTGCAGGAGTGTGGGTGTCGATAAATAAAGAACCGCGAAGTATCTACCTATTTATGGACCTTTACGAGGTGAATGTTCCAAGGATTGTTTTAGGACGATAGTACCTACCTACAACCTATTCGACCTACGCATTTAGGTACACTATAGTATTATTAATTTATCTAATTTTATGTTATCATGGACAAACTATTAATATTTGTCCATGGTACTATCGAAATTGTGGGACATGGCCAAGAACTAGGACTTGGGAGAGACTTTTGGCCAGCAGTGGGACAAAATACGTTAGGAAAAAAAACTACCAAAACAATGTCATAGGTAGGTACTTACATAAGTAATTCAATATTAAATTTATTAACCTAATACCTATGGTATTAAGTCTGTGCAGTTTTGTGATAAATAGCTGCAAGATTGAAACATTGCATTGAAACATTTTTTGAAGACTCGTGGGTTGGGTGGGCTGCCATATAAATAGTTTTTTTTATCTCACAAAGATCCATGATACCCATAGGTAAAGTAAGTAATTTCCATTTTTTATCTCCTCCCAAACACTAAGTTTCCGGACTTTCCCATTTACCACAGCGAGTGGAATCGTATTTTAAAATATAATACGCTTTTATTTTGGAAAATTCCTAGTGGCTCTAGGGAGAGAAAGCTAATTTCAATTTCATTTAGTTCTGGCGCGATTCCATGCACCGGCCACAGAAAAGCTGACGCTCCAACGAACAGAAGCGACAACTTATTGCCAACCTTTTGATATAAAATTTACCTACTACAGCTTGGTATGGCTAAAGTTTGCAAACAATACTGTTCTTTGTTTTTGAAAGACACCTTGTTTATGTGTTTGACCTGATGAGGTGTGTTGTTGTATGTGGAGAGCCTCTTTGCTTTAGAAAACACGCATATGTATGCTTATCAAAACATGCAAAATAATAAAAAAATCACGTCAAGTTAAAATACTTGACTGATTCAGGCGTAACTTTGCGGAAATCCATTACAAAATAAGTATGAAAAAAGACGATGAAAATTTAGTTCTATCCCACTAAACTATTACAACCCGGTCACATTATCTCGAGACCTGCGCGGGGAGGTGAAAGGAAAACGGGGGCGGGAGGTTCGCATTCCAGCGAGGTCTCGAGATAATGTGACCGGGTTGTATCTAATGAGCTTAGCACAATGCGGACTCGTGAACCTCCCGCTCGCCCGCAAATAAAAAATAATGCAATACGCTAAAGGTAGCACACACAAAAACTAAAACCATAAGCAAAATAAATGCAACAGCACATTCAATAGTCTATGGCAGTAAGTGCAGAGTACTCGCGGCACGGAACTCTCGGGACAGTTAGGGTACCGTAGGCAGGCAGATTACACCCTGTCTGAGCCCCAATACGCAATTCCATTCGTTGCAAGAGGATTTCGCATTTTTATCGACGCCTTTACTACAGTATACTAATACAGTAGTGACAAAACGGTACGGTAATCGTATTTGTTGAAAATGTTGCTACTAGTATATTATAGGTACACATAAATAATCGAAGCGTTATTAGCAGGATTGGCTCAATTTTATTATGAGCTATTTATTATTAATTATTATTTATTAATTATTATTATTAACTATTTATTAGAAATTTAGTTCTAGCTATAAACAGTTGCTAGCTGATGGAGATTTTGAGTATGAGGCTACGACTATTAAACAACCTGTCCAAGACATCAACAATCGATTAAGGGTAGTCACAATCGATTAAATTCACAATTTTATGTTTGTTGCCATATGCAAATATTTGTTAATTTTTTATATTGTAAAATACGTCTGTGATGGCAACCTACATATGTGACGCCCTCTTTTTTGCCTAGCTCTCGGCGCGTGCGCTCGATGTATCTGAGCCAGCTGAATAAACTGGATTTTATAGTACAAACAGGCTTATTACTTACTAGCTTCTGCACGCGGCGTTGCCCGCGAAGTACCTACATAAAATATAGCCTATGTTCATCCTGAAAGTTCATTCTACACATTGGTGAAAGAATTTTTCAAATCGGTTCAGTAGTTTCGGAGCCTATTCATTTCAAACAAACAATCAAAGTTTTCCTCTTTATAATATTAGTATAGATTATAAACCTGCCGCTAACTTTCACACAACCAGTGAAGCTTTCATTTGATTTACCATCCTATACTAGTCGTATTTTACAGTATATTTTTTGAACTTACCTACATAATAAATGTAGACATAAGAAAAAAACTTAACATAAGTATATATTTACAGTCATATATTTTTGTCTGTTGCAAAGCTACGATACTGTGTGTAAATATACCGTGCCAATACTGTTAAATTGGTCCCGCTCTTGAATAGAAAGGATTTATTATTATTGACTCCTTTTGCGAGGTTTAAGATCATAGAAATGTAGTTGAAAAGAGTTATTGAGGATCTGTTTGGTTGTGACTGAAGTTTAGAGATGCAAATCATGCGATCGGTTAAATGTTCAAATTCAAATTCAAATTCAAATTCAGTTTATTAAACTCAGAATAACATAACAGATAATAATTATCCAATGCGTTATATAGGATAGGTAATGTTGATTTGAAAGTGGTGAGTTGCGCTCACCTGAGTATTTACCTACTATAATTCACCTGTTAATACCTAAAGGATGCGGTGATTTTTTTGAGGTTGCATGTGTTTATTTCCTTGGGTCATGTGTGCTACCTTATGCGCTTAGCATGGCTTCTTATTTGAAGGCGGGCGGGTGGTGCACGAACTTGCATTGTGTTTAGCTCATACTCATTATACAGGGTGTTATCTTCCGAAAACTTCAGGGGGTTAAAGTACTCATTAATATAAATAACTTTTTCTAAGAAACCAACACTGAGCGCGAAAAAAACAGCTGTTCCATGCAGAAGTCTAATTGGCTAAAATGTATGAAACAGCATTTTTTTAGGCAAAAAATTGATACGTGTAATATGAAAAACGAATAAGCAAATACTTTGCTAAACAAACACTTCAGTATAATCTCAGAATGCAATGAATACCGCCACTTATAATAAAACGCTCCCTTCTCACGATTGCAAAAATTTAACATCTCGCTGGAAGAAAGTCATTTAAATTGCGGTTTGTCCAGAGCTATCACCCCACCGGCGGGTGATTCGTATTATTTGCCTCGACACTTCATTACAGCTTTACTATAAGGCGTATTGTACACTGGAGGTAATACAGCTATTCGCCCGCTTTCTTGGAAATTGCTTTATTATTAAAAAACAATATACAAAATTGTGAAAATACAATAAAATATGACAATAATAGAAATTGCTAGATAATTGCAACTTCAAACATGCTGATATTATTAAGGTGAGTACTTGAAAGGTGACGGATGATAGAGGGAAATGGAAGAAGAAAACGTGTTGCGTCGACCCCAAATAGCGTGGGAAAAGGGAAGGAAGAAGAATAATTTGCAACTTCAAACACGATATAAAAATTATTATAATACCGAACAGTCAAAAAAGAAAGCGTTTGTAGGTACGCTCTACGAATAGCTACGTAGACGTAGCACGTAGCAGCGCGTAGCACTTCGTAGCAAAGCTAACTTCAATTTAAAAAAAACTGACTCGTTATTATATTAACTGAATAATGTACAGAACATGTACTTAGTTGTTTTTAAAATGTTATTGGTTTTTCCTGTTTTAGTCTAAAAACGCGTCCACATTCGTAACAACCTGCCGTGACAGTGTCCGTACCGTAACTATTTCTTAGTAAGTATTATTTATTTAAAAAATCAAAAAACCCCACTGAAAGATATTTAAAACAGGCCACTATTAATAAATAAATAAAATAAATAATGCTGGACAATCCACACAGCATCATCTAGCCCCAAAGTAAGCTACTCTCGCAATTTCCACGCTACACTTCATTCTATAATCCGCTTGCAAAATTTCTTCCTATTTCTACAAAGATTACTCTAGTTAATTCTCTTTTAATACCAATATTAGATAATGCTGATGTTGCTTTTATTGATCTCAATCAGGATTTACTTAATAAACTTGACCGCCTTATGAATGCTGGTGTACGTTTCATATTTTGCTTGCGTAAATATGACCACATAAGCTTATATCGAGCAAAACTGAAGTGGCTTCCTATTCGTGAGCGTAGGAACCTGAGAGCTCTCTGTCTTCTTTTCTCTGTCCTAACAGATCCAACCACTCCTGAATACCTCAAGAATCGTTTCAACTTCTTTGCTGATGCTCATGATAGGTCTCTTAGATCATCAAATAATCTCCTCCTTGAAATACCGGCCCACAGCTCATCCTGTCGTGATAAGTCTTTCTCTATTCAAGCGGCTAGACTTTGGAATGATCTTCCTGACGACGTTAGAAAGATTGATTCCAGTGAACGTTTCAAAAGACGGACTCGGGAGTTATTTCTTGAATCGTCTCCATCATCCTCTTGCTAAATTTTAATATTTAACTACATGGTTTGTATTACTGTTTTAAATTTTCACTCATGTTAAATTTTAGGTTTAATGTTGATTATTAAGGTTATTTTTGTTGTTAGCACGCCTTCTGTATTTTTCCTACTTTACTTTGGTCAGCAGGTAGAAAATGCCTTCGGCATTATGCTCGCCAATTGTGCATATTTTGTATTTTGTGTGCAATAAAGAATTTAAATAAAAAATAAAATACTCAAAGCTTGTGTTATGGGTACTAGATAACTGATATATTTAATAAATTATATACATAGATAGATATTTTTTATTATATATAGAAAATACCCAGACCAACGGAACAAATTTCTGCAGATCGTACACAAATTTGTTCCGCGGCGGGAATCGAACCCGCAACCTCTTGCGTCGCAGGCGGACTCTTCCCCGCTAGGCTACAGAGGTCGTCAAAATATAATAAATATTATTATATTTGGGCTACAGCGACGGCCAAAGGAACTCGCATACATACATACATACATATACCCCTAACACATTAACCTTCACTCCGCAGTCGGGTAAAAAGATCAATCTAAGAGTCCCTTACCCCAACAGTCCCGTTAGAACTCGATCCCGCGACAATAATAAGATGCATTCGATATAACTGAGCAACTTTTGAAGAAACATTCCCCAAATTAGCTATAATAAGGATTTAATACACTTGGGGGATCGCATTGTTAACTTGTGGGTTTATACTTTAGACCCTAACCGTCGGATTAGGTAGGTGCTTAAAGTAACCCTGACATTTGGTGTAATTGGGGGTCTGATGAGCTTTTTTTATTAGATCAGAGAAATGGCTATCTAAAGTTATAACAATACTGTCGTCAAACGAAATTACTTCCCAACTTCTTATGTGTATTTAAATTTCTTTTAACTTACTTTGAAAATAACGAGAAGGAAATTTCTAGAACTTTCTCGTGCTGCTTTATTAATTACTAGCTTCCTCCCGCGGCTTCACCCACAAGGTACTTACATAAAAGTCTGTCTTTTCTTAAGCTCTAGTCTATCTTTGTACCAGATTTAATCAAAATCAGTTCAGCAGCTTAAGCGTTAAAGCGTAACAGACAGAGTTACTTTCGTTTTTATAATATTAAAAGTAAATAAGTCGAAATTCAAAAGTATTATCCTTATAATCTGTTTTTGCGATTGGTAGAATAGGCTGGGTCATTGTGGGTCTAGACCCAGGTTACCGGGTCTAGCAACTTTCGAATTTGACCGAACTAAACCTAGACAAATGAATTTCAACTTTAAACTATTTTCCAACAAACAGCACGAATCAGAAGGAACGATTAATGAGCGCCTTATCTAAAGCGCGCCTAATCAAGACTAATAACCGCGCGTTAAGTGAAGGGGTGCAACTTACCTCTACAATTAGCGACTTTGGACTTTGATAAAGGATTCGTATTAGCGGAGATCTGATCGTTGTTTTGCGGTTTTTTATCCTATTTTACCTTTGGTTAGGTACGTGATTGTATCAGCCGAAAAATCGTTAGTTTATGCACAGAGCAAATAACAGTACCTTCTAAATCATTAAAGAAATGTGTGTAAACCTCTTTACATAATGTTGTTGCGAACTCTTTGGTGGCAAAGATTCCTTTCGGATGCGCCAATCAGCTGTAAAAAAATATTTTTAACTTAGGAACCGAATATGGACGCAGTTTTAGCAAGTTTGAGTTTTTAATAACTGGTTCAATGGTCGATGGTTTTTTAAATTAAAAAAAGAGAAAGATTTAAAGTCGACAGAAGAAATCTTCGATGAAATTAGAATAATAAATTAGATGAATTTTCTGCGATGCATTCGATTGTCAACTTAGTCGCCTTTTGTTTAAAATTGCCTTGACAATTACTGTTAATTTAAACACATGAAACTGGCAAAATTGATCTCAAAAGAGACCGATGCCATAAAAAGGAAGAAGAAGAAAAGAAGTATGGTCAACTTCACTTCAATTTCAAATTAATGATGCTAGTTTCGTTTAAATTTCCAGCGAAATCTTCGGATAAAATAAATAATAAATAAATAATGCTGGACAATCCACACAGCATCATCTAGCCCCAAAGTAAGCTACTCAAAGCTTGTGTTATGGGTACTAGATAATTGATACCTATATTTAATACATTATACGAGTATACCTACATAGATAGATATTTTTTATTATACATAGAAAACACCCAAACTAACGGAACAAATTTCTGCAGATCGTACACAAATTAGTTCCGCGGCGGGAATCGAACCCGTAACCTCTTGCGTCGCAGGCGGACTCTCGCCCGCTGCGCCACTGAGGTCGTCAAATAATAGACTGAGTAATAAATAAATGGCTTCGACCATGTTATTTCAGTTCATGCGTAGTCAAATTCAGCATTAGCATAGGATCACTTGAGACGGCGAGCCCAAGTTTGCGCTGTGGTCACCTCTCGGCCGGAGTGGTTAATGCATTTGCGATTGCACAGCGATTGTACGACTGTGAGCTTTGGGATGAGGTGCTATGCCATTGCTAAAGTCAGTTGAGTTACGGGAACGTGAACTTCGATTTTGTAAAACTTTAAAATTAAACTAGTTTTTGGATTTTCTGCGGTGCATTTGCCTGACAACTACGTCGCTCTGGTTTTTATATTTTTTCTCGTGTTATTTTGAGTTTTATTGCGTAATTTTGGTGGTTATTTCGCCAATAAAGCCCGGGTTCTTGACGCGAGGGTAAAGTATGTGAATTAAAGTGAATAGTTCTCTTCAAATTCCATCGGAGGAGATCCCGAGAATTTTCAACAAAACAGCCATCTTTTGTTTAAAATTGACTTGACTACTTGACTATGACTCTGTGACGTTGACAATACTTATAAATAAATACACTTGACACTGGCAAAATTGTTCTCTAAGAGACAGATGCCATAATTGAAGAAGAAGAGTACACTAGTTTTTGCCGCCTTCGTTCGCGTAGAAGTCGAAAATGGTTCTAATAAGATTTTTAATTATTAGGGCTTTCAAAAATACGAAACACGTCTCGTCAATTCTGTTAAAAAATGTTTATTTATGCACATTTGAAATATTAAGGAATCACGTTGGCCTATATAAACTTTGGAATTTTTTTTCTTATCCTCTTAGTATATCTTCCTTATATTCTTATCTTATAAATATTGTAGGACATTCCACACAACGCCATCTAGCCTCAAACTAAGCAAAGCTTGTACTATAGGAACCAGATCTAATATACTTTTTTTTGTAAACACATACTTAAGATAGTACAATTTTTCAAACAGAAAAACCCATTGGTGACTGTCGAACCCACGATCTTAGGATCGCAGGGCTGCTACCACTAGCCCACCAGTGTTCAATAGACAAACCGCTTGTGATTCCCGACAGGTCATATAACAGCAATGCAATATCCAGTACGTCTACCATGAGTTGTCACATTAAGATCGGCTGACGTTACTACAGTAGTAATAGTACGTTACTATGACATTTGTCAAAACTGTTACTCATGGTACCAAATTCTAAGCAAATTAATGAGGGCAAACTGCACTCGCTGTAGTACGCTGTGACGTAGGATAGTTAGCTACGTGAGGTTTTAGTACCCAACTATCCGCTAGAGGCGCTGTAGGCAAGTTTTCATACATTTTTTAACTACAGTCGCTAGCGAGTGTAGATTGTGAAAACTGATGGTAGACCTCAGCTATTACAGCGTCAAGCTGTCACTGACCGAGCCATACATCATTAGCTGTCAGATATATTTTATGAGGACGAGCTGGGCCAGAGCGGGCAATTTCACGCGCCAGTGCCCCTCGCCAGAGGCGCTGTTTGTTTTTTGAGGGGATTTGTGTTGGGAGTGAGGAAGACATTGTGGAATCACAGGAGCCCGAGTTACGCTTTAGTGAATCAAATTATCCGAAGTGTTTGCTTGATCTTAGAACATTTATAATTCCCTCTTTAAGTGACTTAAAAATTAGAAGGTTATCAATTTCAGCTGTGTTTTATGTTTTGTGTAATGTTAAACATACTTTTATTTGGTAAAAATTAACATAAGCACTAAATAATATAAATATTTTTTATAATACTTAAGTCCTTACATACTTTTTTACGCTTTTGACTTTATTATGAAAAGGTATAATTATTTATAGTAATAAAAAAAATATCTATCTATGTAGGTATATAATGTATTAAATATATCAGTTATCTAGTACCCATAACACAAGCTTTGAGTAGCTTACTTTGGGGCTAGATGATGCTGTGTGGATTGTCGAGCATTATTTATTATTATTATTTTTATTATTATTTTTACTGAATTATTGAATTATTTTTCTTGACTTTTTATTTGACATTTGTATTTAATTATATGGCCTATTGATTTACATAATATATTTTATAAGTTTAAGGTCTTACCTGTAATAAAAGATTAAATATTTTAAATAAATAAAAAAATACTGACTAATACGACTTTTACTTGGTTTTGTATGTACCTAAATCCTTTAAAATTTAAACTAACATTTAACCAAAACTGTACAATTCATTGCAACAGTCAGCCCCCAGGGGGCAATGAACAAGTGGAAAGTCTAGATTTATGCGAACACACGATAATCATAACAGGAACACGACTCGTTTATGGAGTTGTTTTGGCATTTCAACAATGGCAGCGCACTCAGAACTAGCTGAGCAACCCACAATGTCTTAATACATTGGCCGTTAGTACTTATATAGACTTTATAATACTCTCCGCACACGGCCCGCAGGCCTCGTGTTGCCGACCGCTGAATTTAAAAAATAAATAAAAAAACTTGATATTTGGCACATGCCCACATTTTGCACAGTAATTAGTATTCTGTACGTGACAGGTTGCAAGCCCATCGCCGCTGAATTTATAGTGTTGATAGCAAATTATGACTTATTTTGTCATAGACATAGACACACATTTATTTACTTCTTAGCACTTAGTCTTCATTATAAACACTAGCTTCCGCCCACGACTTCGCCCGCGTGGTACTTTGAAAAACCAAAATGTATCCCACGGGAACCATACATTTTTCCGAGATAAAAAGTAGCCTGTGTGCTAGTTCAGACTATAATTTACCACTGTGTCAAATTTCATCTAGATCCGTTCAGCCGTTTTGGCGTGAAAGAGTAACAAGCATACATCCATACATTCTAACAAACTTTCGCGTTTATAATAAGAGTATTAGTAGGATATTAACTGAAACCGTTGTATTTAACTAGGTAAGATGTTGGTAAGAGTAATGTAATGTATCTTAAGTTTGGATGAGTTAGTGGGCAACCAGTGGTAGGTCTCCAAACCTAAAGATTTGAGTCTAGTTAAATCTCTGCGTCTGTTATTAAGCTAGGAAATTAGCTGCTTATATTTTGTTACGTTTATTTATTTATTTATTTATTGATCACCAACATAGTGTACACCAAAACTAGCTTAGAGATACCTTAAAAAAAAAACATGTCAAGTGTCAGTATAATTATAGGTGAAGACTGCATGCAAAAAAAATATAATCATGGGCGAGTAACAAACCTACCTAATATGGATAAAATTTAAATACAAAAAAAGACTAGTTTACATTACAAATTGCTTAAAAATAATAATAAATAAAAAATGTCTGATACAGTAAATTAATGAAATAATGTCAATTAAAACTAAAAATTAAAATACTTAGTGATTAACAAATTGAGGAGCAAGAACTATCTTTGTTTTTAAAGTGGGCCTTGAGCCTAGACACATTATCAGCAAATATGTCAACAGCTAAGGATTTGCTGAAAGCGTTATACTGCCTTGCGACTCTAGTTAGGGGTGCGTGGTGTCCAAGGTTGGATTTAGACCCATCCAGATAGAACAGGTTGAACCTCGAAGCTCTGGACAATTTGTATGGGAGAGAAAACGACAATGAAGTCAATAAATCTGGGGCTTCGAGGATACCGTTCACTAACTTATAAAGAAACATTGTATCGAGCATCAGTCTTCGGTCAGCTAGGGTAGACATCCCAAAATGCGTTAGTCATGTTATGTTGATGTATTTATGAACGTTGATTTAGTTGCTCAGCCATTTTCGACTGTGATTGTTATAAGTATTTGCATATTATTCCTTTATTACTCTCGCTGAATTCATATGCTAATACCAACGATATTCCCTTCCCTGAGGCCTTGTGACCCTTAAGGCGTCAAACATACCTAACGGCGCGGCGCGGAGACTGCGGATTCACGAGAAGGTAGCTTAAGTAGGTTTAGTATTTGATAGGATTTAGTCCACTTAGTATTTACATTTTCGACAAAGTCTTTTGGAAGTGACTGTAGGTACTAAACCTGGTTGTGAAATAATTCTCTGAAGATATCTTCAGCCGTTCCACAGGCATGTTTTTTCCTTTTCAATCATTTTTCTAGAGTTTTGAGTTTTTTTTTCTTTTTTTTTTCGTGCAATTTTTCCAATAAAGTCTGAAATCTAGAACTAATAGTTAAATAAAAAGTGTTTTTTTAAGTTTATGTTTCTGTTTGATTCCTTCGAAGATTTCATGAGAAATATTTTTTAACACAACAGCCATCTTTTGTAACTTGGCAAATAGTGACGTTGAATAAATTAAAATCCCTGCCAAAATTGATATACTTATGTATTTTACGAAAACCGAAAACGTATAAGTACCTACCAATAAAATGAAGATGACGGGCTAGGTATACACAAATCTCTAATCTGTTGCGTTACTATACTCGTATAGGTACACTACGATTTATAAATACTAGGAAGTATCAATTATTATACAATAGTAAATGCTGCCTCACGCGGCTCCGCGTGCCGTAGCGGCGCGTGCGCGTGCGGGAAACGCCTAAAGGTCCCGTCACGTTTTATCTGTTCATATTGGAGTGAGGATTGAATGTGCAAACTTTTTAAGTTCAGTTTCTAGTTGGGTGATACATGGGATTGGTGAGACGTGTCTTTTCGTTTTTGCAGATATCTGGGAGCTTTTATTTTAATAATAAGTTTATTTTCAAATAGAAATATTCAGATTTCGCGATAGTAGTTACCTAGTGTTAATTAAATGCGGATGAAATCGCAGGCATCACCTAGTATATAATATGAAGAAACAAAACAAACCAGTGTGTCAATCATTACACAATAAAAAAATTACACCACTAAACTCAATAAAAACCTTTTGTCTTGTAATCTTACACCTTTAAATGAGAAATTTTTTGCATAATCCTACTAATAATTATAAACGCGAAAGTTTGTAAGGATTTTTGGATGTATGTTTGTTACTCTTTCACGCTGAAACAGCTTAACGGATCTGGATGAAATTTGGCACAGATGTAGATTATAGGCTGGAAGAACACATAAGCTACATTTTATCCCGGAAAAATGTACGGTTCAAGCGGGATACATTTATTTTTGTTTTTCAAGGTACCACGCGGGCGAAGCCGTGGGCGGAAGCTAGTATGTATATAACTATCTGAATCTTGGAAACGGCTCCAACGATTTTCAAAAGGTTTCGGGGGTGATAAATCGATTTAGCTAGGTTTCATTTTTAGAAAACGTCGTTTACCTTAAAAACCTTACCTTACCTTTAAAGGTACTTTTCTTCTTCATATTCTTATTGTTCCTGCCCTTTTCCCACGGTATGTGGGGTCAGCACAACACGTAACTAAATTAAAGGTACTCTAATAATAACAAAACAAAGAAACCCCAAAAAAGCAAACATCTCAACTCCAATCTTCGCAGCCCAATTAAAACATTTATTCAAAGCACAATTTGCAAATCCAGTAACAATTAGTGGTGCGGATCAGATCGCGCCGGGGCGGGTACTCCGGGGCTTAGCGCGGATGCTGACGACATAACTCCATTACATGGCTGGACGGAGACACCTGCAGCTTCCCAGCCCCTGGCCTGAGACAGTTTTGGTAATTGTCTTGTGATTTGCTCATACGTCATAAAGAGCGCTGTAGGTCTACCATGAGTTTTCACAATCTACACACGCTAGCGACTGTAGTTGAAAAAATGTATGAAAACTTGCCTACAGCGCCTCTAGCGGATAGTTGGGTACTAAAACGTCACGTAGCTAACTATCACATGTGACGTATCACAGCGTACTACAGCGACTGTAGTTTGCGCTCATAATTTGCTTACAATTTGGTACCATGAGTAACAATTTTGACAAATGTCATAGTAACGTAGGTATTATTACTACTGTAGTAACGTCAGCTAATCTAAATGTGACAACTCATGGTAGACCTACTGGTGGTGTAGTGGTAGCATCCCTCACGATCCGAAGGTCATGGGTCCAAACCTGTAGCCTCACCACGAATTCATAATACATTGTTATTTCGTACCATGACCAATGCAAATTGTATTGAAGTAGTGTTACTTTTTCCGGGATTAAAAGTAAACTATGCGCTATTCCAGACTATAATCTGTGTCACATTTCATCCAGATCCGTTCAGCTGTTTCAGTGTGAAAGAGTAACAAAAATATTTATTCATCCAAACATCCATACATTCTTACAAACTTACGGTTTGTTCACACATACATCCGTCATTGATGAATCATTAATTTGAAGGATAAATTCTCATTTTTGGGTCGTATAGGTACGTGATTTTTTCTTCGGTAGATATAACGATTCGCAAATGACGGATGTATGTGTGAACATGCCCATGCATTTATAATATTTGTAGGAAGAAGGATTAACTAATTATCATGGCGTGCGACAATTTCGTCCGATTCGTTTGAATGTGCAGTCCAATATAGAGATAAAACTGTAACAGAGACTGCATAGCCATAGTTAAACCAGCAGTGACGGTTAATCCGGTAAATACGGACGGATTAAAAGTCCACGGTTAATTTAACCGTACGGAACAGCTTATTTTAATTCCGGTAATTAATGTTCGATTGTTTTGTTGTTCGACTTTAATTTGCTGTTGGTTACATTATTTAATGCTGTTTTATTTTGTAGCCAGTTGACTCGACTGATGTTGCTCTGTTAAAATTTCATTGAATACTAGCTGAGCCGACAGACATTGTCCTGCCTAAAAACCTTCTCCTAACAATAACAAACACAACAAAAAAAGAATTAACAAAATCGGTCAAGCCGTTCACGCGTGATGCCGTGACTAAGGGAAAAAGGGATTCAATTTTATCTAATAGAAGGTAGGCAATCAAAAATCAGTAACGAATTAAAAAAAAAATATGCTCTAAACTCGGTTGTAAAAATAAAATTTAAATACTTTTTACGAATTTTCAGACGCAGATCTTGAAGTTTTCCTCGCCAACATATTTTCGGAATGTCAAAATAAACTCAGTTGCAAGTCTCAAGAGGGTCAGGTAATTGGTAGGAAAATCGCCAAGTCTCTACAGATGTAGCCTTATTCGAAGAACTCTGCGAGTGGAAAGAAATGTAAATGTTATGAAACGAAATTAGGTAAAATTATAAAATAATTGAGTTTAAATAACTCCTATTTATAGGTTAATAACCTATACATTTAAAAGAATAATAAAAATGTAAGGTTTCATTACTATTTAGTATTTTGAATTAGAATAATTGTGCTATTTGTTCTTCATTTTTGTGCTATTTTGTTGTGTTATGATAAAATTTTACTTACCTGATTTGTCTGAAATAGAAATTGCTGTTAATTACAAGCAAATTCGGAATAAGTATTTATCATAGTAATTTCAATAATTCAGCATGACTTTACGGAAACCGAATAATATTTAAAAGTTAAAATTTTCTTCGAAAAGGCTTTTTATGGCATGCAAAGGTTTTTTTGCTAGTATATCATTAATGGGCACATTTTAATGGCCAGTTTTGGCAAGAACCTACTTATCAATTGCAATGTAATATGCGAATCCAGAGTATTCACTTATTTCGTACTAGGTATGTAAGTATTTTCACTCGTTGGTCAAGCCTATTCCATCTAAAACCAGTTTAGTCTTATTACAATACATGTAATTCTTTATGGTAATAAAATAAACTTTATTGCTATTGTTATTAGATGCAAAGGATGCTTTAGTGACTGCGTAGGTAGGTACTTACTAGGTACTATTAGAACAAAAGTCGTCGATCTAAATCATCGCGCCACAATTGCCGAAACAATGTTTCCACACGCTCAAATTACATTTCCAATTCATGAACGAACTTATCCAAGTTTCCCCCTTCTCCCCCCACTTTGCACCTTTCCTTTTTCTATGAATATTTTTTGGAGGGACTTGTTGACTTAATTTTATATCGGTTTCCTTTATTTTAATGCTGGAGGGTTATTTTCAGGGTCCCTACCGTGCCACATGAGAACGTAGGCGGACCGTTTTACGATCGATATACAGGGTGTCCCAAAAAGTAGTGTCAAGCGAAAGTCCAGAGATAGAACACCCCTTGGGGTACCCGAATCACCCCCATGTATGTTCCGCGATTTTCGATACTTTTCGAGTTATTAATTTTTTTTCGAATTTTTGAAAATTTACGACTTGCACAACTTAAAACATTCTTACAAAAAAAGTAGAAAACTTTCTTGAGATTTTTTTTTGCTACTGAATTGTTATGAGTTGTTCTTTTATGCATAAAATAATCAGCTACGTGACTTTGATGAAAACTATGAAAATGTTGGTGTAAAGTTAAATAATTACATTCGGTGAATTATGACTAAAATTTTCAACTTCAAATTAAAAATCTTAACAAGTGATTTCATGGTTCCAAAATAAATCTAAAGAATTTTCCAAACTTTCAGCTTTCATAATCATTAAAAAAAAGTAGTACTTAATAGGCTACTTTGGCTAAAATCGGCCTTCAAAGACGGTGAGGTGGAAAATTCTTAAAATTAGCTACCTGATTAAAAAATAGATTTTGGCCATTTTATCATTCCTAAGCTTAATTAGTTTGTGAACTAACCAAAACTGACTGCAGGAAAGTAAGATTTCATTAATATTTGAAGGTTTTATTTATTTAGTTTAGCTTAATTTATGAAATAAAACAACAAGTAAAATTTATTATTTTTTTACAAAAAGTTTTCAAAATGTCAACCTTCTAGGTCGGTACAAATTCTACATCGTCTTAAAAAGGTTTCCTTAAATCGTATGAAAGCTATTTTAAGTTCCTTAATTTTTTCTTCGGCCTTTCTCAATTTTGTTCTTAATTCGGCCATATTGCTATTTCTTTGGCATAAACTAATTCTTTGTAGTCAGTTTTGGTTAGTTAACAAACAAATTAAGCTTAGGAATGATAAAATGGCCAAAATCTATTTTTTAATCAGGTTGCTAATTTTAAGAATTTTCCACCTCACCGTCTTTGAAGGTCGATTTTAGCAAAAGTAGCCTATTAAGTACGACTTTTGTTCAATGATTATGAAAGCTGAGAGTCTGGAGAATTCTTTAGACTTATTTAGGAACCATGAAATCACTTTTTAAGATTTTTAATTTGAAGTTGAAAATTTTAGTCATAATTCACCGAATGTAATTATTTGACTTTACACCAACATTTTCTTAGTTTTCATCAAAGTCACGTAGCTGATTATTTTATGCATAAAAGAACAACTCATACCAATTCAGTAGCAAAAAAAAAATCTCAAGAAAGTTTTCTACTGTTCTTGTAAGAATGTTTTAAGTTGTTCAAGTCGTAAATTTTCAAAAATTCGGAAAAAAATTAATAACTCGAAAACTATAGAAAATCGCGGAACATACATGGGGGTGATTCGGGTACCCCAAGGGGTGTTCTATCTCTGGACTTTCGCTTGACACTACTTTTTGGGACACCCTGTATATCTCAGTAGCAAAACGTTAAGAATATTATGTATTTGCTTGTGACGCAATGGTCTGACGAATGTGGAATCTGGCGGATGTGTCCTAAATCGACTTAACCACGGTTAGAATACTCGTAGAAGGATTTTAATGAATTTATTTTGGAAAATATTATGCTACATTTAAGACATTTAATTGGTTGAACATGATTTTGTCCATTTATATTTATCTGGATTTTCAAACGGTTTTTCTCCGCTTATATTTGACAGGATTTCTGAGTATTATTTGATTACGAGAATTATTTCTGAATCTATGGTGACATGCGTGTGAAAGCACAGACAGAAGTTAGAGGTAAACTAGTATTTATTACAAAAATAAAAAACCCGACTGAACGTAACTGAAAATAGATTATTACAGCCGCCATTTCTAATTAAAAAAAAATATATTCAAAAAATTGTATTATCTGTGTCTCTCTTGTGATTTAGACGAATTCAAAGACAAGTCTTGTAAAAATCCGTCCAGCCATTTGGGCTATAGTGACCGTATAGTGACAGCCAAAAGAACTCGCATACATACTACACCTTAAACTGCGTAATGCGCACAGATAATACAGGAACTAAGCCTAGTTAGATCCCATAGATGTCCTTAATTGCCATATTTCTAAGTAAAAATGAATCGCGCTATCATCAGCGCATCGATTATGATCCCATCAAGTAAAGTGAGAAGTAAGTTTTAAGTTTAGACGCAGATAGGTTCAGTTAATAGCTTAACTTCGGAGCTTTGACAAACGACGCTGCCGATAACTTTGTAATGAGAACCAAGTTTTTATAGTAAACTTTAAAACTTAGCAAGTTATCATAATGTACCTAGCTACCTAGCTACTTGTACCTAGTAGTTGAAGTATTCAGATGTTTGTGGGTTTATCCCATGTATTTAAGTAGTTTCTTGGTTTGTAACATTTTGTTTCAATTACCTTTTGAATATTTTTTTAGAGCGCTGGTGGTGTAGTGATAGCACCCCTGCCTCACGATCCGTGGGTCGTGGGTTCAAACCTGGTCGTGCACCAATGAGTTTTTCCATTCGAAAAATTTATGTGCGCAATGCCAGTGCTCTTAAACGGTGAAGGAAAACATCGTGAGGAAACCGGCATACCCTAGAACCAAAAATTCGAAGGTATGTGTCATAGGTTAGTAATCTTATAAGCGGCGATGGGCTTGCAACCTGTCACGTACGGAATACTAACTACTGTGCAAAATGTGGGCATGTACCAAATGTCATGTTTGGACTTGCCTCTGACTACCCCCTTTAGATATCCTCAAAGATCTAAGTATCTAAAGATCTGAGGAGCTATCTACCGAGCCTGGGGATTACAGTCGTGATCATATTTATATTTATTTTATTATTTTTTATATTTTTTTACCTATTTTCTCTTTTTGAAAAGTCAAATTGCTATTTAGAAATTTGGTGTTAATTGAAGCCTTAATTAAAAAAAAATCTAAAATCTATTTTTTAAGTTTGTACCAAAGAAATAATACAGTGTATAATTGATTTATGATAAGATAATCTTTTTATAAAATAAGAACCATGAAAGTCTTTGTTTTCCAAAACTTTGTAAACTCGTTAAAAGTTCCATGCCATTTTGAAACTTAATTTACAATGTAGCGTAAATAAGTTAAGTGAGTTAAGCACCTACTTATTTTATATTCGAAATCAGGTTGTAAGGACTAGCTTATGCCCGCGACTTCGCCCGAGTGGAATAGTTACTTTAGGCAGTATTTTTATTTGTTTGGTTTCTTATTTTGCACTTAACTTTCATCCTTTATTTCATCCCTTTCAAGATTTTTTTGCAATAAAAGGTAGCCTACTATGGAATTTCTCAAGCTGATTTGTAATTGTCAAACGGCTCCAACGATTTTCATGAAATTTTCTATGAAGGGGGTTTCAGGGGCGATAAATCGATCTAGCTAGGTTTTTTTTAGAAAGCATCGTTTTATCCGTGTTTTCAGGCAAGGAAAAACTGCTACTGTTTTACCAACACAGCAACACTAAAGCTAATTGATGATAGATGGCAAACGTCGTAAAAAACAGAGCAAAGCTCGGTCACCCAGGTACTGTATATTTAACAGAGCTGTGAGGCTCGCCAATCTGGGGATACGTCAGAAATTGCGGGAAAATGCTAGTCAACTAAGTATGAAGATTTTATCAAAACGTCTGCACTATAACAGTGATACCATCAGCGATGGCCATACATTTTCATTTGCAGAGCGGAGGGGAACCATACTAAAAATAAACAATGTCTCTAGAATGACCATCCCATTTTGCGATAGCATCAGAAAATATGAGCGGTTCTTATGAAACGTCAGTTTTCACGTAGATCTAGTTGCAATATCGTAAAGATTGAATATACTCGTACTCTACTTTAAAATACACTGAAAAAATGGAAAAACATATTTATATAAGCCTCCACCCTCGGCCTCGACTGCAGGGTACCTGTTTATATAAAATATAGCCTATGTTTCCAGAAAGTTTATTCTACACATTGGTGAAATAATTTCTCAAATCACTTCAGGGGTTTTGGAGCCAATTCAATTCAAACAAACATTTTCAACATCACACAACTTTCTTCTTAACAATATAAGTGTAGAAAACTAAAAATTTAGATACAGTTTAGAAATCCCGCGACTTCGCTCGCGTAATTTTTATTGTCAACTACAACCTTACACGTCGCAGTGTTTAAATTAGAAAATTATTAGTAAAGACTGTTAGAAAACTGTTAGTGAATCAGTAACAGAAATAAATCAGATAAAAACAGAAACTATAAAATACTGAATAAAAAAAATTTCAGGTAGATAGGTGAAAAAAACCTCATCTGTAGGTATATAGAAGATGTTTATGTACGTTCGATAACAAACCACCAAAACACCGAAGCTTCTAGAAACGTCATATAATTCTCACAAATTTGAATTCCCGGTCTGAAGTCATTTTAACAAATAGCCGTGTGGTTTATGTGTCTAGTCACCTTCAGTCTGTCTTCAAGACATCAACATTTAATATAAACAAATAAAACCGTTGAACTTAGAGGAAAGTGTTTAAATATTATAACTCTATTTGCTTTCATAATTAGTGGTGTATCACCGAAAATCTAATTAATATTACGAATTGCGTGTCACGTTTTCACGACTAAATAACTGAATGCATCAAAAATATTTAGTTTGTATCATTGATTTGGCGCAACGTGGGGCCAAAATATAAAGTTACTAAAGGTTTGTATCCTGTAGAATTTGGCGCCCAACGTGGGGCTAAAAATATGGGTACTAAATGTTTGTATTCTAAAAGACATACGTGACTTTTGTAAAAAAAAATATGTAGAGAAAGTCGCAGGCAACAGAAAGAATACCTAAAGCTAAAATGCAACTTTCGTCGTTACAAATTTTGTTTTTTGTTTCTTTCATCCATTCAGCCGCTGACAACTGACTCATACGAACTTAATAGTCTAGTCTAGGTAATAAGCCTAGATTCCTGATTGTTGAATGTTTGGATAGAAAGGCACTCTGAGATTCCCTCCAGCCTCCGCCGCCTCCCCGGAGGTAGCTGTCCGTGATAGATAAGTAGCTCGGAGGAGTCCAACCATTCAATACACTGCAGGACAAACTAAACTACCAATATGCTATTATTATAATAGGTACGTATTTATATGTTTGAAGAATGTAATGAGAGTGAATGAAGCAAAACAAGTATGTCAGGATCGTAGCAAGTGGAGATCCGTGGTCTCTGCTAACCCCGTCGGGAAATAGGAGTGATTTTATGTATGTATGTATGTATATTTTATAGTAAGCTCCACACCAACTCGTAAAAAAACATAGCACACCTGTAAAGATTAAATATATATCCTGGTTTTACTATTTCTGCATATCCAAACACGACTTTATTTCGGACTTAAAAAGCTACACATGTTAATATGTTAATGTTAATTATTCTTTATGAAAAACATAGAAAAATCTTCTTTCGTTGCTGGTTATAAAAATAATTACTTTGGACCAAAGGATAATCTACAATCTATATTTATGTATTAAAAACTCTTTTATTAGGAAAGTACGCAGGTTCAGGGCATCTAAAGCTTTACAGACTTTTAATTAATTTCATGTTGATATATTTAGCCGTTCCTGAGAAATAGGGTACTTACTTAAACAGACGAAAAACAAAGCGATCATAAAAGGATTCTATTTTTTCCTGTCGAGGAATGGAATTCTAGGAATAGTGAAAAAAATATGTATATCTCTTTTGTGAGAGATGAGTATATTTATTTTGTCCTCGAGTGTAAATACCCTGGACGTGTGCTTGATTCTAGGTAATTCTGTTTTTAATTAAAGTTCAAGTCGCCGTGAAAAAGTTCGCGTATGCAAATGAACGGTTCTATCCCGCGGGAAGCCGGGACTCGGGATATTAGCCTTCCGATTCTATTCCCGGAATAGTACAAGGAACTTACTGTTTATTTTTTATATATAAAAATCTGTGCTTCAAAATTTACTCAAATTATCTGCACTAAGTATTACTTACCTTATTAAGTGCACTAAAATAATGCACTTTAATGCTCTATGTGCTATTCTAGACTATAATCGACCTCTGTGGCGCAGCGGGCAAGAGTCCGCCTGCGACGCAAGAGGTTGCGGGTTCGATTCCCGCCTCGGAACAAATTTGTGTACGATCTGCAGAAATTTGTTCCGTTGGTCTGGGTATGTATGTATAATAAAAAATATCTATCTATGTACCTATATCATGTATTAAATATATCAGTTATCTAGTACCCATAACACAAGCTTTGAGTGGCTTACTTTGGGGCTAGATGATGCTGGGTGGATTGTCCAGCATTATTTATTTATTTATTTATTTATTTATTAATCTTTCTCTCTGCCAAATTTCAGTCAGATCCGGTCAGCCGTTTCAGCGTGAAAGAGTAATAAACATACATCCATACATTCTTACAAACTTTCGCGTTTATAATATTAGTAGGATAAGTTTCGCATTTATAATTTTGTATCATGGGATGCTTTTATCCATTGAACGTTCCCCCTATGTGGTCAGTTAGAAAAAACCCATCGACCAAATGAGCAGTGATTGAAAAGAACTTGGCTCTTTGACGGCTCCCACATACTTCTTGGCAAATTGAAGCATTTTGTTTGATTAATTCCTGATTGGAAAGCTTTGATGAAGGTGATGAAGTGATAATAAGATGAGGGAATGTAAAATACATAATCTAGGTAGTGTGTTACGAATTTTACTCTGTAAAATACAAAAAAACGGTGTAAGAATATTTAGTGTTTTTGAAGGACAAGCGAGATTATGGCAGCTGAAGGCCGTTCATTGTGGCACTTGGGAAGACGTAAGACAGTAATAATCCTTAATAATGAAAACGTCGTAAAGAGGTTTTAGATTTGTATCAAGCTAGTTTTTATTGACTAGTTGATCTATCTATAGATCACTTATTACGGTCCTTAGATAAGAACTCGTAGCTCAAAATTTATTTTATTAAGAAACTAGCTTCTGCACGCGGCGTCGCCCGCGAAGTACCTACATAAAATATAGCCTATGTTCATCCTGAAAGTTCATTCTACACTTTGGTGAAAGAATTTTTCAAATCGGTTCAGTAGTTTCGGAGCCTATTCATTTCAAACAAACAAACAAACAAACAAACAAACAATCAAAGTTTTCCTCTTTATAATATTAGTATAGATAATGGTATATCATCTGTACATTTCTGTTAATAAAGTAATGCTAGTTCTAAGCTATGTCAGTAGCAGTGGTTGATACCTACAGTTCGCGGAGCGTTGAACACAATGTGCTAGTCAAAGTTAAAGCCCTGTGCAGTGCTGTATAGCAGGTTCACTGCCAGTAGCACACATTTAACAGACTATTTGTAAATATATGGGCACAATAAAGCTTCTGTGTGTTCCAAATTTATTTTCTGTGTAGGTTTAGACCAATTATAGTGGCATAGATTCCTATCTACCTATACATATGTATAATAAAATCATCTATCTTTGCGTTTGTGCACGCTAATCTAATCGCTAATCACAACGGCTGAACCAAATCGAATGCAGTTTTCACTAATGTATTGAGATAAACTTGGATTAAAACTTAGTTTTTGTTTTATTGAGATTGGTTAACAAATAAAAAAGATATGATCATTTTACTTATTCCTCGCGCGCGTTGAACGCTATGCGCAAGAGTAATCTAAGCACTTACGTAAGTAAACAAAGTCGCGGGTAACAGCTCGTATATGAATCTCGAATTTACATCTTAAATCTTAAATCTTCATCTTATCCAGATGGCTTAGCTTTTTGCGGGCCAGTTGAAGATTGTCTCAATCTGAGAACTATCAACTATATGTGTACTATCTCTGACTTATTCAAGTTTTGTGAAGAA
Organism: Cosmorhoe ocellata; assembly: GCA_963675405.1. Lineage (NCBI taxonomy): Eukaryota > Metazoa > Arthropoda > Insecta > Lepidoptera > Geometridae > Cosmorhoe > Cosmorhoe ocellata. Next base: position 11,512,214 of record OY776249.1, on the reverse strand, counting down.
TGCACGCCCAATAGGGCAGAATACATTGTGACATTCTATTACACTAAAACAACTTATGCAACGTATTTCATGCAATAAATAAATTTAATTTGATTTGATTTGAATGCAATTTAATTTGATCCTTTTGGTTGGAGGTGTCTCGTGACTCGTGTCACGTTCGGCCACTTGTCCCGGCACGCGTATCCGCAACAAAGCCTCTTGCTTGTCTAAACCTACGATAAATCCTTTGGTGTCCGGTGCAGCATTAGAACCCCCTGAACCTTAACCTTCAACTAAATAAGCGAAAACCAGCCGTATCACCATGCGTTTGAGTCCACTAAGCCCATATGGGTCACTCAAAACTAATAATCGATCTCCAGTCACGCAGAAATCTACCATATTGCGATGCGCTAAAACCTTTACTACTCGCACGAGTTAAATTGCAGGACGAGGTTTGCAAAGATATCTTGGTACGTGGCACGTGAAAATAAGCCTTTTGTGTAAGTGATAAGGTTGTGTTTGGGTGTAAAATGGTTGGGTATTGCGTATGTCATGTTCCCGATGGTAGACGCAACGTCTTGTTTGTCTACTCCACGTCGGCTTACTGCAAATCTTATAAAAATGTTGCCATTTCTCAACATACAAGAAACTAAAGGTAAAATAGAAGGTAATAATAAAATGTTCAACATTCGAATATTCTGGCTAGACGAGGAATAAAATGGCGGTGTAGCGTATCTCTGTATTGATATGGAGTGGAACACCACAGCTCAGTTCTTACCTAAAAAATAAATAAATGAAAAAATTATAAAAATTAAACTATAGAAAGGTGATCTCAGGGAGGTGGACAGTGGATAATAATTGAAAAAAACTCGCTAAAAAGCTCTTTTTGGCAGTACTAATATGACAACTCAGCCGCAAAATCTCATCTATTTGTGTCCAAATTAGATTTCAAATCCTTACATCCCTAAAAGTTATTGTTTGATGGGAAAAACCAATAGGGAAACACAATTATCGAGCTGTAATCAGAGGGAGCCGAACTGACAATAACGTTAATACGAATTACCAATGCAAATAGTTGACCGAACGGCCTACCTAAGAACAAAGAGTTGTGTATAGAAGAGCCATAAAGAAAAATGCCTGTATGTTTTTTTTGCCTAAGTAACTGTGAATATAATATAGACTCTAGGTATGTAAATGTTTAGAATAATGGCCTCTAAGCACTTGAAATAATTCATACTTTGGTTTTCTTTATAAAGTTTATTTGAATTCAGATTTGGAACCTTTTTTAATAACCTATTCGTTGTACGAATATGGGGCTGAATTTGGAACCTTGGTATAGTTTTTTATGTTACATGGTTTCACTTTCTAGACCGACAATATTTTTTTAATTGTTTCTGAAACGGTAAAAAGTGTAATCGTTCTGGGACCTTATTTATTTAAAACAAACAATTTTGTTTATCTCGTAAATATTAGTTAATTTTAAATGTACTCTTCGTGAAATAACTTATTATCAACCATTCTTTTAAGGCTCCATTTTCATGCTATCAGCTTGAAAGACTAGAATTTGAAGCTCACACCTCGTAAATCCATTTGTCGATTATGATTATTTATTTTGTCATTAATTGCCCCGAACGGCCTTTTGCGGGCAAGTTGACAATTAACATAATCTTCTGTCTTTTAATCAGATAATTATTTGAAAAATTTACACTGTCCATCTATGCTACTTTATCTGCGTCGGACTCTCAAAGCGGACAGTTGTCCGGCTTTTGATTGCCGCTTGCCCTTTCAATAACTACCCTTATCGCGCGCGTCCAAGTGTTGATGTTAAATGTCAATATTTGACTGCTTATGCATTTGTTTAGGAGTTGTAAGGAATTGTTTGTTGGGTTAAAGTAGGCGCAGACCGAGCGAGGCGCAGTATTATGGATTGGGAGCACTATATCAGTCAAAATGTACCCTTCCGTTATTGTTACAAATTCTTTATATTTTTTCGTGGTCCCAGGATTTTGTCAGGAAGATATCGCTTTCAAGCGAGGCCGCCTGTTATTGTATCACTGTAGGTGATAGCATTTTTTTTTTGTTTTATTTTATATGGAGTCAGTGAACGGATATGGGGTACATTAAAAAATATATTAGACTCTATCCTTTTCATTATCACCGGCATACCTATGCTAGTACTCGTATATTGTGGTTTGAGATATTTATTTTTCTCTTAGTACAAATTCACTTATAGAGAAACTATAACTAAGTAATGTAAGCAGGCCTTTCAGCTTTCTAAATATAGGTACATAGTAAAACTAAATTAAATAGTGTTACAATAGTTAGGTCCATAGTTATAATATTATATTATTATTGTATAGTTATATAATATTGGTTTGGTTATTTTTGTTTTCACCGCATAACTCTTAGGACAAATATTTTTTTTTAAATTAAATTTTGCCAATTGATTTCGGTCTGGAACGGTATAATACGCAATTACCTTTAGTTGATGAATTTGAGATCAGTGAAACTGTGATCTATCAACCGGCATCACCCGAAGTGACATTAACGATGTAGCTTTGACTGATGAGATTGATTGCAAATCAATCTTTTGAAACATTTTTGTACCTTGACGACTGGAACAGAATGAACGACATATGAGTCACCGGCTAAGGTTAGGGGTGCTGGTTCAGTTCCCATTGCGAGACTCATAGACATTAATATTTTCTCAAATAACAACAGTGATGTAAGTAAATTATTTAACTCATAACTCATTTTACTGGTTTTTTTTAATAGTGGGTCCTACTTGTAGATCGTACAGATAGATTCGACCAAACTATTTTAACCCCAGAATAAATCGTATTATCGAAGATTAAACTGACATTTTTACTTGCATTTCATAATACATTATTCTAAAATTATAACAGACTTTGGTCAAATCTAACAAAACATTTTATAAGTATAAATACACAAAAACTATATAAGTATCATATGTCTTTGTTTTTAATACTTTTAAAACTCGGAAATTTTATTCTGCCCGGAAATTGTATTCTGTAAAATGTAAAAATACCCCACCACAAGTTAAATTTAAATAATAAAACATAATTATGTTAACAGCGAAAATAACCATTAAATCACTGATAATGTAACATTAATTAGTGTGCTTTTAATATCACATTGAGAGGCCTGGTTTTCAGCTTTTACGTAGCTTTGTTGTGGCCGCTCAAATAATGGGCAATTTAATAACGAGAACAGGAAGTAAGTTATTTATTGAAGTCATCGTATTATGAGCTTATATTGTACCTAAGTAGGTACAATATAAGGTAATGATTAACTGAGATCAGAAATTTCTACTAGGCCTTAAAAAATGGTTTTTGCGACTTATTGTAAACGTTATTATTAATATTAAACGGGTATTGATCGTTTTTATTAATTTTTATAGGTACATGAGCACGACTGTAATCCCTAGGCTCGGTAGATATCTCCTCAGATCTCTACTTACTAAGATCTTTAATAAAAAAAGGTAGCGACCATAAATTATGTTTGGCATGCTCACATTTTGCACAGTAGTTAGTATGCCGTACATGACAGGTTGCAAGCCCATCGCCGCTTATAAAAATACTAAATGACATACACCTTCGAATTTTCACTTCTAGGGTATGCCGGTTTCCTCACGATGTTTTCCTTCACCGTTTTAGGTTTATAATAATTTAGGTAAAACTAAGTACCTATGTACTCGCTTACCGTCAAAAATAGCACTAACTCCCTATTTACCTTAGTTTCAGCTCTTCCAACAGCCCCTAATGAACCAACTTGGCAAGCGATGCTTCTGCAATTTTTGGTTTCCGTCAAGTACGTGATAAGCTTTAGAATCGTTGGAACCGTGTCGTTCTTAGCACAGGAAATAAACAACTGTTTACAATCCAACTGTAGAGTAACAAAGAATCAAGTGGACCTCTTGGGATTCATGGAAATAAGGGGAGTTTCAACAACTTAAAAACAAAGATAAATCCTTATTTGCTTTTGTGTCGAAATTATTACCCGTCATCTTTGTGTAGCATTCATTATTATATAATCACTAGCAACTGCCCGCGGCTTCGCTCATAGCAGCCTATGTGTTAGTTCAAGTCATAAACTACGCGTATATCTAGTTTCATCTAGATCCCAGCGTGATTGAGTTACAAACATACATCACACAAACTTTCGCATTTATAATATTAGTAGAATTAAAGACATTTTTTACACAATATTCGCTATAAAATATGGCCTACTAGCCTCCACCACGGCTACGCCCGCGTGGTACCTTGAAAAGCTTAAACAAATCTATCCCACAGAAACCGTACATTTTTCCGGGATAAAAATGTCTATGTGCTATTCCAGACTTTAATCCATATCTGTGCCAAATTTCATTTAGATTCAGCCGTTTCAGCGTGAAAGAGTAACAAACATACATCCATACATTCTCACAACTTTCGCGTTTTATTAGTAGGATGCTTACCGGTTCGGTACCTAGGTGTAGTTGTACACACTTTTACCATTTCATAAGATAATTAAAGGTTGACGATTTCTGTCTGGATAGTACCTCGATGAGACATGCTTGTAAGAAACTAATCAAACGAAATCTGCAAGACCCAGACGAGCAACCAAACGAAATTGCACAAAACTCATCTCACCCGCACGTAAACACAAAGTTCCAACTTTTAGCACAATTGGCATCTATCTGTGCCGCGGGATTTCAAGATGTGACTTTCTGAAAAGTGTTGACCGTCATAGCGATAGAAGTTTAGTAGAGAACACGTTTATTTTGACATTTTTGACACTTGTCATCCTAGATCTAAGAGATGTCTCACAGTTAAATTGTCAAGTCAATTTAAAACAAGGATGGGTGTTTCTTTAATTTTTTTTTATGTATTTACGAAGCACCTATTTACTTTAACTTATATATTCCACACCCCTGTCAAATATATCGGCTTAACTGGAAAAATACATTAAATTACCCAGTAAAACTGAAATTAACACGAGAAAAATATAAAATAGAGCGTTAAAGTTGACAGTCGAATGCATCAGGGCAAAATCTAATGTTTTTCGCTACGGAAGAGAAGACAAAGTGACATTAGTGATGACAAAAACGTCATTTTGTAGAAATCGCTATTGACACAACTTGACTATGACTCTGTGACGTTGACAATACTTATAAATAAATACACTTGACACTGGCAAAATTGTTCTCTAAGAGACAGATGCCATAATTGAAGAAGAAGAAGAAGACTATCACTTTGTCTTCTCAGTCGAGAAAAAGGCGGGTTTACACTAGCCATTTTAACGGTTGTTATATTTTAGTAAAGCAACACTTCATCGACTTGAACTCCTGTAATCAAAGGATAAAGCCTTCTGTAGACGGCAAGTGGCTGCATAAAGGGGAAAATTCACTTACTTCTATGGAGGACGTCGTTTCAAACATTGGATGATCCGCTCCCTCTATGCACGCTGCATTTGATGCAGAACACCTTACCACAAGCTCTTACAAACCACCATGGTTCAGAAACGTTACGTTTCAAGCTCAAAGTAAGAGTACTTCAATACAATTTTTATAGATCATCCTACTAATATTATAAACGCGAAAGTTTGTAAGAATGTGTAATGTCTGGATGTCTGGATGTATTTTTTTTACTCTTTCACGCTGAAACGGCTGAACGGATCTGGATGAAATTTGGCACAGATATAGAAAAATGTAGGGATAGATTTGTTTTTGTTTTTCAAGGTAACACGCGGGCGAAGCCGCTGGTGGAAGCTAGTACTACGATATTATCAAAGTTATTTGATATTACCTGAAGAGGTTGTGGTAAGGCTTGAAATCGTTATACAAAATTAACGGTGGTTAGTAAGATAAGGTCAATATACGAAAGATGCATCTTTCAACGTTGGTTGTCTTCGGTTTTGCCTTACATACGATTGACGTCATTATTCCAGTAGCATTAAGAGTTTCCAAGCATGCGATCAGAGTTCAAACCGGTTTCAAGGTTAAACTTTTAAGTTAGTGATGCAGATCGAATGCACTTTCAGCAACAGGATAGCCACCTTTATATAAAGCCATAGTTGGTTCAGCTCGAATTTACATGGGAATGGCTGATTACAGAGTCGTACCATAGGCGCTGGACCTAGGCGGTCTAGACTCAGGTACCCAACTAGATTTTAACTTGAAACGGCCACGGTTATGGCTCAAATAATAATACATCCTGGCTTAAGCCGGAGTTGGTTTCCAAATGGAAATAGGATTCTGGTTTCCAGATTTGGAAAGTTTTGAAAGGGAATTAAGGTGCATTGTACGACGTTGCAAGAAGTTGAAAGTGTTCACACCTTATGTTCTTACTGAAATGTTTTGCTTAGGTGAGTTTTTGAAAAATTTGACTTACAGTGAAGGTTACTCGGAAGAGATGAATGTCATGTGACGAGGAGAGTGTTAGGTATGAATGTGGATGGATACAGGGGTAGGAGGTAGACCAAACAAAAGATGGATGGACTGTGTGAAAGATGACATGGGTAAGAAAGGAGTGAGTACTGAGATGACGAGTGATAGAGGAAAGTGGAAGAAGATCACTATTGTGCCGACCCCACATAACGTGGGAAAAGGGCAGGAAGATGATGATGACTTACAATGCAACTTATAGTCGAGCTAGGGGTCCGCGCAAGGGCCCATTCAGCCTCTTTGTTTCAAACCTACGCATTTCTTATCATCATTCTCCTGTCCTTATCCCACGCGTGGGGCTGGCACAACATGTTTTCTTCTTCCACTCACAGTCACTATCAGTAGTAAACTCTGAATCTACTCCTCTTACATTCATATCATCCTTCGCACATTTCCTAATCGAAATGTCAAAACGGATACCTACGAGCTTGAGAAAAACTGAGGGCTTGATAATCGTACACCAATTTGTTTTTCTTTTCTAAAAAATTATGTGCGCTATGCCAGTGCTCTAAAAATGTGGGCATGTGCCAAATATCATGTTTCTCTGACGTGTCGTGCATCTTTAGATACATCTAACTAGAGATCTGAGGAGATATCTACCGAGTCTGGGGATTGCAGTCGTGATCATGTTTATAATTTAAAGATCTTATCTTTTCTACCTTAACATTTAGATAAACGTAACTTGGTAAACAAACATACATACATACATATATAAAATCACACCTGTTTCCCGACGGCGTAGGCAGAGATCACGGATCTCCACTTGCTACGATCCTGACACACCTCTTTTGCTTCATTTACTCTCATTACTATGCGCGTCGGTTTAGAGTACTCTTGACCTGGCCCCTATTAAATAAACATTACAAATTGTAAAATACAATTAATTGTAAGCGGCTACAATTCTACAAGTTTCTGTTTCGTAAAAAATTACGATTTATTGGAGGAAAATTTACAAAATTGTAAAATTTTCTAACAATTCTACATATTTGTAGGTTTTATTAAACAACACTTGTCATAAAATTCAACAATATTGTCACTTTTTTACAAATTGTAAAATGTAGACTTATAATGATTATTGAATAGGGGCCTGGCCTTTCTCTAAAACGTCCCCAATTTGATAAACAATTAGCACGTAAACAAACCGCTATTTTCAAACCTTTCCAGACCAGTTCCATATCTCAAAGTTAATGCCTCCATGAAAGCCATAAGACCATGTGAGCCTGTATCTGTTTAGTATTTGTAAGGTGAACTGAAGACAATAAATTAAGAGACATACAAACTTTCCTCAGATAATTACGACACTGGGGTGTCCGTTCACTTGTACTTTCATTATTCTAGATGGCACGTGTCCATTGTCACACGGCTTTTTACTAGTAACGTTGTACTTAATGACACGAGATTTACAAGTGATCCCGCACGTAACTTGTCAAACTAGCATAATTCAAAGTAGTTATTTATGGAGTAGTGCCCATTCGAATGGCGTTGCTTTCATGTTTATCACCTAACTGTCTTGTTTCTTAGGTGAGAACAGTGCTTTAATGATTGTTGCGTAGCGTTTACAGTCACGATTCTAATTACTAGTAGTTTTTGAGATTATAAGCTATTTTATTTTTATAAAACCACATTATTATTATTATTATTATATTATAATGTTTTTTTGAGAAATTACGATGAGGTTGTACCAATGATTTCCACTTTCTGTTTGAATCTACTCATTCGTTTCTTCACGACATCACAATCTTGTTTTTAATGATACGAATAACGATAACGAAAGATGAAAGATAAAAATATTTAATGTTTTTTTATCTTTAATCGGGTTGGTAGGCTCTTTCTTTCGGTTCTGGTGCTTATGCTTGCATAAAATATAAAAAAATAGACCTAACGTTTATTTTAACATGAGCATTTAAATGATGAAAATACCGTCTCGTATTCAACAGTGGAAACGCACAGAAAACTCTCTACATAAAGTCGCACGTGGCGGTAATGACTGTAGCGAACTGTTTGATTTAAACTCGCAACAATTGTGTTTACGAGTACCCCCTACCCCCCCCTTACCGCCCTCCCCCCCACGGGGCAAAGTTCTAATGGATGATCTTTGTCTATTGATAAGATGTTTAAGTAATTGGCGCCAGGGGTCGATTCTGATAATGAAACGGAACGAAAATGCTAAAGTTTGTTTTTGTTTAAAATTGATAAGAACTTTCAGGGTTTGTTATTGTATGTTGCTGCAATATTACAGAGTAGGTAGTACACATGAAACTAATAAGCCAGCTATTCAAATTGTATTTTAGTATAAAACATAAAATATTACCAACTTATTTTATAAAAAAATCAAAAGAAGTTTCCCAGCAAATCAAAATGCCACACCAAAGGCTTACTTACTTAACCCAAATTTTATTCCCCGAAACTCATAAAAAACGCAACTTAACCAAACAAGAGTTCTAAAGAAAACCGACGTTAATAAACTGGCATTTGACAAACAAGTGGAGAACGAAAAGAGAGAGTTGGCAATACTTTGTGAAATATTTTCAATGAAATATGTATTAAATCTGGGAGAAAAGAGATTAAGCTGTGAACCGATATTAGGTACAGCTGTGATTTGGAGCAGTGAAAGATATGCGATAGATATACTGCTGTAAATTGCATCTGATTTAGTTTTGATTTTTTTTTGTTTGTTGTTCGGTGACGCCGCAATCACGCCTAAACTTCTAGACAGATTGGAATGAATTTTAGATTAAGTATATACATACATATTATATACAAGTCTATGATCTGGAATTGGAATAGAATATAGGCTTAGATACGTTTTATCATAGAGATAAATTTAAATAACAGATCACTGCGTTTTATGAAGTTATCGAATAACTAGTTTGACTTTGACTGTTTGACTGAAGTCAAAGTTATTAATTTAGTTCAATTCAATTCAAAATTTTCAAAGTATGTTTATTCAATAAAGTCACAATAATCATTTTTAACCGTCTCACATACTAGGTGAGTCTATGTGCCAATTCCAGTCCTATCCCCAGTCCGAAAAAAACTGACAAGAATCTCGCTTTTTTGTATGATCCTTGGCCATTTTGTTAGGGATACCTAGCAGAGTTGGAGCTGATTCGTCCTAAGCTTTTTTACCATCTAAGTACTCTGATATTCTTAAAGAGTTTTAAGACATTATTTTATGTTAGTTTATAATATCTTATAGCTTAATATTATTAGCATGATAAAGTGTTTCTTCATAGCTACCAGTAGACCACTTCCGTATATTTAGGTGTGCGGGAAGCAAAGAATTTAATCTACAATGAAAGAAACTTGAGGTTCTTTGTGCGTGTCACCTACCGCCGACCCTACTGCTTCCACATGGAACCACGAAGAGTGAAGGATGGAGGAGGCAAATAAAGCCTTTGACGCTGATGAAGCGTTTTCTGCGTACTTTTAATTTTGTCTTACCTTTTTATTTTTGTGGCTTGTCATTGGTGAGAATAGAGTCAAAAATAATGTTAGGTATGAATGTGGATGGATACAGGGGTAGAGTTTGGTCAAAGAAAAGATGGATGGACTGTTTGAAAGTGGACATGGGTAAAAAAGGAGTGAGTATTGAGAAGACGAATGATAGAGAGAAATGGAAGAAGATCATGTTGTTCCGACCCCACATAACGTGGGAATCGGGCAGAAAAAAGAGGCATTCTTAGCATAAGCACCGTAGACATCACTTTTATCTATAGAAGAGAAGACAAAAATTGAGACAACTGATAACACAAGTGACTTTTTTGCTGAATGAAACCACATACTAATGTTACTTGGTCAATTCTTTGTTTAAAAACATTATGCTAAGGGAGGCTACGACGCTGTTTTCCAAATGTATAAATATTATGTTGACTTTTTTACTTTATACTCTCTAAAGCCCATATTAAAAAGCCTTATTCATTTCACGTCGTTCATCCTCGTTCCTTTCCTTACAATTCAATATCATCCCTTTGTTGGTGGTTTTCTCTTTAATAAATGCGGTGGATCCCCAATTCTGGCTCAAATAATATTGTCACCTCGGGCCCACCCCCTAGTTGACTTTCATTGCGCTCCGAGAAAGCTATTTAAATAACTTTTATAGAGATGAATTGAAATTGTGTTTGTGCAATTCGTCTTTCAACTATTTAGCTTGATAAAAAAGCGCTTTTCTTACTCGTCATCAGCCAGGAACATTTCGAATATTTTGGAATATTGTACGTTAGCTAAAGATAAATAATTGTCACGTACAGAATAATGAGTAGGTACAGTGCAAAACGCGAGTACTTATCAAATACATTGCCTCCACATTTAGATATCCTCAAAGATAAGTAACTAGAAATGTAAAGAGTATCTGATGAGTCGATCGAATTGGAGTGACAATCGTGTCATTTTTTAAAAATTAAGATTTTAGCGTGAAGTTAGCAATAAGCTTTTGATATCGTCAAATCATCATCATTCTCCTGCCCTTATCCCACGCGTGGTTTCGGCGCAACATGTTTTCCTTTTCCACTCCTATCATTCGTCTACTCTTACATTCATATCATCTTTCACACAATCAAACCACTTTTTCTTCGGCCTTTCCCTACTTGCGTACCCAGATACACTCGTACCCAAAACTGTTTTGGTGACATGGTTTTCATCCCTCCTCATCACGTGTCCATACCATGCTAATCTAACACTCTTCATCTTTTCAATAACATAATATCAAGAACTCGATATCGTCAAATACAATAGCTAAATTCTGCTTCGGTGAGGCTATGAAATCCAATATAGTTTTATGCTAACCACAGCTATATCTCCCAGTAATTTCGCGATATTCAATTGAAACTTCACCCAACATCTCAACTTAAGCAATTCTTAAGTTAATTAAATTCGCAAGACCAATCAGCAGCCTTAACGCCCGCTTTACGTCGAATATAGTCTTGTTAATAATATGTGCATTTTATCTTCATAACTGACGTTTTATATAATGGGTTTACTTATCAAACTAAGTATTTTTTAAATAAAAACTATGGTATCTTCGAACTAAGTACTTATTTTTTTAGTAAAAATCATGATGTCTTACTTTTCATTTACGCTTTCTGTCATCTCAATACGGTGAGTATTTTTTCCTTTTCGTTTTATAATATTAATCTATCACACATTAAGTAGGTATAAATATGAATATAAAACTTATCAAGTCATTTGCACAAGTGTTGTACTTTTTATGGTCATGTTTATACGGCTGTGTTTCATGCACTAATGCACTAAAACCGCGGCCATAGCCCTCTTCAAAATAATGTGTAGGCATCGAAAACAAATCAAATAGGTCACTTGTCACATAGCAACATAAAATAGATAATAATCTTGTTTGTATCTTGCTTGTTTTTATTAACTGTGGATAAGCTTTTGTTATTTTGTAGAATATTATTTTGTGGCAAATAATTGGATAAGAATACTTTTTACGCTTTGTGAAATATAATACGCATAAATTATTATTTTTTCACTATATAATCTTACTCTTGTGAAATGTGGTGTATTTATGTTAAAACTACAAAATAAAAGGAGGTTGGTCTAAAATAAGATAGGTACAAAATCAGCGTTTATAAAAAAATATATACAAAATTACTTTCGACAGTTTTGTACAACGAATCGTTAAATATTTATAGCATATTAGTAAAAACTAAGTTTTTATTTATCTGAGAAATATACAGATTATCTTACTATAAACGTTATTATATACATACCGTTGAGCTATCTATAGATGGTTAAAATCGATCAATATATAGCAAATTAGTTAAATTTAAGTCTAGGCATTTTATATTTTAGGTTGTATTTTGTAATAAAATGGTTGAATAACTACAACTTTTTCCAAAAAATCGCAGGTAAAGCGTAGAATTAATCCCAATCGATGGTAGATTACCGTGAACCTGGCGTGATTCATTGCACCATTAATCCTCTCCCGGGCCTGAAGAGACATTATCTATCAATTGTTTTACGAAGATTTTTTTACCCATACATTATATCATCAAACAGTGTAGGTAAATTTACCTAAACTCTTAAAATTTAAAGGTAATTGTTATTCAAGGTGACCAGAAAATATTGATTCAATAAAACTTGTCGATTTGTTGTGAACCGTTTCACAAAAATGCATTCAAAACAGAATAAAAAATTAAACCGCCGAAAAAACTGAAAAGCAAAAAATATAAACCATTTCTATCTATTTAACCACAATAACTAAGTTCTTAAACTTATGTAAGTATACCTAAGTAATTTTGAGTCGTGTCAACCACGATACCACGGAGAGAGACCACGGAATTCCACTTGCTATGATCCTGACATACTTTTTTGATTCATTCATTCTAAAAAAAAATATACGCGTATAATTCAGTACCTCCTCCGTTTTTTCCGGTTTTCCTCCGTTTAAAAAAGTGATGAACGATTCTATTTTCATATCATCCCAAGCAATCCATTACTCCTTTAAGCCTAGCTGCCGCACGCGGAGTTTCCCACATATTTGATGCATGCAGATGCGATCTGCTTTAATCTAGATATGGCAGCACGTAACAATATTAATTATTCATTGGATCGGGCGAATATACCAATTTCACGGTTCTTTGCGCGCGAATCGCACGCCGCCACTGCAGCTACACAGGGGGTTAAGTTTTATTTAAATTAATTTGAATAAACGCATTTGCTAAACAGCCTGGTGTAGATTCAATAAATCGGATAAGACGTTTTTCAGATGACTGAAATACGGACAACTACTAAATATTATCAATACATCATTTCCGTTTGCCGTTTGACGGATTATCTTACATAGTGTAAAATATTATGTAATAGACGGTTCGTCTCAATTTGCAGTGTAGTGTATCAGTAAATTTATAGTTAAAACATAATAGAACTGATGAAATATGGCATAATATATAGTATTCATTACTTTTTTTTAAAGGTTTTTTTCATTTTTATGAAATGATTCATTAATCAAATTAATTACAGAAAACCTAGAACATTAAAAAGGCATCCTGTAGGAGAATAACTAAACGTACACGGTAAGCCGAAACCGCGCGATCAAATTTGCCGCGTCAGCGCTCACGCAGTCGTCCCGCGCCCGCCCCGCAGCCGCCCCGCACTCGTCCCGCACACGCCCCGTATGCGCTTTTAAACGACGTAATTATTCCTGTCGGTTATTAGCTGAGATTGATGTGTTGTGCACAACTGATTGAACTATTCAAGCTTTTTTGGATATATTCGTAGCCACGCCAACTCAGCAACCTTTGCCTATGCAGCTTTTAGCATTATTGAAAATGTGTATACTTTTTAATCGTAGAGGTTCGCTTTTTGTTATGAATTTATGAAATAGTTTTGCTACCATCAGAACAAATGAACGATCGTGATCACGACTGTGTAAACCTCAGGCTCGGTAGATATCTCCTCAGATCTATAGTTACCTAGGATACCTAAGGAGGCTAGTCAGAGGCACGTCCAAACATGATATTTGGCACATTCCCACATTTTGTACAGTAGTTAGTATTTCGTACGTGCTGGTTGCAAGTCCATTGACACTTATAAGAATACTAAACTATGGACACACACCTTCGAATTTTTAGTTCTAAGTTAGGCCGGTTTCCTCACCTTTATTATGCCACCAACAAACATTAAATCGTGATTTTTTAATGTTACTTAATACCCTAACTTACCCGTAAAATAATTCAACTTTCGCCAGCGAGCTTCCGAATTAATAATTTCTCGAATTAACCAGTTTCTAAGTTTGAATATGAAAATGCCGGTTAATTTTTGTTCGGTTGACGAATCTCATCTGATTACCCGGATGGGTGGCGGCGGTGGGCGGACTCAGAGAGCTCTACGTGGGGCAAAACTTTATAAAGTTTAGAAAAACGATAAAATTGGGGTAAAAGGATTAACCGCTATTTAATTCTAATCCCGCAATTTTTGTTAATTGTACTTGATCCATATAAATAAATATAATCAAAGCCTGTTTGTGATGTCAAAATGACAGATTTAAATGCATAAAAAATTATATGCGACACATTTAACACAACATTATTTTTATTCTAGTTTTTTTCTCTTTCGTTGGTTGTTCTGGATTTTATATAGAAAAATAATTAGGGATCCGTGCCAAAATCACGGTAAAACTGTGAGGCGCACTTTTTATAAAATATATCGATCAAAATGATCACGACTGAACATAAACCCCAGGCTTGGTTGACATCTCTTTTATCTTTAAGGATACCTGAACGGGGGTAGTCAAAAACACGTTCAAACATTATATTATTGGCACATGACCACATTTTGCAAAGTAGTTACTACTGACAGGTTGCAAGCCCATCGCCGGTACTGCTATCGATTAACAGTATATTGTTTTTGGTTGTGAGATTTATCAATTGACAATTGTTCATGTCTATTTAAAGTAGGGTAACATTTATGGTAAACCATAGTTATATGTCCTGATTACATTCCTGTTAAAGAACGGTGGGAACAAACACCGGCCGTCTTCGTCACTCGCCCGGCTGCTCTCATCCGGATCCCAGATTTGTTTAATTGTCAATTGTGTTTATAATTTTAGTCTTGGGGCGGAATTGCGAATTGTTTCTTGACTTTTGTCTATTGTAGCTATCAATAAATTTGCTGAATAATGCAACTTCAATAGTCACCAATTTTGTTTTTTTTATTTGTATTTTTTTTCCTACAACTTTGATGTATAGTCAAAGATCATAATTAAATCGATCCCATAAAGGGGTAGGTATAATAAAAGCTGAAATATTATGCCAACTATTTGCCCGTAGATACAGAATATTCACAAACGTCTATTTTAACGTTTCGCGATGTTCACCAACCGAATAATTCCCAGAAAGTTTCCAACTGGCAAGCGACTGTTACAATAAATTAGGCGCATAGCCTCAAAACGGCACACCTCCCCTAAAATACAGCGTTTTATTGTGTGCACTATAAAATAATTAAATTTCCATAACGCTGCCTGCTTTACCCTACCCTCCCCTATCTGGTTGTATGAAAATTCATTGCATTGCTTCTTGCCCTGATTAAAACATTATTACATTTCTATATTATAGCTGTAAATTTTCATTTATATCTGAAAATATTCCAACCTACGATCTGAATATTACCTATTACCTACCTCACATTATAAGCTTAGTACCTGGATGACCGAGCTTTGCTCGGGTTTTTTTCTGGTAAATCGTGTTTTTTGGAAAATGAAACCAAGCTAGATCGATTTATCGCCCCCGAAACCCCCTGCATACTAAATTTCATGAAAATCGCTGGAGCCGTTTCCGAGATTCCGATTATATATATACAAGAATTGCTCGTTTAAAGATATAAGATGTACTTACTTTAAAATGCAGTCGGATACTTAAAGCAAGTTGTTCATTCTTTTAAGTATTTCCTAGAAGATTCTAGAAGATACATTTTTAGAATCTTACTGGTGTGATTCATCTGGGACCGTACCAAAAGCTCTTACCATCATGTATCAGAAACTTCAAAAATTCAGGCTTGAAGTATTACTTCAATACATTTTGAATATCATGTGTACGAAATATCAAAGTTATATTACTTTGATACTGCCCGGAGAGCTTGTGGTAAGGCCCCCGATGATGTACCTAAATAAAATAAGTATATCTACAACAACCACGTGGCAAGTTCTAATGAGCACTTGTGGTTTAGTGGTAGTACCAGCCTTCCGATTCTAAGGTTGTGGTTTCAAATCCAGTCGTGCACCGGTTGTTTTTGTTCAAAAAATTCATTCATATTCAAGCGCTATTATAATATTACGCTCAAACGGTGATGGAAAACATCGTGAATAAAATGTCAAGGGCATATAAAGGCGTAATAGGCATAATAAAATAAAATAAAATAAATAATGCTGGACACTATCACACAGCATCATCTAGCCCCAAACTAAGCAGAGCTTGTATTATGGGAACCACATGACTGATAAACTACATAGATATACTTTTTTTTTGTAAATACATACATATTATACATAGAAAACACCCAGACCTGAGACAAATATCTGCAAATAATGCAAACATTTGTCCCACGGCGGGAATCGAACCCGCAACCTTCTGCGTCTCAGGCGGACCTTCGCCCGCTGCGCCACAGAGGCCGTCGAATCCGTCGAATATAATATAATCCTATCACCACACGTTTCTTGCCTGTTCTTCTCGTACTTGTGTTAGGTTGTAATTGGCACATAGATTCAGCTAGCATGTGAGACATTTCAAAGTGATCCTTGTGATTTTATTGAATAAAATATTTTTCTATTTCAATTGCAAAAAAATAAAAAAATTGATCACGACTGTAATCCCCGGGCTCGGTAAATATCTTCTCAGATCTTTAGATAAGTACTTAGATCTTTGAGCATATCTAAATAGGGTAGTCAGAGGCACGTCCAAACATGACATTTGGTACATGCCCACATGCACAGTTAGTATTCCGTACGTGACAAATTGCAAGCCAATTGCCGCTTATAAGAATACTAACCGAACACACACCTTCGAATTTTTGGTTTTAGGGTATGCCGGTTTCCTCACGATGTGTTCCTTTGCCGTTTAACAGCAATGGCATTTAAGAAAAAAAACTAGTGACACTATAAGAAGAAGAAGAAGAAGGCCGTCCATGAGCTCGGCTATACACACGGCTCGAGTTACTCACCGACTTTATAATAAAGCTCTTTCATTGAAGCCCATAAAGTAGTACAGCTGAAATAACTTTGGCACATTCCGTGAAATTGTAGAATTTGCTTTTGCTACGCTCTGTTAAGGTACAGGCTTCTTTAATACCGCCGTCGTTTAGCGGTACACTCAGATTTGTTATGTTCGTACTCTTTCAAAGAGATTAATATTATTTGTATTGAAAAATTATGACGCAGAATGATAATGATAACGATAATTGTATATTTTCCTATTTTCAAAAAAATAATTAAAAAAAACTGACTATAATACGTAATATCACGACTATAATCCCCAGGCTCGGTATTTCCTCAAACCTCTAGTGACTTTGATCTTTGACGATATCTAAAGAGGGTAGTCAGAGGCACGTCCGAACATGAAATTTGGCACATACCCACATTCTGCACGGTAGTTAGTATTCCATACGTGACAGGTTGCAAGCCCATCACCGCTTTTAAGAATACTAACCTATGACATACACCTTCGAATTTTTGGTTCTAGGGTATCTCGGTTTCCTTACGATGGAAAAACTCATTGGTACACGACCAGGTTTGAACCCACGACCTTCGGATCGTGAGGCAGGGGTGCTACCACTACACCAGATTGAAAAAAAAACCAAATGCCACTTTACAAGTTCTCGCTTTACGGTTACTAACGGCCGTCATGTGAAGTCCACCGTTTCTACGGAAGCCAAGGTTTACTCTCGCATAGATTGTATGGCTTCGGAACATCTGTCGTTCCCTTTGTCGGACTGTCGTTTAACGGAACTTTGTTAATGTTTTCGAATAATTAATTTAGAAAATAAGCTTAAACCCAAATGACTGCGAGTTAGCGTTAGAGTTTATCCATGAAGGCTAGATATAGATCTTTAAAAATCTACTAGCAAAAGAACCAAGAAGTCTACTAAATTTATTTGTTTTATTTAGGATGTGCTTCCGCTCGCGGCTTCGCCCGCGAGGTAAATACACTCTACACTCTAAAGAATATGATTACCCTGTAGTTATAGAATACATAGTACATAATACTCTGTACAATATAGCCTATGTTCATACTAAAAGTTAATTCTAAACATAGGTGAACATTTTTTTGAAAACGGATGATTAGTTTCGGAGATTACCTCGTACATACAAACAAACAAAATTGACCTCTTACTTTTATTGATTGAGTGAGTGAAATCTCAGTGTTATGTAGAGTGATTTGGCGTTGAATGTTTGTGTAGGTATATGTTTATCTATACCTATATAACAGCTTAACCTGACTGACTGACTGACTGATTGATCACCGCCGAGCCGAAACCGCTGAAGATAGAAAGCTGAAATTTGGAAGGTGGCTACCTTTTATAACAAAACCACCCACTAAGGCGGGATTTTTGGAAATTCCACCTCTAAGGGGGTGAAAAAGGGTGAATACGTTAGTATGAAACTTTTTAACGCGTGGAGCGATTTTCATGAAACTTTGTTTGTGCACTGTAAATGCAAAATGAATGAACACGTGTTTCAGGATTTTTCAATATAACCTTCAAAAAAGGGTCAAATGTGGGGTCAATGTTTGTATAGGAACTTTTTAACGGGTGGTGCGATTGGTCTGAAATTTCGTTTGTGTGCTGTAAATGCAAAATAAATGAATACGGGTTTCAGGATTTTTCAAAATAACCCTTTAAAAAGGGTAAAATGGGGTGTCAAAGTTAGTATGGGATCTTTTTAACGGGTGATGCGATTGGTCTGAAACTTTGATCGTGTACTGTAAATGCAAAATGAATGGACACCTATTTCAGGATTTTTCAATATAACTCTTAAAAAGGGATCAAATGGGGGGTCAATATTTGTATGGGATTTTTTTAACGGGTGGTGCGATTGGTCTGAAACTTTGTTTTTGTACCTACTGTAAATGCAAAATGAATGAACATGTGTTTCAGGAATTTTACAATATAACCTTCAAAAAGGGGTCAAATGTGGGGTAAATGTATGTATGGGAACTTTTTAACGGGTGGTGCGATTGGTTTGAAACTTTTTTCGTGTACTGTAAATGCAAAATGAATAGACACGTATTTAGGATTTTTCAATATAACTAAAAAAGGGGTAAAATGGGGTGTCAAAGTAGTATGGGATTTTTATGAGTTGCGTGATGTGTTTAAAACTCAGTTTAGATATTTTATGTGAACGAAGTCGCGAGCGGGACAGCTAGTTAGAGCATAACTTAAGAACCGTTTATTAAATCTGCAAGAAACTTGAAAAATCTAGAGATTCTTGTGTGCAGATTTGCTGGAAAGATTAGCTTGATAGATAGGGTTGTAAAGATATTGGGTTCCGAAGTCTAAAAATAAAAATCAATCAATAAAACGGAATTGACTCAACAATGAACTTTGATAACGTAAGCGAGCGTTTTGTCCATTCCATATTGATATATCGCAAACGAAACCAAAAAACCAATGGCCAGGGAGCAGAAAATGTTTTCCGTTCCGCCGGTCGCGCCCTCTCGCGTCCAATGTCGTAAATCACCACGAGTCCATGTTTAGATCACGTGTTGGTGATTTTATACACTGATGCGTTTAGTTCACAACCTTTTGCTGGTGTTTGATTTGTGATGCTGAACTGGAATTCATTAGACTATACATACAAAAATACATAAAATTACGTCTGTTTCCCGACGGGGTAGATAGAGACCAAGGATCTCCACTTACTACGATCCTGATATCTCTTGCTTCATTCACTCGCATTATATTCTTCATTGACTGTCCTTGTAGCTCGGTTGGTATTAGCTCTGCCTTCTGCGCTGTAGGTTGTGGGTTCGATCCTCACCCAGGATAAATATATATAATCTAAAAAAAGAATATATTATAATCTATCAACCATTTGGTTCCCATAGTACAAGCTTTGCTTAGTTTAAGGCTAGATGTGGTCTAAGGAAGAAATGTCCACTAATATTTATTTATTTATATATTATGTGGGTTGGTTTAGGGTTCTCCTTAACACAAGCTCTTTGGGCAATATCAAAGTAATATAACTTTAGTATTTCGTACCATGACATATAAAATATTTGTTTCGACGTGCTTCTGACTACCGCCCTTAAGATATTCTCAAAGATTTAGACATACGGCAGTCTGTCAGGTAAGTTAGGAATCTATGTTACCTATCTATTACACATTTAAAAAAGCTCTATCAAACTGTGGATTACATATAATTATGGTAAGTTTCAATTCAGTCTTGGGATATAATTTTTTGTTCTCACTACAAAAAATCTACTTATCTATTTCAGGTACTGAAAAGGTGATTTTGAGCAATTTCTCTGAGAGCAAAACTTTCAAAAACTCCCAGCTAATTGAAAACATATGATCCTATGATTTATCTATCAGTTATTTTAGATCCGCAGTCCATGTTCGACCAGTCACTAATACTGCAAGTAAATACATTTACACTTTTTCAATAATAAACAAAAGGCCCAGTTAAATAAACCCAGTGTCAAATGATAATACTGATCCGTCACATGCAATGTGTTCAGCGCGTCCCACGGGGTTTATGGGGCTTGCAAACGGGCGGGCGAACTATAAAAAATACCATAAAGTGGAAAAAAACATAAACAAACACCATTACAACTGTAAATCCAAGATTTTTGTAAGTCTTAGATCTCTATAGTTAATTAGTGTATGAATATACAAAATTCCAAGCATATATTTTTAAATTTACGCGATCTGAACACATTATTATTAGTATTAAACGGGTACCGATCTATCGCGTTTTATTAACTATTATTCCCGACGTTTCGACAGGTTTACACACTGTCGTGGTCACGGGATGTAGTCATCAAAATAGGTACTTAAATAAAACGCGATAAATACCCGTATAATACTAATAATAAAATTCCAAGCAACAAATACACTTTGACTTCGACTACTAGATTCTTGAAAAGGCTTGAAGTCTAAGGTACGTAAAGAGATAAGATAATTATCTTATGTCACATGACCATTGAACTACAGGTATAAAAAAGTTTTAACAGTTCAATGATGTAACAGTCTTAGAGAACAAATTGGAGTTACTGCACATTTGCACAGTATGTATTCTGTACGTGAAAAGTTGCAAGCCCGACGACGCTACACAAATAATTAATTACACATCGATAATAATTTGAATACCTATCTAATTTAATAAATCTTTTAGAAAATTTTAAATCGTCTTCAGAAAGGAGGATCTTATGAAAAACGCTCACCCGTTTTACGCGCGTTTTACCCGCGTTTTACCCGCCCGTCTACAAACACCTGACAAAGGAATGCGCATCAAAGGGGTGCGAAATGACACGTGTCACGGCCCCTGATTGGTCACATGGTCACGGGGGAGGGTGCAATTAAATGTAATAAGCGAATAAGCTGATTTAGCGTGTTGGACGTTGTATGGTTTTGAGAATTTTGCTAGTTTAGCGAACGTTTTGATGGTATTTTTCATTGTAGCTTCAATCTCACATGTGTAACGTATGACTTATTCCCACGATACCCAAATGCACTACAAGATAACATATTATCGACTAACATATTATGGTAGATACTAACATATTATGGTAGATAATAATTAGGTATGTTATTACCGTTATTGTTATTCAACTGTTACTTTTTTTAACACTTAATTTAGGTACCAAGACTCCGCTGTCCGTCCGTCCGTCCGTCTGTCACCTCTGTATCTCATGAACCGTGATAGTTAGACAGTTGAAATTTTCACAGAGGATGTATTTCTGTTGCCGCTATAGCAACAAATACTAAATAACAGAATTAAATAAATATTTAAGTAGGCTCCCATACAAAAGACATGTTTTTTTTGCCGTGTTTATAGATAACAGAAACCTTCGTATGTGAGTCCGACTCTCACTCGGACGGTTTTATTTTTAACTAATCAGACTTAGCCACTAACTGATGACCTAAATACTATCGCATCTATCACCCTAGCTTAGCCCTTAAGATAAGCGCTTAACTTATCTCGAAAGCCTATAAAACCTTTTTACGAGTTTAGATGATAAACATGTATTAAACAAGACCTATTTATCTAGAGGTCACGAATTTTATTAGCAGTATCAAAAAGGCTCTCTCAAGGGATTTAGGGCTGCTCCACGGCGACCAGTGAGGTTTCAGCTTTGGGTTTTGGTGCAAACCACGGCCTAAGTGTTTAATACTTATGTATTTATTTCAAATTTTCAACTTTTCAATTGATTAGTATGAAAACTGTTCCTTAAAATTGAAACAAAAAATATGATACTCGGCGTTTCAAGTAAGTAAAGATGATATGAGCAAGAAAGGTGTGAGTACTGAGATGACGGATGATAGAGGGAGATGGAAGAAGAAAACGTGTTGTGCCGACCTCACATAGCGTAGGAAAAGGGCAGAAAAAAGAAGAAGAATGTGAAAGTCATTATAACTATAAAATTACTTAGTATATTTTACTATTTCGAAAGTTTTTTTATTCTGAATGAATTTCTACCATCGGCTTTAGAAAAGTTTCACATGTACCAAGCAACAGTTCAACTAACACTGGTCTGTCTGCGAATAATCAGACATTCCTCACTATTGTCAGCAAGGGTTTATCAATTCCTAAATAAGTTGACCCTCGGCCGAACCTTATTGACGTGTACCCTTCGCTAGCAGAATGAGATGCTTTGATTTTCCGTATCAAGATCTTTGGAAACGTCTAGAAAGAATCCTCGAAGAAACGAACTGATGTTTACGCAGTTGTAAAAGTTTGTATGAGATAAATAAATAATATTGCAATTTAGGTCGTAATATAAGGGTTTAAAGAGGTCTGTTACGTTATTACATTTTTCTATCAATTTGACGTAAGTTTTTTTACGTTACAGGTTATAAAGCATTTGTTTACCTTCCTGGCTATCATCGAAACAAGACTAAAATTATAAATACTTTAGTCCAGAATACTATAAAGATGTGTTTTTTTTTATGATGTGTAAAAAGATAACAATTTGTTTTTATTGTTGTATACATATTTTTTAGGGTTCCATACCCAAAAGGTAAAACGGGACCCCCCTATTACTAAGACTCCGCTATCCGTCCGTCTGTCTGTCTATAACTAGGCTGTATCTCGTGAACCGTGATAGATACACAGTTGAAATTTTCACTGATGATATATTTCTGTTGCCGCTATAACAACAAATACTAAAAAACAGAATAAAATAGGGGGCTCTTATACAACAAACGTGATTTTTTACTCGTTTTTAAACATAATTGTACGGAACCCTTCGTGCGTGAGGCCGACTCGCACTTGGCTGTTTTTTTTGTTCTACAAAGCTTGTAATTATTTAAAAAAGCCTCATTACGAGGACTAAAAGTACCTTTTTAGTAAGTTCTTATATAAAGGCCACCAAATACGTAGTTAAAATTAATACTCGCAATTCATACGCGATAGCTTATGCTCAATCAGCAGGTGAACGGTGAAATAGTTTGGTATAATGCATGCAGGGGGCGTGCGATATGACACGTTTAACACGTAATGTCTGATTGTGACGCAACGGAGGAATTACCAAATGGACGTGCCGCCAATAATGAAGACCAGTCATTATCATCATCATCTTCCTGCCCTCTTCCCACGTTACGTGGGGTCAGCAAACATAATGATCTTCTTCCATTTCTCTCTATCATTCGTCATCCTATTACTTACTCCTGTCTTAGCCATATCATCTTTCACACAGTCCATCCATCTTTTCTTCGGCCTACCTCTACCCCTTCCACATTCATACCTAACACTCTCGTCACATGACATTCTCTCTTCTCATAACATGCCCATATCACGCTAACCTATTACTCCTCATCTATTCTGTCACCGGTGCTACTTTCAGACTTCCTCGGATCACGGAAAATGAAAATTAATTAATTTTTTTTTCAAGTCAAAAGTCAAGTTAAAATCTTTTTATTCAATACTAGACTACGAATGCGTTAGATTACTTTTTAATATTTTGTGACTGGGGCTATAAAATATGTTTACAATAAAGTTTTTCATCATATATCATAGTATAATCTCATCCCATATTCGCTCAGCGAAATGATTAATAAAGATTTTAAAAAATTAAGCCACAGACTGATAGAACTTAAACCTTAATACTGCAAACTTTTACTACAAGAATCCTGCCCCAGCAAGAAGTATCTAAATCCGGATTGTGCTCAAATTTTAATTACCATGTCAATAAACGTGTTTCCCCTTGCAGGATTTAAATTACGTTAGTACACCTCAAAGCGCAGACGTGTCTGTATTTGCTTGTCTCGTCGTCTCATTTGTGCAGTACTTGCGTGCGCGGCTGTACGATTGAAAGAACTTATGAAGATAATTAATTTTGTAAAGATTATTCTACAACTTTATTAGAAACTAGCTGTTATCTGCGAATTCGTACGCGTTAGATTACTTTTATATGTAGCGTCCAGCGCGCGCGGGAAGTAAGTAAAATGATCATATCTTTTTTATTTGTCAACTGATCTCGATGAAACAAACCTAAGTTTTAATCTAAGCTTATCTCAATACATTGGTGAAAATTGCGTTCGTTTTGGTTCAGCCGTTGTAGAGATTAGCTTGCACAAACGCACAGATAAACAGACAAACAGATAAACAGACATTTTTATCAAAAACGGTTGTTTTGAGCTAAGTAGCGTGTCTTCTTTAGGTAGCACTAATTTTTATTTGAAAATATCAATAGTACCTACAGACACGGTTTCCCAACGATTTTGCTAAATGTATAGATATAGATTGAAGTGCAAATCTAATCCAAATCCGAGAAGAATAGCAACTCGTCTCGGTACTAAAGTTTAAACTAAATTAATCCATAATTATACAAGGGTCTTCCCTCTCGGGATACTAGTTCCAGGACACCCTGTATCACTACATATTATAAAAAAAATTCCTCTACCGTGTCTGTCAGTTCGCGATAAACTCAAAAAATACTGCTCTGATTTTCATGTAGTTTTCACCAATGGATAGTGTGGTTATCGAGGAAGGTTTAAGTATAATTTGTCAAGTTTTTAAGTCGCAATAACCGACATCCACGCGGGCGAAGCCGCAGGCATCAGCTAGTTAAGCTATAAACGTCTATTTTACTGTAGAATGACGATCACTATAATTGTAAATTTAGTTTTTTCGAGACAAATTTGCTAAATTTTTGGGCTATGGAACCCTTGGCCGTTCGGTGGAGATTGACTGTTGCGTAATCCTCTAACAATATTGTTAATTTTCATTATCGGACGTGTTGCTCCCCTATGTTTCGATTCCATTAGAGATATCTGGATAATCCCATATTAGTTTTAACGAATCTGCCAATCAAACTACAGAATTGATTTCAATTCTCGAGCGATCGAGATACTGAAATAGATAAAACTGAATATGATTTGGATTTGGAATAATCAACTGCTAACTTTATATTAATTTATAATATTACAGATAGATAGATAAAATAGAGGCCTACGATAATAAGGATTTTTCAAAATACAACCTCGTGTGTTAGTGTGAAGTCTAGCAAGCGAAGTAGTGGGTTTTATTAGTCCTACTAATATTATAAACGCGAAAGTTTGTAAGAATGTATGGATGTATGTTTGATCTGGAAGTAATTCGGCACAGGGACAGAATTTAATCTGGAATAACACATAGGCTATTAATTTAACAAGGTACCTACCACGCGAGCCCAGCCGCGGGCGTGAGCTAGTTTACTATAAAACTAACCGTAAACTAGAAAAGGTATGTCAAGCGAGTTTAGCACGAATTTTAATCAAAACTACACGAGATAGGTTACCTACAAAGTGAAGTATTTTATTCTGTGACAAAAGCCAGCATTCCTGGCCAAACGCATCGCCGAACAAAAATTCCACTTTTCCATCTATCGCCAGTGATAAAAACTAAAAAGCGTTCGAGAGGACGGTCCTACGTCCGCACGATTGCGCCTCGACAATAGCCAATTTGACACTTAAAGTGAGAAATAAAATCTAAAAAAAGTTTCAATTAGGGTTGTCACCGCTGCATTGTGTGCGCGCGGAAACGAGTGTTTAAATTTCCATTAGGCACTTTCAGTTGGGCCAGAGTTGATAATTGGTGTCAACCCTATTGGCTTTTGAAGTCGTTATAATAGAGCTTACCACGAACGCTATTTCTGCGCGGAGACAAAGAGCACTATTCGATCGCTTAGCTCGACTTTGTTACGATTGTGAATGTTTGAATTTGGAAACAATAGCCGATTTGTGAACTTAATCGACCAATATTTTTTTAACTGACTTCAAAAAAGGAGTAGTTTTTATGTTCGCTAGTAGGTATCTATGTTTTTTTATTTATTTATATAGTTACTGATATCTCTGTCATAATATTATGTATTATTTTTTTGTTTCAAAGATTTCTAGTAAAATTATAAAAACCTTATCTTCGTTTGTAATTTACATTGAATTTCATTTACAACATTGAAGTTGGTTTTCTTTTTGCTTTTTAAAAAGTAATTATTATTATTACCTACAATGGCCGTCAGTTATAACTACGAAGACAGCCACAGAACAAATGGGACGTCACGTGTCAAATTAGTAACGGTCGCATTCGTCCATTTTGCTTTTTTAAATTTCGAACGCCGCATGATTGGCGACTGTTATTGAACGCGCGTCCTTCCGACTGGAAACGAATGCATTCGACCAATCACAAACGGTTGATGCAACATTTCAAATTTTTTAATTTTTACACAAGAATGATTATTGATGTTTTCTGATTGACTTACAAAATAATCAAACAACAAAATAAAATGCATGTACCTACAACTTTAATCATCAGAAACGTAGGAACAGCGCAGCGGTAGACTAGATTAGTCATTACTAATGTATAAACATAATCGAGATATCTCGAAACATTTCCATAATCGAATGATCCCATTAGTAGGTATATCTCATTATCGCACACCGCTATTACACTCATTTTAGTGTGTGGTTACTTCGCATTTTTTACACTCATACACAAGTTGGGGCAAACAGGATGTTAGTCGCCTAAAACTTTTAAAAATATTAAGTTTTCCGGTGTAGCAGCGCGCCGCATGGAAAATAAGAAAGTTTGCCTTCTTCAGCAATATTAAAATACTTATGTATTACCTGGCGGGGCGCAAAGATTTTAGTGCGATATGACATTGCTTACCTGTGAATTTTTTTTAGTAGGTACTTATCTAAATACTTTTTTAGTGTGCGAAAGAAGTACTTTAACCTTTCATCACACTGGTTCAAAATTAACTAAGATAAAATAAGAAAAAGAATACTTACTTTTTCTGAAAAAATTCTATAATATTGTTTAAGTATATCAAGTATCTTGAATATAATTTGATGTATTCTTGTTGTTCCCATTCACTCTTCCCACTATGGGTACAACGGGAAATCAAAAAATATTGTAATTTAATTCATTTGATCACATAACCAATATTCTACAGATGTGTTACGTTTAGATATTTTTAGGTAGATATGTACACGTTTGAATGTTTACTCAAAAAGTTTGATTGCTCTACCTTAATTAAATAGATCAATTTATGATTACAGTACAGTATACAATAGTGAATTGATCCAAAAGCATCTCTGAAGCAAAAAACTCCTGAAAAACGTAGGCATATCTACACACTGAGTTTTCTTTGACAGCTAAGCGGCCGTTCAATGTAAGTAATTTAATTCTGTGAGTGGCCACTCGTACGGCGAAGTTTGATAACCTTTTAAATTTAGCCGAGCAGGCAGTATGTTTTTTAATGTTTTATTTATTAACAAAAAAAACAGTTAAACAACCTAGCGGATTACTTAAAAGATAAATAAAAAGTAGGTACTTATTCGTGTGCTGTGAGGTACCTACTGTGATGAAATTATTTGGTTTCAGTGAATATTTTGAATCCTAAATGTACATGGTACAAGTTCTTGAAGGAAAGGAGATAGGACTAGAATTGGCACATAAATTCACCAAGTATTTAAGACGATTCAAAATAATGAAATATTCTGATAAATACTAAATATACAAAATCTTTGCAAGCTTTTTCCTCCCCGTAAGATGTCAAACTCAAGATCTGCGACTCATTTGAACACAATAGCACTACGTGAACCGGCGATAGTCGCCGAATATCCTAAAAGTCCCCTATTTCTCTTGCGTTCCCCAGGTGGTACCCAATTAGTCCCCGCTTCCCCTCACGTGTAACGACCTGTCAAACTTTTTGTACCAACGCTCTTTTGTTGTCGGCTTTGGCTAATAGAGGCGATAGTTACATGATTTGACATTTTTTTTGTAAAAATGCGTACAAATGCCTTTGTATTTAAGTTTTACCTACTTTGAACTGGCCTCACAGCTTAGTTAGTAGCAGCTCTGACTTCTGCGCTGTAGGTTGTGGGTTCGATTCTAACCAGGACAAACATTTGTATGATGTGTATTTAGAAAAAAAAGTACCTATATAATTAACCTATCAGCTATCTGGCTCCCATGAAACAAGCTTTGCTTAGTTTGAGGCTAGATGGCGTTGTGTGTAATGAACATTACAAAAAAACAAAAAAAAAACCTTATTTACTAACAGAATTATACAGATAATACTTTTTAATATAGGTAATATACTTTATCGCAATATTTCTTATGCCAATTTCATCTTTAAGACAAACAAAAACTTTGTTTTAAACATGCCCTAAAAGGAACATCATCATTCTCCTGCCCTTATCCCACGCTAAGTGGGGTCGGCACAACATGTTTTCTTCTTCCATTCACCCCTATCATTCGTCAACTCTGAATCAACTCCTCTTACATTCATATCATCTTTCACACAATCAAATATAACCTTTGGACTTTGTATTGGAAACATATAGATGGATACTATGTCAAGCGTTTGATTATCTTATAGAAATAACCAAATGTGTCTCTATTGATTTAAAAGGTCAATATAAATATTGACTCCGCCATTTCAGTTCCCCCGTACTGATTGGCACCGGACGGGATGGCGGGTGGACTTGGTTCGTTGGTCGCCATTTGTTTGACGATCACATTGACCTTTGCATTACTACAATCTGATTTGTAACAGCTGACTGAAGGTGTTCAAAGGATTGACTGGAACTTTTGAAAGCTGATGTAATTTGATGAAATTGTAAAAAAACTCGTATTATTTATCTGTACAGCTACCAAGTCAAAGTAAAAAGTTTTTTTGTAATCGCCATTTTGTATTTATTCAAATAATACCTATCACGCTTTTTTATTTCATATGCCAAACCAATTTTTATATTTTTCAATTTCAAAATAAGAACAAGCAAAACGCAGTCCGCTCATTCTACTATGTAAGTCAAAAGACACTATACTGTTTACAATCTTGCTTTTACACCTTTTTTAAATTTGTATTGTAAGCAAATTTTTTTAAACCGGCTATTTATATAATGCTGCCGTTATATCACGTCCGTCGCTTTATAAAAAACTGTTTAAAAAATTCAAAAACGGTAAATCTACGTTTTAGATAAGGACTTTGTGTAAAAGTCGCGGCCATAAATTTGGTTCGCGGCTCGCGATACGCGCGAATTAGCGCACAGATAATGAAGGAAGTGAGGAATTTCCTCTAAGACATAGACTTAAGAATCTTTGCCTTTTTTTCGTCGGCATGTGAAATAGTTGAGTCTTTCAATAGTCAATATATTTTTATTCATTAAAATCACAGGGATTTTTTAGACATTTTGAATCGTCTTACATACTAGGTGAGTGTAGGTGCCAATTCCAGTCCTACCCCCAGTCCGAGAAGAACTGACAAGAAACTTTTTTGTATGACCCTTGTTAATGTTGTTAGGGACACCTAGCAGTGTTGGAGCTGATTCGTCCCAAGCTTTTTTGTCTTCTAAGTACTCTGATATGCTATAAGCTTTTCGAGACAGTTTCTATTTAATTAAATTTTAGAATTTCCCAATCGATAAATCAAGCATGTCTACTTAATAAAGCCTTACATATCTTAACTTTTCCGTACTTACGTAAAATAACTTGTTCATATTCGGTTTTTAAATGTATGCAAATGTGTGATCCCAATTGAAACATCCACTATACAGGGTGTTCCCAACACGCAACAACAAATGATTTGTAAATGAAAGTTAGTGTCGGCGGTATTCGCGCCCCTACATTCATGACACAGCTTATTATATCAGCAGCAAGTTCAAAATTTGTAAACTAACATTTGATAAGTATACAATATTATGATGTCAAAGTTTTTGAACGATTACTCATTATAAATAGTCTAGGTTTTGAATCAGTCCAAAGCTTTTTTTAAAGATCATTGACAAAATAAATGTATATTTGTAATTAAAGTAAATCACATGGACCGTTTTGAAATTTTCTTCATTATTGATGAATTTGTGTCAGATTAAACTTAACACGAGTCTGAGAAAAATGGGCGAGAAACTTGTCTGGGTCCTATCGCCAAATTAGTTGAAAAATCTTAACTAGTATTTATTGCAAAATAAATAAATAAAACCCAATTGAACGTAACTGTAAATAGATTTTACATCCGCCGCATTACATTTTTTCACATTTTGTATAGCCTATGTCACTTTTTTGATCCAGACGAATCTAAGACATTTTATTTATCAAAATCAATCCAGCCGTTTTGGGCTCTAGTGACAGCCAAACAACTCTTTAACTCGCAAACATACATACATACATAATAATGCTGGACAATAATAATGCTGGACAATCCACACAGCATCATCTAGCCCCAAAGTAAGCTACTCAAAGCTTGTGTTAAGGGTACTAGATAACTGATATATTTAATACATTATATAGGTACATAGATAGATATATTTTTATTATACATAGAAAACACCCAGACCAACGGAATAAATTTCTGCAGATCGTACACAAATTTGTTCCGGGGCGGGAATCGAACCCGCAACCTCTAGCGCCGCAGACGGACTCTCGCCCGCTGCGCCACTGAGGTCGTCTAATATAACCCCACACACATTAAAGATAGTTGTGCAGATAACAAGGCCAATGCGACCATCAAACTGTTTATATCGTCAATATAACGTAATTATTCGCTTTCTTTCTCCGTTTAGTTTACTGAGTAATAATGTCGTGAGACGCAGACGTAGCGTATCAGCTGTTCTGTTACCCCTGTCGCTACACATGCGCCTTGGGGCATATGCAAATATTGTGTCGCCTCGATTGTCAGACAACTTGGTGATTACGTGCCTACATCCTGTGTGTAAGATTTGGCTTGTTTTGGGTAGTTTCTATTATGAGTTCTCAACGGCAAGGATTTTGAAACTTTTTAATTTTTAAATACTTAGTCATCTAACTCCTGACATCTAGATCTGAAATTTGATTTTGACGATTGATATATTCCATTTGACATTTATTGCAATTTGCTATCTGTACCTATTCTTCTTCTTTGTTTATGGCATCTGTCTTTTTTGAGATCAATTTTGCCAATGTCAAGTAATTATATGTATTAGTAGTAGGTATTGTCACAAAGTCAGAAAAAATTTCAAGTTAATTTTAAACAAAGTTTTGTTCAAAATTCTCGGGATTTCTTCCGATGGATCTAGAAAGGAACTGTTCACCTTAATTCACATATTTTACACACGCGTCAAGAACTCGGGCTTTATTGAAAAAATAACCACAAAAATTACACAATAAAACTCAAAATAAAACGAAAAAAATATAAAAACTATAGCGACAGAGTTGACAGTCGCAGAAAATCCGCAATATGCCATCAGCCGTCAGTTATGTGTCATCTGACATTTGTCATCAATTCTGATTCGTTAAATAAATGTCAAATTTTAATCAGATTCAGATTTTAGTGAGAGCGTTTTCGTACTCGATCAATAAGAGTACTTCCCTTCACTCCATAGCTTTGTTAATTTGCGTACGAAATAATATTTCATTTTCGCGAGAAATTCACCGCAGAGCGTGGCAAGCATTAACTCGAAACTTGATTCAACTAGCAAGAAGCCTGAGTAGGCACTGCTCCTAAGTAAACAGATCAATGTTCCGATCGGCTCCAAATTCTAAGCTGCAAGTAATGCAGGCAAAACTTACAGGAACAAATGCAAGATTATGATAATTTTAAGACGCTTCGACATTCAAATCCTTAAGATTCGGTCCTTGCACAGTATAATGGCTAAGCAGTAGGTGTGGTTGCTAGGGGATATTGGATCCAAGACGTGCTAACTACTATAGAGTTATTTTACAATACATGATCACGACTCTAATCCCCAGGCTCGGTAGATAATCCTCAGATTTTTAGTTATTTAGATCTTTAAGGATATTTAGAGAGAGTAGTCAGAGGCACGTCCAAACATTATATTTGGCACATGCCCACATTTTGCAAAGTAGTTAATATTTCGTACGTGACAAGTTGCAAGCCCATCGCCGCTTACATAAATATAACTTATGACACACACCTTCGTATTTGAACTATAGAGTTTAACATGAAATTTAAGATTTACGTTAGTTAAATGATAGTTTTTATGACTTTCAAAATCTTAATCTAAAACATCGAATCAGTTTCTTCAAAAAAATAAAAATGCAAACCTTGTGTAAAAAAAAATATCAACCTAATATGCATCAGCCAGTACCTATATTATGTTCTGTTTGACGTACAAACTGTGGCCAGAGGAATCTCAGCGTCTGCCGGTTTGGACTAAATCGTCTGGAATTGACAATTTTGTTCAGTTCCAATCGCTTTTAGATTTTCTTTGTGCAGCTCACAGAGTGGATTACAGCGCCTGAAACTTTAAAACAAAACTGTCCTAAATCTACACAATAATTTCATCTTACTCAGAATTTTGACAAATAAACTTTTTAGCTATAATTTTCTAAATTAAATTGTTCACAAGGCTAGTGGGAAAATTGAAACATTTTATTCTTAGTAAAGTTGACAAAATTTCTATGAAACGATCCGAAAAATCCGATAAAAGAAATTCCAGAAATCAAGGAAATTCTCAAAGCTCACGACTAAATTGGTCAATCAAAATCGAGTACATCAGAGAAATCAGCCAATTTACCGATCTATCGGACCAAAAAATCGACTTACCGAGTTCCCTTCGCTAAGGAACTATTTAAAAAACACGACGGTCGAATAGGGCTGGTCGGAAGCCAATCAGGGCAACCCTTCTAATAAGTTTAGTGACGCGAAATAACTGGCCAGTGACACAATCGGACCCTAAGGGACGATTCCGGGGTCAACTGGCCTCGGATTGAAATAAAAAGTTTAAAGGGTGGGTAAATGGCGGGCGAATGTACGCGCTGGGCCGAACGGCTATATGGAAATTATAGTAAACACAGTTTTAGGATACTGTACCCTTTTATAGTTTTAGATGCGGAGCCTAA
This sequence comes from Cosmorhoe ocellata, assembly GCA_963675405.1. Classification (NCBI taxonomy): domain Eukaryota; kingdom Metazoa; phylum Arthropoda; class Insecta; order Lepidoptera; family Geometridae; genus Cosmorhoe; species Cosmorhoe ocellata. Next base: position 11,478,801 of record OY776249.1, on the reverse strand, counting down.
GAGGGTGAGATTTGAATGTTTGTGAATATTCTTCACCTATAAAATAAGCTTTAAATCTGACTTTGTTGATGACTATTTTTCTAAAACCAACCACATCTATACTAATATTATAAAGAGGAAAGTTTTGTATTTTTGTTTGTAACGAATAAACTCAAAAACTACTGGTCCGATTTCAAAAATTATTTCACCGTTAGAATGCTACGTTATCCCTAAGTAACATAGGCATATATTTTATGTAGGTACCTCGCGAGCAAAGCCGCGAACGGAAGCTAGTTAAAAAAAAGGCTTTTTAGATGAAACATAACTTATTACAAGATAATAAGTTCATGCAGAAGAAATGCCTATTTTGTCAAAAGTTTTTTTTTTTATCGAATTTCAAACTAAGACGAAAGCGGTTAAGCAGGTACTCATTGTCTAGGCTTCCACTTTGGCCGTACCTACCTACTTACTATTTCTAATATGACACTTATTTTAAGCAAAAAACCATCTTTAGTTCATTCACTAAACCTCTGTCCATAATATCTTTGCCAGACATTTTCCTAAAGAAAACATTGTCTTTCGAAAAGATAGTCCTTTGAAGTAATCGGTAGTTTTTGTAAGACGGTTCAGTTATCAATTCTGTGCATCGGGAGATGAGTTCCCATAATGATGGCAATACCGAGCCCTCCTACTCACTGTCTCTCTTTCTCATGGTACAAACCATGGGAGGGAAGAGGTTGACATCATCTATCAAGGTAAGTTTTGAGTTTAATGTTAGAATTGTGGTAATAGACTTTTTTTAGGCCTAGAACTTATATTTCTACTCCCTTATTTATTTATAGAGCGTTGGTGGTGTAGTAGTAGCACCCCTGCCTCACGATCCGTAGGTCGTGGGTTCAAACCTGGTCGTGCACCAATGAGTTTTTCCATTCGAAAAATTTATGTGCGCAATGCCAGTGCTCTTAAACGGTGAAGGAAAACATCGTGAGGAAACCGGCATACCCTAGAACCAAAAATTCGAAGGTATGTGTCATAGGTTAGTATTCTTATAAGCGGCGATGGGCTTGCAACCTGTCACGTACGGAATACTAACTACTGTGCAAAATGTGGGCATGTACCAAATGTCATGTTTGGACTTGCCTCTGACTTATAGATATCCTCAAAAGATTTAAGTAACCAAAGATCTGAGGAGATATCTACCGAGCCCGGGGATTTTTTTTATTTTTTTTTATTTTTATTACAAAAATTAGAAAAACCCAACTGAAAGCATTAAGAAAAGCTTATTACAGGCGCCATATTGGCTTTTTTGATATTTTGTATAATGTCACACCTCATTGTCAAAATCTGTGTAGCTGTTTGGGCTTTAGCGACATTCAAAGAAACTGGCATTCATACAAGTATACACCCTAAACATATAAACCATTTTCTTCACAATCGGGTAAATAGGCTGAATGAGTATCTCGCTTCGCTCTTCTAACTTGTACCACACAGAGCCTTAAGACGGTCATTTAGCCGTAATAATCGCCTAGTGTGGAACTGAAGCCGCTCTTCTTTATTATCTGTGCTCACGTGTGATTGGACGGAGATCTGAGGATACGTGCTGCGCCGTACGAACAGACTGAATCTTTTTATATATATTTTTTTAAATCCCCGTCGCTGGAGGGTTGTTATAAGTTTGTTTGTCCGTCTATGTATTATACATTTATGTCTAGAAATAATGAGGCCAGCAGTGGGAATGAAACCACTCAGTCAGCTAAGACATATTTCTTATTACGTTTCAGTATAGGGTTTTGAAAGTGTATCTCAAATATAAGAAAAAAAATATCATCACGATTGTAATCCCCAGGCTCGGATCATTGTGGATATTTAAACAGGGGTAGTTAGAGGCATATCAACATTATATTTGACACATATCCGTATTTTTGCACAGTAGTACGTATCCGTACGTGACAGGTTGCAAGCTCATCGCCGCATAACCCAAAATTTAGAATTTTTGGTTCTAATTTTTGGTTTACACCGGTTTTCTGGTCAAAATCAAAATCAAAATATATTTATTTTCAATGAAATCACAGCAATCATTTTGAAACGTCTTACATACTAGGTGAGTCTAGGTGCCAATTCCAGTCCTATCCCCAGTCCGAGAAGAACTGACAAGAAACTCGCTGGGCCCTAGCGCTTTTTTTGTATTATGTGATGTTTTTCTTCACCGTTTCCATGATTGATTACACTTTATGTCTCCATGTCGGTGCTAAATGCACTCGCAAACTTAGTAATCCAGCTTTGATTGAATTAAACATTAAACATTCGGCGGTGCCTCCATTATGTAAAAGCAATCTAAGTTCCTCAGGTCATATAGCTTGAACTTAAGTAACACTAAGTTATATGTGCAGTTCTGTGATCAGGCATCCGATTGAAGTTCACTCGATACGACTGAGAAAAAGATAATGATACTTTGATATTTTTTGAGTTTGTTACCTTAAATTCTTAACCCGGCGGGGTTTGCAACCTGTTACGGAACGCTAACTACTGGGCAAAATGTGGACTTGTGCGAAATTTCATGTTTGGACGTGCCTCTGACTACCTCTTTAGATAATTATCCTCAAAGATCTAAGTAACTAGAGAGCTGAGGAGATAATATGTATAGGCGACCAAGAAATGGGTTTACCACTTTTGATGACATCTCCCAGTAACATAATTATTCGCTAAGGATTACTATGACAGATTCTGACGTAGCAGTTATTAATCTGTCAAGCGAAAATAGCCCTTGATGTTTTGTACGTGCAAATGATATTCAGCCTTAGAGTGGTAAACCAATTTCTTGGTCGCCTATACCGAGCTTGGGGATTACAGTCGTGATCATGGTAATTTTTTTGTTTCTACAAATGTCACGCGGTGATGTACGTGTCACGGCAAGATGTTTGATTTTAAATGACGCCTGATGACTATCTTTGGGATTTTCTGCGGTGTATTTGCCTGACAACTACGTCGCTCTGGTTTTTATATGTTTTCTCGTGTTATTTTGAGTTTTATTGCGTAATTTTGGTGGTTATTTTGCCAATAAAGCCCGGGTTCTTGACGCGAGTGTAAAGTATGTGAATTAAAGTGAATAGTTCTTTTCAAATTCCATCGGAGGAAATCCCGAAAATTTTCAACAAAACTTGACTATGACTCTGTGACGTTGACAATACTTATAAATAAATACACTTGACACTGGCAAAATTGTTCTCTAAGAGACAGATGCCATAATTGAAGAAGAAGAAGAAGACTATCTTTGAAGGATGAATGCGTGTCAATTAGAAGGATGATTCTACCTTGATTGTCACGTCTGTTTGTTTCGGTACGGAGACACAGTCACGGCAGTTTGCAACAAGTGTGAACGTGTTTTTAAATATTAACATGCAAATAATGATGATGATAGTAAACTAGCCGCATCGAGTGCATTCGGATGGGAGGGCAGCAGTGGATACGGTTTCAGCCGATATTTGTTTTTGCAAAGTTGCTAGTTCTGGAATTTGATTAATTTCGGCTCTAATCCTGTTGAGACGATTGGTGCTGAATCGTCTGAGATTTGTTAGAGTTCATTTTACTTATACTTACTTTAATTTCATGCTAAATAGAGTCCAAACTATAATAGCAGAAATGGATGAAAATGTTACTATTTGACTAAAATCGTGAGATATTTCCAAGCAGTGAGACTAAAGTCGCTAAGTAAAATACTACTTCAAATAAAAAATTGATTCTTCTATATCTATATAAGAGCTTAACCTGACTGACTGACTGACTGACTGACTGATTGATCATCGCCGAGCCGAAACCGCTGAAGATAGAAAGCTGAAATTTGGAAGGTGGCTTCCTTTTATAACAAAACCACCCACTAAGGCGGGATTTTTGGAAATTCCACCTCTAAGAGGGTGAAAAAGGGTGAAAACGTTAGTATGAAACTTTGTAACGCGTGGAGCGATTTTCATGAAACTTTGTTTGTGCACTGTAAATACAAAATGAATGAACACGTGTTTCAGGATTTTTAAATATAACCTTTAAAAAGGGGTAAAATGGGGTATCAAAGTTAGTATAGGAACTTTTTAACGGGTAGTGCGATTGGTCTGAAACTTTGTTTGTGTACTGTAAATGCAAAATGAATGGATACCTGTTTCAGGATTTTTCAATATAACTCTTAAAAAGGGGTCAAATGTCGGGTCAATGTTTGTATGGGAACTATTTAACGGGTGGTGCGATTGGTTTGAAACTTTGTTTGTGTACTGTAAATGCAAAATGAATAGACACGTATTTCAGTATTTTTCAATATAACCTTCAAAAAGGGGTCAAATGTGGGGTCAATGTTTGTGTGGGAACTTTTTAACGGGTAGTGCGATTGGTCTGAAACTTTGTTTGTGTACTGTAAATGCAAAACGAATGGACACGTGTTTCAGGATTTTTCATTATAACCTTCATAAAGGGGTAAAATGGGGTGTCAAAGTTAGTATGGGATTTTTATGAGTTGTGTGATGTGTTTGAAACTCAGTTTAGATACTTTACGCGAACGAAGTTGCTGGCGGGACAGCTAGTATCATATAAATCTAGACACGCGGCAGCGTGTCAAGCCAAGTTCAAGCGAAGCGAACGGGCGATGCGCGCCTAGTGTAATATTACAGGAACCATTTGGGTGATTTTTCACCCCCTCGTAACTCAAAAACTATTTCACATAAACAAGTCAAATTTGGCTCATCTATTGCCACTTGCGAGTAAAATATATACTCCGAATTTCATAAACACACCTCAAACGGTTATTTAGATATTAACGTCCAAAAATGCCTGGTTATGGAAAATTTTATCACTGACTGACCTATAGACGTTAATTATAACCCAGTTCCAGATGACCTAGAACGTTCAAATTTGGCATCCAGGTAGGTAGTGGGGTGGATACAAAGGAAAAAATCTGAAACTTGCAAATTTTTATATTTTTAACGTACTTTTTCAATTAATTGATTCTCCTAGGAACCCTTACTAGCGCCTATAATATAAGAATAGCAATCTAAATAGATGACAGTCGGTCATTATGTGGATTTTAATAGGGTCTTGACGTGTATATAATAACGAGTGGAAGTAGTGTCTTGGATTGGTAAGTAGTACACTCTTACCTAGGTATACAATGTGCCAATAGTTAAGCCGTCTATGCAGATAGGTAAGTATGACTATAGGTATGTATACCTACAATGTGCCAATAGTTTGAGCTGTCTATGCAGGTAGATAGATATGGCTAGATAACTATTCAGGCCTAGATTATAGTGTGTCTCGGCTTGTCGGATAGGTAGTAGGTAGGTATACTTATTCAGTAAGTACTCAAGTACCTACCTACCTGCTTAGTATGTATACCTACAATGTGCCAATAGTTTGAGCCGTTTATGCAGGATTATATATGTGTAATAATATAAGAACAAGTACTTACTTACTAATAAGTTCTGTACAAAAAGTAATGATATCCCATCAAAAACATAAATGTGAAATGAGAGCCAAGTTCAATAAGTAAGTAGGTATGCTTTAGTCGTTGACTTCAGCGACAAAAGAAGTGAGATCCAAACGGGTGCCAAGTACAATGGTCAGTCCTAAAACTTATTTATAACAATATGAAATATTTTTAACAACTTTAAAATATCATTTCATCTCATAATTTAGGATATTATATTGAAGCCTTAGGTCTGACTTGGCTAGTTTTCTTAAGAGTACGAATTATATTAGGTATAGCTTGCACGTTCTTATTTTATTCTTCTAAAAATTTGGCTTGCTGGTAGAAACTAGCGATCGGACATAGTAAGTAAGTAGTTAATAAAAGGAAGGTAATTCGTATAATGATAACTAGCCAAGTTAGACCTTAGGCTTCAATATAATATCCTAAATTATGAGATGAAATGATATTTTAAAGTTGTTAAAAATATTTCATATTGTTATAAATAAGTTTTAGGACTGACCATTGTACTTGGCACCCGTTTGGATCTCACTTCTTTTGTCGCTGAAGTCAACGACTAAAGCATACCTACTTATTGAACTTGGCTCTCATTTCACATTTATGTTTTTGATGGGATAAAAATGAACATGATCACGACTGGTAATCCCCAGGCTCGGTAGATATCTCCTCAGATTTATCTTTTGAGGATATCAGAGGGTATTCAAAGGTACATACGTCCAAACATGATATTTGGCACATGCGCACATTTTGCACAGTAGTTAGTATTCCGTACGTGGCAGGTTGCAAGCCCATCGTCGCTTATAAGAAAACTAACCTAATGACACACACCTTCGAATTTTTGGATCTAGGGTATGCCGGTTTCCTCACGATGCTTTCCTTCACCGTTTAAGAGCACTGGCATTGCGCACAAATATTTTTCGAATGGAAAAACTCATTAGTGCACGACCAGGTTTGAACCCATGACCTTCGGATCGTGAGGCAGGGGTAACACTACACTACCACTACACTACCAGCACTATTAAAAATATAAAAAAATTGATGTAAAATAATTATTTTGTGCCTTGACTCCGGAACCCTAAAAATATTTCTAGTGCTATTTTCAATTATTTCTTGCTTATCTCTATTCAGTAGAAAGTGTATATTACAACACAATATAGGATTAAGTTTTAACACAATGTTTTCGTTAATCTCGCACGAGGGGTGTGTTCGGGCTGTGGGAAGTCGCAGGGTTTTAATTTTTTGGTTTGTAACTGCAACTTTTTTTTGCTGGACAACCTACTAATATTATTTACTAATATATTGATGACCTCAGTGGCGCAGCGGGCGAGAGTCCGCCTGCGACGCAAGAGGTTGCGGGTTCGATACCCGCCGTGGAACAAATTTGTGTACGATCTGCAGAAATTTGTTCCGTTGGTCTGGTGTTTTCTATGTATAATAAAAAATATCTATCTATGTATGTATATAATGTATTAAATATATCAGTTATCTAGTACCCATAACACAAGTTTTGAGTAGCTTACTTTGGGACTAAATGATGCTGTGTGGTTTTCCAGCATTATTTATTATATATTTTTATTTATTTATTTATTTATTTTATTTATAACGCTGAAATGACTGAACGGATCTGGATGAAATTTGGTACAGATATAGATTATAGTATGGAATAGCACAGAGGCTATAATCATAATATAACAAGCTACAACACTACGCGAGCGAAGCCGCGGGCGGAAACTAGTTTGTTTATATACCAGTATTATTTCATATAAAGACTCATTTGTATTATATCACGATTATTCGCATGTATTTACAAAAAAAGAGTATTTAATTAATCTATCAACTGTACGTCGATTCTGTAAAATTCAAACATCAACTCGCATCTCACATCGCTATTCACTCTCACTTCGCCTAAGACGCTTTTTATTTGACACTTTGAATCGGGTTCAAGTGCGAAGCGAGCATCGAAGTGACTTGGGAATTACCGTATAGAATGCCACTTCATATGTCATCTCATACTTTATCTGTCAAAATCTCCCCGTCAATTTAGTTCAACTCGCTGACACGCTCGCAAGAGAGGCGCTAGTGTAAATTCGAATTATCAACCGAGTTTTTAGAATGTCAATCAAGAAAGTCACAGCGGATTCAGATTCGAAGTTTAGAATGAAGTCTTACAGAATCACACGGCTGCTGGTTCCCATAGTACAAGCTTTGTTTAGTTTGGAATTAGATGCGTTGTGTGAACTGTCCACCAATATTTAGGTATTTACCTGTACTTCATTATTTGCAGTAAAAGTACTACCGAAGCAAAATAATCCTCAAAACCGAAGTCAAAAATAAATGTACATTTAACCCGTTAATTGTCCAATCGGATTGGACAAAAACGGCGTGTCTGGACAAACGCGCATAATGAGCACGTCCCGTGTTCATTTGATTTCGAATTACAATCGTTACTCACCGCTTTTTGAATGCTGTGTACTGTGACTTGAATAGCTAAATAACATTGTTAGGCTGAGCGTACACTTTCATAACGGCTGAAACAATCTTCTTTTTCGTTCTGCCCTTTTCCCTCGCTGAGTGTGGTGGGCATAACACGTTTTGAATTTTATTTCTCAAAAGAACAAAGTTCACTTAAATGAGAACGTATAATTATACAATATTCTTAAGCTATCTTAACTTATAATATAGGTATTCTATAGTTGTAATATACTGTAGTTAGCTAGTAGTAGTTTAAGTGTGATGTTTGGTGCCAAATTTTGTTTAACAAATTTTCTTCCCCTTTATCATCCGTCACCTCAGTAGGTACCTACTCACTCTGCTCATATCATGGACCTGTCCTTTCTCTAAAATATCCCCAAATTGCTCGAGGTACGTACACCGAGGTCTTCCCCTTCCAAATGTCCCATTCACACTCTCCTTATGCACCTGTTTCGTCAATCTCTTTTCATCCATCCTTTCTACATAAATAAAATAAATAATAAATAAATATGATCACGACTGTAATCCCCAGGCTCAGGAGATATCTACTCAGATCTCTAGTTATTTGGATCTTTTGAGGATATCTAAAGAGGGTAGTCAGAGGCACGTCCAAACATGACATTTGGTACATGCCCACATTTTGCACAGTAGTTAGTATTCCGTACGTGACAGGTTGCAAGCCCATCGCCGCTTATAAGAATACTAACCTATGACACATACTTTCGAATTTTTGGTTCTAGGGTATGCCGGTTTCTTCACGATGTTTTCCTTCACCGTTTAAGAGCACTGGCATTGCGCACATAAATTTTTCGAATGGAAAAACTCATTGGTGCACGACCAGGTTTGAACCCACGACCTTCGGATCGTGAGGCAGGGGTGCTACCACTACACCACCAGCGCTCTTTCTACATGCCCAAACAATTTCGATACCCTTCTCAATTTTCATTACTACGTCTTCTTTACTCCACAACGTTCTCTTATCACACTGTTCTTTAAAGTTAAAGCACACATTAATGAACAGTTCACTTTTTATACATTGGAGAGGTGTGCGCCGATCCTTACACAAACTTGTTTTCAGCATGTCGCACACGTAACAATTCCGCCGCTTACGGCCGCGATTGAGTTGTTCATTTCAACAGTTTTACAAATTGTTTTTACACTTTTAATCGATTCTCCGCGTTATTGCAGCTCGCCTTTTTGTGTTCGAATTATTTAATTATCGCAAATGCATTTTAACATTTTAACAGCGCATTTTAACACGACTCTGAACAATCAGATCGTAAAGCTTTGCTGAAAAAGAGATTTTTTAGCGTCTACTTAGACAAAATACTCTCTTTTTACACGCTTTACTTGTGTTTGTATATTATCTATCGATCTATGCAACGTAATTTTCATTAAAACTGACCGCATGTGAGACGTTTCAAAGTGATCCTTGTAATTTAATTTAATTATTATGTTGACTTTGACCGTAACCTTGACCTTCACTTTGACTTTGACTTTGTCTTTGACGTTGACTTTGCCCATGAATTTGACTTTTTGAAACAATATGATATGTCAGTTTGCCAATTTTTTGCTTAGTTCAAATAAACAGGCGGCGCGCTAACGAGATGTGGCAATTCAAACAAAATGCCGCTGATTGCGATACCGGCTCATATTCTGTTTGCGGCCGCTAACTAGTTGACTCAGAGTGATGTTGCACTGTGACAGCACAACCGATAATAAACTCTATTACGTAAGCGCTAAGAGCTACATTTCACATATATTTTTTATACCATTTAATTTCAAATTGCGCTTAACTAAACGTTATGTGATAATTCAAAGCTTAAATACTGTAATTTAATTAAACTTTATTCTCGGTTTCGAAATGGCAACATGATACAATAAAAGTAATTGTAATTAACCCTTTACATATCTAGGTACCTTTAGTACAAACTTTGCTTATGCTGGGGCTAGATGGCGTTATGTGAAATCATCATCTAGACACGCGGCAGCGTGTCAAGCCAAGTTCAAGCGAAGCGAACGGGCGATGCGCGCCTAGTGTAATATTACAGGAACCATTTGGGTGATTTTTCACCCCCTCGTAACTCAAAAATTATTTCACATAAACAAGTCAAATTTGGCTCATCTATTGCCACTTGCGAGTAAAATATGTGCACCGAATTTCATAAACACACCTCAAACGGTTATTTAGATATTAACGTCCAAAAATGCCTGGTTATGGAAAATTTTATCACTGACTGACCTATAGACGTTAATTATAACCCAGTTCCAGATGACCTAGAACGTTCAAATTTGGCATCCAGGTAGGTAGTGGGGTGGATACAAAGGAAAAAATCTGAAACTTGCAAATTTTTATATTTTTAACGTACTTTTTCAGTTAATTGATTCTCCTAGGAACCCTTACTAGCGCCTGTAATATAAGAATAGCAATCTAAATAGATGACAGTCGGTCATTATGTGGATTTTAATAGGGTCTTGACGTGAATATAATAACGAGTGGAAGTAGTGTCTTGGATTGGTAAGTAGTACACTCTTACCTAGGTATAGGTACAATGTGCCAATAGTTGAGCCGTCTATGCAGATAGGTAAGTATGACTATAGGTATGTATAACTACAATGTGCCAATAGTTTGAGCAGTCTATGCAGGTAGATAGATATGGCTAGATAACTATTCAGGCCTAGATTATAGTGTGTCTCGGCTTGTCGGATAGGTAGTAGGTAGGTATACTTATTCAGTAAGTACTCAAGTACCTACCTACCTGCTTAGTATGTACCAATACCTACAATGTGCCAATAGTTTGAGCCGTTTATGCAGGATTATATAAGTGTAATATAATAATATAAGAACAAGTACTTACTTACTAATAAGTTCTGTACAAAAAGTAATGATATCCCATCAAAAACATAAATGTGAAATGAGAGCCAAGTTCAATAAGTAAGTAGGTATGCTTTAGTCGTTGACTTCAGCGACAAAAGAAGTGAGATCTAAACGGGTGCCAAGTACAATGGTCAGTCCTAAAACTTATTTATAACAATATTAAATATTATTAACAATTTAAAAATATCATTTCATCTCATAATTTAGGATATTATATTGAAGCCTTAGGTCTGACTTGGCTAGTTTTCTTAAGAGTACGAATTATATTAGGTATAGCTTGCACGTTCTTATTTTATTCTTCTAAAAATTTGGCTTGCTGGTAGAAACTAGCGATCGGACATAGTAGGTAAGTAGTTAATAATAGGAAGGTAATTCGTATAATGATAACTAGCCAAGTTAGACCTTAGGCTTCAATATAATATCCTAAATTATGAGATGAAATTATATTTTAAAGTTGTTAAAAATATTTAATATTGTTATAAATAAGTTTTAGGACTGACCATTGTACTTGGCACCCTTTTAGATCTCACTTCTTTTGTCGCTGAAGTCAACGACTAAAGCATACCTACTTACTTATTGAACTTGGCTCTCATTTCACATTTATGTTTTTGATGGGATTATTCTGTCCTTATCCCACGCGTGGGGTCAGCACATGTTTTCCGCAATTACGTTCAAGTAATATTTTTTTTAAATTTAATTTTGAGAATTCGATTATTAGGTAGTATTTTAGTTTAGCTTTAAGTCCACTGAATTTCAGCTCTGTAGGACATAATGGTTTCGACTCGGCGATGATAAATCAGTTAGTCAGTCAGTTTCTTTTGTAGATATACAATCATCCAGTTCTGAAAGTGTACTTTTAACATAACAATAAAATGTTATGCGCTCCTAACTCATCTTACTAGTAGACCGTGTGCACAATAGATGATAGTTCTAACTTTTGGTTTCATTGACAGTCGGGTAAAAATCACACAACTGCTACGGCGCAGAGCTACGCTTTCGTAGAATCTTAATTATTGTTCTTTTTCTTCTTTATTTAAGGTTTTTGTTTCTTTTGAGATCAATTTTGGCAGTCTCAAGTTTTTTAATTTCATAGTATTGTCACCGTTACTGAGTCATAGTCAAATTCAACGCCATAGAGTCACAGACAAATTGTCAAGTCAATTAAACAAAAATGGCTGTTTTGTTTAAAACTCTCAGGATTTTTTTCGATGGATTTAGTAAAGAACTTTAATTGACATATTTTACACCCGCGTCAAAAACTCGGGCTTTATTGGAAAAATACCATCAAAATTACACAACAAAATTCAAAACGAGAAAAAATACAAAAACAAAAGCGATAAAGTTCACAGTCAAATGCATCAGAATTAAATCGAAATCTAAATTTCAAACAGCCTGTATATCTCGCAGGTACTCCGGCGAGTGGTTGGAAGACAAACACACAACACAGTAACAAGGCTGACGTCTAGCGCAATCCGTTTAATTAATACCGATTAAAACCTCTAGATGGAACAAAACTACATTTTGATATTGATCGTAGAGCTCTGTAAAAAGATTAATTATAAAGTTTTTTTTTCTCTGTCGTAAAATACTTTCATTGATTAACGCACAAAAATTCTCACATAGGTTTAACTATTCACATATTTTACACTTGCGTCAAAAAAACTTGGAACTACGATGTTTTCCTTCGCCGTTTAAGAGCGCTGGCATTGTGCACATAATTCTTCGAATAGAAAACTCATTGGTGTATCAGGATTGAACCCACGACCTTCAGATCATGAGGCAAGTTGCTACCACTACACCATCAGTGCTCACCATTAACACGGCAAGATAAAAACTTCACGCAATAAAATTCAAATTCCTATTCATTTATTCGTAAGCGGTGATTCGATAGACACCTATAGTGTTAGTATTCGGAGCGTGTTCCCGAGAATAAGTGATGACCCGAGGGGCGAATTAGCTACGTACATAACGACCATATCCATATAATACGTAGCTAGGTAAACTGGCCTCACAGCTCAGTTGGTAGTAGCCCTGCTTTCTGCGCTGTAGGTTGTAGGTTCGATCCCTACCTAGGATAAACTTTTGTGAGGTGAACGCAGATGTTTGTTGTGTCTGGGTGTTATTATTGGTATTCTGTGTGTAGTATAATGTGTGTATTTACAAAAAAAAAGCTTTGCATAGTTAGGGGCTTAGATGGCGTTGTGTGAAATGTCCAACAATAGTAGATTAGTAGCCAAGGGTTGTAAGGCATCAATTGCAGCCCGAGATATTTAGGCGCACGAGCGCAGCGAGGGCGCCCATAGTTCGAGGGTGCAATTGATGCTTACACCCGAGCTAACTTCTCTGCTTTACATCTCGATTGTGAGGTAAGTAGAAAAAAACCGGCATTACAAGAATAAAACATTTTAAAGTAAAAATTTTCTATTCCCTCCTTTTTTCATCTTTTTTTTTAATTATTTTTTTCAAGAACGAAATTGAGCTTCGCCGTTCGATATTTAAAATTGATGACTATTATTACTCATACGAAGACAAGGCTGAATAGCGAAGCGACCTCTTTTGTCATTGGGCTGAATGCATGATGTCTATTGCCAGTATGATGGTTACATGTACGCGAACTTTTTGAAAGAGTGAAGTTTTTTTTTAATTACTTACCGCCCTAGGGCTTTTCTAGCTACATTATTACCCTAGAGCGCTAATTGGTCACCTACAAGCCCCATTTGGGGGTAATAAGGACCTACTTACCGAATATGAGAGATGTAAAATTTATTTATTTAGGTACGACGTTTGACTGGGGTAACAGCTCAGTCGGTAACACTGTAGGTTGTGGGTTCAATCTCCATCCAGAACAATTTCTGAGATGTTCTTTGTCTGGGTGTTATTATGGTATTCAGAGCATTGGTGGTCTAGTGGTAGTGTACTTTATAGTCCCTAGATCGTGGGTTTGAATCCAGTCGTGCACCAATTTTTCTGTTTGATAATTTTACCCGTACACTAGTACTCTCAAACGGTGAAGGAAAACATCGTGAGAAAACCGGCATGTCGTAGAACCTAAAAAGCTATTTATAAAAATATATTTTGTCAAGTTTTCGTCAAATCGTAAGTCAATTAGCCCATCAAATTATTCTCAAAGTTTAAACAATTTATATCAGCCCAATGTGATATAGGCTTTTACTCAAAGTACATTGAAAAGAGATAGGGTGATTTAATACATTGATGCGGGATAGAGAAGAGTATATTGTGAAGGCTTCATAGTCAATGCACAAGTAAATGCACTGGCAGCAAGTACAGTCAGCACGGTACGATATTAACATTAAGGTCGACTTTTGTACGGTGCGCAGAGTCAGTAAAACGAAAAACTTTATATTTTTATTTTATTTCAAATAAAAGTTTTTGAATTCATTGTGCAAGCGCTGGTGGTGTAGTGGTAGTACCCCTGCCTCTCGATCCAAGAGTCGTGAGTTCAAACCTGGTCGTGCACCAATGAGTTTTTCGCAATGCCAGTGCTTTTAAACGGTGAAGGATAACATCGTGAGGAAATACCCAAGAACTAATAAATTAGAAGGTGAGTGTCATAATTTAAGTATTCTTATAAGTGGTATGGGCATGTTATGAGATGAGATGAATGTCATGTGACGAGGAGAGTGTTAGATATGAATGTGGATGGATACAAGGGTAGAGGTAGACCAAAGAAAAGATGGATGGACTGTGTGAAAGATGACATGGGTAAGAAAGGAGTGAGTACTGAGATGACGAATGATAGAGGGAAATGGAAGAAGATCACATGTTGTGCCGACCCCACATAACGTGGGAAAAGGGCAGGAAGATGATGATGATGATGATGATGATAAGCGGAGATGGGCTTGCAACCTGTCACGTACGAAATACCAACTATTGTGCAAAATGTTCGGCATATGCCAAATATCATGTTTGAACGTGCTTCTGGCTACCCTCTTTAAATATCCTCAAAGATCTAAGTAACTAGAGATCTTAGGAGATATCTATCAAGCTTGGGGATTACAGTCATGACCATGTAAAAAATATGTTAATGTACAATTATTTACATACGTTTGTTACGTACGGTGAACATACGATAAAAATATAAGGCATTAACTTGTAACATGCAACGTTTGTTTTGCCGACGCTACGCCACACGTGTGGCACAAACGAGCCGGCCTTATAATGAATAGCCGTCGCCCGCCGCCATATTTCAGCGAATTAACAAATGACCTCCTGTCAGTGAGCGCGCGGCACACGATTTTTCTGCGCACCGTACCCGCCGTGATGTAGGTGCGGTCGGCAGTGCACCGTTGGTGCCGGTCCGTTGGCACAATTAATGTTGAGCTTATAGCATAGGCTGAAGCTGACTGTACTGTTGCGACTCTATGGTGTGGAGACTGGAGACTAAACTCGATAGCTATTATTGACGATTAAACAGTGCTACTTAACTTAAAATGTATTATTTTTCTTGTATATGCCAGTGTTTTCTTAAAAAAAAAAATGTTTCTTAATTCTCATCAAAAAAAATCGTGCCAGCTTAAGTTTTTCTAAGCCATGTTTTGATTATAGAGTTACTTCTTCTTCTTCTTTTGATCGTGTGCTCTTTTTCTTGCACTGAATATAGTACCTAAGTATACTTACTTTCATGCACATACATAATTATTATACTTAAATTAGTTACTAAAATCAAGAGAAAGACTGAAAAAACTACAAATCAATTTTCAATAAGGGTAGTTAGTTTAAGCTTTCGAGAACATACTGTATTTATATTTCTTTGTAGACAACTATCTAAAATTACATTAAATTTTAAATTACGACAAGCTATTATTTTAACATGATTGAAATAGTTTTTTTAAGGTTATGGAATAAAAGGCTTTTTTATTTTTATTTTAACCCTTTGACTGATCCTTAGATATTCCTATACTTTGTGTGCCTGTTTATTATTTCTTGTCAACATCATTTCGCCTGCTAATTACATCTCACCTTTTACCATCAATACGTCTCATCGGCGACGTCCGCGCCAGACCAATTACAGATTCCCGACCTAACTCAGCCTTCAATCCTTTCCGAGAAAGCGATGTCACCCAGACCACCAGAGAAGAAAATATAGTTTACTTACTGACGTATCACTTCAAATTGTGTATGACGACCTCAGTGGCGCAGCGGTCAAGAGTCCGCCTGCGAAGCAAGAAGTTGCCGGTTCGATTCCCGCCTCGGAACAAATTTGTGTACGATCTGCAGAAATTTGTTCCGTTGGTCTGGGTGTTTTCTATGTATAATAAAAAATATCTATCTATGTATCTATATCATGTATCAGTTATCTAGTACCCATAACACAAGCTTTGAGTAGCTTACTTTGGGGCTAGATGATGCTGTGTGGATTGTCCAGCATTATTTATTTACATCTTGAAGCAAAAAAAAGAAATCTACACTGACCGACCTAACGGCTAAGTTGGTAGTAGCTCTGCCTGCTGCACTGTAGATTGTAGGTTCGATCCTGCCCAAGATAAATATCTGTGTAATGAACGCTTTGTTCTATGTCTGGGTGTGATTATCTATTCTATGAATGTGTTAACAAAAAAATATGTATAATTAATCTATCAACCGAGGACCGAGACGAGTTTCTTGCCAGTTTTTCTCGTACTTGGGTTAGGTTGGAATTGGCACATAGATTCATCTAGCATGTAAGATGTTCAAAGTGATCCTTGTGATTTTACTGAATAAATGGTTTTCAATTTCAATTTCAAACATTTGGTTCTCATAGTACAATCTTTGCTTAGTTTGGGGCTATGTAGCGTTGTGTGAAATATCCACCAATATTTATTTATTTATTGGTTGTGGTAGACATCTTCTCGGAATAATAGTTACTTCAATCGTTTGAGGTTATTTCAAGGAGGGTAGTCAGTGGCACCCTTAGGATTTTTAAAACAAAGAAAAAATATATTATAGTCACAATTGTAATACCCAGGCTCGGTAAATATCTCCTAAGATCCCTAATCGTTAATCACACATCATTGTTGTTACATATTTATCTAGCTGTTAGTTTTCCTAAAATTGTAAAATAAAAAAATAATAAAACATTTAAAGAGGATAGTAGAAAAGAGGAAGAAGCACGTCCGAATATTACATTTGGCACATGCCCACATTTTGCACAGTAGTTAGTATTCCGTATTCCGTTGCAAGCCCATCGCCGCTTATAAGAATACTAACCTAATACACACACCTTAATAAATAAATAAAAAAGAATTAAAAAAACGACCTCATATAAATAAAAAAAAAATCCGTGACATAAATAAGTGGCGTGACTTGAACTAACAAAGGGTGACACTTTAGTAACTATATTATATCAATGCATTTAATTTTGTAGCAAGTACATTTATGTGCTTGTTTTCGTAGTGGCAAGGGCCGAGTTCCGATCCACCTCTGCCCAGCCCGGCCCGCTCCGGCCCAGTCCGGTCACGAGCCGACTAATTGAGTCCCGCGGGATGTCACCTGTCAGATAACGGGCGGAGATCAGCTGGAGCTAGTCATTGATTTATTAACAACTATTTACGGCTAGTTTTTTGTTAATTTTTACGAGTAATCCAGTAATATAAACGTCTTCTTCTTCTTCTTCTTCTTCTTCTTCTTCCTGCCCTTTTCCCACGTTATGTGGGGTCGGCACAACATGTGATCTTCTTCCATTTCCTTCTATCATTCGTCATCTCAGTACTCACTCCTTTCTTACCCATGTCATCTTTCACACAGTCCATCCATCTTTTCTTTGGTCTACCTTTACCAGTAACATAAACTAAAGTAGGTAAATCCTTTATAGGGCAATGTGTACGCTTCTATAACAAGATCCCAAGCAACATGCTTGATTTATCGATTGGTAAATTCAAAAATGTAATTAAACAGAAACTGTCTCGAAAAGCTTATTATAGAATATCAGAGTAGGTACTTAGATGACAAAAAAGCTTGGGACGAATCAGCTCCAACTCTGCTAGGTGTCCCTAACAAAATTAACAAGGATCATACAAAAAAAGCGCTAGGGCCCAGCGAGTTTCTTGTCAGTTCTTCTCGGACTGGGGATAGGACTGGAATTGACACCTAGAATAGTTGACCTAGTATGTAAGACGATTCAAAATGATACCTGTGATTTCACTGAATAAAGTTATTTGAGTATTGAAAAAAAAGTACAGGGCGTATTTAAAGACTTTCAGAAAAGTATTGATCGTTTTACAAAAATCATGGCTAAACAAACATACATAGAGTATAGTTTCACTTGAGTAGTCGACCTACTTTTGTTGACCAGATGGCTTAGTATGAGTTTTGAAAGTTTTTTTAACCTAATTTGTGCCACTTCTGAGTTGGCCAAAGAATAGTATTATCTTCCAAAGGATAATTTTCCGTAAAATACTTTATCACTCTTGTTAATTTTGATGTTCCTTTTGACCTTCCTTTGTTGGGTCACTTATTTTTTATTTTTTTGGGTAGGTACTGCTTTCATCTATACCTAACTGTTAACGCCGTAGATCTACCGCAACTTTGCTTAAGTAATACTTTATCTTTAGATACCAATGTATACTCATTCTAAGTGGACTAGTTTGTTCTTTTTTGAGTATAAATAAAGATCTTTAAACCGATGTTCAATATACTTTGTTTATAAAAGTTTCATGAAATAGACCTCAATCTTTGAATTAATACTACGAGTATCCCTTCATAACGTAATATTCGCAACATTAACATAGAACACACACCTCTAAAACGAGCGTCGACATTCAAGAGCTTATAACTACCCTAGATTGTTATTTTACTACGTTTGAATAATCATAAGGCGTAGTTATGCATACAGAGTGGCAACACTAAAGGCAATCCTGATTTTATTATGGCAATGTTGGTTTAACGTATTTACAGAGATGTTAATGGAGAGATCAAATACTATAATGGCTTTATAACTGTGGAGTCTGATGTATACTTGATATTGTTCACCCTTGGGAGTGGGATTGTGGTACTGGTGATGGGGGTCTACCATGAAATTAATATTGGTTAATTATTATAATCTTTTTTTTTAAGACATGCATGGAATCACAGAACAAACATCTTCGTTTATCACGCAAATGTTTTTCCTAGGTGGGGACTGGAAATCGAACCCGCAACCTACAGCGCAGAAGGCAGGGCTGCTACCAACTGAGCTGTGAGGCCAGGCTGTTTGGTAGGAGTATTGTTAAAGACTAATAGAGGTAAGACTGATATAGAGCACTGGTGGTGTAGTGATGGATCCGACGGTTGTGGGATCAAACCTGGTCATGCAATAATGGGATTTTTTATTTGAAAAAAAAATTAACATGTCAATTGGTACATGCCCACTTTTTGCATAGTAGTAAGTATTCCGCGTGTATTTCCGTTGTCCCCGTATGCTATTTCGTGACAGGTTGCAAGCCCATCGCCGCTTATAAGAACACTAACATAAACACATTCGAATTTTCAGTTCGAGGGTATGCCGGTTTCCTCACGAATTTTTCCTTCACCGTTTAAGAAAGCTGGCATTGCGCACATATTTTTTTTTAATAGATTTTTTTTTAAGAACACATTGGCCAGGTTTGAGCCCATGACCTTCGGATCGTGTAGCAGGGGTGCTACCACTACACCACCAGCGCTCTTAAAATATAAAATTATCACATAAAATAGCCAATAATAGCTAACTAACTTGTCACGTGTGTATCACGTGTCCAAAATGAATGCAAATGCTACCCCAGCAGGGGTAGCGTCACAAAGGGGTAGAAATAAAAACTAGTTACTGACCAATTACTCCGTGTCATTGTGATGAAATATTTAACGGAATTGATGTAAGGGGTTGTCAGGGGCTATTTTTATAGAAACAGTATTATTGAATTCAATTTTCTGAATTTCGATGTCGTATCAAACGATAAATAAATTTAGACATAAACCAGAGAAATAATATTTTTCGTTCACTTACCTAAACATTTTTTTAGTAAAAAACAATAGACATAAGAAAGTGACTACAGAGATGACGGATGATAGGGGAGAGTGGAGAAAGAGAACCTGTTGTGCCGATCTCACCAGTGGGATAAGGGCAGGAAGATGATGATGATGACTTACCTGAACATTCTATGAAATATATACTTTTAAACTTACGCGATCTGAACACATTATTATTAGTATTAAACGGATTACAAAGAGTCTACCCGTGACCACGACAGCGTGTAAACCTGTCGAAACGTCGGGAAAATAAAAAGGTAAGTAGAACGCGATAAATACCCGTCTAATACTAATAATTATGCATTTTATGAAACTATTAATGTTTATTGTTGGTCAAGCAGGTAGGTATTTAGTTATTATCGATTTATTAGTAACTACGCTTATTTCAAGTTTCATCCAGATTCATTTAGCCGTTTCAGCGTGAAAGAGTAACAAACATCCATGCGCTCTCACAAACTTTCGCATTTAAAATACTAGTCGAAAAAGGATCAAAGTACAAAAACAACATCCAAAATGAAAAGATTCACCAAATATGCTTTAACAAAGATAAAAAAATATTGAAAACAATAACGTTAGATACATTATTTCTTGTAATAGACCCTAATAATTGGGTAGTCAGGTGCTTTTTCCGTTGCTGCAGTAGTTGAGTGGTGAAAAATATTATGTTCTTCTTAACCACTTGCTATTCAGGTCCATAATATACGCCACTGAACAGCTGATGGGGTAAAAATGACAGTTTCCCTTTAACCGGATGGAACTCTTCAAGGTCGAAGGTGAAGTAGAACGGTCTATCCGCCGCGAACTCCCGCATACTCCTCAGCATTTGATGATGCTGACCCACCAAGCTCTGCTCATAAGCTGGAAAAGTAAGAACCCTTTAGAAATCCCTTCAATACCCATCAGAACGACAGAGGGAAATGGAAGAAGATCACATGTTGTACCGAAAACGTAGGAAAAGGGCAGGAAGATAACAATATCTTTCTGCTCGCTCTTGATCAGGTTTTGGCTGAAAATTAGTGTTTTTGCTTTTAAGCAAAGAAACATCACTGAGCCATGGCATATTTATCGTGCTGCAGCACACACTAACCTACGTTCACGTATTCTTGCAAATTTACTTTTTAAGGTATTCGTTCAGTGTGTTTTTGTTAAAGCTGTATATTTATATTTATTGTGTGTGTCTTAGTACCAAATAAATTCTTTATTTATCTATCTAATATCCAACGTTAAGTAAACATCCGCTCACGGCTTTGCTCGCGAGGTACCTGCATAAAATATAGCCTATGTTCAATCTAAAAGTTCATTCTACACATTGATGAAATCATTTTTCAAATCGGTCCGGTAGTTGCGAACGCAGACACAGTCACAGTACGGCAAAATGTCACAAAAGTGTACGGATACTTAGAACCGTAAGGCATGGGTGCTACCAACAGCACCAACTCACCGCTCATAATATTTCTAGAAACACCCAATTCATCAACTTCCAAAAACAATTTTTGCTTTATTTTACTGATGAACATGTTATTACTGCGATTAGTTCTGAACTCTTGTTTCAAAAAACCGTTCAATCCTGATGAGTTGCTGTTCAAAATTTCATTCACGTCTGTCTGAAAATATCCAAAATTATTTTCGAAAAAATACTCGTAATTATTTATAACACGTGATCACGACTAATCCCGAGGCTCTGTAGATATGACCTCAGATCTCTAGTTAGTTAGATTTTTTGAGGGTGTCTAAAGAGAGTAGTCAGACGTACGTCCATACATGATATTTGGGTCATGCCCACATTTTGCACTAGCATTAAAAGCACAGGCATTTAAATTTTATATAAATTTTTCGAATGGAAAAAATCGTTGGTCAAATTCTAAGTTTTCTAATCCAGACGAATCCAACGACAAGTAGACGGTCATTTGTCAAAATCCGTCTAGCCGTTTGAGCTATAGCGACAGCCAAAGAAACATACTTACAAATATCCCAAGCAGAAAACAAAAATAATAAAAAAAAAATACCTTCTCACAACTCAATTGTTTGAAAGAATCTTACCATTCTAAAGGTTTCGGTCAAGTCTACATTACTCTTGATCTTAAACCTCGGTATCACCAGCTTTCTCGTTTGTAACTTCATACCCGCACGGGCTTCCTTCATCAAGTTGGGGTTATCCTTCAGCTGCCGCAGAAGACCTGGTAGGCCTTTGGTCTGAGATGGCACTAAAAGGGTCATTGAAGCTCCTTGACTTTTTAATTTTGTTGTGAGGACCTAAAAAGCACACACTTCATCACAGGATCTTGTGGGCTAAGGAATTAAGCACTTACCATTATTTACATTATAATATAATTTTTTTTTTTTTTTTTTTTTTATAAATAATCCTGGACAATCCACACAGCATCATCTAGCCCCAAAGTAAGCTACTCAAAGCTTGTGTGATGGGTACTAGATAACTGATATATTTAATACATGATATAGGTACATAGATAGATATTTTTTATAATACATACACACCCAGACCAACGAAACAAATTTCTGCAGATCGTACACAAATTTGTTCCAAGGCGGGAATCGAACCCGCAACCTCTTGCGTCGCAGGCGGACTCTTGCCCGCTGCGCCACTGAGGTCGTCTATTATATTAATACATTCAGTATTTGTTTCAAAAATAAAAAAAAAACCGGCCAAGAATATTGAATTCACATCTAAAACTAATATGCAACACATCAGCAGTTAGCAAAATGAAAAAAAAAATCACAAAATCAAGTTGAGGAGAACAGAAGAGGAAAAATGATTGGTCATAATCTTATACGACAAGACCATTATAGAAGGAAAAGTGGAAGGAAAGAGAGGAAGAGGAAGAACCAAGGATAAGCTATATGAGCCGAGTGAAAGAGAAGGTTGCTGTCATGTCGTATAAAGAGGTCAAGCAGGTTGCCTTGGAAAGAACTAAGAGGAGAGAGATTTATCAGTTATGCCGACAAGAGTCAAACTTTTAAATTAAGAAGAAGAAAGTTGTCAAAATCCCTACAGCCCAAACGGCTACAGCAAAACAGCAAATTGTGATTGTTACCAGCAAAAGCCAAAAACTCACACATATACGTTCACCCCCAGGACTGCATAGAAGTGTTTTGTTGTCGGGTAGAATAAAGTTATGTTACTTATTTTAAAATATTACCTGATAGTTTCCGTTATCGTACAGTTCGTACGAGTCGGCTCGAATCATCATCGGTATTTCTGATACCTTATTTGTAAGGTGGAAGAATTTCCGATTGTACGTTTCCCTAACATCAAAAGGAGTCTCCCAAGTTGTCTAAAAAAATAAGATCATCTATACATACAATAAAATCGTTTACCTTTACGTTTGTGTACGCTAATCCCCGCAACGGCTGAACCAAATCGAATGCAGTTTTCACTAATGTATTAAGATAAACTTGGATTAAAACTTAGGCTTTGTTTCATCAAGAACGGGAGACAAATAAAAAATTGATTTATTGATATGATAATTTTACTTATTTCTCGCGTGTGCTGGAAGCTACGCGTATCTAATCTTCGTAAATAATCTTCACAAAATGGTTATGGCAGTAAACTTACTTTTAGATGTGCGGCAGTTATCAGCATCATGTTTGTCTCTTCTGTTATATCTTTCATTTCAATTATATCTCTTATTCTTCTAAAAGTGGCTGAAGAAATCTGAAAAAAGGGCTAGTATAAGTCACCATGCAAACATTACACTACTAAGTATCTAAAGTCTCATTTTGAAAAATTGCGTGACAGTTCTAAAATAAAAATAAATAAATAATGATCAAGAACAAATAAATAAATAATGATGAAATAATGAATCACGACTGGTAATCCTCGGGCTCGGTAGATATCTCCTCAGATCTTTAGTTACTTAGATCTTTGAGGATATCTAAAGAAGTCAGAGGCACGTCCGAACATGACATGGTTGAAATATTTTCATTCTTAACAGATAATTTGGTTTGTTCGAAAATCGAAATCATACAATCTCATACATGCAGTTATTCTCCTCATGATCACACGGTCGTTTAAACACGTGACCGCCTGACGTAAGTGAACTTCACCAAACTATTTTTACAGCCGCCATTATTTTTTGACATTTTGTATAGCCTATCTCTAAATAATGCTCGACAATCCACACAGCATCATCTAGCCCCAAGTAAGCTACTCAAAGCTTGTGTTATGGGTACTAGATAACTGATATATTTAATACATTATTAAACATAGATAGATATATTTTTATTATACATACACTAGCTTCTGCACGCGGCGTCGCCCGCGAAGTACCTACATAAAACATAGCCTATGTTCATCCTGAAAGTTCATTCTACACATTGGTGAAAGAATTTTTCAAATCGGTTCAGTAGTTTCGGAGCCTATTCATTTCAAACAAACAAACAAACAATCAAAGTTTTCCTCTTTATAATATTAGTTATACATAGAAAACACCCAGACCAACGGGACTTTCTGCAGATCGTACACAAATTTGTTCCGCGGCGGGAATCGAACCCGCAACCTCTTGCGTCGCAGGCGGACTCTCGCCCGATGCGCCACTGAGGAACTTGATTCATACACC
Organism: Cosmorhoe ocellata; assembly: GCA_963675405.1. Classification (NCBI taxonomy): domain Eukaryota; kingdom Metazoa; phylum Arthropoda; class Insecta; order Lepidoptera; family Geometridae; genus Cosmorhoe; species Cosmorhoe ocellata. Next base: position 11,454,452 of record OY776249.1, on the reverse strand, counting down.
CCAAATACTTATACTTACCCTCCTTTTAGTGTCCAGGTTTTAGTACTCATACAATGGGTCACCACTGGGGCCTTACCACGAAGTCTTCCAGAACGATTCCGTTTTAGAAACGTCACATTTGAAGCTTGTAACACTACTTCAATACAATTTGCATAGGTCATGATACGACATAACAATGTACCTAATATTCATTCGGTAATCCTATCTAAATATATATAATTCAAAGGTGACTGACTGACTGACTGACTGACATAGTGATCTATCAACGCACAGCCCAAACCACTGGACGGATCGGGCTGAAATTTGGCACGCAGGTACCTAGATGTTATAACGTAGGCATCCGCTAAGAAAGGATTTTGATTAATTCAACCCCCAAGGGGATGAAATAAGGGATGAAAGTTTATAAGTATGTAAAGATGTCTGAATGTATGTTTGTTACTCTTTCACGCTGACACGGTTGAACGGATCGTTATGAAATTTGGCACAGATATAGATTATAGTCTGGAATAACATTGAAGCTACTTTTTATCCCGGAAAAATTTACAGTATCCGTTGGATAGGTTTGTTTTAGTTTTTTAAGGTACCACGCGGACGAAGCCGTGGGCGGAAGCTAGTGTATTATGAATTCGTGGTGAGACCCAGGTCACATAACTCACCCCATTATTGATAAAAGTCGATGCACTCCGAGGCAAATCAAAGCCGACAAACTCAACTTCCACTCCATTTGATTTAGTTAAAAATCTAGTGTCAACTTCTTCGGAATAGTTGACATACACTTTGTTAAGTAAGGTCAAGTCTGTATGTTTCAAGTCATCCAACATTTCGAATATCGACGCAAAACCGGTATTTGTCTGGAAATCAAAAACTGACGTTTATTAGTTGTGTCCATGGTAAAAAAAAAAAAATTATAATTACGACTGTAGTTCCCAAGCTCAGTAGATAATCTAGTTATTTAAATCTTTGAGCATATCTAATTAGCGTACCTAGTCATATCCAAAATGATATTTGGCACATGCCTACATTTTGCACAGTATCTATAGTTAGTATTCCGTACGAGACGTGGCTGCAAACCCGTTGCCACTCCGTTGCACGAAACAAAATATTTAAAATGCATTAAGAAGAGCGCTGGTGGTGTAGTGGTAGCACCCCTGCCTCACGATCCGTAGGTCGTGGGTTCAAACCTGGTCGTGCACCAATGAGTTTTTCCATTCGAAAAAATTATGTGCGAAATGCCAGTGCTCTTAATTTGTGAAGGAAAACATCGTGAGGAAACCGGCATACCCTAGAACCGAAAATTCAAAGGTCTGTGTCATAAGCGGCGATGGGCTTGCAACCTGTCACGTACGGAATACTAACTACTGTGCAAAATGTGGGAATGTACCAAATGTCATGTTCGGACGTGCCTCTGACTACCCTCTTTAGATATCCTCAAAGGTCTAATGAACTAAAGATCTGAGGAAGATATCTACCGAGCCCGGGGATTACAGTCGTGATCATTAATAATGAAAATTGGTTCAGTTATCCATTCGTTTGTTCATTCATTCATTCGTTCGTATGTATACAGAGTAAGTGTGTCACTGTGTTGTCCTTACCTGTGGATCATATTTAAACTCTCTCAAGGCATTCACCAACTGAACCTTGGCTTTTCCATTGGCGATGGTGGTCAGCTTACACAGAGACAACCGTAATGGTAATATAGACACCGCTATACTCTTGTTTGGATTTGAAATGAACGTGTCCTGAAATGAATGAACAACTTATTGAGGCTTTATTTTTAATCTATATTTACACAGATACATTCGTGGATCTTGTGAAGTGTTATTTTTAGTTACATCAAATAAATTAAATAAAAAAATATTTACTATAATACATAAAATCACAATAATCACTTTGATACGTCTTGTATTCTAAGTGAATATAAGTACCAATTTCATCCTAACCCAGTCCTAGCACTGTTTTGTATTATCATTCGTACAAAATATTATATTTAGCAAAAAAATATATTATATAAAAAAAATTGTAAGTACCTACCTAAGTCCGTAAGTCCACGTAGTGTTTAACATCAGAGTTTTATAACATTAGAACAGAACATAATATTATTTACATAAATTATGTAAAAAAAAATAATTATAAATATTATAGGGATTTACATTTGTCTTAGTTAAATCTTGTTTTACATTTTTTTTTACCTAAGTATCTACTTTTAAAAATAAATATCCTTACCAAAGCTATTGAACGTTCCCATATGCTAGCTTTAGAAAATGCAAAAACCAGTGATACAGTCACGAATAATAAACTGGGAGAACACATTGGAGTTTATTACGGTTGCAGCTAAAATAAAAAACAAAGAATTTCCATTCAATGTATAAAAAGTACCCTTGGCACTTGTTTTTTACCCGACTACGAAGGCTATGAGTTTGGGGTGAATCTATAAATATATAAAAATGAATTGCTGTTCGTTATTCTCGCTAAAACTCGAGAACGGCTAAACGGATTTAACTTATCTTGGTCTTGAAATGTTTGTGGAGGTCTAGGGAAGGTTTAAAATGTAAGAAAAATTCGAATAACTGCCGGGAAAACCCTAAACATAGCCCTTTTCTATTTCCCATACAAACGTTTTCTAGATAAGTACGAAGTCTGCCGGGTCAGCTAGTAAATAAATAAATAAATATTGTTGGACATTTCACACAATAACTGGAAGGTTATTGAGAAATATCTCGATCACAAGAGTGAATGAAACGGAATAATGAAACGTCAAAGAATCCAATATGGCGACTGTAAGAATTACTTAAACTAATGTAAATTACTTTTGGTCGGGTTGAAATAAATACTTGTTGAATACAATAAAATTCGTCTCTTATAAATGCACGTCAAGCAAAAACGTCTTACTACTATAACTATATGTAAATTATTCTTTTTACTTTTTTTTATCGTTTTCTTTTTTTGGAGATCTTTGCCCAGAAGTGGGACAAAATAGGTTGAGAGATTCTTTATTCTCTTTAAGTTTTTCATCTTTTAGTGATGGTAAAAAATTTTTTTTCTTTCTTTCTTCTAATACTCGTATTGATCAACTCGATAGCGCGAGAAACTCGTGGTATAGGTAGATTTCGTATAATCTCGTATTTCGCTCACACAACTATATCGTAACTCCGTTACGATCGATAAACATAAAATCCCAACTATGTATTTCCGTATTATTCTCTGAAATATTAATCTGATTATATTACTGAAGGCGATCGATTCGGAACTATAACATTTTGAAAGGTGTAACAATATCTTACTATAGTTATATAAATGCGAAAGTTGAAGGATGGATGTATGGATTTTTGTTACTCAATCACAGTGAAACGGATAAACAGATCTGAATGAAACTTGGAATACGCGTAGTTTATGACCTGAAATCACAAGTCCTCCGACACGCCTATCTGTCTGTTTGCGATAAACTCAAAAACAACTGCACCGATTTTCATGCTGATTTCACTAATAGATAGAGTGGTTCTTGAGGAAGGTTAGTACTTATATAATTTGGCAAGTTTTTAAGTCTCGATAATCGATATACACGCGGGCGAAGCCGCGGGCATCAGCTAGTAAGTAACTAGTTAATTACGTTTTATTTTGGTAGGTACCACGCGGGCGGAGCCGCGCGCGGTAGCTAGTAACATATACCTATACGAGTATTTTGTCTTTCAACTCCAACTCTGCTAGGTATCCCTAACAAAACTAACAAGAATCATACAAAAAAGCGCTAGGGTATAACGAGTTTCTTGTCAGTTCTTCTCGGACTGGGGTTAGGACCGGAATTGGCACCTAGACTCACCTAGTATATAAAACGATACAAAATGATCCCTGTGATTTCAATGAAATAAATATATTTGACTTGATTTTGCGAATATATTGCAAGTATTTTCTAGCTTGGCAATTGAATTTCTTTTCACATATAATAATATATAATAACACTAGAAGTAAATAATAACTAATATCTATTAACATACAATAATAATATCTCATTGTCAACTCACTGGAACACAGCCCTAACAATAAACTTGTATTGTATCAAATCGCTTCGCTTGCGTACCGAGCACCGCGATGCTATGCTGCTCAAGTTATTTAGCACTACCCTCATATCTGAGAATTTGTTAAAAAACAACTACCTACTTAACTACTACTCGGACCCAACTATTGTAACACTATTTAGTTCTACTATGTACCTATATTTAGAAAGCTGAAAGGCCTGCTTACATTACTTAGTTATAGTTTCTCTATAAGTGAATTTGTAATTCTTAAGAGAAAATAAATATCTCAAACCATATAGAACAGCAAGCGAAACTGATAACCTCATCCATTAACAACTAAAACGCCATCCAATTTCAGTTCCTTTCAGCGTGTCCCACAAAGGCTGAAGGAAGATAAGCGGCGCGAGACGATAATGTAACGGTAGACACCCGCTTTGACGGCTGGATCAAATAAGTCGGGAGAGAATAGTAATAAAATTGAACGGAGCCGGCCCAGATGTAGCTACGGATTTATCGCTCGCTTAGATCGGGGGCACAGTGAGCGCAGCGAGCGTACCACTCTCAAACACTTTGCTATAAAGTTAAAAAAAAAAAACAGGATAGAACCTTTGTGGCATATCGACCGGCCCCCTATTTTTATTTTTCAATATTTCCGCGTAAACGCCGTTTCACCAGCGTAAAATACTTACGTTAATTCATCAATTCATAAGTGAAAACGTTTTTGCATAGAATTTATGTAAAAATGTTTCAATAGAAAAAAAAGTTTTTCTCACAAACAAAAGTGCAGTTATATTAGTGCTTATAAGTTGTTGAAAGCGAAAGGAACAATTCAGTCTCCCAGCACGTAAGAAGCCATTCATTCATTCATATTTTCACTCGTTCTTTCGTTCGTTTGTTCCTTCGTTGATTAATTTATTCATTCATATTAATTTATTATTCATTCTTTTATTAATTAATTACTTCATTCATTCATTTTCAAAACCTAGTGACACGTTAGCAAGTCTCCCAGTACGCCCTTACCTGAGACTAGGCGTCGCTCGCTTACACATTCTCGCTGCATCCAATATGTTTCCAGCATATTGTCTCTAACAGCTCCATTATACACAGGATATATGGGAGCCGTAGACGCCGGGAAAAATCTATCGCATGAATATATTGTTTGCGAAGACTGGTAGGCTCGCAAGCTCATTTGGAATTCAGAGATCTTCATTTCAGCCGATATTATTTATTGGAACGACAGTTATGTGTACATCGGTTAACCATTTTGCTTTATTAGTTGGTGTAGCTAGGTGTATCTTACCCGTATCGTTTGCAGTATAAACTCGCGAAAATAATTTATTAGAAAAATGATTCGGAAAGTCGTTATTCCAAGGGAATGATGACTTTTTAATTCAAAAATAAAAAAAAATACGGAAAGTAATTAAAAAAAAATCTTTTATAGGCGCCACATGGGATTTTTTGACATTTCATTATACACATTGACATAAAAATACAATAACAGCGGCTATAGATGTGTTACAGGTAATCAATATTTTTTTTAACGCTATTCCCAAAATCATTGTTATAACAGCTTTAATTCCATACAGAATTTCTCGAATTCCCAGCCAATGTACACATTGTATTGAAATTCAAAGCAAGTGGGCAGCGATAATGCAGCTCAGCGTATTTCTGCAGTATATCAATGAGCGTAAGAGGATTCCGCTTTGTCTAGTTTTGGAAAGCCTAAAACTACAGTTTGAAGAGGAAAGTTTCAAAGGTTTATTTGATGTAAGTTTAAATTGTCTTGGTTTAACTTTGGATTTTGTGAACTATTTCAAGTATCAATTTCAAAATCTGAGAGTACAATGTTCTTTAGTTTTTTTGGAAATAATTATACGCGACACAGGATCAGGAACTTTAGTTGTAGAGATTTATTTTTGTTACCACTAAAAGCCCCTAATTTTTTATACATTACCCTACATTTTGTAAAATTAACGAAGACTGACAACTCAGATTCGACTGAATTCCATACGGGAATCTTGCACAAGTTGGCAACATTTACAAATACTCCGCATTTACTACGCATTTACACAATAATTGTATACAATCGTCACCTTCTGTATACAACCGTAGTTCGCTATAATGTACCTGGATAAAATCAAAATGTATTTATTCAATACAATCTCAAAAATCACTTTGAAACTGACAAATTGAAGTGCCAATTACAGCCTACCACACGTCCGTACATAAAAACCTGAAGTAGTATCTGAATGACCGAGATTTGCTCGATTTTTTATTGGTATATGACGTTTTTTCAAAATGAAACCTAGCTAGATCGATTTATCGCCCCCGAAACCCCCTGCATACTACATTTCATCGAAATAGTTGGAGCCGTTTCCGAGATTCAGATTATATACATATATACAATAATTGCTCTTTTCAAGGTATAAGATAAAGTAGTAAATACAAAAATATATACCTTACGCGTCGACTTGATTACCTCCTCCGTTTTTTTCGTCGGTTGATAAAAGTAGTATGAAGTGCCAGAGCTCTGACTATCACCAAAACTCAAGAACATAATTCATCATCAACAAACCAAAAGTCCAAACTGTGGACGCCACGTTCAAAAGCGAAATAGGGAATCATGTAATCTGGTTGACGTTCGAAATGAGTCACGGGGCCAGTCGCCCTCCAATCAATCGGATCTACCTGCAAAAAGTAAAGGAACGTCCCATCTACTGCTGATAAGTTTGCTCGCTCTTGCATGCCGGACGGAATTGCACCAATTCCCCTTAAAATTCCCATTTGGGACGTAAACGAGATTTTTTTCGATGTTCGATTTTCATGCGACGGTTTCTCTGTGAGGTAGGTCGCGACTGCAATAAAAAAGTTCTTTTAAGACAAGGTTAATGGAGGCTGTGATAAATATTACCTGATTGGTAAGCATAGCGTGTGAAGCTAAGTGTCTCATTACTCAGATGTTTAGACATATCTAAAAATCGGAGGTAGGTATATCCCAAATTTTTCGAATGCAAAAAATCATTAGTGCACGACCAGGTTTAAACACGACCTTCGGATCATGAGGCAAAAGTCAAAAGTCAAAATATCTTTATTCATTAAAATCACAGGGATCATATTTTGAATCGTCTCAAGTACTAGGTGAGTCTAGGTGCCAATTCTAGTCCTATCCTCAGTCCGAGAAGAACTGTCAAGTAACTCGCTGGACCCTAGCGCTTTTTTGTATGGTGCTACCACTACACCAGTGTTCATTATCTGTGCTATTACAAAAAGGCCACATCATATTTTTGGAGCACATGACAGTCGTTCGTTAGGCAAAACTCAGGGCGCACACGTCTCAGCCAACAACATTACAATAATTGATTAACTAAACGCAAAGAGAAATAATCGCGATTCAGCGTTTTGCAAGCAAGGCACGGCGCAGACGGGCGGACTTCGCATTTTTAGAGAGATACTTTAAGTTTTAACCCATTGATGTTGAGAACTGGTGGTGTAGTGGTAGCACCCCTGAATCTCGATCCAAAGGTCTTAGGTTCAAACCTGGTCGTGCACCAATGAGTATTTCTATTCAAAATATTTATGTGCGCAATGCCAGTGCTCTTAAACGGCGAAGGAAAACATCGTGAGGAAACCGGCATCCCTAAAAAAAAATTCATAGGTATGTGTCATAGGTTTATTATTCCTATAAGCGGCGATGGGCTTGTAACCTGTCACGTACAGGAATACTATTCAAAATTTGGGCATGAGCCATATTTCATGTTTGAACATGCCTCTGACTACCCTCTTTATATCCTCAAAGATTTAAGTAACTAAAGATCTGAGGAGATATCTACCGAGCCTAGGGATTACAGTCGTGTGAGTGTTTGTTTTTTTGATTTTGCTTTAGAATATCTATGTTTATTCTATCTAATAAGTAAAAGTTATGGGTATGAGTGTATCGGTACGCAAGTATAAGAAGGCCGAAGAAAAAGTGGTTTGATTGTGTGAAAGATGAGAGGAGTAGACTTTGAGTTGACGAATGATAGGATTGAGTAGAAGAAGAAAACATGTTGTGCCGACCCCACGCGTTGGATAAGGACAGAAGAATGATCATGATAAGGTAAATTAGTTGCTAAGAAGCTAAACTGAGTTCATTAGGTAATTGGATCAACTTATTGCAGGACAATGAAAGGCAAAATCAAGTACACAATGACTTCTAAACAGTGAAGGATTAAAAAAAATGTTCTATGAACAAACAAAGATCAATATTGAAAGCTTGTTGAAACATCGCTACAAACGGCTAGCAAGTCTAGACATTCCCATAAATCCCACCATAAAGTGCTCGATGATTCCTAATATATCATCCTTGTGCAGCTGGCCTAAATCTCCGGCGTGCCAGGAAAAATGATTTATAAAACCTCGGTGTGATTTTTCTCTCCCTTTCGCACTTATATCTACCCCATCCCGCCATCTTTGTCGGTTTTAGTCCAATTTCACAGGCTGGTGAATACTTCCATAGGACCTCTAGTAATGCTTCTATTGATTAAGAAGCTTGAATATTCATTCAATTATATGGGCGCGCGGTTTTCTGATGAAAACGCTTGCGGTGTACTGTTTAAAGGGTTTTGCGTTTACATTTTGGAAGTTTAGTTTGGAATAGCTTATTTATTCATGTGTTACGTAATTTAATATGGGAATGGCAATATTAAAAAAAAGAGTCGAACTTTTTTTAATCTCATATAAAGTACATATTTTTGAAAGTTTATCACCAATAACATTAGTTGTATCAATAGTAAGCTGATTACATTTTTGTTCCTTATCTATTTTGTCCCATTTTTCTAAATTTTACGAGCACAAAAACCTCCCACGCAAAGTCAAATTCAAATATATTTCTCAATCAAATTACGGGGATCATTTTGAATCGTCTTACATACTAGGTGAGTCTAGGTGCTCAGTTCTATAACCAAGAAGAACTGACAAAAAACAGTTTCAATACTTTTAAAAACAAAAAACCAAATCAGATATCAGCTATTCCAAGCTGTCCAGTTCATACGCGGCCCAGTTTCTGTACGTCTAACATGAGTTGTCACATTTAGAACGGCTGACGCTAATACAGTAGTAATAGTACGTGACTATGACATCTCTCAAAATTACTCATGGTAAGTACCAAGTTCTTAGCAAATTAATGAAGCGCAAACTACAGTCGCTGTAGTACGCTGTGACCCAACTATCCGCTAGAGGCGCTCTACAAGTTTTCATACATTTTTTTAACTACAGTCGCTAGCGAGTGTAGTTTGTGAAAACTCATGGTAGACCTACTGATCTTGAACAATAAATCCATTGGCGTGCTACAGGAGCTTACGCTCAGACCCTTACTGTTCCTACGTATCTTTTCGCTCCAATGCAGACTTTATCTATAGAGTAGAGCCGATTGAGGATGTATTGGTAAGGCTTAAGACGTCCCTTGTATCGCACGGTTCGTTAGTTTTGGGTTTTTGTGCCTTTGAGAAATGATGGCTTTTTCCGTTTCAAAACAATGAACTTTTATAACTGAGTGATTTATTTAGCGTTATAAATAATAATTGTATTTTAACTTTAAAACTTTATCTTGTAAAACAAGTAAAACTGCTACGGGTTTTCTCAATTTTTTTCCTCCTTTGAGACAAATCACGAAGTTGAATGAATCGCCAAAGAATAATCTAAATGTATTGAATAAATTAAAATAAAGGCTTTTGGCTCTTTGTTTGAATATTATTACGATATATGTAATCTCATATAATCTCCTCAGATCTCTAATTACATAGATCTTTGAGAATATATAAAGGGGGTAGTCAGAGATACGACCGAACATGACATTTGGCATATGCCCAAATTTTGCACATAGGTTAGTATTCTGTACGTGACAGGTTGCAAGCCCATCGCCGCTTATAAGAACACAAGATAGAACAGAAGAATTTTTGGTTCTAGAGTATGCCGGTTTCCTCACGATATTTTCCTTCAACGTTAAAGAAGATAACTGACATTGCGCACATAAATTTTTCGAATGGAAAAACTCATAGGTACACGACCAGGTTTGAACCCACAACCTTCGGATCGTGAGGCAGGGGTGCTACCACTACCGGTGCTCCCTTTATTTGTAGTCCAGTAAACTATTACTTTCCATGTACATACTAAAGTCTAAAGGCACGCTTAAAACGCATTCAACTAAATGCCGTGTGCATGAGCTCGGGGAATGACTGTCAGTAAATGGCAACTAATGGTAATGACAGACTGATTTACCAAATAGCTCTTTTAGTGTCGGCAGTATCTATGGCTTACGGCTATTTCAACTGAGGGTTGTGTGCAATATTTGAATGCGTAAAAGAAATGTGTTTATTTAGAGTAGGTAATGATATTAGTTTAGGTGTTTTTTGTATTTATTTACAGTAATGATATTAATTTAGTTGAACTTTTTTTTGTTTTAAAAAATATCATAATCATCATCTTCCTGCCTTTTTCCCACGTTATGTAGGGTGCTGGTGGTGTAGTGGTAGCACCCCTGCCTCACGATCCATGTTGAACGATGATCCATGATCACGAATGAGTTTTTCCATTCGAAAAATTTATGTGCGCAATGCTAGTGCTCTTAAACGGTGAAGGAAAACATCGTGAGGAAACCGGCATACCCTAGAACCAAAAATTTGAAGGTATGTGTCATAGGTTAGTATTCTTATAAGCGGCGATGGGCTTGCAATCTGTCACGTACGGAATACTAACAACTGTGCAAAATGTGGGCATGTACCAAATGTCATGTTTGGACTTGCCTCTGACTACCCCCTTTAGATATCCTCAAAGATCTAAGTAACTAAAGATCTGAGGAGATATCTACCGAGCCTGGGGATTAAAGTCGTGATCATATATTATTATTATTATATATGTAGGGTCGGCAGAACATGTGATCTTTTTCTACTTTCTTCTGTCATCTCAGTACTCACTCCTTTCTTACCCATGTCATATTTTACACAGTCCATCCATATTTTCTTTGGCCTACCTCTACCCCTGTATCCATCCACATTCATACCTAACACTCTCTTCGTCACATGACATTCATCTCTGTTAAAAAACATGTTTTTAAAATTTTCACTTTTGTCGTATCTGTTAGTGGCAAATATTTCTTTGACTTTCATAATAAAAAAAAATCATAAAAATAATTCGTTCAGCATTATCATTTCAACCGAAATTTAATCACAGTGACAGATTAAATCTCATTCAAAGATTAATAATTTGAATTCCCTAAAAGAGTCTGGTTTTATTACCCACATTTATTACATACATGGAGTAATAAGTTGCCATCAGAATGAGTAATCCCTTCTATTATGGGGTTAGCATGGGCTCGGTTTCATACGCTTTTATTATCAATGACAATAATATTATATTACATCTAGTTTTTTATATAATCAATATGTAGCAATATTATTGTAATCAATAATCATTTTAAACTAGTTAAAATTAAATTAAAAATGTAAATAACCCCTGCGACAAATTTGGCCCGCCATTTGTGGTGGCGGCCCTTTTATTATATACCTTTATTGAAAGAGTTGTGAAAAAATATGTAATCCAGCATATATATTATGTTAATAAATAAATATAATATGTGTAAATATGTTTTCCGGCAGCCATCTTGGTCCAACTTCCATCAAACATAGCTGAGAACACTCCCGACTAATAAACCTTTCAAACAAAATCAAAATCGGTTCATGCGTTCAGGAGCTACGATGCCACAGACAGACACGACAAACTCATAACCCCCCATCGTTTTTGCGTCGGGGGTTAAAAAGTATCTGACTAGCGTACAACGCACAAAGCACAGACTACTGGCTCAGAGATTTGACATTTTTAGGTCGTTTTCTTTAGACAGGGTAGCCGTGAACATTTTTGATAATATTTTTGATACTTATTTGATTGCAAAATTGCATTTGCCGTTTTTTTACAGCCGTTAAATAGCGGCGAATGTATCGTAGCAAAGAGACGCGAGTAAAACCTCGTGAGTCGAAATCCCATCACATGAATACCAAATGAAACACAAATAAAAGTCCGCATTACGCATTCACGATTCCAATTTTTATTTCAATGAAACATTTTCCGAAGTTAAACAATCATGAATATTATAAAGCTCATTACGTAAAAAAAATCTCATGATTATGTAAAAAATTAATCCGTAAGATAAACGGCGAAGTACATTTTCATGTTAATCAAAGCGTTCGGGGGAAATCTTAATCGGAAAGTTTCTAAAATAATGTTAGAGTAGTAGGTATTGTTAAGGCTTTATGTAATTGAAAAAGTATGAACTGTCAGCAGATGAACGAAGACACTCAAAAGATATGTCAAATGATATTCTTCTTTTTGAAGTGTTTCGACAAAATAAAATGAAAAAAATAAAAATAAAAAAGCTGGTTCATATTTTATTTAACTGCAAAAAAGTGTTGACGACTGTTGACAGCTGTCATTGTCGTCGAATATGACAGCTTACTTTAGCAAATATTTTCTATATTCTTGTTTATTCTAATAGTTATGTCAATATTTATGATTCACTAGCTTCCGCCCACGGTTTCGCCCGCGTGGTACTTTGAAAAACCAAAACAAATCTATCCCACGGGAACCGTAAAGTTTTCCGAGATAAAAAGTAGCTTATGTGCTATTTCAGACTGTAATCTATGTCATTCAGATCCGTTCAGCTGTTTTAGCGTGAAGCAGTAACAAACATACATTCATACATCCAAACAAGCTTACAAACGTTCGCGTTTATAATATTAGTAGGATTTATACGGCGTTTTAGATCTGCTCATATCAAATTAGTTGTGGCTGAACCCTCTGAGCTTCATTACTCTAAGAAAATATTTAAAAAATGAAAGTTAAGCAACTTTTAAAGAATCGCGATTTGAGTTACATTTCGATTTAAGAAGTTGCCAACAATTTACATGCTGAATAATTAAATGGTTGGCTATCTGCAAATAAACCGAGGAACGCTTTTAAAACTCTTCATTATTTTACAAGTTTTTGTTGACGTATTGTTTTGTTCTTTCGCAAATACTTTCGTAAAAACTAATACATTTTCAATTGATTCGGAAAGTAACAAGTAATCTATACTAATGTCATAAGGAGGAATGATTTGATTGTTTGTTTGTTTGTTTGCATTGAATAGGCTCCGAAAGTGCTGGACAGATTTGAAAAATTCTTTCACCAATGTGTAGAATGAACATTCAGGATGAACATAGGCTATATTTTTTATTTAGTACTTTGCGGGCGACGTCGCGGGCGGATACTAGACAAAAATAAACGATCAGTGATATCGAACTCAGTTGTTTTTATATTTGTCACTAAATTTGTTTTGATTGAATAATTACATAAGCTCATTTATAAAAAAGTAACTTTACCAAGTGTCAAAGTAAAGAGCAAGTGTGTTAAATCACTTGCTCTTTACTTTGACACTTGGTCAAATTCAACAGTAACTCTAGCTTGGGTAACATAAGGATAAATTAAGTAAAATTTCCACACGAAAAAGCACTGATTTTCAATTTACCTCCCTAGATAGATCTTTACCGAGATCTTATAAGCACTTTGACGCAATAACAAAAGTTCCTTCTTGCAAAGTTCTTCACATCCTGAATCGCTAGTCCCAGTCTTGAGGCGTATAATCTCAAAGTCAACAAAGATAGACACATCAGAGTGTAGACGTCTATCGTAGCGCGGTCTACGAGAACATAGTAAAGTTTTAACAGAGTATCAGGTTCAGCCGTCACGATTTATTCACTGCAGTCTATCTAAGCAGATAAAAAATATAAATTACAAAATTAATGTTATTATGAAATGAAGCTGTATGAGAATTTGACACTAGACTAGAAGTGAGGCGGGAAACGATGTTAGTGTTGTATATATTGCGTTTAGTTCGAGGTATGGTGCACAATCCGCGGGTGTTGATGTGTGTCGGTTTGTGCGTGCCGGACAACTATGCGGGGGCGCGGCGTCGGCCTGGGCTGCTGGTGCTCCCGAGGGCGAGGACCAACCTCCTGAGCGAGGCGCCGTTCACGCGAGCCCTTCGTATCATCAACAGCCTATGTCAATCAAGTAACATGGATTTATTTAACACTAGTTTGACGGAATTCACAGATGCTACTGTACAGTATGTAAGTTACGTGTAATTTCATTGTTGTTTTGGTGTCCCCTACTGTTAAGACAATGTAATTGTAATTTGAAATAAATATAAAAAAAAAAACTTTACATTTTAGGATTAATTTTTTTATTATTATTATTTACAAAATTCCGCCCACAGCTTTGCCCGCGTGGTACCTTGAAAAACAAAAACAAATCAATAACCACGGGAACTGTACATTTTCTGGGATAAAAAGTAGCCTATGTGCTATTCCAGACTTAATATAAGTCTGTGCCTTTCAAACATAATATTGAAACATCCATACATTATTTTTTTGCGTTTAAATTATTAGTAGGATTTTCCATTTAATACACATGCTGTTACTGAAGATTTTAAAATTATTTTTATATTTTGGAAATGGCAGGACGGATTTTGAAAAATGAGCTGTCGTTGGATTTGTATAGATCACAAGAGTGATGTGTCAAAAAATCGAATAGCCTGTAAAAATCGATTTTTATTTTTTGCAATAAATGCTAGTTATAAATAAATGTTAGTTGATACACTGTGATGTATTTACTGTGCGCCCTTGTAGCGGGCTACGAGTAGGACGTAGCGTAGCACATCCGTAGCCCTTCAATTTGCTATGTAAATGTATCTTTTGTCCGGCGCGGTCGGCGCCACTCTATTCGTCCGAACACGGCCCGGGCTGCCCATTTGAGTACAATTTTCAATTGGGATGTAATCTGCTGATGTTTTATGCAAAAATATTTGAGAGAGATCGTCATCATCATCATTTTCCTGCCCTTATCCCACGCTAGGTGGGGTCGGCACAACATGTTTTCTTCCTCCACTCACTCCTATCAACTCTGAGTCTACTCCTCTTACATTCATATCATCTCTCACACAATCAAACCACTCTTTCTTCGGCCTTCCTCTACTTGCGCGCCCAGATACACTCATACCCATTACTTTTTTGGTGACATGGTTTTCATCCCTTTTCATCACGTGTCCATACTATGCTAATCAAGCACTCCTCATCTTTTCTTTAACAGGCGCCACCTTCAAACTTCCCCTGAATATAGAGATATTTTTTTAATATATAGAGATATTTATCATTGTTATGATACTAAATTGTATGTAATATATAAAATACTAGCTTTCACCCACGTTATACCTTGTTACCTATTACAGACTATTGATCTATATTTTTGCCAAATTTCATCAAGATACGTTTAGCCGTTTCAGCGGGATTAGTAACAAACATCCATACATCCATTCATGCATCCAAACTTTCGCATTTATAATAATTATAAGCAAGATAAGAGTATACTTATATTAATTACAGTTAGGTTTTACTAATAATAATGCTAATAATACGAGTATATACTAGCAAAATAATCTGCAACTACGTTTGCGTAAAGTTATTTTCATACAAACATTTTAAAAACACTTCAAAATTTCAAGTCTCTACGAACAACGGCTGTTAAATATAAGGCTAATATCATTTAAAATTAATAAGTTTTATTGAAAACCAAAATGAACAGACCGCTCAATAGCACGATCGATGTAAAAGAGAGTGTTGCCAACAAAAAAACGGTATTGCTAAATTAAAATAAATTAATTACTATTTGGTAGAAAACATTTTAGTAATTTTATGTTCTGTCTTGAACACCGGCATTGGTGGTGATTCTGTTGTTCCGCGGACTAACTAAAAAAATCTAAAAAAATGCTGAACTAAACACGACCTTATTTTGTTCACATCAAATACTAAATTAGCGTAAACATTTTAAATTACAATTCTAAATTTGACTAAACTGACGTATGATTGACGGTTTAGATCTTTTTAAAACTGTCATTCAAAAATGTTACGCTAATTTGGTCTTTATAGTAAGCCAAATAAGATCGTACCTATGGTAGCATTTTTTAAGTTAGTCTGCAAAACAACCGAATTACCACCATTGGCTATCCACTAGAGCGCTGGTGGTGTAGTGGTAGCACCCCGGCTTCACGATCCGAAGGTCGTGGGTTCAAACCTGGTCGTGCACCAATGAGTTTTTCCATTCGAAAAATTTATGTGCGCAATGCCAGGGCTCTTAAACGGTGAAGGAAAACATCGTGAGGAAACCGGCATACCCTAGAACCAATAATTCGAAGGTGTGCGTCATAGGTTAGTATTCTTATAAGCGGCGATGGGCTTGCAACCTGTCACGTACGGAATACTAACTACTGTGCAAAATGTGGGCATGTACCAAATGTCATGTTTGGACTTGCCTCTGACTACCCCCTTTAGATATCCTCAAAAGATTTAAGTAACCAAAGATCTGAGGAAATATCTACCGAGCCCGGGAATTACAGTCGTGATCATATTTATTTTATTTATCTATCCACTATAATATATGCAGTATGTCACTTACAAATAAATTAAATGTATTATTTTTAGATTTAATTTTTAATAATGAATCTGAATTATTTGAACCATGAATGTATAAAACCGATGAGGACGATAAAGCAGGTGCTCACGCGGCATATCGGGTAATAGACACCGAGGGGGCAATTACATTATCAACAACTCGTTATATTGGCCGCATTCACAATTTATTGTTTCGTTATCGGTTCAAATACTCACTAAAACAAGTATTTATTTCAACAAGTATAATTTATTTAAAAACAAACAAATTGATGAATTCTTACAGCTACCTGGATTATTTATTTTTATAGAACCTACGTCACTTTTGAGATCCAGAAGAATCTAACGACACGTAAAATGATTTTAAAAAGCCGGGTAAAATATGATCGTGACTGGAATCTTCAGGTTTAGTAAACATCTTCATAGACTTTACATAATTCTGTAAAATATTGATAAATTGAAATTATAATAAATAATAAATAAAATAAAATCTCTTTATTTCAAACAACAATAGGTTCATATAGGTTAGTAAACAACATAAATGCAAAAAAGGGGTTAGTAAGTATTATCTAGACTATTGTTTAAAACACTAATACTTAAAAATAATAATAGGTGCAGGCTTGGTTCACAGAGTGATCACCAGAGTAACAAGGCGTTTCCCGGGATCACTCTGCGCACCAGGCCCGCCCACAGCGGCGAAGAATACTTGTCCGCTACGGTTTTCAGGATGCTGTTGTGGCTGTCACGCACTCTGCGGATCAGGGAAGCTGTTTTTTTACGGATGACGGCTTCAAAGCCATCTGTTTGGTACTCTGAAAACATAGTAGATGCACTGCAGAAGCGAGGCAGCCCCAACATCATCCTGAAGATATTATTATATTGGACGCGTAGGGTCGCTAGCGAGGTCTTAGTGTGTCTAACCCACAGGCTCCCCGTGTACAAGTTTTGACAGTAAGCTTTGAAAAGAGTAACCTTTACTTGCTCCGTACACCGAGAAAACCTGCGAGCCAGCATATTCCCTCGAACTGCCAGCGCCCTACGCTCCCTTTCAATATCGGCATCATCTTTGAGGCTGTCGGTAATTATGTGTCCAAGATATTTAAATGTTTTTACACGTTTTATGTTCATGCCATTAAGGGTAATATTGTAAGTATCTGGAACTTTACCGGCAGCCTCAAAGACCATGTACTCCGTTTTTTTGACATTATACGTCAGCCCATGTTCGAGCGCATATTTCTCACAGACCCTCAAAAGTTCCTGAAGGCCACCCGCCGTAGGGCAGAGCAGCACCATGTCGTCCGCGTAGCTTAAGTTGTTAACGCTAACGCCATCTATCTGACATCCGACACGCATGCTGCTCAGCCCCACGACGAGATCATCAACATATATGTTGAAGAGAAGGGGAGATGTCAACCCTCCTTGTCTTACCCCACTCTCCAAAACATATGCTTCAGATAGTGCATCAGCCCATTTTACAAAATTACTCTGGTTTGCATACCAATATCTAAACATATTCACAACTTCTGCCGGTACACCCCTGTCCCCTAACTTTCTCCAAAGAACGTCATACGACACTAAGTCAAAAGCTTTGGAGAGGTCAAGAAAACAGGCATGCACCGACGTTTTTCTATCTGTGTAGTACTGAACAGTGTGCTTAAGACTCACTATGGCGCTCTCTGTGGACAGTCCGGATCGAAACCCGAACTGCGCGTCATGAAGGGATGAATATTCTTCTAAGTAAGTATTAAGCACACTGTCCAGTACCTTAGCTATAGTCGTCGCCAATGAGATAGGGCGGTAATTCCCCTTATTTGAGATATCCCCAGTTCTATCCTTCACAATGGGCACCACAATGGTTTTCATTAAGTCATGAGGTAAGTAGGAGTGACTAATGCACATTGAAAAGAACATAGCCAAGACTCTCGGTAGGTGAACACCCGCATGTCTGAGATGCTCGACACTTATACCATCATGCCCGGGAGATTTGCCACCACTCATTTTACTGAGAGCTTTTCGCACCTGCTTTGCGGTTATGCAAATCAGTTGCGTCTCTCCCTGGCATAGTGAATCAGCCGAAGTGGAGAGCATAGACGATGGGCCCAGTGAAGAATGAACCTGGAAATGGTCTCTAAACAGGTTGGAGATTTCTTCTGGCCCACTCTTTCCATCTATACTCACTGGGTGGCCAGGCTTAACGTCAAACTTCCCAGTTGATTTCCAGAACTTACTGAAATCTTTTGCTGCTCTATGATTTGCCAAAATTGAAATTGAAAAATATTTATTCAGTACAATCACAAGGATCACTTTGAAACGTCTTACATGCTAGGTGAATCTATGTGCCAATTCCAACCTAACCCAAGTACGAGAAGAACAGGCAAGAAACTCGTCTCGGTCCTAGCGCTTTTTTGTATGATCCTTCTTACAAAAAATGTAATCAAGATTATCTAATAATAATAACATAAAAACAGAACATAAATACATAAAACAAAAGGACAGCGTTTACATTGCAAATTGGTTAGCTGTCGGAGGGCGGAGCGACATCGGGCCATGAGTTCCTATCATCAATATATTCATTTATATTATAATATGCTTTCTTTAAGAGATTATTTTTAATGAAGGCTTTGAATTTTCTAACAGGAAGTTTAGTTGCATTTATAGGAAGTTTATTATAGAAACGTATCACGTTCCCCATAAATGACCCGTTCACTTTTTGTAACCGAAACTTAGGGATTAATAATTTATGTTTGTTCCTAGTATTGATTCCATGTACATCGCAGTTTTTCTGAAGTCTATCCCTATTCTTATATATAAATATATTCCTATTCTTATAGATAAATTCGAGTCTTCACATTACAAACTTTTGTTTAGTTTACAAGCTCAATTTTTGTCAAATTTGATGATAAGGTCAACGGGAAGTACCCTATTTATAGACTTAATTTTAATAATGAGTGTTTTTTGCGATTTTCTATTTTTCTTTTCATGTAAGTAAAACGTAAAAAACTAACGGTAACCAACAGTTTCCTTGATGTGTAAACCTTGTCTTAAACCTATTTCATCAATATTCCACCGATAGATGCAACATTGAATCAGATGATCGACCAATCATCGAATCATCACGTCATTGAATCAGCTTCCAATCGCCGGCAGGGGGCGCCACTGAGCCCCTCAATATGTAAATTGCATTGCAAAGCCTAACTGGCTATTGTGAGCGAAATGATGGAGGCTTCGAAATGCAGCCTCGGTGAGTGAGGCTGGGCGGTGGCAAAGTTACCTTTAGTCTGGAATCTTATTATTAGTATTAAACGGGTATTTATCGAGTTTAATTAACCTCTACGTCTTAACATTGCTACAAGTGCTGCTTTCAAAACTTAAAAAAAACATTTCTAATCTATACTAATATTTTATAGAAGAAAGTTTTGTATTTTTGTTTGTAACGAATAAACTCAAAAACTACTGGTCTGATTTCAAAAATTTATTCACCGTTAGAATGCTACGTTATCCCTGAGTAACATAGGCTATATTTTATGTAGGTACCACGCGAGCAAAGCCGCGAGAGGAAGCTAGTATAATATATCTTAATAATCACGACTGTAATCCCAGGTTTGGTAGATTTAATGTTTTTTTTTGTAAATTGAATATTAAAATTAGAGTAAAGGTATTTTTATGAAAAATATGTGCAAAATCGAATCGTTCGAGTCGTTACACTGCCGTCACCCGGATATTGACGTTGCCGCCATATCCGCTCGGCATTACTGACGTGTAAATAGTGCTCTAGGGGAGACGAGGGAAAGACGACCACTGCATCGATAATCTACCAAAATCATTGAAACCAGAAAAATATAAGTTCACTTTAATTAGCTCATGGAAAGTATCAACTATTCGTAGATATTCCGATGAATTGTGTGGAGTCGCAAAGTTGAGACATACCACTAGGGTCAACTGACAAAATTTTAACATTGCGATACATCTGAGACCATTTGCAGTGTTCGTATTGTTAAAATCCCAAAACTGGCGACGCGTTTTGATTTTGTGCGTCTGTAACGGACGTAGTTCTTCAAAAGGCTGTCAAAAGCTTGGCGTATGACTATAATACAAGCACCATAACACTTTTTTTTTATTAAAAAAAAGTAAATTATATGTATGAAGTTGTAGGCCAAATCAGCCGCACTTACCCTTCGAAATGAGACTGAATGCTACTGACATCCTAGAAATTTTTAACGGAACTCTGAATTGGAAATTAAAAAGCATATTTTATGAAAATTGAAAATACATTATTTTATAAAATGACTAGAGATATAGATACGAAGGTATATTATTACTATAAACCCCACTTAGCGTGAGATGAGAGCAGGAGAATGAGATGATAATGTTGATGGATACAAAGATATAAAGTAACACTATTAGGTGTTCAATATACAGAAAAGATACAGATCTCAAGTTATTCAATGGGCAACTTTATCGCTAATAGCAATCTCTACTAGACCTTTGAGTGGATTAGGCTAAAAATAAAAATAGAAGAGGGATGTTAGGCGTGGTTTTATCGCCGCTTATAAAAATACTAGTAATTTTTGGTTCTAAGTTATGATAATACCGGATTTGTCTCAATGTTTTTCTTCACCGTTTAAGAGCTAGAAAACCCCATTGGTGCACGACCAGGGGTCTTACCACGAAGTCCTCCAGAACTATTCCGTAACGATTCCGTTTTAGAAACGTCACATTTGAAGCTCGAAGTGACATTACTTCAATACAATTTGCATAGGTCATGGTACGAAATAACAATGTAATATTAATTTGGTAATGTATTATGAATTCGTGGTGAGGCCCCAGGTTTGAACCCACCTTCGGATCATGAGGCAGAGGTGCTATCACTACACCATCAGTTCATTTTCAGTTTATGCAGGGTACACATTATCGTGACCAGTAGTTTCATTAGTTCAATAGCACCATTGTTTCCGCGCTATAGAATTTTATTATAAGGAATATTCATTAAATGGCTGGCTGTCGGTCTGTCTGTGTGGGTTTATGGAATCGCTCTATGGAGTGTGCTCAAGTTATGGGTTTGCATAATTTTAAAGGACTGATTGTCATTGTTAAAATATGGGGTTAATTTTGTCACTAGCTATTAACCGATTTCGTCCGTAAATATCTATCAATCTAAATCTATATAAGAGCTTGTCCTGACTGATTGACTGATTCATCATCGCTGAGCCGAAACCGCTGAAACTAGAAAGCTGAAATTTGGAAGGTGCTTTCCTTTTATAACAAAACCACCCACTAAGGCGGAATTTTTTTGGAAATTCCACCTCTAAGGGGGTGAAAAAGGGTAAAAACGTTAGTATGAAACTTTTTAACGCGTGGAGCGATTTTCATGAAACTTTGTTTGTGCACTATAAATGCAAAATAAATGGACACGTGTTTCAGGATTTTTCAATATAAGCATCAAAAAAGGGTCAAATGTGGGGTCAGAGTTTGTATGGGAACTTTTTAACTGGTGGTCCGATTGGTGTGAAACTTTGTTTGTGTACTGTAAATGCAACACGAATGGACACGTGTTTCAGGATTTTTCAATATAACCTTCAAAAAGGGGTAAAATAGGGTGTCAAAGTTAGTATGGGATTTTATGAGTTTATGATGTGTTTGAAACGCAGTTTAGATACCTTAAGTGAACGAAGTCGCGAGCGGAACAGCTAGTATAACATAAATTAATTATTACATCTTGTGTTACATTAATGTTTTAGTAGATGAAGCATTTTGATAGAGAATTTTTGAAATATAAGTCCAGTAGTTTTTGAGTTTACTTGTTACAAAATGCAAATCTTTCTTAATAATAACCATTTTCTAGTCTTACCATAATGCATACTACACGCCCTCCCGCAAATAAAAAGCCATCCAAAGAAGTAAGTATAACAATTCACTGATCCAAAGCGCCAAAGGCAGTATACAATTCATTCCCACAAGTAATTATTTATTTATTTATTTATTTATTTAATAACTAGCACGGTTACAGAAGCACCAATTACACTAATTATAAAAGAATAAAATGTCAATGTCAAATATTCGAGTCAATTGTTATACATTATAAAAAAAAAATTAAAAATAAAATTTATTATATATTGTAGGTAATTATGTCATATTTCAATTAAGTAATGGATTTCCACTCGAGTTTCACCGCATTATTTTATTTTTAAGTACTCAAATAGGGAACTGTCAGAATATAAGCATGACAATCTTTGACTTTTTCATTTGTAGGTACATTTTTTACGTCAACCCCAAGACAACTTCACAAAAGTCTATTTATCTTTCCATGTTATCCATCTCATTTGTATAATAATCTGTATCAAGCATTGCAATCAGCCGCCATCCATCTAAAATATGCACCCTTCAACTTAATGGAAAAACTTCATGTCTATAATATGTAGTCCATAAATATTTATTATGTTTCCAAGTCTTGGAAAGACATGGTATGACTATTTACATGGTGAAGCTACGGAGGTAAATGCGGGTTCGATTCTTAGTTTGAAACACTTGTGGAACCGTGTGTTACTTGTACTTGTGTTATTTTTGTTACCGCGTCTTCGTTCAAGTTTTTTTATTATAATACAAATAATGTTTTTATTTAAGGTGTTTTGAAAAGAGCACTGGTGGTGTGGTGGTAGCACCTCTGCCTTAAGATCTGAAAGTCGTGGCTTCAAACTTGGTCGTGCACTAATGAGATTTACCATTCGAAAAAAAATTGCGCGTAATGCTAGTGCTCTTAAAACGTGAAGGAAAACATCGTGAGGAAAACGGCATACGGATCTTTGAAGTATCTAGAGGATAGTCAGAAGCACGTCCAAACATGACATTTTGCATCGCATTTTTCACATTAATTAGTATTCCGTACGTGACAGGTTGCTAGTTCATTACCGCTTATAAGAATACTAACCTACGACACTCACCTTTGAATTTTTAGTTCTAGGGCTAGCCGGTTTCCTCACGATGTTTTTCGTCACCGTTTAAGAGCACTGGCATTGCGCACGTAAATTTTTCGAATGGAAAAACTCATTGGTGCACGACCAGATTCAACCCAGAACTTTCGGATCGTGAGGCAGGGGTGCTACCACTACACCACCAGCATGCCTCTGACTACCTTCTTTAGATATCCTCAAAGATGAGTGACTTTGAGGTCTGAGGAGATATCTACCGAGCCTGGGGATTACAGTCGTGGTCACGTTTGTTTTGTAAAAGTGTCTAATTGGTCTGATAAATGTCACCATAACACTTAAATATTCTACTATCACGATCTATAAATGTTTCAAAACTATAGAGCTTTTAAAAATAATCCAACCTTAATAAACTCCATGAAATTCTAAACATAGTTATTACCCGACCGATCCCGAAGGACGATTCACTTTGCATAAACAATTCATACATTAAAACGACACATCACACGATACGCTTATTCTATTCCCCTCTTTGAATTCAATAAAATAAATCAACAGATACTCCTACTTTATGCCTACCAGCCATTGTGTTTACAAAGTGGAAACACTCAGCTAGGTACTCAATATCATAGACAAGACAATCTAGACTGTTTTATACTCGTAAAGAGGTTAAGAGGATTATAGCTGTAAATTTTCATACAAAAAGCGATAGCGTTTTGCTCCTCTTTAACTTAGTCCAATATTTATAATTGATCGAGCGAGCGAAGCGAGCGAAGATCTCAGTGGCAGCTATGCGATTTGCCGTTGTATGTATGCATATATGTTTGTTAGAGCATAACTTGAGAACCGTACATCCAATCTGCATGAAACTTGGAGGGCTTAGAGATACTGCTAATCAAGTTTACTGGGAAGCATATGAGCTTAATCGGTGTAGTATTACTATTTATTTCTATTTTTAAATAAATACTTATTTTAATAAAACCTTTTTACTGTTATCTCGAACTAAAAAACTAAAAAGCAAATGAAAAAACGTCATATTTGAAGGAATGAGCAGAAAAAGTATAATATTTACATCGATGGAAAAAATGGAAGATAAACATATAAAAAATCGGACGCTGGTCTGATCTCAAGGTCTGAGTGAAGAAACCATCCTACGTACCTACCTACCATCCACCTTTATCTCAACAACTCAAGTCCTGGAAAATATTTTAAAACCTTGACCAGTCCAGTGCTAGCCCCGTTAAATTTCAGATACCTACTATACGAGTAATACTATAAAGCATAACTAATCCTGGAACCGATATCTTGAACAAAGCCTGGTGAGGCCCTGAGGACGAAGCTTGGAAAGCTTGAGGAACGAACCACAGTAAATTGGGTTAGTTTCTACCAGCGCGACCAACAGAGTCATACAGAATCTTAAGGAACTCTCGCGAGTGAAATTATCTACCCCGAGGTTCTTCTGGAGACAGATAAAGTCCACTCCGCTCATATTCTGTGGTCCAGTGGCGTGAGACTTTGAAGCAACAGCTATCCTAGATGCTCCTGCTAGACAGGCCTGGACTCTGAATAACATTTAAAATAGAAGACTACCTAAATATTGTCCTCAATCGATTATCTGTATTTAATATCTAAACTCTTTAATTTATATTAGCCTCAGTTTCATTTTTATTAATTCACTATACATAGTATGTATGATATAATGTATGTATGTATGATATAAAATGTACATGTATAATATGCCTTAATAGTAATAGTAAGTGATTATTTTATAATATAGCACTGTTATCGCCTGAAACACAGGAATACCTAGTTCAGGCTCAATTAGTTTACTTAGCTGTGTTTAGTCGTTTAGTGCACCTTATTCGCATCGTGAGAATAGAAGTGACTCAATTAAGAAAACATGATTTTTGGGAAATGCGATTTAAAGATTTTATGATTGTGTGTTTTTTACTAAATTGTGCTATGACATAACCAAATTATGACTTATCTTCATTTTTTTACAAATTATGGGATACTTTAGGGTTTTATCTAAATTTTAAACTTATTACTGATTCAAAATAAATTTAATTAATTACTCTATTTACCATTTCAAAGAAACCTTCCGACATTTAAGTCGGTTTTGTACTATAGTAATAATTTATTAGTATTTACTAATGACTTAAACCTTAAACGGTCATTAAAATAAGCCTTAATATAGTAATAAACTGATATAACTCGATTTAAGTCACAATAATTTACTCAACTTAATGCAATAAAATGACACAAAACAAACATCGGTCATTTTATTACTCTAAATTTCAACAAAATTTTACCTAATATTTGCATACAAAACTGTAATATTGAGGTTTATGTACCCTTTGTCTTATTATGTTTTTTGAATAAATTTTATTATTTTTATTTTTTATTTTTTATAGTAGGTATATAGGTAGGGACTAATTTGTAATATACATACATACATAATATATCTTTATATTCAACATTTTCTTTTCTTTGTTAGATAAATAGCAGTAGGCAGATAGTTTTCCTTTCTTAGGTAGGATAATCAAATATTTTGTTTGTGATTAGGTTACGTGGCATAGTACATAAAGCGTATCCAAAAACTTTAGGGCATAAATACAAATAAGGATTTTGGACATCGCGCGCGAGATCTCAGTTTGGGGCGAACTACTAGTTTTTAGAATGTTGTAGAAAAAAAAAACGTAAAACTAAGCTTGTACGTATGTATATATTAAAAAAAAAATTGTTACAATATTTCCCCTCAATTATAACCCTCTTAAGTTTGTTTGTATGTACATGTTATTATTTAACATAAAGGAACCAATGTTTTGCCTGTTCTACTCGGACTAGGGTTAGGCTGGAATTGGCACTTAAATTCGCCGCATGAAAGACGATTCAAAGATCCTTGTGATTTTATTGAATAAAAATATTTTGACTTTGCTTTTGACTCTGACCTGCATAATATTTGGTAGATTGTATTTAAGAAATTTTCTGGTAAGTATATGAGTTGCATTAAACATGGTGTTATACCATTTAATATATTTAAATATAGGTAACAATATAATTATTAGATACTTCAGTGCTGAGAAAAGTACAAAAAACAGCAATTTTAGACTTTAATTAAAATTTTGGAGTTTAGGCTAAAATGAAATTCGTAAAACTTTCGTTTTTAATAATAAGTTTAGTTAAATTTAATATGCAACATTAATTACTACTAACTATTTCAGTTATAAAAACTCATTTGGATGGAACGCCCGTTGCATACAACAAGAAACAGTAGCACAACGATAAGAGCCCATATCCACTGTACCTGAACCATGCCACTTATCTGTAAGCCGAGAGATAACAGTAAAATTTTACTACTGATATTCCTGCATCGCTTCAGCTGTGCGGTCTCTGTATCGCTGCAGGGAAACTTAAGCTGTAAGTTGAAATGGGAATGGTACAAAGTCGCGTGGAGTTAATTGTGACTTGGGTTTCAACATCTGATATTATTTGTTTTGAAATTTGGTAGACTAAATGCGAAAGTGAAGGCCAAGGAAACTAGCTTTTTGGATCTACTTTACAATTCGCTTTGGTAAGGAAAGTCTCAGACACTCACTGCTTAAAAAACCGACCAAGTGTGAGTCGGGCTCGCCCATGAAAGGTTCCGTACCATCGTAAAAGATATACTATTTAAGATTTAGATTTATACTATTTATGTCCTTGTACTATGTCAATCTGTTAGTCGTCAGTAATGCAAAAGTTTGATATGATTAAATAAATACTTTTTGAACAGAAAGATCTAGTTACATTAAAAAAGTATACAATTAATTTATCAGCTATCTGGTTCCCATAGTATAAGCTTTGCTTAGTTTCTTGCTAGATGGCGTGGTGTGAACGGTCCACCAATATTTATTTATTTTATTTATGACTTACTTACACCATATCGTATGTTTGAGAATAACATAATAGAGTAATGTTTGAAATAAATAAATAAAATAGAATTAAATAAAATCATTTACTTATAATTCCTTCTCCTGCGAATGTTTTTGTCTGTTTTACGTATATCTCTTTCTCGTTCTGTCAATTGATTAAACTTTTTTCTATTGTTCTATTCTATCATCTGCAGTTGCTTCGGGTTTCCAAAATATAGCACATAATTGATAAGCTTACCGGAAGTTAAACCAATCAGTCGGAAGCGATTTGCTCATTATCGTTACAGTCCGCGGGAATCCGATGGAATTGAATCGTTACTGTAATGAGGTCGACTGTACCGGCCTTGATGGTGTTAAACTTAATTGGGATATTATTCGATGGGTGAGTGAGTACTAGTTATTGTTGGGTAGAGCTGTAGCAGTCAATAGGTTTGTGTATTGCTTACATAAAAAAAAACTTATGTTGAAGGCATTGATGCACATTGCTCATTTTGACAATAGATGGCGCTGCCAAAATGTCATTTGACTATTATTGTGAAATCTGTAACTCTCCCTTTGTGGCAGACAGAATTTTGATAAATTGAGGTGTTTTTGGATTTTTTAAATCTGCTTCTTCTTCGTTTATGGCATCTTTCACTATTGAGAACAACTTTGCCAGTGTCATTTGTTTAAACTAGTAGTACTGTCAATGTCACAAAGTCAGTCAAATTGTCAAGTCAATTTTGTCAAGATGGTTGTTTTATTCAAAGTTCTCGGGATATAAGTACTCCGACGGATTTAGAATGAAACTATTCACATATTTTACACTCGCGTGAAGAACTCGGGCTTTATTGGAAAAATAACCTTCAAAATTACGCAATAAAACTCAATATAACACGAAAATATCTAAAAACTAGAGCGATAAAGTTGACAGTTGAATGCATTGCAAAAAAACAAAAGCTTTATAAAACTTAAAAAAAATATGCCTGCTGTAATGAACTTTTTTACATTACTGTCAGCCAGATATTTTTTATTTTTAATAACATTATACATACATTTCTAATAAATACTTGTTTAATTAATGCGAATCCTGGAGTATTCCGCTAGTTCCAGACTTGCGGTCGCTGCCGACTGCCACCTGCGCCAAGAACTGATCTGACAAACTAACAACTCTGAAAACAATTTACATGGTTCCCGCGGCCAGGGCGGCGCGACTCCATTTCCATAACTAATTAGATTGCGGCCGAAGTTAGCACGCAGGTGCTGAGGTGACACTGTCTCTGCGCAGTCTGCACAGCTCTCGACCGGCCTCACAGCTCAGTTGGTAGCTCTGCCTTCTGCGCTGCAGGTTGTGGGTTCGATGCCCACCCAGGACTAACATTTGTGTGATGGACATAGATGTTTGTTCTGTGTCTAGGTGTTAATATCTATTCTATGTATGTATTTATTTAAAAAAAGTAGTAATATCTTTTCTATGAATGTATTTACTTAAAAAAGAATAAATAATTAATCTATCAGCTATTTGGTTCCCAAATTCTATGCTGTAGGTTGTGGGTTCGATCCCCACCCAGGATAAACATTTGTGTGATGGACATAGATGTTTGTTCTGTCTCTGGGTGTTAATATCTATTCTATAATAATAATAATCTATCAGCTATTTAGTTTCCATAGCCCACAAGCTTTGCTTAGTTTGGGGCTAGATGGCGTTGTGTGAAATGTCCACCAATATTTATTTATTGTGGTGTGTGACCAGTGTGGTGAAAGGAATAATGTGCCCCTTAAAGGCTCTTGCACTCAACATTCGTATCACAATTTTTTGGATCGAACACAACTAATTTTAAAGTTTAAACGACCTTTGTTAAAGTTGATTTGAGTAAGAAGGAGTACTGAGATGATGGATAATAGAGGGAAATGGAGGAAAAAAACGTGTAGTGCCGACGATAGCGTGGTAAAATGGCAAGAAGAAGAAGAAGAAAATCATAGGACTTTTTGTTGTAGGTAGAACTAATTCAACCATATTTTTCAAAACTAACATACAGTAGAAATAAAACTAACATTAGGAACGGTAGACAACTGCGCGGTTGAAGAATTACCTACCTCTATTCTGTGCCTTGGGATTTGTACATTACCTTGCATAAATAAAGATAAACGTGTTCAAACTGGCCCCGTCACTAACTTACTGTCGCTAGGGATGGGAAAACTACAACTACTGAATCTTGTTTTGAGTTATGTGCTCGGACGGAAAAGTCAAATCTCTCACTGGCCGTCCGATTTTAGTTAAGCACCGTAACATTTTAGCAATGTTCAAACAAACAAGCTAAAAACAATAATAAAGTAAACGTAAGAAGTAGATTTTGAGTGTGTTTTTAATTAAACAATTAAACTAACATCATCTTTTATTTTTGTATCTTTTATAATTTATAAATTAACATTACTTCGTATGCGTATAATACTGCTGAAATATCGTGAAGTGAATTGTAATTTTTTAAATACGTGATTTTTTCATCAAGAAGGCAAAACTTTTAAGTAAATTTTTATTTTTAATTAATTTTCACAAAAATATTATAGTATCGTTTCAAAGGGACCTAGATTGGGAAATACACTCCACACTTAAAGTTAACACACATTAAAAGTTATAAAAAAGATATTTACACCCCTGACATCTATCTCTACCTCCAAGGCCTGTCTCGAAAAACAATAACAAGATTCACATTTATGAGAATAAAATCCAAATCAAAATAAAAATACCTTTATTCAATAAATCACAGGGATCATTTTAAATCGTCTTACATAAGGATACATTCTAGGTGTGTCTAAGTGCCATTTTCAGTCCTAGCTTATTTTGTAAAATCCTTGTTAATTTTGTTTTGTGAGCGAGTTGTAGCTGATTTGTCCCAAGCTTCTCGTCATTTTCATCAAGTTTTCAAGACTGCTGGACTCGTCTACCCCATCACTAGTGCTATGTTTACAAAAATCGTCCGGGACGCTCCCGCGGCCTCATACAATTTGTTATGTAAATTCTTCTGTCCGCGGGTTCCGCACATTACACGAGAGACACGAGACACCCGACTACAGGCTGATATCTTTACTTCTTACGTCGTATTATGTAAGTCCTCTGTACTGTGTGATTTACGAACTTTGTTTAAGTAGGTTTAGGTTTTGAATAGGGTTTTTATACTTTGGGTTTGTTTTGAATAGAATAACTTTTTGCTAGTTTGGTCACCATGTAGAATTATGATTCTTAGTCTTATGGTGTGTTATGTGTTCTATCCTTTAAAGTCATTTTAATTTTTGAGGCGTTATGCCGCCGAGTCAAGAAAGAATGCAGGCGTATTGCAAATTTGGCAAACCACGTTAGAGATATCGATTTGAGGCATTTTGCTTTGTAGGTGTTTCCAAGTCAATAATCCTCCAAAGTCGTTTCGCAGCGTAGGTATTGTGATCAAAAAGGGAATTAATAAACTTTGCGCAACTTTGTCTGCGGTTTTTAAGTGATAGGTATACCTAATTATTCCCGTTTTTGCAACATTTTGCATTGATGCTTCGCTCTTATTGGTCGCAGCGTGTTATAAAGGCTTAAGCCTTCCTCGATAAATGCACTATCGATAACAAACGGTTTTTTTTAATTAGAACAGTAGTTTCTGAGATTAGCGCATTCAACCAAACAAACAAACAAACTCTTCAGCTCTATAATATTAGTATAGATACGGATCAGGGGCCTTATCACAAGCTCTTCGAGCAATATCAAAGTAATATAAGTTTGATATTTCGTACCATGACGCATTATTTTAAGTTTGTATTATTGTGGTGAGTTTTTGGCTTTTAATGTAAACAAACTCCTACTTAATAAATGAAGCGATAGATACCTACAAATAAAGGCAATTTTTGATTTAGATACTAATTGTTGTTTACGTATTGATAAAATAGTAAAATAAAACCATTTACAATGCAATTCGCGAAATAACTGAATCATAAATCGGATGCGATCCACAATAGCACCAAAAGAACGTGACGTTGCACTCGTTGCAAGCCAACGTTTCAATCAACGCGCGACTAAGCGGTTCCTATTTCCGCGCAGAGATGGCGCTGTTACACAATTGCATTGTGGTACAGTCAACACCTAAAATTCTTTGACTTATTTGATACTAAAGCCAGTTCGTATCGGTCCGTATCAGTAGGGCAATGTAGCATCATAACGCCCTTGGCTAAGTTTAATAAAGGATTTATATGGTCATACATTTTTTTATAACCTGGGCCGAATAGCCAAGTATTCTAAACATGGAAGCGTTCAGGTGAAAATTTCACTACCGGCCACCTATCCCAATAATGACCGCGCACATTATAAGTCAGCCTTTTATAAACGGCTAGGCCAGCTACGCCGCGGTAAAATGTCATTTTATACAATTAATTTGGAAAGCAAGCAAAATGCTTTGACGAACGCATCTTTGTAAAATTAATCAGCTAGGTTTAAAACATGCTCCGGATATAATATAATATTATGTATGTATATCCGGATCATCTAGACACGCGGCAGCGTGTCAAGCCAAGTTCAAGCGAACGGGCGAGGCGCGCACCGTGTGTATTAACCATTTGGAGCCAATTTAGACCTTAGGCTTCAATATAATATCCTAAGTTATGAGATGAAATGATATTTTAAAGTCGTTAAAAATATTTCATATTGTTATAAATAAGTTTCAGGACTGACCATTGTACTTGGCACCCGTTTAGATCTCACTTCTTTTGTCGCTGAAGTCAACGACTAAGTAAAACATACATATTGAACTTGGCTCTCATTTCACATTTATGTTTTTGATGGGATAAATAATAGTATTTTCATTTACATTATGGCCCTGATACATTGAAAAAAAAAGAGTTAACAGGCATCTTCTGGGAAATTTTGTTCCATCGAAGACTTCATCCTTAGCCTCAAGGTCAAAAGTAAACCTATAAACTAAAAAAAGTTCAGTAAAGTCCAGTCGCTGACTGTACAAATCTGTACGCTATTCCACTTTTGTCCGAGCATTGTGCTCGCGCCTTTCCGGCCTTTATTTCGAATGCCCTCGTGTTATTCCGTAAATTTCTTTCGACAGATCCCAATAGTCCCGAAGTTGGTGTTCAAATATATTACTTTATAGAGCTGAAACTTAAGTCAGGGTAGAAGGCGCGAAAATTCTGCGGCCCTATAGATTTATTATTTTGTTCATTAGTCCAGTAATTTAATATACCCCAGTGCCCTTCAAATCTACACTAGTGCGTGGAGCTGAAATTATGACATTTTGATGGCACTATTAAGACGGATTCATGCTAGAGAGTCTTACCACCTGGTAAGCGTCACCTGCTGTTGGGAGAGTTGGTTTGTTTTTTTAAGATTGCGGGCCACTCTTGCTAATTTATTATTTACAATTCGTTTTGGGTTTAGCTAATGCAAAAAACTGTATTGTTGTATTTTTATGGACAATTTAACTGTTGTTCATTATTCACTTTTACTTTACATGTTCCAGCGAACGTTTTAATTTTACTGAGCAATGTTTGCTGTCAAAAAATAAATCATTCGGCAAAAATATTCCGTTCATTAATTTATTTATTACTAGCTTCCACTCGCGGCGTCGCCCGCGAAGTACCTACATAAAATATAGCCTATGTTCATCCTGAAAGTTCATTCTACACATTGGTGAAAGAATTTTTCAAATCGGTTCAGTAGTTTCAGAGCCTATTCGT
The DNA here is from genome assembly GCA_963675405.1 of Cosmorhoe ocellata. Lineage (NCBI taxonomy): Eukaryota > Metazoa > Arthropoda > Insecta > Lepidoptera > Geometridae > Cosmorhoe > Cosmorhoe ocellata. Next base: position 11,421,393 of record OY776249.1, on the reverse strand, counting down.
TTCAAACAAACAAACAAACAATCAAAGTTTTCCTCTTTATAATATTAGTATAGACGAATAACAAACAATCACATAATGATATGATTAAGAAAATAATATTTCGATTCCAACTTTTATAATCTGTGATGTAAAATAAAACTTAAAACTAAAAAATGATCTTCAACGCAAAAAACTGACCGTTATCTTCTGATCTATTTCAACTGAGCCCAATAACGGCTAAAGTTTGATTCGTATTTGGAATTTGAGCCTATTTCTAAGCGTATACGAATTGTGTGTTCACCTTCGGAATCCGGTGTTTTTTTCTTGAACAAAACGAGCTTTTTTCCTGATGAAAATGGATCAAAGTGATGGAATTAAACCGTCTTTGTTGAACTTCGCGGAGTGGTCAAATACTTTGGACGGAATTCTTTCGGGTTTGATTGATTGGACTTGTCGCCGATTTTCCGTGATTGAAACTACGGAATTTCTACGGAATTTGGACTTTGTATTGTTTACCTGAAGATAAAAATAAGACTCTTTCTGAACTCATTTTTTTTTATGAGCTATTGATGGAAGATTTTCGCTCCCCACTTTGCTTTGCGGTTTGACCATCATCCTGTTGTTTTTAAACGAACAATTAAACAGGCTTTTAAGCGGCCTAGGCATCCTAATAGGCCGCCCAATAACTAGAAAACTGAAAACATCGCTTAAACATTTAATTTAAATTTATGCGTGTAGTGTGCAAAAACGTGTGGGCCCAATATACTTGTGCGGGTCTCTGACTACCCCTGTTAGATATACTCAAATCTAGAGAGCTAACAGATATTTCAAAATATCTACCAAGAAAACCTGGAAGTCAGTCGGTATCATATTTATTTTATATATTTGTTTACTCTCTTGTGTCTTGTGAATACAAATGAACGGGCGATCTTTGGAAATGTCTTTCAAAAACCTTGAGCTTACTAGTCTGTAATTTATGTCCTTTTTTATAAACTTTTATTGGCTAACATAATTCTTGCAAATAACAAATAGTGTTACAACCTTTTTAACATTTTGGTACATATTGAAAACACAGTCTTCAGAGACTCCGGCTCGCATCCTCTGGCTCGCAACCACATGCAAGCGTATGTAGGCATATGCCTATATTCTAGACCTACAGTATCATTCGTTACAGTGTCTGGTGGAGCTCAGTGCCACACCGTCGGCTGCCTCCGGAGCACGCTCGCCGTCATCCAACCTGCACGAAACTTACCAAAAAGTTTTCAACTCCATAAAAAAGTTTTTACTTCATAGAAAAAGTTTTTAAACGCGATTCGAATTCAAATCGTCAAATCGCGCGCTTTAACTTTTGAATTTAGATCTAACGTTTTGAGAATAGAACTTAGTTTTGTAGTTGTTTTAAATTAGGCTTAGGTTAGGACGCTGCTCAGTCGGTTGTGAATAAGTAGTTGCATTAGTCGATGTTAGTCAGTGTTTAGTCTATGGTATACGAACTAGTCTTTTAAAACTTTATAGTGTAAGAACTTAAAATTATAAGTGATTCTGTGACGTCATCAGCTGGTGAGTAGCCATTGTTTTTTCAAACTTTACTCAAGCTTTGTTATCGTTGCTGAAATTGTTCGGTAACTTTTTCATTTGTAAAAATATTGTTCATTCTGATTGGATATCGGAAAGTTTTGATTTAAGTATCTTTTTGATTTGATTTCAAATCAAAAAGTTCATTTGAATTTTATATTGTGAATGTAGGTACATACTGATCTCCTATCAAAAAGATAATAATTATATTAAACTTTTTTTATATTAAATCGATTTTTTGGTATTGCTATTATAAATACTTTTCTTGGCAAAAAAAAAATATTTTTTGTAGGTACGTTCTCAAAATGCTACGCCGTAGCAAGTTCGTAGCACCAAGCTACGATGTGTAGTCCTGGCTCTACGTTCTGCGTAGCTGCTGCTACGGGTAATAAAATAAAGTGTTTTGATACAGTAAATAATAATACTTAACGTGAAAAGATTTATATTTATTATGAAAACAGGTTTCTTATTTTCAGAATGATAGTATTTGCCCGCGGGTTTTTTTATACTTTTCAGGTATTTAAATTTTAGCAGTTTAGCTGACATGGTCACTCAACCAAATGTGTCCACTTCAATGTTCCATATTGAAAAATTAATTAATTATTACAATTATTACAAAAAATCATCATAATCATCTCCCTGTCCTTGTCCCACTTCATGTCGGGTCGGAACATGTTATTTTTTTCCACTTAGAAATACTTTCCAACTCTCTTGATACTTACTAATCAAAATCAAATTCATATTAAATATCTTATACCTTCAAACGAGCAATTCTTGTATATATATATATAATCGGAATCTCGGAAACGGCTGCAACGATTTTCATGAAAAATGTTGTATGCAAGGGCTTTCGGGGGCGATAAATCGATCTAGCTAGGTTTCATTTTCCAAAAAACAAGATTTACAAAAAAAAAAAGCGAGCAAAGCTCGGTCAACCAGGTAATAGGTATTAGTAAAAAAAAAAAAAAAAAAAATATCACGACTGTAATCCCCAGGCTCGGTAGATATCTCCTCAGATCTTTAGTTTTCTACTTAGATCTTTGAGGATATCTAAAGGGGGTAGTCAGAGGCAAGTCCAAACATGACATTTGGTACATGCCCACATTTTGCACAGTAGTTAGTATTCCGTATATTACTAATACATTTTTTTTTTTTTTTTTTTTTTTAAATGTATTAGTAATATGTATTATATTATAATTTTAATAAGAATTCTTCGACCTATTTGGTCTCAACGTCTTCAGTTCCATCTTAATATAAGATGATTAAGGATACAATAAAAGAAATGAAAATCAACCTCTAAAGAGCAAGTTAAACAAAGTTAATGCATTAACTAATGGATTTGTTTAAACTATTACCTCTGAGCCAACATCGTCTATTAATACAGCCTCCGGCGATGCCGTATAAAAATATTTGTTCTGCTTTTAAAGTAATTACGTTATGGCGGAGCTTCTAGGGGGCTGGACTGGAGGGGGGCGCGAAAGCCTTCTTTAAGGCTGTTGAACTGATATCAAAGGGTTTAAGCTTCTTATCCTGTCACTAGTTCTTTTGAACCAGTGTGGCGAAAGGATTAAAGTGCCTCTCAGAGGCAACTTTCGTGCATTTAATGTCTTCGAGCTTTTAAGGTTCTATGAGATGCCTAATTCCTCACGATCTTTGCATTTGAGAGTACTGGGGCCTTACAAGCTCTTACAAACCGTCATGTTTGAGAAACGTCACGCTTCAAGCTCGTTGTAATACTACTTAATAATTTTATAGGTCACGGTATGACATATGAAAGTTTTATTACTTTGATATTGCCCGAAGGGCTTGTGGTAAGGCCCCTGGTCACAGAAATTTTTCGAACCGTAAATTCTGGTGGAAAAATTTGTTACACGACCGGGTTCAAACCCACGTCCTTAGGATCAGAAGAATGCAGTATGAATTGAACCCATCACATGAGAATTAAAGTGAATTATTGTTCCTTTCTGAATTCATCCGAAAAATCCCGTGAATTTCGAACTAAACGGCCATGTTTTGTTAAAAAATTGACATGACGATTTGATTGTGACTCTGTGGCGATGGCAATTACTTAGCTCTTAATAAGAGAAAAAATATGAAAACCACAGCTATAAAGTTCACAGTCAAAGCAACAGAAGATCATCCGGCCATTACTTTATTTAGTTTTATTAGGGAAATAAACAGTAATACATAAGTCTAAATATTAGAAACTTAAGATTAACATAAACCAAAGGAGTTTCCGCTATTAAATAACATAATTACAGATTTTAAACAGTAGGTCTACCATGAGTTGTCATCTTTAGATTGGCTGACGTTACTACAGTAGTAATAGTACGTTACTATGACATCTGTCAAAATTGTTACTCATGGTACCAAATTCTAAGCAAATAATGAGCGCAAACTATAGTCGCTGTAGTATGCTGTGACGTAGGATAGTTAGCTACGTGACGTTTTAGTACCCAACTATCCGCTAGAGGCGCTGTAGGCAAGTTTTCATACATTTTTTTAACTACAGTCACTAGCGAGTGTAGATTGTGAAAACTCATGGTAGACCCTCTGAGCAAGAAAAAACAATGATAGTACACAACGATCATCAATAACCAAAGAATTACAAATAATTACGAAGTTTTGGCAATGCTTAAAATAACTCATCGAATACGTATTCAGTAAATAACTTTTGACCCTGGCGAAAATGATATCTAAAGAGTCAGATGCCATCAATAAAGGTGAAGAACCCAGCACTGGGAAGAATTACTGCACTTTCCCTAAATATGAGTTTTTGATAGTTTACGAAAACTTTTTTCGAATAGTTTTCATACATTTACTTCCATCGGAAATGTTGAGGAACTAAAATAAGGTCGATATCGTGAATACTTGGTTTGAAAATTATTGCTGGGACTGCCGATTAGATATTTTCGATATTATCGACCTTATTTTAGTTCCTTAACATTTTCGATGGAGGTAAATGTATGAAAGGATAGTATTCGAAAAAAGTTTTCGAAAACTATCAAAAACTCATATTAGGGGTACAGTACAGTCTACGATGAGTTGTCACATTTAGATTGGCTAGTGTTACTACAGTAGTAATAGTACGTTACTATGACATCTGTCAAAATTGTTACTCATGCTACCAAATTTTAATTCTAAGCAAATGAATGAAGTGCAAACTACAGTCGCTGTAGTACGCTGTGACGTAGGATAGTTAACTATGTGACGTTTTAGTACCCAACTATCCGCTAGAGGCACTGCACAAGTTTTCATACATTTTTTAACTACAGTCGCTAGCGAGTGTAGGTTGTGAAAACTCATGTACGTCTACCATGAATTGTCACATTTAGATCGGCTGACGTTACTACAGTAGTACTAGTACGTTACTATGAATGACAACTGTCAAAATTATTACTCATGCTACCAAATTCTAAGCAAATTGATGAAGCGGTACCCAACTATCCGCTAGAGGCGCTGTACAATTTTTCATACATTTTTTAACTACAGTCGCTAGCGAGTGTAGATTGTGAAAACTCATGGTAGACCTAATGGTAGACCTACAGAGCAATCCAGTGCAAAGTGTATCAGACCACTTGAGATACATTACATGAAGCGGACGCGTGCCGCGCCTACCGACGAGTGCTCATTGAAAAATCAATTTACACTGCCAAGAAACCTTTTTAAGATAACATCTTTAAATTCTTCGAGTGGAAAACATAATTTTAATCTAATCATATAGCTAGTACGAGTTTATTATATCCTACTAATATTAGTACCTGGATGACCGAGCTTTGCTCGTTTTTTTTGGGGTAAACGACGTTTTCTAAAAAGAAAACCTAGCTAGATCGATTTATCGCCCTCGAAACCCCCTGCGTACAAAATTACATGAAAATCGTTGGAGCCGTTTCCGAGATTCAGATTATATATACAGGGTGTCCCAAAAAGTAGTGTCAAGCGAAAGTCCAGAGATAGAACACCCCTTGGGGTACCCGAATCACCCCCATGTATGTTCCGCGATTTTCTATAGTTTTCGAGTTATTAATTTTTTTCCCAATTTTTGAAAAAATTACGACTTGAACTACTTAAAACATTCTTACAAAAAAAGTAGAAAACTTTCTTGAGATTTTTTTTTTGCTACTGAATTTTAATGAGTTGTTCTTTTATGCATCAAATAATCAGCTACGTGACTTTGATGCAAACTATGAAAATGTTGGTGTAAAGTCAAATAATTACATTCGGTGAATTACGACTTCAATTTTCAACTTTAAATTAAAAATCTTAACAAGTGATTTCATGGTTCTTAAATAAATCCAAAGAATTCTCCAGATTCTCAGCTTTCATAATCATTAAAAAAAAGTAGTACTTAATAGGCTACTTTGGCTAAAATCGGCTTTCAAAGACGGTAAGGTGGAAAATTCTTAAAATTAGCTACCTGATTAAAAAATAAATTTTGGCCATTTTATCATTCCTAAGCTTAATTTGTTTGTTAACTAACCAAAAATGACTACAAAGAATTAGTTTATGCCGAAAAAATCAGCAATATGGCCGAATTAGGAACAAAATTAAGCGGGCCGAAAAAAAAAATTAAGGCACTTAATAAAATAGCTTTCATACGATTAAAGGAAACCTTTTTAAGACGATGTAGGATTTGTATTGACTAAGAAGGTTGACATTTTGAAGACTTTTTGTAAGAAATTAATAAATTTTACTAGTTGTTTTATTTCACAAATTTAGCTAAACTAAATAAATAAAACCTTCAAATATTAATGAAATCTTAATTTCCTGCAGTCATTTTTGGTTATTTATCAAACGAAGTAAGCTAATGAATGATAAAATGGCCAAAATCTATGTTTTAATCAGGTAGCTAATTTTAAGAATTTTCCACCTCACTGTCTTTGAAGGCCGATTTTAACCAAAGTAGCCAATTAAGTACTACTTTTTTTTAATGATTATGAAAGCTGAGAGTCTGGAAAATTCTTTAGATTTATTTAGGAACCATGAAATCACTTGTTAAGATTTTTAATTTAAAGTTGAAAATTGAAGTCGTAATTCACCGAATGTAATTATTTGACTTTACACCAACATTTTCATAGTTTTCATCAAAGTCACGTAGCTGATTATTTGATGCATAAAAGAACAACTCATTAAAATTCAGTAGCAAAAAAAAAATCTCAAGAAAGTTTTCTACTTTTTTTGTAAGAATGTTTTAAGTTGTTCAAGTCGTAATTTTTTCAAAAATTGGGAAAAAAATTAATAACTCGAAAACTATAGAAAATCGCGGAACATACATGGGGGTGATTCGGGTACCCCAAGGGGTGTTCTATCTCTGGACTTTCGCTTGACACTACTTTTTGGGACACCCTGTATATATACAATAATTGCTCGTTTATAGGTATAAGATAAACGCGAAAGTTTGTAAGAATGTGTGGATGTATGTCTGTTACTTTTTCACACTGAAACGGCAGAACGGATCTAAATGAAATTTAGCACAGATAAAGATTGAAGTTTGAAATATATGTATGTGCTATTTTATTGGCTACTTTTCATCCCCGAAAAATGTACGGTTCCCGTGGGATACACTTATTTTTGTTTTTCAAGGTATACGCGGGCGAAGCATCCATATATTTTTGAAAAAAAAATAAGGATTGAAGAAATTTATAAAAATATCAAGGAGTGAACTAAAAACTGACTCCTTTGTAAGCGCTGACTCTATCAACTCAAAGTAATCTACAAAGATCTTCTGTCTAATTTTGATAACCTATTAAAATGTAAAAATTAAAATAAATCTCAGAAACTTATCATTCTCTTGGGGAAAGTTAAATTTCTTTGGCATAATACTTAATACATAATGTATGTAAGAGTTAAACTTTTCAGTCCAAGGGCCTTACCACAAGGCCTTCGGGCAATATAAAAGTAATATTATTTTAATATTTCGTACCATGCCCTATAAAAATTGTATTGAAGTAGAATTCAAGCTTTAAATGTGACGTTTCGGAAACATAATGCTTTGTAAGAGCTTGTGGTAAGGTTTCGCTTTACTCCATGTAATGTAAGGTCATGAAGTATAATGTTAAGGATGATGACGTAGCTAGTGTGACAGATTGCAGTCTGAAGAGCTAACTCAAGATTTTATTAGAACACAGAAGTGCCAAACACTTGGCACACTAAGGTTGGATTTGACCAACTTCTGATTTAACTATTCTCAGAATTGTTTTATGTCAAATGCAAGTAAAATGTCAGTTTACTTTGCAATAACTACGTTTGATTTTGGGAATAATTCTTAGCTTTTGTGCTATGTACCTTTTTTTGACATAAATCAATGCTAATAGATCATTATTTCTTTAGCACGAAAGAAAACTCCTAAAAAAATATAATTAAATTATTGAATATCACGTAAACTAAAAAAAATGGAAGTTACTTTTAACATGTGAATGATTATAATAAGCTTTAAAAATACAGTAAACATTAGTATAAAAAAAATTTGAACGAATGAAAATTAGTGCTTAAAATTTTCGTTCTCAATTGTTAGAGCGAAAAGCGAACTTTACCAGCACATTGTGCCCAGAACGTAACAAAAACATACACTTAAATGTACACACAACGCTCATACTTCAAAAATACGTCATAAACAGACGTTATATTGCAAAACCGAAGTGTCCCGCGATTGTTAATTAAAACAATAAATTCAGGCGAGCCGAATGTTGGCGAGCAATGAATATGTCACGGCTCGGCATTAGCGATGCAGAGGTCGCCAACTATTCCGGAGGTGGTGCCTAAACTATTGTGAATTTGTCGTGATGTTGAAGCTACGAAATCAGAGTTTTCAATGATACTAATATTAGGTCCTTACATATCAAATTGGTGTTCTGCAGTAGTGACCATTTCAAATCAAAATATTATTTGTTTGACTAAAAAATCTTCATCATCATCATCATCATCATCAGCCTATAGCAGTCCACTGAAAATAAACCAAAAATAAAAAATCTTATTACAAGTTAATTTTATTTCAAAAACATGGAATTCTTTTTTCATAACTAGTCATTTGTTTATTGATTAGCGTTATGTTTTCATCGCATTTGAATCTGTTTCGTCATCATGGAAACGTTAAAAATGCGAGACGGTCAATAGGAGCGAAGCACCAATGAAAAATGTTGCAAAAACGAGAAAAATATAATATAATTAAAACGCGCAAAGTTGCGTGCGGGTCAGCTAGTTATAGTTGGGACGAATAAGGACCCAACTCTGCTAGGTATCCTTAGTATGGATAAGAAAAATAAATCACTGGGGCCCAGCGAGTTTCTTGTCAGTTCTTCTCGTACTGGGGATAGGACTGGAATTGGCACCTAGACTCACCTAGTATGTAAGACGATTCAAAATGATCTCTGTGATTTTAATGAATAAGGATACATTGATTTTTGACTTTTGAGTGTAAATGGACTGCAAAATCTCTCTCGTAAGATAAATACAAATTCTTAATATTAGTGTTTCTATTATAATATTGCTTATTCCGGCTCGCTGCTCTCTCTGGTTTCGCTGGTCTCGCAGCGTCAGTCTGTCTGTCCGTTTGCGGTCGCCTCTCCGGAAGACACTCGAGGTACAGTCAGCGACAAAAACTAATTGTAACCGAAAGGACCCGTCGCCATAAATTGTAGAAAGGTCTGCGAATGTACCCGTAAGTTACTCCAGTTTATTATTTGCTGTAACTCACTGTTGGACTGATATATAAAGGGAAGTTGATATTATGCGCGGTGGGATGGGCTGTCGGTTTGAATTAATTTAAACTTGGGAAGGTACTTGAGTTTAACTATCTAACTGCGGGCGTGATTTTGCGAATGGAATGACTGATAGTGAAGATAAATTAATATTGCTATGGTCGATAACCTCACGTATGGTTAGGTCGCCTTGTTGCACGTTATATTAATATCCTATTAATATTATAAACAAGAAAGTTTGTATATATGAATGTCTATTACTCTTTCACGATGAAACAGCTGAACGGATCCGGATGAAATTTGGCACATCTAGTCTAGATAGTCTAGATAGGTACCTTGAAAAACAAAAACAAATCTATCGCACGGGAACCGTAAATATTTCTGGGATAAAAAGTAGCCTATGTGCTGTTCCAGACTATAATCAATATCTGTGCCAAATTTCATCCAGATCCGATTAGCCGTTTCAGCGTGAAAGAGTAACAAACATACATCCAACAATCCAACATCCAGACATTTTTACAAACTTTCGCGTTTATAATATTAGTAGGATAATTTGAATCACGGAAACGGCTCCAACGATATTCACGAAATTTAGTATGCAAGGGTTTCATGGGCGATAAATTGATCTAGCTGGGATTAATTTTCCAAAAACACAATTTACCAGAAAAAAACCCGAGCAAAGTTCGGTCATCCAGGTACTATATATTTACACATACATATTTATATACAAATATTGCTCGTTTAAAGGTATAAGATTGAAATGATCGCCGCACCTTCATCTCGCAGGATCCCTCACATATCCACAGATAACAAAAGAAATACAAACAACTTTCCCTTATCGCTATCGCGTGAAATAGTGTTTTTTCTATCCGCATATATCTCTGGGGCCGTTCAATTTAACTGTTTTCTTACGGCGATTTATAGAGGTGCCTTCCGTGTCGAAATATTGCTGGCAGGTGTTCCACATTTCAGATTATTTTTTGCGTTTATTTTTGAAACTATATGCGAGACTTGAACTAGAACACCTAATAATCTATATCTATATAAGAGCTTGACCTGACTGATTGATCATCGCCGAGCCGAAGCCGCTGAAGCTAGAAAGCTGAAATTTGGAAGGTGGTTTCCTTTTATAACAAAACCACCCACTAAGGCGGGATTTTTGGAAATTCCACCTCTAAGGGGGTGAAAAAGGGTGAAAACGTTAGTATGAAACTTTTTAACGCGTGGAGCGATTTTCATGAAACTTTGTTTGTGCACTGTAAATGCAAAATAAATGAACACGTATTTCAGGATTTCTCAATATAACTATCAAAAAGGGGTTAAATGTGGGGTAAATTTTTGTATGGGAACTTTTTAACGGGTGTTGCGATTGGTCTGAAACTTTATTTGTTTACTGTAAATGCAAAATGAATGAATACGTGTTTCAGGATTTTTCAATATAACCTTCAAAAAGGGGTCAAATGTGGGGTCAATGTTTGTATGGGAACTTTTTAACGGGTGGTGCGATTGGTGTGAAACTTTGTTTGTGTACTGTAAATGCAAAATGAATGGATACGTATTTCTGGATATTCCAAAATAACCCTCTAAAAAGGGTGAAAGGGGGGGTCAAAGTTATGTATGGAATTTTTTTATTAGTTGATTTGTTTAAAACTCAGTTTAGATACTTTAAGTGAACGAAGTCGCGAGCGGGACAGCTAGTATAATATATAGTTTCAGTAGTATTTAGTAATTCTGTTAACTTGACGGACTTAAAAAAATCTAAACAGGTGAAACTGCGCTGTGAGGCCAGTCAAAAAAAAGTCGTGTTAGTTACAATATTTATAACTCAAGAACGGCTGAACCGATTTGGCTGAAAATTGGTGGGGAGGTAGTTTAGAACCAGGAGACGGACATAGGATACTTTTTAGCCCGTTCGAAAAAAAAAACATGATTATTGTTTTATGATTTATGTGTTTTTGGATTTGTCGTCGTCCGGAATAGGATAATACTCGTTAGTAGGTATTCAAACATTTGAAAATTAAACAAAATTTTATCATATCTAAGGCGGCACGAAGTTCGCCGGGATAGATAGTTATTAATAGTATATACTTTTAAACTTACGCGATCTGAACACATTATTATTAGTATTAAACGGGTATTTATTTATTACCAGTTTATTTTCGCGACGTTTCGACACAACGGTCACGGGTAGGCTTAGAACGCGATAAATACCCGTTTAATACTAATAATAAAGTTATTAATAACTAGCGTCCGCTCGCGGCGTCGCCCGCGAAGTACCTACATAAAACATAGCCTATGTTCATCCTGAAAGTTCATTCTACACATTGGTGAAAGAATTTTTCAAATCGGTCCAGTAGTTTTGGAGCCTATTCAATTCAAACAAACAAACAATCAAATCTTTCCTCTTTATAATATTACTAGCTGTCCCGCTCGCGACTTCGTTCACTTAAATTATCTATACTTACTGAGTTTTAAACAAATCACACTAATAAAAAAATTCCATACATAACTTTGACTTTTACCCTTTTTAGAGGGTTATTTTGAAATATCCAAAAATATGTGTCTATTCATTTTGCATTTACAGTACACAAACAAAGTTTCACACCAATCGCACCACCCATTAAAAAGTTCCCATACAAACATTGACCCCACATTTGACCCCTTTTTGAAGGTTATATTGAAAAATCCTGAAACACGTGTCCATTTATTTTGCATTTACAGTGCACAAACAAACTTTCATGATAATCGCTCCATGGGTTAAAAAGTTTCATACTAACGTTTTCACCCTTTTTCACCCCCTTAGAGGTGGAATTTCCAAAAATCCCGCCTTAGTGGGTGGTTTTGTTATAAAAGGAAACCACCTTCCAAATTTCAGCTTTCTAGTTTCAGCAGTTTCGGCTCGGCGATGATCAATCAGTCAGTCAGGTCAAGCTCTTATATAGATATAAATTATTATAGTATAGATTATAGATATTATGTTGGCTAAAGTTGCATTGCCTTGATATTTTTGGATACTCTAATAACCGTAATGTAAGGCCTGAAAATGTTGGTAGGTAGTCTTCGAAGCGTTATCGCTTGCCTGCAAGCAATGTGCGATAATATCTTCGCAAACTTTTATCTACCTCCCAACTTGTTTCCTCGTAAGCAAAACTTCCCTCATACCACAGAACCACACTAATTTACGTATAGAAGTGAAACTCATCACTTGTGATATGAGTACATTACCAGCATGTCAAGTTGTGTTCAAGTATGGTATATAATTTTTTACTGTTTCATTTATATTTATTTACATTACGAGTTGGCATTGCATTCGCAATTCATAGTTTTTAAAAGTGATTTTCGTGAAAACCTTTAATAAGCTTTGTGTTGATTATTCATTTAATTCAGTTTTAATAAATTCTAGAAACAAAATATTCTAAAGCATGGTTTGTGGAGTGTAGGTATTGGTGTGTATTCTTAAGAAACAGCGGTCGATTCGCTACTTCCCCATTTTTGCTCAATTATATTGCTCAACTGGTAATTGCTCAATTATTTATCTGTGAAAAGTGTGAGAATGTTCCTCTGACTTTGAGTATCCTTTGATATTAAAAAAAGTCTACAAAACCCAGGAATGAAAGAACCAGATATACCTTACTTTGCCAGTTTGGACCCTCAAATAATTTTGTCACTTTGCAGAATTGAAAGAGATTCACTTCTATACTCTAGTGTTGTTCTTTTATAAACTCATACCAGGGCCGAGTAATATATCACGAGCTCTTGAAAATTCTATCAGAATTCTCACCCCCCCTTCACCCCCCACCCGCCACCCTTACGCGTTATCAACGTATATTAATCGGTGGCTATGCAAATGTGTCCTTGTACTAATGATTAAATTCAAATTGCCGTTAATTTTATTCATGCTAAGAAAGTACCTGTGCGTTGAAATATTGCTTCGTTAGATTGTGAACAAGTGTGATAAAAGGTTTAGTCATGGCTTTTCCAAGGTAAGGGCACCTTCAAACCGACGCGCAAATTTACAGTCGCTACATAACAGTCCTGTTGACCGATGACCCCAAATCTAGGGTTAACTTTGTGTTAACTACAGGAATCATATACTCGTATATAACAATCTGTATCGGGAAACGAATCCGCGATCTTTGCGTCTCAGCCGGCCACTCAACCGCCATACTCAAAATAAAGTAGTGGTTCTGTAGAAACAGTAGACCTCATGATTCTTTATCTAAAACAGCAAAATTTCCCACCATTTCCCATACCCCTCCCCCTTTCCCCTTTTTACAATATTTTTCGCAACAACTTAGAAGTAAGTACGCTAAGTCCTTAATGTGCTTCTCAAATTTGATTTAAAACCATCGAATCCAAATAACGTTACAACAAACTTCCCCCTTTTTCCCCTCTATTTTCAATAAAATATTATTAAAGATATTTTTTATTAGAATCCATGACTTTAGGATCGGAAATAAGGAATAAGCTAGAAATAAAACTAACAGTGTGCTACATAGATTCCTTAAAATTGCCTAATAAACTAAAGTACCTTGGTGACCGAGCTTTGCTCGTTTTTTTGGGGTAAACGACGTTTTATAAAAATGAAAACTAGCTAGATCGATTTATCACCCCTGAAACCCTCTACATACTAAATTTCATGAAAATCGCTGGAGCCGTTTCCGAGATTCCGATTATATATATATCTATACAAGAATTGCTCGTTTAAAGGTATAAGATTATATAGATGTAAACTACATTGTAACGAAAACATGTTGAGTTCACTATTTACTATCATTTCACAGTAAAACCTGTGTAGCCAGCAACCCCACTGCATAAATAACAATATAATTGCCGGGCTTTTGACAAACGACTGGCATTTACCCGAATTTTAGGGAGTTAACTAGCAGACCGTTCATTCCCGACTCTGGTACCTTATTTTCATTATTGCGAGAGAATAGGGCTATTTTTGATGTATGATATTTCACAATTCCATAATACTTGGATTATGAAATCAAATCACTTGTGTTATTATACATTTTTTTAGAAAAAAATAATCTAAATATTGTTTAGGGTGATACGTATTTTTTATTAAGTAATAATAACAATAATAATAAATAATGCTGGACAATCCACACAGCATCATCTAGCCCCAAAGTAAGCTACTCAAAGCTTGTGTTATGGGTACTAGATAACTGATATATTTAATACATTATATTACATAGATAGATTTTTTTTTTTTATTATTATATTTTGAAAACACCCAGACCAACGGAACAAATTTCTGCAGATCATACACAAATTTGTTCCGAGGCGGGAATCGAACCCGCAACCTCTTGCGTCGCAGGTGGACTCTCGCCCGATGCACCACTGAGATCGTTAAACTACACGGATCATCTTAATAAAAAAAACATTAAGTATCCAAAAGTTTAATATTATGTACTTTTCAATAAGTTCCCAAAACTTTCAATAGATGGCTACACTAGTTACCAAACAAATCACATTAAACAATATGATGATAATCTTATCTTATCTTATACCTTTAAACGAACAATTCTTGTATATATGTATATAATTATATAATCGGAATCTCGGAAACGGCTCCAACGATTTTCATGAAATTTCGTATGTAGGGGGTTGCGGGAGCGATAAATCGATCTAACTAGGTTTCAATTTCCAAAAAACACGATTTACCAGAAAAAAATCCGAGCAAAGCTCGGTCACCCAGGTACTCATCGTTTATCTAAGATCTATCAACCTCCTTTCAATATTATGGTTTATCCAACCTTCTTACAAATATCCAAAGTCGAATTCAATAAAGCGATCGTTCCATATTGTCTAGCTAGTCTATCGAGTACACATCGCGATACGGGTCCAGAGCTTGCCTAGTGGAGCGAAATGAGCTCACTGATAAAATCGAGTGAAGGTTCAATTTTGTAGAAAATATGCGCTTTGGACCTCTGAAATATTGGGGCGGAATCGTTCACATCACGATATATTTCTTGAATGTTAAATTCAATTCTAACTTACGAGATTCGATTTATGTTTTTTTTGTTTGTTAGTTATGCTATATTGATTCTTTTTTTGTTTGGTAGATCATACTTCAGAGTTGGTCCCGTAAAATTGATTCCTGGGAAATTTAAACTTTCTCGTAAAATAAAAAAGAAATCCATCCTTGTTTGTAATTTCCTATGTAATACAACATTCATTTTCTTTTTAGTTTCTATATCGTAATTATTTTCACTTAATATTTAATTACACTTCTTATAAGTTGAATTTAGGAATTATATTTTTCTTAGGTGCACTATTTCATTCAGTGCTCTCCTGACCAACAAACTGACCAGATGAAAATTGATACAGACATCCGTCGTCGGTCCGTACGGTCGGTCCAACGATCGGTGCAGCACTGAACGCGTTCATTCGTTTCCATAGCGCGTCGGCCGACCGACGGACGCATGCGCACGCGCTCGACCGACGGTCCTCGTACGCAGTGCGTAGCAATATACGCGTGCGTACGGTCGGTCCAGCACTGTACGAATTATGGATTTTCATATTAATGACAAGCGCGACCGACATACGGACCGACGATCGGTCGAGACCTGCTTTTTGATGATTCAGTTTTTTTTTTGATAATTTTTTTTTCAGACCTACATAATACGGTAACTATTAACATTTCCTTTTGTTTCAGGTTTTCAGCTCCTCACTGAGCGTCCTTCAGAATAAACATCTCCAGGTAATTTCACCTTTAGTAAAAAACTTTACTCAACTTGTAAATTGCGCTGTAAAACCTTGTGCTGTAAAACTGGCCGGGACTCGAACCGACGACCCGTAGTTACCAACTTTCTCTAACTTTGCGTTCTGCGTTTCATTGTTGGGAGAATTATTGCAATGGTGGAATATATTTTATTTTTATTTAGAGTTTTGTGGTTATCGCGGTACGGGAAATGTGAAATTTAAATGAAAGCACTAGGATTTGCTCATTTTTTGTTCAGCGTAACTGCGTTGGGCTTGCAACCTGTCACCTACGGAATAGTAACTATTTTGCAAAATGTGGGCATGTGCCAAATATTATATTATTTGGACGTGTTTCTTTCTTTCTTTCTTTAGACATCCTCAAAACTCTTTTTTTTTTAACTATATTTGGATACGGTCGACTAAATGACTAAAAGTAAAGATAGATAGAATATAGAAACTGACCGTAAAGCAGAGTTTATACGAAGCCAATAATGCTGGCGCCAGTCCTGCAGACAAGCCAGTGCTGGCTTGTCCCTGTTGTTTAGACGAGGCCAATGGACGCTCTATTCTTGCCAGCGTTGGCAGCCAGCGCTGGCTCGGCTTGAAAAACTGTTTACACAAGGCCAATACCATGCCATCGCTTGGCCGTGTATAAACTAGACTTAAGTCACTGGACCGGTTGATTTGTAGTGGAATAAAAAAAACCAGTAAACATTTAAAACAATTAAGAACTGAATCCAACTGCTGCAAGGGATAAAATCCTTCATTCCCAGCAGCAGTTCTGTTACGAAAATGCTGACAAAACTAGGTCAGCTCAAACGAACATATTCAAGCCGAGCTTAATGAGGGTGGGCAGAGTCAATGGCAGTCTCTGAAAACAGGAAAATTAACTCTTAAGTGTTTCCATAGTCCATGGTTCCTATATAGAGGTGAACTTTTAAAGAAAAGAGAGAAATGTTTCGACTGAAAAATACTGAATAATAAGTAAATATAGGTACCTCTACTACATAATATCAACGTGGTAATGCCACCAGAGGGACGCTGTATCCTTCTGTAAATCTATTCTTTCTAATAGATATAATGAAATCGTTGAAAACCGTGTATGTATTTTTGATATCTTCTTCTTCTTCTTATAAATAAAAATGAATTGCTGTTCGTTAGTCTCACTAAAACTCGAGAATGGCTGGACTTGGGTAATTTTGGTTTTGAAATATTCGTTCGAGTTCAGGGAAGGTTTAAAAGGTAAGAAAAAATCGAATAACTGCCAGGAAAACCCTAAAAATAGCCCTTTTCTATTTCCCATACAAACGTTTTCTAAATAAGTACAAAGTCTGCCGGGTCAGCTAGTTTTCAAATAAAAATAAGAGTCACCTAAAAAGGACACGCTGCTTAGCTTAAAACAACCGTTTGTGAAAAAAAAAACTGTTTGTCGGTTTATCTGTTTGTCTGTGCGTTTTTTGGCGCTAATCTCCAAAACGGCTGAACCTAATCGAATGCACTTTTCACTAATGTATTGAGCTTGGATTAAAACTTAGGCTTTGTTTAATTGAAATCGGATGACAAATAAAACAGATAATGCTTAATTTACTTATTTTTCACGCACGGTCGACGCTACATGTAAATAAAAGTAATCTAACGCGTACGAAGTCACGGGTTTAAGCTAGTAGTATAATAAAAATAATTATATGATGTCATTACAATTAAAGCAACAGTTTATAATAAATGAAATCCATTACAATATTTCCATAACCCCTAAATTGCCACAGCAAATGTGTACAACCAAAAATATTACCCAAAAATAGAAACCGCTAAGATTTTTGCAACCATAAAGTGCATGCACACAGAAATATATCGACAATAAACAATCTTAAACCATTCAAAATTGAGTCTAAACGAGGTGAAAATAGGGCGCTAGATCCGAGAGGTGTTTAAATGGAATAATGGAAATATGTTTCTAGATAAAGTAGTGCTCCATCGTGAGGGCAAACAAGACATGTGCCCGCATTTTCCCCACCTCACTGCTCGAGTACAGCTCAGTTGGTGAATATTTCAACATTTTGTAAGTTGAATGAAATAAATAAACACGCAATTGTAAAGAGTCCCGCACGAAACTGACTTATGCAGGTATTCTTGTAAGTTTTCATTTGAACGGTCAGAAACTTTCACAACCAATTTATTAATCTTGTTCTGTAATAGTCGGACACATTCAACACTATTAACTTTGCCTTTTGGTGGGATGTTGTACACTTACACTTGCTTCATGACGGGTTGTTCAAGACTAATTTTTACGATTTCTATGCAGTCAACTATAAACTGTGGTATATCATTTGAAAGGTAATTTTGTTAACTTTCAAGTGATACCAAGAAGATTTAAAATTAATTAAATTTCCTAACTAAATTTAGAGAATTATTGCATTGATTTGATTGAAGTTGTGGACGTCTAAATGAATGGAATCTAAATGAATATGAAAAATTAAATTATTTTATTATTAAGTACTAAGGTAACTGATTTGACAAGCAATTATTACTTTAAAATATGTGATATTGATTTATTGTAAGACTAGTAAGAGTAGTGAAACAAATTACCTGGGATTTTTTTTAACCCTTTTCTTTGCTTTCGAATGAATTGCTTAATGTAATATTTGGTAAGCTTGCGTCACGACATTGCCTGTACTTCCTCAAATTTGTTTTCATAATAATGAAGTATGGCGTAGAAATTCGTCTGCCATTTTGTAAATTGCTCACATCCAAAAAAAATATGAGTTACTGAAAGTTCAACAACAGTTTTTATCTTCATAAAGACTAAGAAAAATCAAGTTTCATAAGCAACAGAGTAATTTTAGAGCAAGTACAAGTATAACTATAAGCCGACCAGAACTACCTCCCGCTGTGTTTAGTAAAAGCAGTAATAAAATAAAGGTTAATGACCTCGGAGCATTTGTGAGGGAAATTTTATGGTCCACCACTACCCTTTTGAGTGCCATGCACAATATTGTAGAACATGCTGTTACATTGCTTAGCCATGGTGTAGACAAGCCCATATTTAGTATGAAGATTTTTGGAATTTGTTTCCAAAAATTTCCTCTTTTACTCAAACCGTATCCAACTGTGACATGAAGGTCCCACAATTCAAGGTCCTGGGGCCTCATAATACATTACCGAATTAATATTACGTTGTTATTTCGTACCATGATCTATGCAAATTGTATTGACTTCAAGCTTCAAATATGACGTTTCTAAAACGAAATCGTTATGAAATCGTACTGGAAGACTTCGTGGTAAGGCCCCAATTTTAGTCAGATTCAGCGCACATTTTGAACCCACAACCTACAGTGTAGAAGGCAGAGGACCAACTGACCTCTCAGACCAAGAATTCTTTACTTTAAAAATCCTCGCAGCAATAGAGATAGATAAAACCAACCGAGTAATCGTTTATTAGCGCAAGTAATAAGAAAACTTGAGAAGAATCTTCGAGAATTTGCATTTTATCAGGCCAAGAACACAACTTACTCGGGACGGCGGACAGACAGATGAAGCCAAAGTTTATTGAGTTTAAAACTTAAATGGCGAATAAAATACTAAAAAAAAACAGATAATCGGATATTATTATGATAATTATTTCTCAAATTTTACTGAAAAGAAAATATGGAATAATATTGCAAAGTATTTTTTTTATTGTGACACTAGCTTCCGCTCAGAAACCGAACATTTTTCCGTGATAAGTAGCTTATTGTGCTGTTCCAGATTATAATTTATATTTGTGCCAAATGTACACCTAGATCTGTTCAGCCGTTTCAGCGAGAAAGAGCAACAAACATCCATACATACCAACTTTCACGACTATAATATTAGTAGGATTATTTTCTTAATGGTTTAACAACAGATAGTTATTGTTATGTCCAATATATATAACTAGCTTTTTATAAAGTTAAATTATAATAAAACAAACTCTAAAATTACTAACTAAGCTTTTGCATCTATTTTAGATGGTATAATACAACGTGAAATGATAATTTTAGTCACTTACAGGACGCTGTAAAGCCTAGAATGTTTTTGTTAGACGAATTATTAAATACAAATTCGTGAAAACCCACTTCATAAAAAATACGAAGTTCAAGAAGTTTGTCTTCTGGAAGTTCCTTAAACTTCAAAATAAACTTTAAATTGTTTCATCCTGCATAACACCATCCAAACTCACCTCCAGGAGCGACGTCTTATGATAACAATTTTCCTTCTTTTTTCTCGTACTTTTTATATTATTACCGCGACAACTACGGGGTAGGGTTGCTACTGTGTTAAGGCAATTTTGCCCGACTGCAAAGAAGGAGGGTAATGTGTTTGGGGTGTATGTAAATCCTACTAATATTAGAAACGCGAAAGTTTGTAAGAATGTATGGATGTGTGGATGTATGGATGTATGTTTGTTACTCTTTCACGTAAAACCTACTCAATGGATTTTGATGAAATTTGGCACAGATATATTACGAGTATTATAGTCTGATAGCACATAGCTACTTTTTATCCCGGAAAAATGTACGGTTCCCGCGGGATAGATTTGCTTTTGTTTTTCAAGGTACCAAAAACAAATGATAATGAGGTGTCGTAAATAAACTGTCAAAAAATCTAGCTATTTTCAATATCAATCAATCGGGTTTTTTTTGTTTTAGAAATAAATATTAGTTTGCATATTGCTGTGATACTGGTTGTATGGTTGTTTGTGACCATCAAAAAGATCGTTGGTTCAATTGGTTTTTTTTTAATTCAATTTCTTTAATTGATGCGTTTCAGCCGAAGCCGCATATACTTGTATGTATGTTTTTTGTAGTGTCGGGAACCCTAGCAGCACAGGGGCGATTCGCAGCTCCAATTCGAAAGTAGCAGATTCATTTCCCGCGTCCTCAAGTAGCTGTGGAACGGCGTAAATGAAATTTTCCTTTATTGTTTGTGTTATTGCATCGAGCGGATTGTAATTTGGCAAATAAGAGTTTTGCGAGATCGTAGAGATTGCTTCAATTGTCAAATGAACGAAAATATTTCGTACCTTACTTTGTGTATAAACGAAATAACATAAAAAGATGGTGGCATAATTTATTGAATTTCTAAGAGTAAACACTAAATTGCGTATTCAAATAAAAAAAAAAAAAAAAAAAATATGATCACGACTATAATCCCCAGGCTCAGGAGATATCTCCTCAGATCTCTAGTTATTTAGATCTTTTGAGGATATCTAAAGAGGGTAGTCAGAGGCACGTCCAAACATGACATTTGGTACATGCCCACATTTTGCACAGTAGTTAGTATTCCGTACGCGACAGGTTGCAAGCCCATCGCCGCTTATAAGAATACTAACCTAAAAACCTTCAAATAAATTAGGTAACTATATAAACATATTAAGTTATACAAGGAATTTTTAAGTGCTAATTTAAAAATCCTTCTAATAACAATAATATTAGTGCAAGAAAGAGTTACTTTATTTTAGTAATACTGAAATTAACACTTTTTAATTGTGATTATTGACGACCTCAGTGGCGCAGCGGGCAAGAGTCCGCCTGCAATGCAAGAGGTTGCGGGTTCGATTCCCGCCTCGGAACTAATTTGTGTACGATCTGCAGAAATTTGTTCCGTTGGTCTGGGTGTGTATGTATAATAAAAAATATCTATCTATGTACCTATATCATGTATTAAATATATCAGTTATCTAGTACCCATAACACAAGCTTTGAGTAGCTTACTTTGGGGCTAGATGATGCTGTGTGGACTGTCCAGCATTATTTATTTATTTAATTTATTTATTTATTATTAATAGATAATTCCGTTTATTTATTGAAAAAATTAAAAAACTGACGAAACTAGACGAATTCAATTACAAAAACTAGTTACTTAAAAATAAAATACATCATTGTATCTAATAAGTTAAAATTATTGTAAAAAAAATTGTGAAAACATTTAATTATACAAATTTTACATATTACATTGTCTAAAAGCATTACGAAACAAAATCAAGGAGAGTCTGCTAGTCTATACTATTATAAAGAGGAAAGTTTTGTATTTTTGTTTGTAACGAATAAACTCAAAAACTACAGGTCCGATTTGAAAAAAAATCTTTCACCGTTAGAATGCTACATTATCCCTGAGTAACATAGGCTATATTTAATATAGGTACCACGCGAGCAAAGCCGCGAGAGGAAGCTAGTTTTGAATGAAAAGGTTGAAATTCCCTCAACCTTCCACCCTACTGGTATATAATGCAACCCCTAAACAAACCAGTGTGCCGTTGCAACGGAACTGAAATAATGTAACATTTTTAATGAGCGTCATAAAACTACCTCATTAGGCAAGCTTTGAGTAGGTTTTTGAGAAAACGGTGCCGTTAATAACGGTCAAATAATATAAATATGATCACGACTGTAATCCCCGGGCTCGGTAGATATCTCCTCAGATCTTTAGTTACTTAGATCTTTGAGGATATCTAAAGGGGGTAGTCAGAGGCAAGTCCAAACATGACATTTGGTACATGCCCACATTTTGCACAGTAGTTAGTATTCCGTACGTGACAGGTTGCAAGCCCATCGCCGCTTATAAGAATACTAACCTATGACACATACCTTAGAATTTTTGGTTCTAGGGTATGCCGGTTTCCTCACGATGTTTTCCTTCACCGTTTAAGAGCACTGGCATTGCGCACATAAATTTTTCGAATGGAAAAACTCATTGGTGCACGACCAGGTTTGAACCCACGACCTTCGGATCGTGAGGCAGGGGTGCTACCACTACACCACCAGCGCTCTATCCACCAGCGCTCTATAACTCTAATAACGGTCACCATACTAAAAATACGGAAAGTATTGATGTTGGTACACATGACTTGTGTTGTAAGTACGATGTAAGATCCTTATAATGTTACTTCAAGCTTTCAAGCTTTTTTTTCAAGTGTTTTCAAGAGCGATGGTGTTGTAGTGGTAACACCCCTGTCTCATGATCCGAAGGTCGTGGGTTCAAACCTGGTCTTGCACCAATGAGTTTTTCTATTCGAAAAATTGTATGTCGCAATGCCAGTGCTCTTAAACGGTGAAGGAAAACATCGTGAGGAAACCGGCATACCTAGAACCAAAAATTTCAAGGTGTGTGTAGGTTATTATTCTCATTAGCGGCGATGGTCTTGCAACCTGTCACGTAAGGAATACTGACTACTGTGCAAAATGTGGGCATGTACCAAATGTCATGTTCGGACGTGCCTCTGACTAACCTTTTTAGATATCCTCAAAGATCTTAGTCACTAGAGTTCTGAGGAGATATCTACCGAGCCTGGGGATTACAGTCGTGATCATAATTTATTTTTACTCTTCATCTTTGAATCATCTTGAAACTTTGACGTTTCTGAATCATGATGGTTTGAAAAGCTTGTGGTAAGGCTTATTGCTCCTACTTATTCTACAGCTGTCATAGCGGTCGTCACTTTTCAGGGAACGAGGTCCCGCAGGCTCTCGGGAGGGCTTTGGGAAAGGGTTTCCGCCCCAGTTATCGTGCGAAAACTTTCACCAAATCCGATTTACCTGAGTTAATTACGTTTTCTACTATAACGGCTTTATATTGTAACTGTGAGAATTGGCCTTGGCACCGTTTTAAATTAAAATTCATTTTATTTCATAGGAAAGAAGAATAAAATAGAATATTAGGCAGACACAAACACTAAGAACCGCATTTTTTTTATTATTCTCATTTGTCCCCCTAGGAGGGCAGTTGGGAATAAAAAGTTCGGTCTGTCCCCTTTTTTACGAGGAGACATATTATCAAGCTAGTATTAAAGATGGGTTATTTTTAGTTTTATTAATGAAAAAAAATCATACGAATATTCATATAAAACTCACCACTACGTTAGTGAAAATAAAATTGTTAAAAAAATTATAATTTATAGTACCTTATTTGTCTGGCTTCGTAGCTCAGTTGATAGTAACTCTGCTTATTGTGCGTTCGATACCTACTAGCATACATTTCTATGATGAACAAAGGTTTGGGTGTTATTTTTAAAAAAGTATATTTAATCTATCAGTTATCTGGTTCCATAATACAAGCTTTGCTTAGTTTGGGACTAGATGGCGTTGCGTGAAATGTCCACCTATATTAATTTATGAATTACAATTATTTGTAACGAAAATATTTAACCACTAACCAAAACTAACTATATTCCTACAAATTATCGTCACATTTAATTGAAGGAAAAAAAATGTGTCCACTAGAGAACTTCTCGCTTTAATTCGTCGGTTAAAAAGCCAATTCTCATGAAACCAACTAACGTCTCCAAAATTCGTGTGTGAAATATCAGAAGTTGTCGGGTTCCGAGATCCGGATTATATCTTAGGAGACGCGTCAATTATCGAGTGTAACGCCGTCATTACGACCTCAGAGTAGGGCCCCGGGAAACTCGCTTTGTTGACGCAAATCATCAAACTTTACCAAATCCTTTGGAATAATCTATAGTAGTATTTATAAAATGGTGTCGAAACCAGTATCGTGTAAAGAAAAATCCTATTGTTTAGTAAGTAGTATCGTAAAAAGAAGATTTTTTCTTTTACAGCAACTGGTTACGAAACTCCGGTTTTGTACGTGTCCGAAAGGATGGAGAGCGCTGGTGGTGTAGTGGTAGCACCCCTGCCTCACGATCGTGGTCGTGGGTTCAAACCTAGTCGTACACCAATGAGTTTTTCCATTAGAAAAAAATATCTGGGCAATGCCAGTGCTCTTAAACGGTGAAGGAAAACATCGTGAGGAAACCGGCATACCTTAGAACCAAAAATTCGAAGGTGTGTGTCATAGGTTAGTATTCTTATAAGCGGCGATGGGCTTGCAACTTGTCATGTGCGGAATACGAACTACTGTGCAAAATGTGGGCATGTGCCTAATGTCATGTTTGGACGTGCCTCTGACTATACGTATTCTTATTTAAGTGACTACTGTCTTCTTGAGAATAAATGTCTTTAAACCTAAGTCTAATTTATCTCGTGGCGCCATCTAGTAGCAAAATAGTCAAAACATGAATAGCATCAGGCAATAGTCCAACCAGTATGAAGTAGCAATATGGGCTGTACCCTTCCCGAAAATTCGTTTCAGCATCTAATGAAAATGTTATCGTTCCTACCAATTATGCCCGTACAATATTTCTTGGGAACTATATCTTAAGATTCCTCGCCTTAAATTAATAGGTATCTACTATGAACGCAGTTTGCTATGATACAGATAGATCACTCCGTTTATTTCTATTCTTTCTTTTTGTTAGAATTGCTACTTTATTAAATAGTACCTAATAGCCATTAATATTTGTGAATACGCCCTTAAATAAATTTGATGGCAGATTGTTATTATGTATTTAAGTTGTAAAATAAAAAAAATAAAAAAATAAATATGATCACGACTGTAATCCCCGGGCTCGGTAGATATCTTCCTCAGATCTTTAGTTACTTAGATCTTTGAGGATACCTAAAGAGGGTAGTCAGAGGCACGTCCAAACATGACATTTGGTACATGCCCACATTTTGCACAGTAGTTAGTATTCCTTACGTGACAGGTTGCAAGCCCATCGCCGCTTATAAGAATACTAACCTACGACACACACCTTCGAATTTTTGGTTCTAGGGTATGCCGGTTTCCTCACGATGTTTTCCTTCACCGTTTAAGAGCACTGGCATTGCGCACATAAATTTTTCGAATGGAAAAACTTATTGGTGCACGACCAGGTTTGAACCCACGACCTTCGGATCATGAGGCAGGGGTGCTACCACTACACCACCAGCGCTCCATTTAAGTTGTATACTACTCAAAACAAAATAAGGGCCACCCGAGTATTTTTGTTTCCATAAAAGGTGATAAAAACCAAAAACATCCTAAGATGAAGTATTTTCTTGTCTAATTGCAAATTTTAATAAATAAATTAAAAAAATATATTGTTTCATTAAAGTTAAAACATGCAAAAAAAACTACATAAAGAAAATTGACTCAACAATGAAACCATGGGAAGCAAGGGTTGAAAAGTGACCTACGAGTTAGCTTCATAATTGTTTTGAGATGTCTGTCCAAATCCACTGATCTTCACTACATATTATAAAACAAAGTCCTTCGCCGTCTGTCTGTTTGTCCGTTCGCGATAAACTCAAAAACTTCTGCACCAACTATCATGCTGTTTATAGAGTGGTTCTCGAGGAAGATTTGAAAAAAGGTTTGAAAATTGACTCAACAATAGATTGTCCTTCTAATACGGACCTAAACCATGGCAATGGTTGAAGAGTGACCTATCATGCTATTTATAGAGTGGTTCTCGAGGAAGATTTGAAAAAAAGTTTGAAAATTGACTCAACAATAGATTGTCCTTCTAATACGGACCTAAACCATGGCAATGGTTGAAGAGTGGCCTAGCTGCATCCTCATCAAAGGAAGATTTGCCATAATGACAGGCATAAAACAGTCCTACCATTAACCTGCCGCAATATATGCCCCCTTAATGTTGCAAGTACGTTTTAAAATATATGGACGCCCAAATTAAACTCACTGCAGTCTTAATAAGACTGTGAAGGTTTTAAGCCGTCTTAATGAGTCACTTGCAAGATTTTTCTTATAGTTCGACCCTGTCTATTTTGACTTTAGAACTTAGGATGAAAATTAAATACGAGTAGTTGTATGTTAGTTTGTGGGTGACAGAAAAAGGTTACTACCAACCGAACTGAGGCCAGTTGAATAGCTTGATGATAGAAATGAGATTTTCAACTATCTCACAAATTGAATAAATAGGTTATTTCTCAATAAAATATGCGAGATAATTCTCAATAAGGTAAATAATGTGAGATATTCTAAACATTTTTGTTTACAATTTCCACCCAAAGTTGAGTGCTAAAATTCACTTAAGCACGTTGTTGAATATCAATAATTGGATATCAGTACTAACAGACCAGAAACATTACGTGTGCCGGATCAGCTAGCAACAAATATCACTATGCCATATCTTTTGTTGCAAAAACGCTGCGAACGTCAGGGTAAGCAATGTTCAACATTGAAACAAAGTTTACGATAAAAATATTACAGTTCATTTTTGAAAATATTGCATAATGAAAAACTAAAGAAGCAACAGTACCACTGAAGCGTTTCAAATTCAAAGAATTTTCCGAATAAATCGCAATTGTCTGAAGCAATAGTGAAGTAGGACGATAAATTGGATAAAGCAGCAATATTGCTCGCGCAGGGCCGCGTAATAGGCAATTCTCGACATCCAATCGCACAATGGCAGTTTGGCTATTTAAATTTGGAATTTAGATGCTTTGGGAAGATCAACTGGAAAGTAAATTATTGGAAAGGAATTGATTCGAATTTATTGCTAAAATGTTATTTATGGAGTGCTAACTCTTTCACTATTGCATGCTGACCCTAGAGAAGAGACGAATAGTGAGACGAGAATATAAGTATAGATACATAGGTGGAGCTTCTCAGGACTTCATATACGTTGTTATTTCAAATTTGAATATAAAGTTATTTATCTTTTTCTTCTTCCAGCCCTTTTCCCTTTTTTTTTGTAGGCACAACATGTTTTCTTCCTCCTTTCCCCTCTATCATCCGTCATCTCAATACTCACTTCTTAGTATAGTTGGCTCAACGAATATAGGTATTCGTGAAGTTAGCAAGAGCTGCGCAGTATCGTTTTTCGGGAGCAATGGGAGGTATGAGGAGGGGGGGAAGGAACTGTACATGCGCAAACTCGCATCTGTGGCTAATTTCACGAATGCCTAGATCCGTTGGGTGACCTTTACTTATTTATGGTGACAATAAAATAGGTAAAAAAAAAATAAGAAAGTTAATGATGAAGTAGGTTGGTCCTAGGTACAAGTCATCTCACCACTCACCTTATCAATCTAGGCCTTTGATCAAACGCAAAAATAAATAAAAAGAATATAATAATATTGTATTATCGTTAAAACTAAAGGAATGTACTAAATTTTAGATCTATCGGTCAACAAAAAGGAAGTAATTAAATTACTAAATTTGACCTGAACAGGGCACTGGGCAAATAAAAACCATTTAAAAATGATCGAAATTTCATCAAAGCCGGTTCAGCTGTTATGACGTAACTAAGTAATTATCTTTGAAAACTTTTAACTAATATAAGGATAACAAAAACATTTATATTATTTTGTAACAAAAAAATAATAAAGAACACGCACGACATTCAAAATTGAAAAAGTTCAAACCGCGTGTCATTTAATTTCAGTTTTAAAATTGTAGAAATCCTACTAAACAGTATGCGAGTCGTCCATCTAGGTGTAAACACTGGGCACTTCCGCGTAATGTTGCCAATTGCAAAACCGAAAAGCCGAAATTTTCTTTTATTAAAATGTATGAAAGTTTTTGAACTCGTAGTTGATTCATTCTATAGCAGGAACTTATATGAGTTTCATAGCTGTATTTGTTGGGTAGAAATCTCGTCAGATTTTTAGTTACAAACCTTTGAGGATAATCTGCAGTCAAAGATACCTACAGTTATAATTATAGTAGGTACTTTTATATTTTAACTAGCTTCCGCCCACGGCTTCGCCCGCGTGGTACCTTGAAAAACAAAAACAAATGTAACCCACGGCAGCCGTAATTTTTTCCGGTAAAGTAGCCTATGTGCTTTTCATACAAACTTTCATCCCCTATTTTATCCCCTTGGGGATAGAATTAATCAAAATCCTTTATTAGCAAATGCTTACGTCATAACATCTACCTGCATGCCAAATTTCAGCCCGATCCGTTCAGTGGTTTGGGCTGTGCGTTGATAGATCACTATGTCAGTCAGTCAGTCACCTTTGAGTTATATATTATATTTAGATATTTTTTTATGTTTGATTTTTTATATAATCTTAATTTTTAATCACAGTTTTTGTTGGTTCAACAAAAACACTACGCTATTTCTATTATTTAAAATCTTATTCACTACATTTTTCAGATTATTTGTCGAATTTTGCCTTAAAGTTTAGAATGTCCGGCTAAATTGACGGTGTGGAGTGGCAACTCTGTCTCCGCCATCAAAGTCCCCATTACGCGCCCGACGGCTCGCATTGTCTGAAATTAATTTTCCTGTTCCGGCGAATGCATCTTTTATGAGATAGTGGAACAAAAGTGGGAAAAATCCCAGCTCTTATTAGGGAATTTAACTCGACGGCGTGTAGGGCCGCCAGGGTCCCATTGTCGTATTTGGGTAATTCTGCGTTTTGCGGGTTAAAAGATGTTTCCTTTTATGAAAAAGTGACATTGAATTTTAACTTTTATTTTGTGAAATCGACAATTTTGCTCTATCTACATTTCAAATTAAAATGATGTAAAAAATGTTATAAATTGTAAGATTATTATTTATCTAAGTGCGTGTGAAATAAGAAAAAATCATTTAATCTGCTTAAAAAAATACTATTGTCCAAAGTAATTTTGAATTGATACTGTAGATAATTATATAAGTAGCTAAATAGGTTTAACTAAGATACATCTATTTCATACAAAAGGATTTCACAATTTCTAAAATGGGACGCCTTATAGCTGAAAGCGATAACTTATTGACACAAGGCAAACTAAATGATTGTCTAGTTTAGAACATTGCTTTCAATCTTTTCGACAGTAGATTGTGAGCCGTGAGTACATTACAATGCGATTTGTCTGTAAGCAGACAGTCCTAGAGTTATTGAAACTTTTGACAAATACCCTTCTTTATTATACCCTCCTCAATTGACTTACATATATCTTAAAGTGACTGGAATAAAGTGAGAAACTATTTTTGAAAAAAGTTTTTTTTTTGAGTTTGCACTTTGCAGACGTTTTATCAAAGAGGGTTAATGTTTTGTTATACCTATGCGCCTATATTTTATTTTCTAAATATAAAATACTAACAACCA
The DNA here is from genome assembly GCA_963675405.1 of Cosmorhoe ocellata. Classification (NCBI taxonomy): domain Eukaryota; kingdom Metazoa; phylum Arthropoda; class Insecta; order Lepidoptera; family Geometridae; genus Cosmorhoe; species Cosmorhoe ocellata. The sequence continues at coordinate 11,391,527 of OY776249.1, read as the reverse complement.
TGCTCCGCTCGCGTGGTACCTACTAGAATAAAAAGTTTCATCTAGATCCGTACAGCCGTTTCAGAGTAAAAGAGTAACAAACATCCATACATCCTCACAAACTTTCACGTTGATAGTAGAAGGGATAAATAAATTCCCCAAAAATCGGGAAAAAATTGTACCTATTATAAAAGTACATTTAGAAAATTATGTTCGATATAAACAATATAATCAGTAGGAAAGTACCTACGCTATATTCAAATCGCAATGAACCACTCAAATCCTTCGGAGACTTTACATAAATTAGCACCCAAGATACGCTTGGTTCTTTCTGTGGCGACGAAACAGGATAAAACACTTAGACGTGGCGGTACGCTGCTTCAGATTTGAGGTTATGAATTAAAATTGATGTGCTGAGAACTGATGCAGGCTTCACTCAAGGAACTGTACTTTTGATAGGATGCAAGATTTGAACTATTTTTGTCAAATTAAAGTCAATTTGTTTCGTCCCAATGCCTGTCAAAAGTGTTACAAAAATCACGCCGTTTTTATCCTTCGAGGTCCCTAATAAACTTAAAATGAGTCAATATGGTAGTAGATATGCTTGAAAAGTCTTTAAAAATATTTTAGCCTTTAATTGACCGATGTTGCCAGCAGTGGAGGTGGCAATAGTGGCGGTAAAAGTGCGACTATTTTTTCCGCTATTATAACACTTAGTTTTGTTTTTTTAAATAATAATGGCAGTAATTTAAAGTAACTTTGAAAAATTTCAGAAGTTTTTATTACTGCTTGTTTATTAAACAACTGTTGGCTCATAGCTAATGTCCTCATCAAAGTTATTATCTATATCTATATAATCAGTAATATACCTATTTAACTAAACGAAATATAATAAAAATAAATATATTGTCAACACCTTCACATTCAAAGCATAGCTCACCATTTTAACGCGTACGACCGTGCCTTAACATTCAGTATTGCCAGCACAATAAATCTAGTTACCCTGAATAATAAATACACAGCGGTGAGATCCTTAGCACCTCCACATTACCTCGGGACTCACTTTACATATCGGAGTAATTACATTCAATTATTTACTGTTATCGCGTAAAATAGGCTTTTATTGCGCGAAAACTGCTCCTGCGGTAGATATTATTGATGGTGTTGTCTTTGGTTCGTAAGACTTTTATTTTTATTTATAAAAGTTCTGTATTTCTAGTGATAAAAATGGGGGTTACATTTTTGTTTGTCCGTCCTTTTCGTTTGTCAAGACCTTTGTTTACTTTCAGGTAAAATAATTTTAATTTTTTTTTTGAAAAGATGAGGAGTACTAGATTAGCATGGTATGGACACGTGATGAGGAAGAATGAAAACCTTGTCACCAAAAAAGTTATTAGTATGAGTGTATCTGGGTACGTAAAGGAAGGCCGAAGAAAGTGGTTTGATTGTGTGAAAGATGAATTTAAGAGGAGTAGATTCAGAGTTGACGAATGATAGGAGTGAGTGGAAGAAAAAACATGTGGTGACCCCACGCGTGGGATAAGGACAGGAGAATGATTTACACCTCTCTGCTTGTAGGTAGGTAGATACGGCACGTAGGTACTCGTATGAAAAACGCTAAGCCTATTTCTCAAGTGTAAGGGCTGCGCAGTGCGCACTTCTGCAAATAAGGCCCGAATTAACATTCTCTTAGAAATAAATTAAATGGAACAGCCGTGCAAGGTAAGCACCTTATACTGAAATATTAGGGTGACTGTCCAATACGAGTTTTGAAGACTTCTACCGGTTTGGACACGTTGGAATCGACTAGTTGTTTAGCTAACATCACTAAACACACTAGCGAGGAGAATGTCATATGACGAGGAAAATGTTAGGTATGAATGTGGATGATACAGGGGTAGGCCAAAGAAAAGATGGATGGACTGTGTGAAAGATGACATGAGTAAGAAAGAAGTGCGTGCTGGGATATGATAGAGGAAAATGGAGGAAAAAAACGTGTTATGCCGACCCCACATAGCGTGGGAAAAGGGCAAGGAGAAGACTGAACATACTTTAGCTTTATCATTCGAAAAACGATTTAAAAAAGAAGGATTACGAGTATACTAAAAAGCTTAGTTCAGTCTTAGTCTTCTGGAGCTGTGATCTGAGTATATAAAGCATGTAAGGCATTTCAAAGTACCTAGCTGTAGTTTTATTTTGTCTTTGTCTATCCCAAATTGTTAGAATACCATAGATTAAAAATGATCAAGCGACTCGTTTATGATTATTGATTTATAATTGACAGATCATGTTTGAATTAAGTAAACGCCATCTACAAAACCTTTCTATTTAGTTAATATAATTATGGTTGATGACATCTTAGTTCGCTAACATTTAAAGAGATGTCGCTTTTCTGTACTTAAAGCTCCTATTATCTAGTGCTTCTAGTATGTATAGATTACAGAATCGTATTAGGTAATCATTTATTTATCTATATTTGAATACTGTCACATTATTGTAAAAGTTTTACAGTAGATTATCCTGTCCAAGTGCTAACTTCATGGTGTTCATAGCGCAGGGAGTAATGCGCATTTCTACGCTGAATAGGGCGGGATAAAAAATCGCTTTTTTTAAATAGGTTTTGTGGGCCGAAGTGATTTAATGATCTTTGGCTCGATTTTCATGCAGTGGGTGATACGAGTTTCAGTATAGTATAATCCTACGTAGAAACGAAACTTACAATTCAAACTACATAACTAATAAGTAAATATTATCGTTTTTTTGAGCAGAAAAGCAATTTCTCTAAAACCGATAGAAAAAAAAATGTAATTGTATATTTTTTATTTACTTTTGGCATTATTTACCTCCTTTCTTTTCCTTAATTTTTAAAATGCAAGCTAATGTTTTTTGGCAATTTTAGTAATTGTAGCAAATAATTAAATAACACCTAATTACTGTGAGTTTCGCTTCTACACGCTAGTGTTATTACCAATTGTATGACGCGACTTTTATTTGTAATTGATTTGAGGGTAGATTGAAATTCCGTAGAGGTGTGAGGCGAATGGAGAGAGCGTCATTGTGTGGTGGTTTGTAGGTATTCACGGTGCATTGACATTTATTTAATAATGATTGCATATTCTTAAGTTTTGTTTACACTAATTTGTTTACGCAAATGTTTGAATTATGTCTTTGACTACTTCTTTAAACATTTACAACTGTACCCAGAAATTCCAAACGTGTTTCTGCCTATCTTCCTTAGACATCCTCGTTCTCTATGTCACTTTTAGATGGAATTAAGATGGTGATTGTGATTTTTTATTACTGCTATTCTATTGAAAAGTGCGTTCATTAAATTTAAATATGTTCTACTATTACCAACAATTATGCAGTCGTTTATTGGAAACTAAACGTTTGTTACCCGCAATTTTGTCCGCTAAAATTCATAATTATAACATATTTTTTAGTTTATTTATTTTATAAGAACCATTTCTTTACAATTAAAAACACAACAAAAATAGGATAGGGAAATGAATATTTTTTTTTCTTCAAGCCTAATAAACGGTTAAACGGATTAAGAATAAATGGTTGTTGATCAAACCATTTTTAGGCAACTTTTATCTCAAAAAGCACCATTGTAAAAATGCATAAAAATAGCTTGTTAATATAAAATCCAATTAATATAAACTGAATCAAAGTATTATTACATAATATCTATATTATGTAAGTAGGTAAAACCTATTATTTTGATAACAAAAGACCTCATTACCACAATGAAGATGTAAGTCTATCTTGATCGAGACTTAGGTCATGTAGGTCACAGCCTGGAGCTGAATGACCTACTCGACCCTAGGACCTGCTCCAAACTAAGGCATCTCTTGTATTACCTACGTACCTAGACGTCTACCTGCATAATTATTATAACTATTTAAATGAGCAATTCTTGTATATATATAATAATCTGAATCTCGGAAACGGCTCCAACGATTTTCATGAAATTTAGTATGCAGAAGGTTTTGGGGGCGATAAATCGATCTAGTTAGGTTTCATTTTCAAAAAAACACAATTCACCAAATAAAAAACCGAGCAAAGCTCGGTCACCCAGGCACTTATAATTATGTACCTAACGCAAATCTTCGACGACTTTAGTTTTAAATCTATATCTATATAAGAGCTTAACCTGACTGATCATCGCCGAGCCGAAACCTCTGAAGATAGAAAGCTGAAATTTGGAAGGTGGCTTCCTTTTATAACAAAACCACCCACTAAGGCGGGGTTTTTGGAAATTCCACCTTTAAGGGGGTGAAAAAGGGTGAAAACGTTTGTATGAACTTTTAAACGCGTGGAGCGATTTTCATGAAACTTTGTATACTGTAAATGCAAAATGAACGGACACGTGTTTCAGGATTTTTCAATATAACCTTCAAAAAGGGGTCAATGTTTGTATGGGAACTTTTTAACGGGTGGTGCGATTCGTTTGAAATTTTGTTTGTGTTCTGTAAATGTAAAACGAATGGACACGTGTTTCAGGATTTTTCAATATAACCTTCATAAAGGGGTCAAATGGGGGTGTCAAAGTTAGTATGGGATTTTTATGAGTTGTGTGATGTGTTTGAAACTCAGTTTAGATACTTCTAAGATACTTCTTTCTTAGAAGTATCTAAGATACCTCTTTAGATACTTCTATACTACTAAGTGAACGAAGTCGCGAGCGGGACAGCTAGTAATAAATATAATAAATATTGGTGGACATTTCACACAATAGGTATCAACAGGTATCTAGCTTCGAAAGAAAGCTAGATGAAAGGAGTGAGTACTGAGATGACGAATGATAGAGAGAAATGGAAGAAGATCACATGTTGTGCTGACCCCACATAACGTGGGAAAAGGGCAGGAAGATGATGATGATGATGATGGTATCTAGCTTCGAAACATATAGGTGATAGATTAATTCTATACTTTTTTTTTGTAAATACATACATAGAATACATAATAACACCCAGACACGGAAAAAACATCTGCGTTCATCTCACAAATGTTAGTCCTGGGTGGGGATCGAACCCACAACCTGCAATGCAGAAGGCAGAGCTACTACCAACTGAGCTCACTGAGCTGTGAGGCCAGTCAATATATTTTAAATTTATTAATATTATTTATTGCATAAATGAATCTACAATATAGCATTTTTTTTATAAGTATTTGATCTCGAATATCAAATCAAAATTAGGTAAGTTTAATGTCATACAGAAGCCACTAGCTATAACAAACCATCAAGGCTCAGAAACGTTATACTAACTTAAGGCAAATTTTCAAAAATAGTTTGGTACCCTGAAGTTGCGTGACTTTGCTGCTGCCTATATTAGGTAGGCAGGTAGGTAGGTAGGTAGGTAAGTAGGTATAGCGAATTTGCACGAAAGCGATCGCACGCCGTTAATTATTATAGTCTAGTGATTCTACAAGGGCTGCGGGAGTTTCGAAGCTCTGTGTTACGATCTCGACTGCGTGCTTTAGTTGTGGCTTAGCTTTTGCAGGAAATCGATTAACACATTTGCTAAAACACTTTTGCCAAGAACTGTATATTTTTCTGTGCCAATTTCAACCTTAAAAAAGGAGTGTACACACTGACCATCAATGTATGGAATATCAAAATAACTTTTTTTAAGGTTGAGTGTACGAAACGCCAACAACCCATAGTAAAATTGTTTTTGTGAAGCGGAACCCTTCATGCGTGAGACGGACTCGAACTTGGCCGTTTTTTTACTTAACATATCACCAAAACCGTGCGCCAAGAGACCATTCGTGCACTGTGTGAAATGTCCAACAATATTAATTTATTTTATTTTTTGTTGTAGTTGAAAAAGACTGAAATTAGCACTGGTGGTGTAGTGGTAGCACCCCTGCCTCAGGAACCGAATGTCGTGGGTTCAAACGTGCACCAATGAGACTTTTCCATTCGACAAAATTATATGCGCAATGCCAGTGCTCTTAAACGGTGTAGGAAAACATCGTGAGGAAATCGGCATACCCTAGAACCAAAAATTCGATTGTGTCATAGGTTAGTGTTGTTAAAAACGGCGATGGGCTTGCAACCTGTCTACGGAATACTAACTACTGTGCAAAATGTGGGCATGTGTCAAATATCATGTTTTGACGTGCCTCTGACTGCTTTAGATATCCTCAAAGATCTAAGTAACTAGAGATTAAAGGAGATCTACCGAGCCTGGGGATTACAGTCGTGATCATGTATGTGAAAAAGCCTACCTTATAACATAACTTGGCGTACTCAATCGGTTAACGGCCGGTCGAGATAAGGCGCAGGGTTAAGCTTCCGCTATGTTACCGATAATTGATCGGGAGGAAATAATCCTAAATTAACTTCTAACTCCTGAGGCGATGGAGAATAGTATTTACCTATCTGTAGGTACTATTCTGTGTGATAACAAAAAACATGATTATGACTGTAATCTCTAGACTCGGTAGATACCTCTTCAGATTCTCTACATTGTAGTCATTTCGAACACCTACTAAAGTAAATTATAGGATATTAAAACAATCATCATCATCCACAGCCCGACCTCACCCACTGCTGGGTATAGGCCTCTCTTTGCTATATTTTATCTTTGCTAATATATTTATAATATTTTATTAATATTAGACATCATGTTTCACAGTAACATTTACTGCTTAAGACCTACACAATCGATATCTAAATAGAAATTGTTAATTTATTTTTCAAAAAGTCCGGCTTCGATTCTCGAGCTGAGTACGAGTTTTTTTTTCAAGTGTATTAAAGCAGTTTTCCTTGTTTCTAAAATCGATGACACGTTTCCTAAGACCTTCGTATGTGTTATAGTTTCAGACTTTCCCATACTGACCGATCTAAATGTTACACCCGGTATACCTAAGTACTACATTTTTTTGTAAGAAGGATCATACAAAAAAGCGCTAGGACCGAGACGAGTTTCTTGCCTGTTCTTCTCGTACTTGGGTTAGGTTGGAATTGGCACATAGATTCACCTAGCATGTAAGACGTTTCAAAGTGATCCTTGTGATTGTACTGAATAAATATTTTTCAAATTTCAAATTTCACTAGGTAGAATTATTTGCACAGTGTCATTTGGTGTTTTTTGGACAACACATAGAAAGCCCATCAAATGAAACGAAATAAAACTAGCAATAAAAATATTTATTACCTTTGAAAACGTATGGACATGACTATTGATTCAGTCATCGAACGAAAGCCCCTAATTTTTCGCTTCATTTAACCGTCGTGTGGCGTGGAGGCGCCGATAGATTTGGCATTAGAACGTCCGAATGGGCAGCCTACCCCCCTAATGATTTAATATTGCTATCTAAGAACACACAAGCACTTGAACTTGAAATGCTTATCATAAAAGATTATTAAGAGATTATTTAGAAGCCAAAAAAGCTTGGGATAAATCTGCTATAATTCGACTCGGCATTCAACAAAATTAACAAGGACCTTACAAAACAGCCTAGGGTCTTATAAGTTTCCTTAAGTTTTTTGACGACCTCTGTGGCGCAGCGGGCGTGAGTCCACCTGCTACGCAAGAGGTTGCGGGTTCGATTCCCACCTCGGAACAAATTTGTGTATGATCTGCAGAAATTTGTTCCGTTGGTCTGGGTGTTTTCTATGTATAATAAAAAATATCTATCTATGTACCTATTATAATGTATTAAATATATCAATTATCTAGTACCCATAACACAAGCTTTGAGTAGCTTACTTTGGGGCTAGATGATGCTGTGTGGACTGTCCAGCATTATTTATTTATTTTTTATTTATAATGACAGGATAGAATGGAATTGCCATCTTCAGGTAAGTCAAATTATCGAACAGCAAATTATGATTTTTATTTTTATTTTTCGACATCCAACAGCCATTTGGTTTAGAATGATAGTCAAAAGAAATCGCATAAGTACATATGTAAATACCTACATACCATCAAACACAGTACACTTCCTAGCCCCCAATTTTATGTAAAAAAAATAAAATTTACTAAGGGTAACTTGTAATCGTTCCGTGCAGAGAAATCACGATATCAATTTCGCGTTCACGAGCTATTCAACCTTTGTTTCCATAACCGAAAATTTAGCTACTTCCGAAACTGTCTTCTATGAAATTTCGCTGAAATTGGCGGCGGAAGGCGCCCTTTGTACGCGAATTAATACGCCACGCTTGGCTGCGCGCGTCTCAAGCTCCAACTACAAGCACAAAAGTGAACCATTAGATCCTCACTCAACTATTATTGTCATAGTTTGAAAGTGTAATGGGGACTTTAAAGTTTGCGGTTTACGTTATTTATAACCTGTTATTCGATCGGTACTGAAACGCCTAGGTGTGGGTAAAAAAAAGTAAGACGAAATGTTTAGCAGCGATGGGCTTGCAACCTGTCACGCACGGAATACTAACTACTATGCAAAATGTGGGCATGTGCCAAATGTCATGTTTGGACGTGCCTCTGACTACCCTCTTTAGATATCCTCAATGATCTAAGTAACTAAAGGTCTGAGGAAGATATCTACCGAACACGGGGATTACAGCTGCGATCATATTTTTTTTTTAAGACGAAATTTATTTATTTTAGCCTACCATTTAAATCTAGTACTTAGTGTAATTTAATATTTAAAAAACAAACAAAGTATTTGTATGAAAATCAGTTATCAAAGATAGAAAATTTTATAAAAAAATCCACAAAAACTTGAAACTGGAAACGGTTACGGCATTTCCCACCATAATTGGATTCAAAATAACAATATAAAAAGAACAACATTGAAATCGGTCCATCATTAGGAAGTTACGATGCCATAGACAGAGACAGCCATAGACAAAAGTTCAAACTTATAACACTCATCATTTTGCGTCCTATAATTTAATATAAGTTTAGGAACTTCGGAACCCGGAATCTACAAATCAATTTTCAGAAGGTGAAATCAGATAGAAATAAGACAAAAAATAATAAAAAAATATATACTTACATGAATATAAAATGGCGGCGCCCCTCCCACTGGAGCGTGGAGATTCGACTCGATAAATCCGGTTCTGTCTGGATTAGGCCGACTTATTGTGAGGATGATAGGCATTGTAGCACGTGTGGCAGGGGCTTAAGCTGCGGTTCCCAACATTGGTATACTTTAAAGCTTGGGTATGGCTGTAAGACGGTCGTACTATAGCGGTGAATAAGATTATAAATCTCACTTCATGAACGTAACATTCATGTTCCTTAACATTTAGGCTGTCATCTTAATTTTGTGACAAATCTACCTGAATTTAAAAAGAAACAGATTTAATATTTTGGTTTTTAGAAAGAGTTTCTTTTCTTGGTCATGGAATTAAATTATTGAAAAAAAATATGAAGTGTGTTGTTTTTTTTTACATACACACATGAAATCAAGCCTGTTTCCCGGATACGGATCTCCATTGCTTCATTCACTCTCATTACATTCTTCATACATGCGCGTCGGTTTAGGGTACTCTTGACCAGTCCTTTCGCTAAAACGCTCTAAATTGATCTAAGTACGTATGCCGTCTTCCCCTTCCAACTGACTCATTTACACTCTCCTTATGCACCTGTTTCGTCAGTTTCCTTACATCCATCCTTTCTACTGCCCAAACCATCTTAGCATACTCTTCTCAATTTTCATCACTACTTCTTTTTCACTCCACAACGTTCTCTTGTCACACTGTTCTTTATTCTATCATTCATAGTTAAACCGCACATACTACTTTTTTATTTTTTTAATTCTAAACAAATCGAAAAGCCTCTAAATTATTTTCTTAAATCTCACGTAAATACCTCTTTTATTAATTACGCCTCGCGAGGCAATAAAGAAACAAGAGGGCTTCACAATTGAACGCGCCGTGGTAGTGAAGAGCAAAATTAATATTGATGCTGCGCTCAGATGTTATCTTTGTCTTTAAAGGTGCTCTTGAACGAGCAACTTTAGGCGATCACAGTACAATTTAGTGGTTCTTAAAACAAAATAGTTATCTAGGTCCTAAATAATTATACCAAATTATTACAAAAATGTAGACAAAAGTCCAGAAATCCCCGTTCGGGTCTCAAAGGGCAAGCAAAGAGCATTTCGGGATAAAAGTTCCAGAAGTCCTCTTGTCCATTTTTTTACTTTGGTATTTTATATTAAGTATAGACAACTAATTAGGTACTTAATCACAATTTTTATTTTTTTGTTCTTTGATATATTATAGAGTAGTTATCTAGATCCTAAATAAAATACCAAACAAAGTACAAAATATTGAGAAGCTTTTTGTAAATTAAAAAAAAACAAAGTTGTACGAAAAATATAACGGTTGGGTGTTATAATATTATTATTAGTACAAGGATTGGTTATAAAAAAATAATACCTACAGATAAAAAATAATAGTAGTTAATGTTTTAGTTTAATCATCGTGTTTTTTCTAAGGTAATTCCAGTCCATGAAATCGCAAGGTGTGTCTCTAAACAGTTGCTCGTTTATCGACCCTTTTATAAAAATAACCTATCTCACCACCTTAACTCGACTTGTGTTTTTGGAACGTGCCTAAGATATAATTGAAACAATACATAGGTACTCGTACCATCGATTTACTAGTGTTAATTGATTAAACAATTGGTTTGGACGATAATAGAATAATAATTGATTAATGTACGTACGACGTTTGAATGTGAATTGAACTGGGTTTTCAGTTTACCAATTATACTTTGTTAATGAGAAACCATTGAAGTATAGACCATAGACCTAAAGTTCTAGCTCAGTATATTTTTTATTTAATTTAATTACTATAAAAGTCAAAGTTCTTAACAAGTAATCTGTATAGTTATGTGAAATAAATACAATAAATTTTAGTGTTAATTTATAATTATTTTGATAATATTTATATTTAAATTGTTGTATCTTAATGAAGCTTCTTTTTTTTTTATTGTGTCACTATCTTTATAAAAATAATGTATTAAAAGGATAAAAGTGTGCTTCTAGGCTACTTTTTGCAAAATTATTATATGTAACACTGTCTGCCTGAAACTTTTGGCACGTTTCGATGGCACATTCGCGCCATAAAACACAAAAGCGGCGAAGAAAAAAATAATAATTTAACAGAAACACTATTGAACGGATAAAGGAAACGTGAAAGTGGAAAAGTTTGAACAATTCGAATAGTGGCGGGCCCAAGGTAGTTCCCTGCGCAACCCCTACTGATTCCACCCCTCTTTTGTCTAAGTTACTATTTGAACGAGAACTTGCGAGTTTCATTGTAAGTATCGCGGTCGTGAGACAAAACTACAAAAAGGCGTGTAGTATGGATAAGTTTTGGCGGTTCACAGAACGTTATCGACTACGTCGAAAGCACCCGTCGGATCGGTTACTCTATCAAATTAAAAATAGTTTTGTCACTGTATGGTCTAGACTCTACGAGTATAAGCGATTACTTTAGAATATTTGATCAGAAAAACTTACACAAAAGGAGCCTCAGAAGCGGACTTTGATCTTTTCACCACACTAGTTATTTAGAACTAAAAAGAAAAAAATGAAAAAATAAAATGGCCCTCAAACTGATAAATAAATTAAATTGTTAGTTTAGAACAGAAGGCTAACAAAAACTTTCGGTATTTATTTTTGGTAACGTTTTGTTTTGTATTTATTATGGTAGTTTTTTTATGACGAATCAAAATAAATGAAATACCTACAACTCCATGGAGCACCATCAGTTTCAAAGTTATTAAGGTAGGCGTACAAAACTTGATACCTTGTTTTATCGTTTATTTAAAAAGTTTCTTGTGACTTTCGGTCCAGCAGGTAATCCCGAAAAATCCGAACAAAACAGACACAAGTGCGCATATAAATCAAAAGCCTTTGACGTAGAGATTGCTAAGTCGGAGGGGCACGAATGCCAACTTCGCAACGAGTTTCTAGAATTTGAATTTTCCCGGAGTAAGTAAGACTTGAAAAACAAATGGCGATACGGTATGCTGCCGGTATGCGACAAAGCTCTGCCACATTCATATTGAAAACAGGTTTCTATCAAAAAGTCTGTGCCTATTGGTGCGAGCCAGTGCAAGGATATTTTCACTTGAAAAACAATCACATTTTTTATTTCAATATCGTTATTATTTTCTTTACAAATCAAATTGAGAAAAAAAAAACAAGTTCAAAAAAGTTTGGTGGAAAATTTTTTTTTAATCGCAGAACTTCAAAAAACATGTTTTCAAATAAATTATTCTGCATTTGATGCCACCGTTTTTATTAGTTACTGATAAGATTGATAATTTGGTTAAATTTTACGACTGTCATCGGCGTAGTTATTCTGCTTTCTATTGAAATACAGTCTTTGAGTCGAAGATGTGGGTGCAGTGTGCAGTGCATCCTACAACCGATTTTGGTAGGTAACTAGAATTGCTCTATTAAATGCTCAACAGCCCATAAACCTTCTCAACCACAATGAAGAATTTATATTTGCTCTATCAAACTGACCTATTATATTTCTTACCTAGTAAATTGATTGTAACTATGGTATTAAAAGTTTAGAAAATAACAAGTTTATGCAATTAATAAACGTTGGATATTTTTATTATCTTTTGTGTTTCACAAAAGTTAATATTGGTTGTTGTGCTTGGTCCTCCGTTTTGTAGTGGAAGGAATTCTGCAACCGGATGATGATGATATTAATGTATTTGTATTATTTTAAGCTATATTAATCTTTTTTTCCATTGTTACAGATCTCATTATCTTCTTCATCAAGGTAAGTGGCCAATCTTTTACAAATGTCTCAATCCTCAATTCCATTTGAATTTTAAAAGCTAAGTATAGAGCAGTGTAAATATTTATTCTCCTCGGAGGGCGGGAGGGTAGCAATTAGCCCTCTCCACTATAGAATCTACATTTATTACCTCCAGTGAGTGCTCCGTTAATATTAGTCCTTTATATTTAAGCGAAATCGACTCTTGAATTTCATTAGATTTCTTGTTTAGTCTACCGTCGACGAGGTTAAAGCTAGCTGTGGTGATATTGGATGGTATGATGTGTTTTAAGGGTAATTTACTTGCAAATTTGTTGTTACTGTGAATTGGAGTAACATATACTAGAGTTGTACTTGTTATTTTTAGTTTATTTATTGTTGTTATATTATTTTTACAAAATTCAGAAGACAAATCCGCAAAATAAACTAGAAAATTGTCAACAATTACAATTACCCCCCCAAAACCCGAGGCGAATGGCAACTACCCCCAAATGTAATGATGTATTTGGACCTCTACGTGCGGCAACATCAAATTAGGGGGCTTTGCTTTGCCCGTTGACGTTTTTACGGTTTTTTAGGGTTCCATAATGCTTTATAATTTCTAATTTCTTTTATAAATTAGTTTAGTATCATTTAAAAAAACGTATGCTCAACTTTATACAGGTCTGCATATTTATGAAAAAACCTACTCAATCAAAATAATATTTTTTTACCATTGCCTTCAGTACAATTGCACTTTTATTCCTTTGCATACGTTTGATAGTGTAACATATTTGACAGTGACTGGGCTAGTACGAGGATATGCCATTAATTTAATGAATAAAAGAAAAAACCTATCTTATACCTTTAAACGAACAATTCTTGTATATAATAATATGTATCTATACCTATATAAGAGCTTAACCTGACTGACTGAATGAATGACTGACTGACTGACTGACTGACTGATTCATCATCGCCGAGCCGAACCGCTGAAGCTAGGAAGCTGAAATTTGGAAGGTGGTTTCTTTTTATAACAAAACCACCCACTAAGGTGGGATTTTTGGTAATTCCACCTCTAAGGGGGTGTAAAGGGTGAAAACCTTAGTATGAAACTTTTTAACGCGTGGAGCGATTTTCATGAAACTTTGTTTGTGCACTGTAAATGCAAAATGAATGGACACATGTTTCAGGATTTTTCAATATGATCTTCAAAAAGGGGTCAAATGGAGGGTCAATGTTTGTATGGGAACTTTTTAACGGGTGGTGTGATTGGTCTGAAACTTTGTTTGTGTACTGAAAATGCAAAATAAATGGTCACGTATTTCAGGATTTTTCAATTTAACCTTCAAAAAGGGATCAAAAGAGGGTCAATGTTTGTATTGGAACTTTTTTACGTGTGGTGCGATTGGTCTGAAACTTTGTTTGTGTACTGTAAATACAAAATGAACGGACACTTGTTTCAGGATATTTCAATATAACCTTGAAAAAGGGGTCAAATGTGGGGGTCAATGTTTGTATGGGATCTTTTTAACCTGGTGCGATTGGTCTGAAACTTTGTTTCGTGTTTCAGGATTTTTCAATAAACCCTTTAAAAAAAGGGGTCAAATGGGGGGTCAATGTTTGTATGGGAACTTTTCAACGGGTGTTGCGATTGGTCTGAAACTTAATTTCGTGTTTTAGGATTTTTCAATATAACTCTAAAAAGGGGTCAATGTTTGTATGGGATTTTATTAACGGGTGGTGCGATTGGCCTGAAACTTTGTGTACTGTAAATACAAAATGAATGGACATGTGTTTCAGGATTTTTCAATATGACCTTCAAAAAGGGGTCAAATGTGGGGTCAATGTTTCTATGGGTACTTTTTAAAGGGTGGTGCGATTGGTCTTAATTTTGGTTTGGATACTTTAAATGCAAAATAAATGGAAACGTATACCTGGATATTTCAAAATAGCCCTCTAAAATGGGTAAAATTGGGTGTCACAGTTATTATGGGATTTTTTTGTTAGTGTGATTTGTTTAAAACTCAGTTTAGTTAGATACCTACTTTAAGTGAACGAAGTCGCGGGCGGGACAGCTAGTATATATATAACTAGCTGTCCCGCTCGCGACTTTGTTCACTTAAAGTATGTATATAAAACGAATTTCAAACAAATCGCACCACCCGTTAAAAAGTTCTCATACAAACATTGACCCCACATTTGACCCCATTTTGAAGGTTATATTAAAAATTCCTGAAACACGTGTTCGTTCATTTTTTATTTACAGTGCACAAACAAAGTTTCATGAAAATCGCTCCATGCGTTAAAAGTTTCATACAAACGTTTTCACCCTTTTTCACCCCCTTAGAGGTGGAATTTCCAAAAATCCCGCCTTAGTGGGTGGTTTTGTTATAAAAGGAAACCACCTTCCAAATTTCAGCTTTCTAGCTTCAGCGGTTTCGGCTGGGCGATGATAAATCAGTCAGTCAGTCAGTCAGTCAGTCAGGTTAAGCTCTTATATAGATATAGATTATATAATCTGAATCTCGGAAACGGCTCCAACGATTTTCATGAAATGTAGTATGCAGGGGGTTTCGAGGGCAATAAATCGATCTAACTAGGTTTCATTTTTAGAAAACGTCGTTTACCATTAAAAAAAAACGAGCAAAGCTCGGTCCCCCAGGTACTGATATATTAATTTAAATACATTGAATTTATTAAGCTCTTAATAATGTAATAATGTATGAGACGGAACCCATGTTTTTACAATTTTATCAACCTTAACTTCGTTTTTTGCCAACTATAAGACAATTGATTTGTGTACGTCGCTTGTTTGTTTGGCCAATAAAGGGGGATTTATCAATGGGGGCTCAGCTAAGGCAGGCTTAGGCAGGATTTCATGGCTCAAAATTTGACTTACAATCCAAAATATTTGATAATAAAATAGTACTACATAGTATATTTTTAGTGTCAGTTTGTGTACTTAGGTTTATTACCTAGGTACACGGATTGACACGGAATATTTTATTTATCCGTGTATTGGCCAATGCGCAAGATGAGTACCTACACGCACTCTTAACTTTTTTGGTAAATGACGCTTTCTAAAAATGAAACCCAGCTAGATCGATTTATCGCCCCCGAAACCCCCTGCATACTAAATTTCATGAAAATCGCTGGAGCCGTTTCCGAGATTCCAAATATATACAGGGTGTCCCAAAAAGTAGTGTCAAGTGAAAGTCCAGAGATAGAACACCCCTTGGGGTACCCGAATCACCCCCATGTATGTTCCGCGATTTTCTATAGTTTTTGAGTTATTAATTTTTTTCCGAATTTTTGAAAATTTACGACTTGAACAACTTAAAACATTCTTACAAAAAAAGTAGAAAACTTTCTTGAGATTTTTGTTTTTGCTACTGAATTGTTATGAGTTGTTCTTTTATGCATAAAATAATCAGCTACGGGACTTTGATGAAAACTATGAAAATGTTGGTGTAAAGTCAAATAATTACATTCGGTGAATTATGACTAAAATTTTCAACTTCAAATTAAAAATCTTAGAAAGTGATTTCATGGTTAGATGCTTGTAACTTTCAAAGAGTGCAAGTGTTACACAAGGTTACACAGTGTGTGACACAAGGTTATTGAAAAATATAATGTTAAAGATCACTTAATTATAAAGCAAAGATTTAAATCGTAGATATGCCCGGACGCCAAAAACTGTGGCAGGGTTTTTACTTGTGTGTTAACAAAATGCCGATGCACGCATAATAATAATTAGTAAAAAATGAACCAAACAGGTATTTAACCATTTATTGTGCAATTATATTGCACGATCTTTCGTAAAAAAATATACTTATTCCTTTTGTATTGTGCAAAATGTGGGCATGTACCAAATGTCATGTTTGGACTTGCCTCTGACTACCCTCTTTAGATATCCTCAAAGATCTAAGTAACTAAAGATCTGATGAGATATCTACCGAGCCTGGGGATTACAGTCGTGATCATGTTTATGTGTTTTGTTTTGTTTATAAAGTACCTATTTATAAATTATACACAGTTATATAGGGTACCCAATAACAAAAAAATAAGTAGCTATAAAAATATCGCAATAAAATGTCGTCTCGTTGATTGCCGTGTATACTCGTTATTTTATTGGTGTGTTTGACCAATGCGAGGTGATTTGATTAGCTGATTGTGACACTGGATATGGTTATATTTTGACGACCTCAGTGGCGCAGCGGGTGAGAGGCCGCCTGTGACGCAAGAGGTTGCGGGTTCGATTCCCGCCTCGGAACTAATTTGTGTACAATCTGCAGAAATTTGTTCCGTTGGTCTGGGTGTTTTCTATGTATAAAAAAAATATCTATCTATGTATAAGTATAATGTATTAAATATATCAGTTATCTTGTACCCATAACACAAGCTTTGAGTAGCTTAATTTGGGGCTAGATGATGCTGTGTGGACTGTCCAGCATTATTTATTTTATTTATTATTTATATCGCATTAATTTGGACTAAACCGATTGACCGAACGTTTAATTTAAGCAATATTATATCATAAAAAAGTTTCTGTTTAACATTATCTTAAGTCTCAATTTATTCAAATTAGCAGCATCCACTCAGGATGAATATTTGTGTGATGAACGCAGATGTTTGTTTTGGGTGTTAATTATTATTAATTCTAACTACGTATTTTTTTTTTAAAAAGTAACTATATAAATTGCAACTAACATGTTGAGTGATTTTATTGAATTCAACTTTTTATTTCGACTGCAGTAAAAAGATTATCTGTTTAGGTATGCATGCAACAAAAAAAAAAAAAACTTGCAATTTGCTTGCAATGTTCGCACGTTAAATCGCGTGGGTGGCATATAATGAAGTACAAGAAGAATAAACATCAAACGGAATAAATGCCTTTAATAAAGCAGCCTCATGGAAGAAGAATGTCTTAAACATTTGACCAATTGCATATTATCTCAAATTATATGTAGCCTGTCTGTTTTAAAAGTCTATGAGTATAATCATCATTAAATTCCTGCCATTAATTGTGATTGTGACTGTAAAATCGACACAATTATGTTCTTCTATCTCACTTTTCTCTATCAGCCCGGCCATCATTTTTGTATTAATTCCTTTCTTACTCATGTCATCTTAAATTCAAACTATCCCATCTACTACATTTATATTCATTGCTTTTCTTATTTTTATATCAGAACTATTGGAACTATTTTATATCAGCATTCACTGCAACAGGCATCTTGTGCGGTGACTAAAAACACTGTTTATTATTTACTTTGACGTTGTCTTTTATATAAAAAGCCAATAGCGCAGGAAGTTGTGGACGTAAGTTATATGAATAACTTGAATAAGCAAAAAAAATAAGTAGGCACATTTTGTGAAAGGTACAGTTCGAGTGCTCTTCTGTACATTTCCTCAGGTCGTAAGTCTTCAAGTTAATTGGCCTACAATGGCGGTGTCGATGTCCATGTAATTTGCAGCAATATGGCGACGGCCCTTGTCTGCAAAATGCAAGTCCAACTGCCTGATCTAATAGCTGGTATTTTGTTATAAATTGTAGGGATATTGATCATAGTTATTGTTATAACCAGTTTAAATAACGTTAATTTTGATGATTTGGCTTACGATGGAATTGAAATAGTGGTGGTTGACGTAGATAAAGAATAGAATAAGACAGATTGCCGAAGAATAGAAAATAATAGAATAGGTTTTATTTAAAAAACACAACAACAAAGAAAAAAAGTGATGTAAAAAGGACCGAGATGGTTGAATCAAGCTCAAGCAATCAACCTCACACGAGGAAGGGAAGACTTAAATAAGACTTAAGACTTATATCCAAAAATGGCTATAATCAAGCTGTGGACGATAGTTATGAGTGAAATTCATTTGGAGATATTAGACTTAAGGAAGAGACTTAAGAAATATATTAGATTTATTTAGGTCCTGTAAAAGTGCAATTCTGAACTCAAAAACAATGCCTTTAAAGTTGGTTACTAGTCAGTGTTAGCAGTTTTGTTTTGGCTGATATACAAACAAGCTTTTATGCCAAAAGCATTATACCACCTCAGACCCGTCCCGTATAACATGGAATGGTCTCCATCGAAATTCTATTAATATCAGCAAGTGGATATTATTAAACAATGCCATGAATAATTGAACAGACACCGTGGACAATGCGGAACAAATATTGCTTGTGAGATGCTGTTGTCAAGATTATAGAGATGGGACAATTCGGAAACGATTTAAAATCAGTCGAGTTAACATCGTTCGTGTGTTAGATATAAATGATTTCTAATAATTATTAGCAGACCTAGACACGAAAGATGACCAGCATTATTTATTATTTATTTATTATTTATTACAAGGTCCATAAAAGCCTTTAGAAAGAGGGGACTTTTTTAACACAAGTTTTTTAACTTAACACAAGAATTAGGACTCTAGTTTAAATAAATTGTAAGCTCAAGAAATACTATTTTACTTTTACTTTTTAATAAAATTACGAGCTTAGAAGTACCTAATTGAGACGTTTACCACTAAAATAATATGGTTACAGTGCTTCTGATTTCTTCACAATATTATAAATCGTCCCTAGAGGGTATTGGATTATTTTTTCATCACTAAGGTGAAAAGATGGAATATGATAGATAGGTAAAAACTTTATTGGTTACTTCAGACACACACATACAGACTTCAGCAGTTATACAAAACACTAGTAAAAAAAAAACAATAATAAAATACAGTGGACAAAAAGAAACAGAAACTTAGATAAAAAATCTAAGTAGAATATGATTCAGGGAAAACCTAAACCTATCTACAAGATTGCAAATTACGAAAATTATGATAATTTTCGTGGTCTCGCTAAACTATTAATTTACTATTTTAATCGGCAGTACATGTTGAGGTTATCAAAGTCAACTTTTCTTTTATCGACTCTTCTGTTCATCGATAAAATATTTCATCCGATCCCTAAACGAGACATCACTACGAATAGCACCAAAGATCCCGGCTAAGTTTCTTAGCTGATGGTGTTTCTATGTAATCCGCACTATTTAGCTGGCTCAGCTCACTGCGGCCGTGTCATATGGGATTTGAATAAGTTAGGTCGCACACTTGCTATAGTATTGCTTAATAATGGATGCAAAGGGTATTTTGTAAGAGCAAGTGACAGTATCTGCCGGTTGCCTATGCTCCTCATATCCGGGTTCAATCGCATTACCGAATTTAATTACTTTAGTTTTTGCAAAAAAAAAACCGTGTTTTATAGTTCAAAGACGGAAAAAGGCCCTATTATGAGAGATGTAATTATAACCTGTACGTCGATTCTGTAAAATTCAAACATCGACTCGCATCTCACATCGCAATTCACTCTCACTTCGCCTAAGACGCTTTTTAATTGACACTTTGAATCGGGTTCGAGTGCGAAGCGAGCGTCGAAGTGACTTGGGAATTACCGTATACAATGCTATTTCTTACGTCATCTCATACTTTATCTGTCAAAATCTCCCCGTCAATTTAGTTCAACTCGCTGACACGCTCGCAAGAGTGGCGCTAGTGTAAATTCGAATTATCAACCGAGTTTTTAGAATGCCAATCAAGAAACTCACAGCGTATTCAGACTCGAAGTTTAGAATGAGGTCTTACAGAATCACACAGCAGAGTGAAACACTGACGAAAGTTATTTACCAAAAAACTTGTTGTTGATGAAATTATAGGATCATCAATATATTATTTCAAAAATTTTGTTTGCATTGCTTTACATAAAAACGTTTGGTTCAGAGATTTCATAAAACTTCCATCTATAGTGACGATACGCACAGCGCGTCGTGACGCGTTGGAAAAATGACCTGTCAGCCGCGAGATAAATCTAAGGCCACAGTTAGATGCACTCTAAAATTGTTTCGATATATCAACCCTTCCTGGTGAACCGTGACGGCAATCATAGGAGACAGTCGCGCGGTAAAGCGCTAACAAATTGTTTAAGGATTATATTAAGGACTAGGTGGTTGCCCGTGACTTCGTCCACGTTTCATTCGTTTTTAAATGGTTTAGTTTAATAAAAATACATCAAATCAAAAACTATGAAAATTGGTCCAGCCGTTCTGGAGTTATAAGTGTTCGAAAAGTATTTCGTATGTCTTTTTACCCAAATCGATTTTACAACTCATCACACCACTCGTCAAAAAGACCATACAAACTTTGACACCCTTCTTTCCCTTAGTAAGGGTTATTTTCGAAAACGCTTAAATACTGGTAAGTGTCCATTTATTTAGCCTTATAAGTATTTAAACCGAGTTCTCGTCAAAAAAACTTTAACACCCTTTTGGAGGGTTGTTTTAAAAAATCCAAAAATGTTTGAAATTATTTCGTATTAAAAGTATCCAAACCAAGATTCAGACCGATCTTACCACCCCTTAAAAAGTTCCCATATAAACATTGAGCCCCCATTTTACCCCTTTTTAAAGGGCATATTGAAAAATCTTGAAACACTTGTACATTTGTTTTAGTACATTTGTTTTGTATTTACATTACACAAACAAATTTTCATGAAAATCATACAACGCGTTAAAAAGTTTCATACAAACGTTTTTAGCCCTTTTCACCCCCTTAAAAGTGGAATTTCCAAAAATCCCGTCTTAGTGGGCGCCTACATACCAAGACAAATAGTATTTCAACCGAGTTACACTACTCGTCTAAAAAACTTTGACACCCCATTTAACCCTTTTGGGAGGGTTATTTTGTAAAATCAAGATATACGTTTTACATCATTTTGCATTTAAAGTAGCCAAACCAAGATTCAGACCGATCGTACCACCCCTTAAAAAGTTCCCATATAAACATTGAGCCCCCATTTTACCCCTTTTTAAAGGTTATATTGAAAAATTTCGAAACACGTATACATTTGTTTTGTATTTACATTACACACACAAAGTTTCATGAACATCGTACAGCGCGTTAAAAAGTTTCATACAACCGTTTTTAGCCCTTTTCACCCCCTTAAAAGTGGAATTTCCAAAAATCCCGTCTTATTGCTCGCCTACATATCAAGACGAACATACCCTCCAAATCTCAAGTCTGTACGACCGGCGGTTTGGGCTGTGCGTTGTATCTATTCAAATCAGTCAGGACTTATCCTTTTATATAGTAGATATTCATTTCATTTTGTTATTTTTTTTTCAATGCTCGACTAGGCAAATAAGTTTTTAAGAGCAATATTAAATTAAAAATTTATATGTTAAACAAATAAACATTTTTGATTCTTGATTCATAAAGAATTTCATTTAAAACATGATGACAATTATTGTTATCTCTAGGCTTGATAGATGTCCTCAGATCCTCAGATATCTAAGAGGTTAGTCAAAAGCACGTCCAATCATTTTTTTACCCACGTTTATTATTCAAAATATTTAGTATTCCGTACGTGACAGGTTGCAAGCCTGTGGCCACTATCAATCGTATTTATAAACTAAAAATACTAACAATAACAAAAGCGATTGAGCTGCAGGAAGTGACATGGCAAAACTTTCATTAGTGATAGCGCGCACGAGTGACTTTTGTCACCTTGAGTGTTTCGTCACTCTTAGGTTATGTGTGGAGATGTCACCTAGTGTCACGTCGTATCATGCGCGCATCTTCATACATAACCACAGACTTGATAAGAGTGACGAAACAGTCATGGCGACAAAAGTAACTCGTGCGCGCTATCACTTATATACTAAAACTAGCTGTCCCGCTCGCGACTTTGTTCACTTAAAGTATATAAACTGAGTTTTAAACAAATCACACTAATAAAAAAATTCCATACATAACTTTGACCCTCCTTTTACCCTTTTTAGAGGGTTATTTTGGAATATCCTGAAATACGTGTCCATTCATTTTGCATTTACAGTACACAAACAAAGTTTCACACCAATCACACCACCCGTTAAAAAGTTCCCATACAAACATTGACCCCACATTTGACCCCTTTTTAAAGATTATATTGAAAAAGTCTGAAACACGTGTCCATTTATTTTGCATTTACAGTGCACAAACAAAGTTTCATGAAAATCACTCCACGCGTTAAAAAGTTTCATACTAACGTTTTCACCCTTTTCACCCCCTTAGAGGTGGAATTTCCAAAAATCCCGCCTTAATGGGTGGTTTTGTTATAAAAGGAAACCACCTTCCAAATTTCAGCTTTCTAGCTTCAGCGGTTTCGGCTCGGCGATGATCAATCAGTCAGTCAGGTCAAGCTCTTATATAGATATAGATATATTCTAAATTTGAAATTTCGACCTTGCACTAATGGATATTTTTGTTCAAAATCTGTACGTGCGCTTGGGAAAAAACATCGTAAGAAACCGTTGAATCGGAAATCGTGACTAGTGTAAGAAATAAGTATCTTGTCACTAAAAAAAAGTGTTGTCATCAGCACAAACATTCCTTCATATTTAAAGTATTACACTTTTGTACGCGACTGTAGAAAGTTGTCGCAACGGCCAGTGGCGGATCGTTGCAAAAAATATTATAAACGATATCTGTTCCAAAATGTGAATGCCATCAATAACAGCTCAGCACGCCCTCGATACACTTTTAGTTATGTAGGGGAGAGAATAGATAGAGTTTGTTTAATGGAAGATCGTGAGGAATTTAAAAAATAATTCGTCTTAACTCAATAAGACACTGCGAAGCACACCACACTTTAAAATTTGATTTGTAACTTCAGAGCGGTGGTGGTGTAGTGGTAGCACCCCTGCCCCACAATCTAAATGTCGTGGGTTCAAACCTGCTCGTGCACCAATGAGTCTTTCTATTCGAAAATATTATGTGCGCAATGCCATTGCCCTTAAACAGTGAAGGAAAACATCGTGAGGAAACCGGCATACCCTAGAACCAAAAGTTCTAGGTGTGTTATAGGTTAGTATTCTTATAAGCAGCGGTGGGCTTGCAACCTATCACGTACGAATACCAACTACTGTGCAAAGAGTGGGTATGTGCCAAATGCCATGTTTGGACGTGCCTCTTACTTTCAGCCGTTTCAGCGTGAAAAAGTAACAAACATACATTCATACATTCATACATTCTTACAAACTTTCGCGGTTATAATATTAGTAGGACTCCAATACAAACTATTAGAAAAACGAAGTCACACAATATCTATATACCTAGTACCTAATGTAAACCTACATTTACTTTTAACCGGGCGGGTGGTGCATTCTGTTTTGCTTATTGAAAAATAGATAAGCGAAATAATACTAGATATTCGTCTTCCTTTTCAATATTTCATTACGTCACCGCGGGATAAAAACCTCAATTTCCTCCCCTTTCCGTTTTCTGTCGTCCAAAAACTTTAATCCACCAAACATAATTTTCTGTTTCACAAAAATAATATCTCATCTATTGTGGAGACCTCCATTGTTGCAATGATCGATAGTTGTCCACCTACCATTAGTTTGGATTGCATCCAGATTCACTCGGCCCTGATCTGAGAGTAACATTGTAACAAGGTATGCCTTGGTAAATACATTAACAAAATTTACTAAAAAGTCTCTTTGTTAAAATTAATTAATTTAGCACTTACTGATTTGTACTTCAAGATGCTTGAGATCTATTATTGTGATAAATTTTAGTTCAGAAGTAAGGACATTCAAAAACAAAGCACCATTTCTAGATTTTAGGTGCTCAAAATGCTAGTTTTTTGTCAAAAAAAACATTTCGAAGTTCGATAGACATTTTTTAGATTTTGATCTACTTAGAACTTTGAGAACTAAACTTTGTTCAAAAGACTTTATAGTTATCCCTATTTTTATGCATCCAATATCTGCTTACGGTTCATGCTTCTAAAGTTGTATTTTCTATAGCTTTATTTATATTTCTTAGAGGGCTCAGTAACATGTCTTTCAGAGTCGATCGTGTGAGACGAATCGTGTGAATTGAGTGAGTGATTCGGAATTATAGACGGTGTGATGGCGCATCACTAGCGGTGATTGTTTGAAATGGGGAGATAAAATACAAAGAAATAAGAATAATCCAAACGTATATAAGAAAACAAAAATATATAATAAACTTTAAAGTTATCCTAGCCTAGTGATAGATTTCAAACCTAATGAGTCAATAGTGTCACAACCTGAAATTCCGGGCGTGATAATTACGTAATGAGTATGAACTAAGCGTTTGAAAAGTAGCAACACTTTGCATACAATTGATGCATTAATCCTGCTAGAAGTGAAAAAATGAATTAAGTCAAGTCAAAAATGTTTTATTCAGTACAATCAAAGGAATCATTTTGAATCATCTTACATACTAGGTGAGTCTAGGTGCCTTTTCCAGTCCTATCCCCAGTCCGAGAAGAAATGACAAGAAACTCGCTTTTTTGTATGATCCTTGAATAAAGCTATAAAATAGATTTTCTTTCAAAAAACAAATCAAAAACCGCGATAAAAGAAAGAAACGAAATTCCCAACAAACTGAAGAGGAGGCATCCGTTAATCCAATCGTCCCACTCGAAGATCTTCCCAACCCAACCCCTCAATCACAAGGCAAGTTTGACGAACACTCGTCGCCAAGTGTTCCATTAACATCCACAATTAATCGGCCTAATGAGTGTTTGCACGGATGACCACTCCAATTCGCCGAACAATTGACCAAACCTTCAATATTTGCTGTGCACTAGCCATCTAATGATGCCACACTGATACAAATAGGTGGTAATGGATTATGGTTGTTCTTGATTTGTACTGGATTAATACAAGGCCCTTGGTTTCTCTGTTTGATTAAAATCGTCTGCTTGAAAATGCTTTTCTATTTGTCCTTACATTTTTCATCTCTCATTATTATTAAACTGTTTTACAAAATGTTCAAGCAACTAAATGCTGGAATGGAAGCATTAAACTACAGCAAATCGCAAATCCTGCTCGCACTTGTCTGTTATTTGTGATGCTTTTAAATTATTGCCTCTTTGACATCTATCATTCACTACTAAATTTTTTACCCAACTTTATCATCATTATTTTCCCACGCTATTTGGGTCTCTAAAATCTCTCCTACTTCCACTGTATTACTTTATACACCATTGTATTCTCAGTTTCAATTTCTTTTAAGGTTTTAAATTAATCAACAGCAGGTATATTTACGTAATATTACATTTTGACTTTAACATATTCATGATTACTTCCACATTTACACTGAAATTTATTTGTCTTCCTATCGTGCCATACACTCAAAGTAATGTGGTAAAAACACGTGTGTCTCTAAAGATCCTATCGTGTATGAGACTGACATTAGATCAATGTCTGACTGTTTGAGTAACATTTTAAAATAAACCTAATTGCAATACAAAGACAATTCATATAAACAGGAAACGTGACAAACACATCCATTCACTAAGACATCCGGACCACCCAACTAATGGCCGCCATCCTTATCAACGTAATAATGAGATAATTTCTCAGACAGGGGAACTATTCTGTGTAATTATTGTTATATTGGTTTGCTTTGACTGATTTATCATTTATTGACTCCCATATTGTATGTTATCTGTATGGTTTGCAATTTCAAGAGGGCATTAAACTATCACCTGCCAACAGAATACACATCAATTATCACCATCATGTTAATTTCTGCCATGGACATAAAGCTTTACACGCCAATTGTGCAATGCAAGTTTTTGTATTTACCTTAAAAATAAATTGTGCAATTCAAGTTTTTGTATTTACCTTAAATATATACATTGTTTCATGACCCTTCATGTTTGCACCAACACAAGAACCTCGTTTGTTAGTTAACAGAGTATACTATGGACTAGTGAGGTTATTTCTTCTTAAATTCTTTACATCTCTAAAATAATAAATTTACAATTAGGCAATGCTAGAACAGAGAAAACTCCATTTGAATATATTCCAGAGACCTTACCACTAGCTCTTCGGGCAATATCAAAGTAATATAACTTTGATGTGACAATGCTATGACTTATAAAAATTGAATTGAAGCTGTGCTACTTCAAGTTTGAAACTTGGACGCCTCTGAAACATGATGATTTGTTAGTTTGTGGTAAGTGCCCAAGTACTTCAACTTGTGAGTAAAAATTTCCACCTTACATAAACTACTTGGTTATAATGCAATAAGATCATACTGTCTACGAAAATGATATAAACTACTCATTACAACATTTTATCCAAATGGCCAATGATTCACTTCTAATAAAACGCTTCCAATATCTCCTCTAAACAAATACACAGCTATAAACGGCTCCAGTTAACCGTTACAGCTGTAATGAAAGCCATTTGTCTGGTTAATGTGCGTCCAGGATATCGTCTAATATGAAATAACGTCTGGCAGACGATGGGGTCATTATATCTAGGGTTATGTGTCTTCATGAGCGCTGATCGGGAGATATGGCCCAAGGTACGGGGAAGGAACTGTTTGGGCTCCATGTTGGTACAATAGCTTGGCTGGAAAATTTGAACAGGAAGCTAGGAGAGATTGAAGATGTTTCTTGGATTGGAAACAGACGTATGGTTGAGACAAAACGTCCATCACTAGGTTATTATATTATTTTCAATTTTATATCACTGGATGATAATGTCCAAAACCCTTGCTCTTATAAAACTTACAAATTCACTAAATAAAGATTTCAGACTTTTAAGGAGTCAAGGTCAATGTAAAAACAGAAATCTCCATAAAATATGTCGATGTTCAAACAGCTTAAAAATAGCTTGGCTTCGACTATTTTTTTTTCCTTCTCAAAATGGCATTTTGCAACTTTCAATTCTCACACTTACATATTATCTCATCT
This sequence comes from Cosmorhoe ocellata, assembly GCA_963675405.1. Taxonomy (NCBI): domain Eukaryota; kingdom Metazoa; phylum Arthropoda; class Insecta; order Lepidoptera; family Geometridae; genus Cosmorhoe; species Cosmorhoe ocellata. The sequence goes on along the minus strand of OY776249.1, from coordinate 11,364,066 downwards.
CTGACCTACGATGAAAATGTTGAATCTCTTGTTTCTATTTACTACGAATATTTTACACTTTTGTTCTTTATACTATTCTATACCTACATTAAATCGGTCTTATCTATTTTAACTATTGTAGGCCTTATGTCTATTTTTACTATTCTATCTATATTAACCTTATTTGCCCTATCGACTACCTGGGGCCTTACCACGAAGTCTTCCAGAACGATTCCGTAACGATTCTACTAAAGAAACGTCACTACTTCCATACAATTTGCATAGGTCATGGTACGAAATAACAATGTAATACTAATTTAGTAATGTATTATGAGTTCGTGGTAAGGCCCCTGAGCAAATGTAGCTAATCATAACTAGGTCTGGTGAATCTTGGACAAACAGCGCTACACTCAGGCTTGTTGTCAATAGGTCGGGATCGGCAATCACTCAGCCGGCTATCGGCGCACGTCAGCTCGCTTGGCGCTTTGTTTGCATTGCTCTTATCACGGTGAAGCTCAAACACGCGCGGTACTGACCGGTCGGACATGCAGCTGCGAATTTTGGATGCGCTGGTTATGCGTCTTCACAATCATCAGTTACCAACTAATTGTCGAATTATCTGAGCACGTTTTGTCGCAACGTAATCAATGTAAAGTAACAATATGTAGATCTTTGAAGATGTCTGCCAAATCTGGGATGGGTAGTGAGATGACGGATGATAAAGGGATTGCAAAATTGATGATCGTAGAATATTCATACTCGTATAAGAAGAGCGAAAATGATTATGCGTACTTTGATTTATAATTTTAGATGAACCAAAATTAGATGCTGTTGTTAAAACCACACAGATACACTATTTAGACCAAGCCGAAGTTAACAAGTATGTTGTTGTAAATAGTGTTTGATATAAATCTTTTGCTCATCTCACTTTTCAGCACAACTTTAAAACAACTTGAAAATAATAATCTTGGAGATGATACAACTTGAAAATAAGGTCGTGACGTGAAGATACCACATCAATTTTTTTGAATCCCGGCACAGTCAAACAACACAGAAGCCGGACCCGGGCTGATTAATAGCACCACGCACCGTCCAAATGAATGCTGTTTAGAATCTAGATGTACTCAGATACAACTGCTCAGGGAGCCTAGCATGAGTTCCGACGTTTGGAATCGCTAGCGAGTCTCTTTGCTTAAAGGTTTTTAACAAACCACCACCAAAAGCTTTACCACAAGCTCTTATAAGCCAGCATGTTTTAGAAACTTAAAAGTTTCTACCTTGAAGCAGTAGCACTATTTTAAAACAACTTATATGAATCAAAGTTACATTACTTTGATATTTCCCGAAGAGCTCGTGGTAAAGCCCCAGTTAGGGTACTCTAAGTAAAGTCAACCAAATCAAACCTTAGGTATCTAAAATATAAATAGTTGTATAATATTTTCAAGGAGACAATATACCTATATAGGTACGAGACATTTTAGAACTAAATCCAAAACGCAACGATCGTGCGTTCAAGCGTGCAGACAAATTTAGTCCCTTCATCTAGTAAACAGAAATGAAGTAAATAATTCTAACAGGAGTTGAATTTTAAAAACAATGGATATCTTATTCTGCTTTTCGTACCTGCAGTTCTTGCGAACTCGTATAGTGAAAAGAATACAGTACGACTTAGAAACTCCCTAAAAACAATAAATTTGGAGCACCAGATAGCTATTTTTTTACTAAAGGTTATAATTTTTTTACTAAGTTACATTAAACAATCAGTAAATTAATTTTGATCATCATCTCTCACTTCTTAATCCCATAAATGTGTTCACAGATTCTTTTTCACTACTTTTCCTATCATCATCAGTTAATGTCTTAAAAATTATTTTTCTACCAACACCATGACTTTGATCACTACATACCACATGCACACGTAACAACCAAACTGCTGCTAGCACCCTTGATAAATTGTACCTGGACGGAACGGCTGTTGTTCTAGTTTACTGTAACGTTTTAGATTGAGAAGGATATGCTTTTGTGAAGCGACTTTTTGAAGCAAACTGCCCGTCACCAAGCTTTTTGGAGTTAACGGGAATAAACCCTTTACTGGTCAGTCCTCACTTGGATCTGTAAGTGGTGGTGGTGTACAATAAAGCGCTTTTAGCGTGCCAAAGTCAGGATCAGCGAAGCAGCGTTATACTTTTTTGATTGGACAAAAATTTATTCCAGCATTATAAAAGTAAGTTGTCGGCTAATAGTCAACTATTCCACTTCGAAACATTCACACTGAAGAAGCGTTTTCTGCCTTTAAAAATGACGTCCATTTAGCAGTTTTCTTGGTTTGATTGTTGCTCAGACAAATTGCATCAGGTATTATAAATATTTATGTTCTTTGAAAAGTCTACTTTTCTGTAAATTTGAAGCGAAGCTGACCCTTTTGCAATTTGGAAAATGAAAATCCATTCAATTTACTAACCACTGTACAGAATGTGGGTATATGCCAAATATCATGTTTGGACGTGCCTCGGAGATATCTACCGAGTCCGGGGATTACAGTCGTGATCATGTTTGTTTGTTTTTGTTGAAAAAGTCTACTTTTCTGTAAACTTGAAGCGAAGGGGCTGACCCCTTTGCGTTTTGCAAAATGAGAATCCATTCAATTTAAAAGCGATTATTTCACCATCCTCAATGTCACCCCCAGGGTAGGTACCTACATTGAATAGCCAGCACACAGCGCTGCACTCGCCGCAAATTGAGTTACAAAACGTTTCTTTCTCGACGGAAGAGGCTCTCAAACTTTTACAAAGGAATTCTTTTTGTACACAACGAAATAATGGAACTTCTCGTGGGTAAGTGGAACCAGGATTGTGATGTTACGCTTTGGTGGTCCAATCTTGGAGATTGTTTGTGCTTTGGCTATTCTAGGAGGCATTTGGGAAATGATTTTAAATTGGGAAGCTGGGTTTTAGAAAATTACTCTACTTTGTTTCGAGGCTTGGCTGAACTTTTACTAGCATCTATAGGCTAGATTGTTTTGATATAAGGCCTTAATGGACAATCGCGCCACCAGAGTTGGTCATCACATAATTATATTTCATATTCTTTTTATCTACAATTTGGATCTTGATATGAAAATACCACTTGTTGATGCAATTAAAGTGTTTATTCCAACGTAAAATATAGAACTAATTAACTGACGTGAGACGTGTTAGACTGAACAGCGACAGCAAAACTACATTATTTTTCTCAGGCTTATTTCTGACTCTCTCTCTTATTTTTTTAGGATCTAATGACTTTGGCATTTACTAATGATTCTTCAGTTTGACAAATTAAACACCTACCTAATATTACGTATCTGTGTTTCTTCAGAATAAGATTGTACTTTCTTCTACATCATTTTGGAGAAGCTAGATACCGTCTCTTTGGGATATTGGATTAAAGATCTTTATCTGTTCTGGAGTCGGTTGAATTTTTTCATAAATAATTTTATTAACATAAGACAAAATAACATTAGGTAAGTACGCAATAATTGAAAAACTTGTTAAAGCTATAAAGTTTGAAATCAATTGACAAACAACAACTTGTATTTAAATGGGTCGTTTTTAGATTTTTTCCTAATAACTCGCACGTAGTCGTAAGAGCTCGTATTCATATTTAAACAGTTTGAGAACCTCTGCCCTCATAGAAGCAGGTGACGTCAGCGCCTGTTCGTTACGTCGCTTCATTACGACGACTGTCCTAAAGGGCGGGGCGGGAACCTGCGACATGTACTAACACTCTCTACTTTATTTGAGCGAGACGATAGCGATTACAGCGTGTTTAACGCCATTGAGCGAGGAATTATCTTTTTCTTCATTCTTTTGGACATAACATGAAACTTTACAAATAATTAACTGAATAATTTCAAGTTTTGTCAAGGAGATACATGAGCAGAACATGGCTGTTGTAAAATGATTTACATTATAAAAAAGATAACGGAACAAGTGATTTATTGCAACAAAAGTTAGAAAACCCGACTGAAATAAACTGAAAATAGATTTTTACAGCTGCCAAATTGGATTTTTTGACATTTTGTATAACCTATGACTCTTTTGTGATTCAGGCGAATCCAAAGACATCTCATTTGTCAAAATCTGCCCAGCCGTTCGGGCTTCAGCGATAGCCAAAGGAAGTCGCATAGATACATACATACACATCTTAAACACTTTACCCACTTTTTTCGCTTCGTAGTCAGGTAAAAAATAGTAAAATATCTATTGAAACACCATAACTCGGTGTTTAAGCAAATGAAATTATTTTAGTTAAAAATGAATATTAAAAATACGAGTATATTAAAGAAGTCAAGGAGATTGCCCTGCAAAAGAACTAAGTGATGAAAGATTCATCAGATATGTCGACAAGAATCAAACTCTTAAATTAAAAAGAAGAAAATGTAATGGTAAAATAATTTTTTTTTGCAATTTTTTAATGCATGATATAAATTGTTCAATGATTTTTGCAATAAAAGCTTTTATGCCATCGATTTTGTGTGAATTATTGCAGAAGCACTCTTAAAACAACTCACGAATCGACGTTCGTAAAACATTTTTATTTTGCGAAGCAAAGCCTCCAGAATTCCAAGTGGTAACAAACATTATTCATACAATCCTGCCGCTAGCTTGTAATCTTTTAAACCGCCAAAAGGTATTGGCTAAGGTATTACTTTGAGCTCTTTCGTAGAAAAACTCTTCAGCTATCTGTTTATTGCGACAATTTTTAATTCCGAAGAGAGAGAAAGCGGTATACCCTAGAATCGAGAATTTGAAGGTATCATAAAGTTAGTAGTATTCTAGAACGCTAGTGGTCGTACTTGGGTTCTCTAGATAACAGAAAAAAAAATATGATCACGACTGTAATCCCCAGGCTCGGTAGACATCTCCTCAGATCTCTAGTTACTTATATCTTTAAGAGTAGTCAGAAGCGCGTCCAAACATGATATTTGGTACATGCCCACTTTTTGAACAGTGATTAGTATTCCGTGCGTGACAGGTTGCAAGCCCATAATCGCCGCTTATAATAATACTAACCTATGACACACTCCTTCAAATATTTGGTTCTAAGGTATGCCGGTTTCCTCACGATGTTTTTCCTTCACCGTTCACTGGTGGTTGCAAATAAATTTTTAGAATGAAAATCTCATTGGTGCACGACTAGCGCTGGTGGTGTAGTGGTAGCAGCTAGCAACCCACTATCCGAAGGTCGTGGGTTCAAGGATCGTGGGTTCAAACCTACATAACAGACCCGGAATATAACCCACTCCAGCATTTAGCAAACCAACAATTTAGGGTCAAAAGAAAGCTTCAAAATCCGGAACTTAATTCAGAAATCGTCAACATTTTCCGCTCACTCGTAAAAAGTCAAAGTCAGAATTATTCAAAGTAGGTAGCCTAGTTTACCTACTTTGAATAATTTTGTTATTCGACCGGTACATCATCCGGGCGCATGTAAATGTGCTAGATTGAGTTTGCCATCTTCGCCTTCGGGAAACAAAATGTTATTTATACAGGGACTTTGCGTGGAATCTGCTTTTACGGTTTCTAGAACAGTCTGCTTAACTTTTAACCTTTTTTACTGGACTGAGGTGTGTTTGTGTGTATGTAGGTATGTAAGTTACTTTGACAGTCGCTGTAGCTTAAAAGACAAATTATATGTCTTTGGAATCGTGTGGATTATATTAAAAGTGACATAATTATGTATATAAAATGTCAAATGTGTTACTTTCAGTCGGGTTTTTTAATTTTTGCAAATACTAGTTTGGAGAGCTATAATAAGGTTGAATAAGGCCCTATTTCGATCCTTTGTTGAATTCATATTGAAATACATCTTTAATATGACTTATGTCTGCAAGCGATCATTTCTGCCAGTGTCAAAAGATTTTTTATTGTCAATGTCACAGTCACAGTCCAATATCAAGTCAATTTTAAACAAAAGATGTAGGATTCGAACCTAGTACCTTAGGATCGCAAGGCAACACTACCACTAGACTAAGTGTTCAATAAATGTAACAATAAAGGGGCAGATTTATTTGTTCCAACATAAATACAAAAACAAGACTAGTATAATATCGTTTGTGAATAACCTCATAAAGAAAATGAAACAGTCCAAATATATTTCTGTTTGAAGTTAAACAAAGACATCCGACTCGGCTGATACGTGGAGTACGTATCTATAGTTATACCTACTTGGAATCAGCACCGAACAAACAGACTGAAAACTCTTTAAAGTTGAACTACGTAAGCCTTCGCCTTCCTTCAGTTCCAGACTCCCGATTCGAGACCTCCCAATTCAGAGGCCATAGACAAGACAACGTGAAATGACGGATGATAGAGGGAAATGGAAGAAGAAATAGTTTTTGTGCCGTCCCTACATAGCGCGAGAAAAGAGCAGGAAGAAGAAGATGATGAAGAAGAAGACAAGACAACATTCAACATCGGGAATAGAAAGCTTAAAATTACGCATTAGATTTCAGTGAGCTCGTGGCCATGTGTCAAAATATCGGGAAGAAATAAAATATTATGCTGTTTTAAGTGAAATTTAGGTATAAATGTGAATAGAAATTATAATAGAATTTTGCTCTAATTTACTAGTGCTATTTTATTGTTGTTAAATTGTCAACTTATCTAGACCCTAAGGATATGGAAATTCAACTTTTTACTTATTGGTTGCTGTGGTGTCTGAGAGATGTTTAGACGAAGCCTAGCACCTATTTTATATTTTCGACTTATTCGGTCACTAGGGAAGCCTAAATAGGCAGCCTTATTGCTTTACCACTAGAATCTTTTATTCTGATTCATACGAAATGTAACCAATCGTTCGTAACCACAAGAATGGCAAATAAGTAACGATTTTTTTTTTTGTTTTTTAGCCATTTGATAGCATTTTGTACATTAGTGCGTCAGCCGAACCAAGCGATCCCGGATCAGGGGGCCGAATCGCTTGCGAGATATATCGGTTTTGTTTCAAAGTCGCTCCGATGAAACCTTCATTTTCGGGATAATGAAAGTTGGGAAGTTTGGAGAGCGCGGGAAACTCACTTTTCTGTGAAGTCAGCGCGGGATTAAGTGACATGTAAATTATTGGAAGTCCCTTCATAAGATTTTATAAAAAAGTTTGACACAGTTTTGTTTCCGGGACGTGCGGAGGCAATATCGGAGAATGATAGGAGTTTGTATAAAATATTTACATATATTTTCTCACAAGCGCTGTGGCGTACTTGGTGTCGTTCTTTATAGATTTAGATACCTAATTAGGAGACGTTTTGAAGTTGCCATTATTTGGATGAGTGATCGTTGTCTCTCGATCTTTGTTGCTTTGAATTAAATAGTTGTTTTTTTATTCATTCATTTTGGTATTGATAACCATCGAGATAAATTGTTACTTTAGTAACTATTACAATTCACTGTTGATAACAGTTGTATAAGTCAGTGGACAACTTTCTAGACTGCCCTAAGCTCTCTGTCATGGTATTTGGACTAAAATTACATTATTTCTTATAATAAGTTTCAGTCTTGACAAAAAATGTCTAAGTTCCAACTTATCTAAGGTCTTAAATTGTACAAATAACATGATATTGAATTTTCTACTCAAACCACGTCTCGAATTATCGTGTTACACTTGACCATCTGCCTTCCCCTAAGCCCAACCGATCCAGGACCCGCAATAATTGTGTGGACCCCAATTTACTTAGCGGTTTTTTGGAAACATCTATCTAAACGGTCTATACCTACGTGTTTCGAATAATATACCTATTGACTGTAACGTTGTAGTAAACTGTTACCGTTTTTATTGTATAAAAATAGTAAATAGAAATGTATTTATTTGTCCGAAAAGTTATTAAATATAAATATAAGATGAAGCCCTGTTTTCTGAAAAACATGAGCTCAGGAGCTTTTGTTCTCGTCTAGTTAGAGCTGCAAATTTGTACAAATTAAAATAATAAGGAAACTTAAGTAGGTATGTCTATTTTACAAGAGACTGTGTTTAAAAAATAAAAGTTGGCAATGGGCAGTCATCCCGTGACGACGACAGTGTGTAAGCCTGTTGAAACGTCGGGAAAAATAGGTTAATAAAACGCGATAAAAACCCGTTTAATACTAATAATAATGTATGGGAATAACATTTCTAATCGAAAAGTTACGTGATCCCTCCCATACATTCATAAAGTATTATTCTATAGCCATGTTCGAATATAACTTTGTCTAGCCCCTTCGTAATGCCGTCTTTAGAATCACTTGCAAGCAATCCACTGTTCCCGGCCAGACTAAGAAAGTTGGCAAACGTTTACCTAGCAGGGGGCAACACCGAATTGAAGGCTCATTACTACTTCGATTGTCGCTGTCGACACTAATTGCCGAGAGCTGTCCATCGCACTCGTTCTGCCGATTCGGGATATTTTGTAGTTAAGGGTGATTCAATGTGTTGACAAGTTGGTATATTTTTTTTACCCGATTTTTAAGGTATTTTTTAATGATCTTTATTAACTAGTTATTCGTTATGCGGATATGGGGCTAAGGAGGGTATTTGTTTGAGATGTATGTATGGAATTTCTTTAGCTGTGGCTGTAGCCCAAACAACTGGACGGATTTTGAAAAAATATTTTTGCAACTTATATTATTAATGATTGCAGTTCAGTCTGAATTTCTTAATGTTAAAAACACACCCGAAATCCATGGATTCTTACTAATTTTATAAATACGAAAGTAACTCTTTCTGTGTGATAAGTAATCATGCTTAAACTACTGAAACGATTTTGATGAAATTTGGTACGAAAACAGACTAGAGCTTCAAAAAGACATAGGGTACTTTTTATCCCGGAAAATGTACGGTTTCCGTGGGATAGATATGTTTTTGTAACATGCGAAGCTGTTGGCGGAAGCTAGTTTATTATAAATGTACCTTGACTTCACCACTATTAAATAAGACCCTGCTACTAATTTGACAAATAAATCAAATCTTGCAAATGATTCAAAACATTCACTTTCCAATGCCGATAATTACAGTAATATAGGTTGTGTATAACACATTAATCATTTCTTCGTCCGAAATCAACATCTTTAAGGACCCCTAAGATTACGGAACCCTCGGTAATGAGGACATGGGCCCTAATGATTTATAGACCCGATCGAGGACCATTCAAATACTTTGTTCTTCAAGTTAATTGACTTTAACGAGATTGCTGACGATTTATTTTGGGGATTTTGAGTGACAAATTTCTTGGGGATTTAAGATTTTGAGTGACAATCCATAGGGGAGGTCTTGCTGTGAGTCTGCTTTTGAAACTTTGCTATATGCAGCTGACAAATAAGTTATTTTATTATCTCGATTAAATTTTTTGTAAGGATATATAAAGCATACCATAATCAATAGATCTAGGGATAAGATTTTTTTTTGGTTTTATGACAGAGTGATAAAGAAATCTCAAAATTTTACCTTTGAAAGCTGTAGCGGGAAATTCAAATTTTGTGCTTTTTCGAGACTGGGTTCTACATTTTTTTTTAAATAACGTACCAAGATATTTTCATTTGTAAAAAAAAACTATGATCATGATTGTAATCCCTAGTCTCGGTAAACATGTCCTCAGAGGGTAGTCAGAGCCACGTCAAAACATGATATTTGGCACATGCTAACATTTTGAACAGTAGTTAGTATTCCGTAAGTGACAGGTTGCAAACCTATCGCCACTTATAAGTATTTTCATTTGAATCAAATGGTATCTTCGAATCTCCTATTGTTTCCGCAATAACAATTAGCACCACAACTTTTTCGTAAATAAAGTTAGTTCAGGAGCCAACCGCAATTTCCTTACGTTACCTGTCCTATTAATTGTGGTCACGTGCCGGCCACGTGCGCCACTAGAATGGGCTTCGGCAGTGCCTGGCTTTATTCCCTTATTTGAACTGATAGTTTTCCTGTTTGATTTGTTGAAAGCCTTTGGGTAGACGTTTAGTGTTGGCGAACGTGCCCTTCTCTTCTATTAATTAATCAGGTATATTCACATTAAATTGTTATTTTTTATCTATTGACAGAATAGATACACGTTTTATAGATTACTAGCTTCCACTCGCGGCTGGCACTTCACTATGTTCATCCTGAAAGTTCTTTCTACACATTTGTGAAATAATTTTTTAAATCGGTCCAATAGTTTCGGAGCCAATTAAATGCAAACAAACAAACAATCAAATATTTCCTCTTTATAATATTAGTAGATTACTAACTGTTACCGCGACTTCATCCGTATGGAAAGGTTACTTTAGGCAGTATTTTTATTTTTGTAGGATTCTTATTTTGCACTTAACTTTCATCCTGTATTTCAACCTTTTCAAGCAGTTTTTCGCAATAGAAAGTAGCAGGTCCTTTCTCCAGCTCTTGTCAATTTTTATGCTAAATTTTATCAAAACCGGCTCAGTTGTTTGAGTGTGAAAGCGTTACAGAGTAACTTTCGCATATATAATAAAATTACATCCTTAAATTTTCACAAAATAAATTACCACTACCAAACAATGTGCAAAGTTTTAAACAATAACGCAATTACCAGTCAACATAAAACTTAAATGCACGGACCGCTCCTCGCCAGTTCATAATTTACCCGGGTCTGGCCTGTTCGATACGCGGCTTACTTTGACGTTTGACAGATTTATGAACGCTCAAACGAAATGCGCTCGACCGTTTGCACTAAAAGCTACCGGCTCTCGGACTAGGAGACATTGTTTTTATTTGGAAATTGTTATCCTTATACTTACTTGTATATAAAAGATTTCTAAGAATCTCTAAGTATTAAATATATAGTAGTTTTTTTTACCGTATATCGTAGTATCGTGTGCTTTAATCTTTGACTGGCCCCACAGCTCAGTTGGTAGTAGCTCTGCCTTCTACTCCGTAGGTTGTAGGTTCGATCCCCAGCCAAGACTAACATTCGTGCGATAAAGGCAGAAGTTTCTTCTGTGTCTTTATGTGTCTTGTGTTATTATCTATTCTATGTATGTAGTAGCTTCCGCCCACGGCTTCGCCCGCGTGGTACCTTGAAAAACCAAAACAAATCTATCCCACGGGAACTGTATATTTTGCCGGGATAAAAAGTGGTCTATGCACTATTCCAGACTATAATCTATAATTGTGCCAAATTTCATTCAGATCCGTTCAGCCGTTTCAGCGTGAAAGAGTAACAAACATACATCCAGACATCCATACGTTCATACATTCTCACAAACTTTCGCGTCTATAATATTAGTAGGATTTAAAAAATCGACGTTCTCAAATTCAGCTATCCGCGTCAGCACATTTTGAAGCCGCTCTAGGCTCGATTCTATACATTACTAACTAATCTAGGTACTTGAAGGTCAGGCAGGTCTTCATTTATCTTATATCTACCTTTAAACGAGCAATTCTTGTATTAAATGTATATATTTAATCCCAATCTCGAAAACTGCTCCAACGATTTTCATGAAATTTCGTATGTAGGGGATTTCGGGGGCGATAAATCGATCTAACTAGGTTTCATTTTTAGAAAACGTCGTTTACCCCAAAAAAAAACGAGCAAAGCTCGGTCATCCAGGTACCTACTTTATATTTACATTCGAAAGAGTAAGAGACAATAAGAAGAAGTACAAAACCTCAATAAGTTCGGGCTCTAGAAATAGCAATACCTTGAACAGCTGGAGAACGAGGCAGCGTTCAAACACACGATTACTCCGCTAAACTGGAGCGGCAATCCTGCGGGACCGGAGACTGCACTCAGATATTAAATGTGCTCTTCTTATTATATTCCTTAGTTATTTGCTTAGAATCGTCCACCGTCTGATATAACGGCCGTTTTGTATAACGGCCTTAAAGCATCAAATCAGAACGTGAGTAAAAATTTAATCAAGCTAAAAAAATTAAACATAAAATGTTTGACATTTCACACAACGCCATCTTGGCCCTAGAACTACATTGACGGTTCATAGATTAATTATATACATTTTTGTAAATACACCACACAATACGTAATTAATAACACTGTTAGATATGTAACTACATTATACTCGTAGAATACACTATGACTCAGATCTTTGGATTGGGTAGAACGGGGCATATGACGTTTTTTTATGAATTAATTTGCACAAAAGTGAGTCTAAACAGTCTTGTTAATAACTAACTATTGCCCGCGACTTCGTCGGTTTAATTCATTTTCAAATGTTTTAATAATCATTCTGCTATTCGGGGTGGAGACAAATCCAACAAACAAAAATCATGTGAGTCGGTGCAGTCATTGTTTTTTTTTCTGGCTCAAAATTCTTACGTCTGCTTTTTAGCGTCCGTCACTTTTCAGATAACCCAAGCATAGGTATTGTGTCGGTTTCACGAGTTCCTAGAGGATTGAATTCAGGTATTGGAACTAAATGTAACAGAAAATTTTATTTTATAACTTTAGCCACTGTTAGATTCTAACTATTCCAGTTATATTATCTAAGTTTATGTCGGTCTGAGACTCTGATGATGGAACCAGAGTCTGGAAATTTCCACCATAACCTCACAACTGGTAAAACCAAAATCTATAGTTTGGATTTTCCGAAACACAGAAGCGTTCGTTGTAGTCTGGACAGATGTCCCTTTGATATTATTACGATAGAAGTTTAAAGAATCTATCTTTAATAATGAAATAGTTGAGAAGCCGTGTCTCTATTTTTGAAATCTACATACTATATAAAAGGATAAGTCCTGACTGATTTGAATAGATACAACGCACAGCCCAAACCGCCGGTCGTACAGACTTGAGATTTGGAGGGTATGTTCGTCTTGGTATGTAGGCGAGCAATAAGACGGGATTTTTGGAAATTCCACTTTTAAGGGGGTGAAAAGGGCTAAAAACGGTTGTATGAAACTTTTTAACACGCTGTACGATTTTCATGAAACTTTGTGTGTGTAATGTAAATACAAAACAAATGTTTACGTGTTTCGAGATTTTTTAATACAACTTTTAAAAAGGGGTAAAATAAGGGCTCAATGTTTATATGGGAACTTTTTAAGGGGTGATACGATCGGTCTGAATCTTGGTTTGGATACTTTAAATGCAAAACGATGTTAAACGTATATCTCAATTTTACAAAATAACCCTCCCAAAAGGGTTAAATGGGGTGTCAAAGTTCTTTTGACGAGTGGTGTAACTCGGTTGAAATACTATCTGTCTTGGTATGTAGGCGCCCACTAAGACGGGATTTTTGGAAATTCCACTTTTAAGGGGGTGAAAAGGGCTAAAAACTTTTGTATGAAACTTTTTAACGCGTAGTACGATTTTCATGAAACTTTGTTTGTGTAATGTAAATACAAAAAAAAAAAAAAATCACGTGTCTCAAGATTTTTCGATATTACCTTTTAAAAGGGGTAAAATGGGACCTCAATGTTTGTATGGCAACTTTTTAACGGGTGGTACGATTGGTCTGAATCTTTCAATCTGGATTTCTCAAAATAACCCTTCAAAAATGGTTAAATGGGGTGTCAAATTTCTTTTGACGAGAACTCGGTTTTAATACCTACCTAAAATGCAAAATAAATGAACACATATTTAAGGGTTTTCAAAAATAGCCCTCACAAATGGAAAAAAGGGGTATCAAAGTTTATACTTATAGGACTTTTTAACGAGAGGTGTGATAGTAGTTTGAAACACAAATTAGATAAGAACATGAATTGCAAAATAAATTGACACTATTGGTTTTAATACACTACATAGAAAAAAGAGAGGAACAAGTAAAAGAGTTTAAATATTTGGGTACGCTGTTTAAGAGATGGAAAACATGATGACGGTATTGAAAGGAGAGTGAATGCTGGAAATAGTGTGATTAAGCACTTCACACATTTATGAGCAGTCGGATCGTGTCCAAAAAGGCAGGTCTGGCTGTGCACGGTGGAGTGTTAGTGCTGACATTGATGTATGGTAGCGAAAGTTGGGTATGGCAGAAGAAGCATCAGAGTAGAATAAATGCAGTGGAAATGAGAGCTCTAAGAAGTATGTGTGGTTTAACTTTGAATGATAGAGCAAAGAACAGCGTGATAAGAGAACGTTGTGGAGTGAAAGAAGACGTAGTGATGAAAATTAAGAAGGGTATGTTAAGATGGTTTGGGCATGTAGAAAGGATGGATGAAAGGAGATTGACGAATCAGTTGTATAAGGAGAGTGTGAATGGGACAGTTGGAAGGGGAAGACCTCGGCGTACCTCGATCAAATTGGGGACGTTTTAGAGAAAGGCCAGGTCCAGAGTACCCTAAACCGACGCGCATGTATTAAGAATTTAATGAGAGTGAATGAAGCAAAAGAAGTATGTCAGGATCGTAGCAAGTGGAGATCCGTGGTCTCTGCCTACCCCGTCGGGAAACAGGCGTGATTTTATGCATGTATGTTTGTACATAGAAAAAGACGGGTTGGTTCGAACACTTATAACTTCAGAACGGTTTTCTTGGTTTTTGATTTGTTTTCTTTGTTTTATACAAAACATGAAACGCGGACGAAGTCGCGGGCAACCACCTAGTTGTCTAATAAAATTAAGTGCTGCCTAATGTAGACACGCTACCCTAAAACAAAGATGTCTGTTTTTCTGTATGCTTGTGCATTCGTTCGTGCTTTTCTCCACAACGGCTGAGCCAAATCGAATACAATTTTCTTAAATTTATTGAAATAAACTTGGATTAAAATTTAAGCTTTGTTTCATTGAAATCGGTGGACGAATAAAAAAGATATGCTAATTTTACTTTTTTTTCACGCGCAAAGTAATCTAACACTATCTAACAGCTAGTTGAAAATAAATTTCTTTGAACTTTGGTTAAAGTTTTAAATTGCATAACAGCAGGTAAAACCGGCGCAATTATTCCCACTGTATTCCTACATAACAATGGTAAATCAAAACCATCGAAACGCTAATAAAATAACAGAATCAGCGATAAATCAGAGGTAAACTGTAGATTATTTCATCGCTAAGCCCGCATTTCACACTCGACTCGGCAATTACCAGTGATCTGTCTGATTAACATGCGTTGTCGGAGAGGATGAGGTATGGTCAGACAGTAAGCGAGTAAGCGACATACTTCGTTGATATTCGTAATGCCGGTTGCATGTTTTTCCTAACATGTTATTTCTTGAGTGTGAAGTGGAAGGACAGGGAAAGAAGGAATTAAGGCAAACTTTGTCCAGTAGTAATTACTTTTACTATAGTCATCTTCACGTGGTAGCATTATAAAAATGCTAACGCGTGAAGATGACAGATGTATTATGGATTGTTACCCTGAGATAAAAAAGTTGCATGTCTCAAAATACAAGAAAAACATAATTCAAAGTGATCCTTGTGATTGTACTGAATAAATATTTTTCAATTTCAATTTCAATTTCAATTAATCTCTACTGTGATTTCCAGGTTTGGTAGATATTTCAGATCTATAGTTACTTAGATTTTTGAAGATATTTAAGGAGATGTGGTCAGAGATAGAAACAGAAAATAATAAAACACCATGCTAAAGTCATTTCCAATTTATGAAACAAATTAAAACCTTACCAATTATAAAAATACCAAATAATAACACTTTCGAATTTTTCATTCTAGTATGCATTCGTAACGATAATTCTCTTCATAGTTTAGAAATACACTATATTTTGTATCTTTTCCGTTCTGTTATCCGCTATACGCAAGTAGTATGCCCACACCCTCTACTTAACACCAACTAACTGTCGGCTCGGCGGCACAGACATACGATCTTTCAGGTGCTCTTTGATTAATTCGCCGAGGCGCCGTGAGCTATTGTGACGTCATCGTGCATTAAACTGCACTAATTTAGTGACAAGTCATCATTCTCATGTCCTTATCTCACGCGTGAGGTCGGCGCATGTTATATTCCACTCTCTCTTATCATTCGTTAAGTCGGAGTCTACTTCTCTTACATTCAACTTTATCAAAATCAAACTACTTCTTCGGCTTTCCTTTAATTGCGTAGCTACACTCACACTCATATTAACCCAACTGCGAATAAGGAAAATAATGTTTTTGGGGTGCACGTATGCCAGTTTCTTTGGCTGTCGCTGGAGCCCTATAAAATTTTGACAAATAAGAAGTCCGGATTACAAAAGTGACATAGAGTATACAAAATGTCAAAAATCTTCTTCTTCTTCTTTTTCAATTATGGCATCTCTCTTAGAGAACAATTTTGCCAGTGTCAAGTGTATTTATATTTATGTATTGTCAACGTCACAGAGTCATAGTCAAGTTGTCAAGTCAATTTTAAACAAAAGATAGCTGTTTTGTTCAAAACTCTCGGGATTTCCTGCGATGGAATTTGAAGGGAACTATTCACTTTAATTCACATATTTTACACTCGCGTCAAGAACCCGGGTTTTATTGGCAAAATAACCACCAAAGTTACGCAATAAAACTCAAAACAACACGGGAAAAAATATAAAAAGCAGAGCGACGTTTACTATAAATAATACTTATTGTCATTCCTTTTCATCACGTTATTTAGTTACAAAATATCAGTAAATTGTATTAGTTACTAAAGTAACATATACCTTGAAAGTAGTATAGATACAAAATAATACTATGTGCGAACAGAAGATATTCTTCGGCTAAAAATTAATTGGCTTTAATAGTCGAAGCAAAAAAATTAAAACAATCGAGAATGTTTAATGAGTATGTTCTTCAATTTGCAATAAGGCCATTTGACTATCGCAGTAGTAAGTTCTAGTAATAGCGCCACCTGCTGCTTTTGACATGTTTAGAAGATGCTAAAGTTATAATAATGAGGATTTGACTCTGTACTGAAAAGGACGGAAATGTCTAGTACTTTCCCGCTAAAACTAGTATTAGTTAAACTAGTATAATTTGTAATGGATTTCCGCAAAGTCACGCCTGAACCAATCATTTAGATTTGACTCTGTTTGTATTGTGAGTTGAAAAATGGTGATAGTGCTTTTTTCAGTGTATAACACTTACTATAGGCCTTAGTGAGCGCATTATTAAATGTAGGTATTTATTTCCATAATAATAAGAGCGAACATAGAATACACGAGACTTTTGACTTAACAATACTTAACCTGTTTCGTTCCACTACTGGGCAAAGTTCTCCCCCAAATCACGCCAAAACCGGTAATTCAAATAAAAAAAACAATAAAAGTTATAAACAAAGTAAAAGTTGATTTTAAAACAAAAATCAATACCAGTAATTTAACTGGTATAGAGAAAAATTATTCCATACTTAATATTATAAATGCGAAACTAACTGTTTGTTTGATATCTTGTCACAATAAAATGGCTAAACGGATCTAAATAAAATTTGACAAGGACATGGATTGCATCACAGGGAAGAAAATAGGCTACATTGTGTCTCAAAAAAAATTATACAATGTGAATGAAATCGCGGGTAACAGCTAGTTTGGTGATAAAATATTCCCGTTAGTCTTCTATACTATAATATTACAAAGAGGAAAGATTTGATTGTTTGTTTGTTTGCATTGAATAGGCTCCGAAACTACTGGACTTATTTGAAAAAATCTTTCACCAATGTGTAGAATGAACTTTCAGGATGAACATAGGCTATATTTTATATGGGTACATCACGGGCGAGACGCTGCGAAAGAAACAAATAGTAACAAATAAAACAAGGAAAGAGATTTTGCAAACATTAGTAATAATCGGTCGTCATTGGTTCCGAGTCCTGAATGGCCGGAATCAATTAGACGCTGCGCTCGTCGCGGAGACAATGGCGCGTGTAGCGTCAGCAAAACACGCCTTCACACGCAACACACCTTTATGTGAATTCCCTGCTTAAGTATAGCTCACTCAACGAATCTAGGCATTCGTGAAGTTATTCGCAAGAGCTGCGCAGTATCGTTTTTCGGGAGCAATTGGAGGTACGAGGAGGGGGGGAAGGAACTGTACATGCGCAAACTCACACCTGTGGCTAATTTCACGAATGCCTAGATCCGTTGGAAATCCTATACATATATTATGGTATCTTTGAGTCATCATCTTCCTACCCTTTTCTCACGTAAGTGGTCGGCACAACATGCGATCCTCCATCTCTCTCCTTTCTTACTCAAAACAACGGTCACTTTTACTTTTTTATCGTCTTTATTTTGACGATCACTGAATATTCCTGTGAGCTTGAGAACCGGAAAAAATTTCAAACCGGTATCGCTCTCAATACCTACCACCTTTTCTTTTCGGTTACGTTCTACCGTAACCTCTATTAAAAGGTTAGTCAAGAACATTAAATTCAAAAGATTTTGGCTCAATTAACCGGTTAAAACGATGATTTTGTTCTTTCCCATATTAGTGACCTCCGCGACGCGCCCGCTCTTACAACGACATGAAGCTCGCTTTAACCGGTTAATCTAAGTTTGATTTAAGGTTTTGAAAGAGGTTGCGCTCCGAACTGAATGCTTGATTTATCAATTGGAAAATTCAAAAATGTAATTAAACAGAAACTGTCTAGAAAAGCTTATTATAAAATATCAGAGTACTTAGATGATAAAAAAGCTTGGAATGAATCAGCTCCAACTCTGCTAGGTTTTCCTTACAAAATTAACAAGGATCATACAAAAAAAGCGCTAGGGCCCAGCGAGTTTCTTGTCAGTTCTTCTCGGACTAGTATGTAAGACGTTTCAAAATGATCCCTGTGATTTCATTGACATAAATATATTTTGAATTTTGAATTTTGTAATTTTGAACGCTACTATCGAAATACCGGTTTTTTTCTGGTAATATAATTTACCGTTTCCAAGCCCTGATTCTTGTTGCTACTTGAAGAGCTGAGGCATAAAATAAATATGCTACGCTTTTGGCTTCAAACACCTGTATAAATCCAAAACTTATATTATTTGTTTTGCCAACGCTACCAAGATTAAAGCATGCACACACTGACACGTCAAACCTGCCGAGTCAGTCGATTGCACCGCGCAGTCCCGACGTGCAATGAGTCGCAGGTGTCCACCCGCCTTAATATGTGCAGGCGTCGTTATCATGCATTGTGTGATGACCTTTATGTTCTACTAGAGACTCGCCGTGACTTTGTCTGCATTGTTTTCAACGGAGAGTTATGTTGGGTTGTATGTATGTATGTTTGTATGTATGCGAGTTCCTTTGGCTATAGCTGTATCTTACAAAAAAGCGCTAGGACCGAGACGAATTTCTTGCCTGTTCTTCTCGTACTTGGGTTAGGTTGGAATTGGCACATAGATTCACCGCATGTGAGACGTTTCAAAGTGATCCTTGTGATTTTGTTGAATAAATTATTTTTGTGTTGAATTGGGTTTTTGAATTTAATTGTAGCCCAAACGACTGGATGGATTTTGCTTTTTTTTATTAGTCTATTCGCTGAGCGAATACGCGACTAAATAGGAATGCTGGAAGGAATGTAATTTATGTTTGTATGTATGCGAGTTCTTTTAGCTGTCGCTGTAGCCCAAACGGCTAGACGGATTTTGACAAATGAGGTGTAGTCGAATTTGTCTGGATCACAAGAGTGACGCAGGTTATACAAAATATCAATAAATACAATATGGCGTTTATAAAAAGCTATTTAAATTACTTTCGTAAAATTACGTTGTTTAATTTTTTGCAAAAAATGGGAATTAAAAGTTAAATTTCAGGAATTCTTTCTAGATCCCGAAAGGAACCTACACTTCAAATTTAAATACTATAGGCCCTAATTTTGGCTGGTGATGTTACGCCATTCAGTCAGTTAGTAATACAGAATTTTATATGTATAGATTTGATGTATTGGAGCAGAAGCAGGAGCGTAGACAGCTGATATTAAGGTACAGGTGGAGATGTAGGTACTGAAATTGTTATGAAGTTTGTATTGGATCGTAAAACTAACGTACGTCTAGATGAAACTGAAGGGATGATGTTTGATGTACAAAAGACACAAAAGTAGATTGTTTTTGTGTGAACTTAGGTGTTTATTTCAATTATCTTAAAGCTCAAAACGACTTGAACGGTTTTATGAATAATTATTGTTTTTTTTAAACCACCTGTGCTCTTAAAAATAGGCCCTTATTCAATAAAAAAACCCATATAAATAAATAATAAATCAATATTGGTGGGCGATTCACACAACATCATCTAGCCCCGAACTAAGCAAGTTTTTACTATGGAAACCAGATAGCTGATAGATTAATTATACTTTTTTTTCGTAAATACTTAAAATAATACCCAGACACAGATCAAACATCTGAGTTCATCACACAAATGTTTGCACTGGGTGCGGATCGAACCCACAACCTATAGCGCAGAAGGCAGAGTTACTACCAACTGAGCTATGAGGCCAATCAATATAATATCTCTGAAAATTCGGACTTTTAAATGTATGTAAAAAGCTATGGTCATAAATTAAATATTCAAAGATCTAATCTAGAGATTTGAGAAGATATTTACCGAGCCTGGGGATTACAGTCGTGATGAGTTTATTTTTATTTCTATTTTTATACGCATCTATTCAGTCGTGATGAGTATTTTTTAGTTACGCATCTATTGATAATACTTTATTTGAATGACAGAGCACCTTTTATTTTTGTCGGTCAATAACAATTTCTCACAACCAAAACATTTTGCTCCATTGAAAATCTGTAATCCTTCTGCAGAGATGAAAATAAACTTGAGATTTCTTTGTAAAGATTTTCTCAAGGCATTAAGTGAGACCGAACAAAGTGTAACCGAACCGAAAGTAGGCGAGTATCTAAAAAGCGTGTTCACATTGCCTTAGCGATTCCATCGTCAATTGCACCCGCGCGGGTATTCAAAGCGATCCGGCTGTTCAGAGATCACGTCCGCGACTAGATGTGGTGTCAGTCACAGGAGTGTAGCGGGTAATGCTACTGATTGATTACTCCGATGTGTTATTCATCATCATCTTCCTGCCCTTTTCCCACGTTATGTGGGGTCGGCACAACATGTGATCTTCTTCCATTTCCCTCTATCACCCGTCATCTCAGTACTCACTCCTTTCTTACCCATGTCATCTTTCACACAGTCCATCCATCTTTTCTTTGGTCTACCTCTACTCTTGTATCCATCCACATTAATATCTAACACTCTCCTCGTCACATGACATTCATCTCTTCTCATAACATTATTATCCGATGTGTTATTCCAGGATATATATATATCTAGCTTCCGCTCGCGGCTTGCTCGCGAGGTACCTATATAAAATATAGCCTATTTTACTCAAGGATAACGTAGCATTCTAATGGTGAAAGATTTTTTGAAATCGGAAATACAAAAATACAAAAATACAAAACTTTCCTCTTTATAATATTAGTATAGATTATGTGCCACAAGCTCTTGGGGCAGAAGTAATATAACTTTGATATTTCGTACCATGACAAATCAAAATTGTAATGAAGTAGTGTTACCTCAAACTTGAAACGTTGACGTTTCTGAAACATGGCAACATTTACACATTTACGCTCGTTCAATCAATAATAAAACTTGTTTTGGTTCATATGCTGAAAAATGTAGTTACTGATTTATTGACTGGCTGAAATATTAACACACGCTTAGTCATAAGTCCTAAATAGACCTGAAATGAAAAAAAAGATTCCTGTTGGAGTTTAAAAGTGCACTTAGAATGGTATATCCAAAATTCGGGGTACAACTTTGTAATTATAATAAAAATAAGTATCCGTGAACCAAGTCGCAGGAAGTTTTACTAGCAAAATATATATTTATTATTTGGTTTTACATAACATGTAAAAGTATATATGTAGACTGTGCTAAATTTTTCATGTCGTGCGTTCTAGCATCTGTGAAATTTTAACAGTGACACCTAGTTTTGAATTATCAACTATAGAAGCAAAAATCGCTTGCGCCGTTACCTTGTGGCACAGCCAGACCGCGCCTGAGGCGTGCAATGTCGGTAAAAACTCCTGTCTAGAACGGTAACAATGGCAAGGTTCGAGTAACGCTGAAGACCTGCCCTATTTAGTTTTCTTACCTGCTGTTACCTTTCAAATTTGTTTAACGCTTTTTCATTTTCGCTTTGAGCTTTCTTGTTAGCTACTTCGACTCACCGTTTAGTCAAAGCCTTCACAATATTTCGTTCTTTTACTAAATTTTAAGATTTTACCTAGCTCATAATATTTTTTAAATTAGATTTCTTACAATTAATAAAATAATACCGATTGAAGATCTGAAAAAAAAACAAATTGAAAAACTTAAATTCAGTACAAAAAGTCCAATATTAAATTACTTAAGTAAAAATAATAAGCCTTAAGGTATAGGTACTACTCAGAACGAATTAGTATACCTGAAATGTTCGCATCGACTTCAGCACCTTCTTATTTTCGTCGGTTAAAAATATAAAGCACTTTTACAACCTCTAAGTAAAACTTCGGCCGTTATAATCCAACCAAATTAAAACTCAGCGAATAACATAACCCTCCAAAAGCGTACCGAGCTAAGCACGCATAATTTTCTTGTAAATTTTGAAAAGCGCTCTCCTATTCAGCTTCGAAAATCTCGAGTGCTCGAGTTCGCGCGGGATCGACCCGATTCAGTTACGAGCGTCTCAGGCCGCGTTATTTAAAAAGGAATTTTCTAGAAAAGTACCTACACGTGTGCTTTCATCCGGAGCTCATTATGGTTTCTTTGAATACAGGTGTTCATTACGTAGAGCTGTGCAAAGGAATTTTTCATTAGGAGCTGTATTCACGGCGGGTATTGAGCCCAGGTCGATCCGCTGAGGAGTTAAATCTAATTTTATTTTATAGAATTGCAGCCATTGGTTTTGCCTGAATTAAATTTATGGTTTTGACGTGAATAATCTAAAGAAAAGTTTTCATCCTACTTATACGAGTATTATAAACGCTAATAAGCCCAAAAGTTTTTAAGAATGTTTGTTACTCTTTCACGCAGAAACTACTGAATGGATTTTGATGAAATTTGGCACAAAGAAAGATTATAATCTGGAATAGCACATAGGCTACTTTTTATCCCGGCAAAACGTACGGTTCCCGTGGGATAGATTTGTTATTATTTTTCAAGGTATCACGCGGGCGAAGCCGTGAGTGGAAGCTAATACATACATAAAATCACGCTTGTTTTCCGACGGGGTTGGCAGAGACCACTTGCTACAATCCTGACATACCTCTTTTGCTTCATTCACGCTCATACTCGTAACATTCTTCATAGAAGTCGGTTTAGGATAGTACTCGTACTCTTGACCTGGCTTTCTTTAAAACGTCTCCAATTTGATACGACGTACGCCCAGGTCTTCCCTTTTCAACTGTCCCATTCACACTCGCTTTATGCACCTTTTTCGTCAATCTCCTTTCATCCATCCTTACTAAGTTTTTAGATTGATGTAATTTTACTCTAGTCAACTCGATGTTTTTAACTATCGACAAATAGGTCTTTGGAAAAATCTACATAACTTTATTTATTGTTTCAGGTCTACGTAGCTCCTGAAGTCAAGGCAAACTTATTTCAAGGTGAGATTATTAAATTTAGTCATTGGTCAGTCTGCCCATCAAAAACTTGGATATTCAGGCTAGATGATTTTTGAAAAAAAAAAGTTATTTTACAGCTATTCAGCGGTCTGTAAAAAAAAGAAAAAAATATTACTATAAGCTCGAAAATTTTCATTTTTTTAATTTGCAATCTTTGCATTGTAATAGAATGTAATGAAGCGTTCAATTTGTGATTGTATTACTGAAAACAGCTACAATACAATTTAATCAAAATTCTGACCTTGTAAGCACCTGTAATGCAAAATTTATCGGCATTCCAGCCACTTAAATAATTTTCTAAGAGCCCTTTCTCAGCTTTATTGTCGGGACTCGTTCAACGCCCTAACGGGTCTAACGGCGTTATAACGAATTAATTCCTGCACGTTGATTAAAACTTAATTGTAAGATAAATCTTTGGTCGTTAATGAAACTGGTTGATGGTGAAAAGCTGATTTTCAAAAATATCACCTTCTTTATCGTCTTCAAAACTTTTTATAAAAAAAACGATAAAATATATTTTTTGTAAAGAAATAAAAATCTCGGCTGAAAACAACCCATTTTCAGTATTCAGCACTCCGCAATAAATACTTATAAAAACTGCTGCACTTAAAGCAATCGCTTGACACAATTTCCATCTTTGAAATCTTAAAACATGGGACATTAAACGCTCACTATCTCACTGCATTCCCTTACTAACTTATCTTCCGAAAAATTAAACAAAAAAAGCCTTTACTGCATTGTCTTAAAGTTGTTGTTGATTGTCGGCTTTGAAGGGTGTTTCGTCATTACATTTACAGCGTTGAAAGCGTTTTAAAGCGCTGCCTCCGCTGTTTGCAGTACTAATTAATCTTTTCCCTACGGACTGTAGTCTAAACCAATTACGTAGCTAGCCGAAAACTCCGTGTTTTTCGCTGACTGAGCTAAATTGTTTTACACGCAGCCTTTGAAGTGTTAAGCGCTTATTAAATTTGAAAGCGCAAAGGAAGATATTGTATGCGTGCTACGAACGAGTGCACGTTCGATGGGACAAGCTAATTACGACCTTCCAACTTTGAACATAAAATTGTTTTTATGAAAAATCATTTTGAAATTGTGAAAAAGGTTTTATTAACATAAAATAGTAACAAAAGTATAGTATTATGAACTCACTTTTAGTACAAAATAACTAGTTTATATTTAAATAAAAAAAATTGTTTACAAAAAGTTATATGAATAAAATACTTATGTTACTAAGTTGTATGTCTGACTGTACAAAATCTTATATTATTGCTACGGGTTAGTAACAAACATCAATTTTGGGACGGAAAAATATTTGATTTATGTTGGGTTTAAATTTTTTGTAAAACAGAAAACAAAATGTAAAGGAACACACCATTATAAAATAAAAGGGATTTATCTAAAACTCATAATTACAGGAGCACCCACATATTAAATTAAAAGTCTAAAAAGTGAAGTCACCTTTTAAACTGAACGGAAAAAAAAAGCAAATTCATCAGTTGCTCGAAGTTGAAAAACTTTGGAACTAGACTCTTCGGAAAAATATTTGAGCCAATTTCCATTACAAGAAGTTTTCCCTTCACTTGTTTTATGCTCATCTGCCCCCGGAAGTTTGATGAACTATCTGCGAGAATGACTTCCGGGAATTAATTTTACACTTGATAACCCAGGGCTTTGCGAGGTTCTTGGAGAAAAAAAAACATTTCAGTTTATGTTGATGATTATATCAACTAGAGTTCTGAAAACGTGTAAACTCAGTTAACCTTAAACTTTCAAACTTTTTCTTAAAAAAATAGCCTGGTATTTACATTTAAACTTCAATAATAATTTATTCAATAAAATCACAAGGATCACTTTGAAACGTCTTACATGCGGTGAATCTATGTGTAGAGAATAGATGTGTAGTGCCAAGTACGAGAAGAACAGGCAAGAAACTCGTCCCGGTCCTAGCGCTTTTCTGTATGATATTCAATGAAGTCTCTGTTTCAATAGTGATATCGCCCCTTAATGAGAGTCTTCATAAAGTCAATCTTTATTATGTAGATTTAAGTTTTCATGCTGATTTAAATATATAGTACCTGGTTGGCCGAGCTTTGCTCGGTTTTTTATCTAGTAAATCTTGTTTTTTGGAAAATGAAACCTAGCTAGATCGATGTATTCCCCCCGAAAGCCCCTGCATACTAAATTTCATGAAAATCGTTGAAGCCCTTTCCGAGATTCAGATTATATATATATATATATATATATATATATATATACAAGAATTGCTCGTTTAAAGGTATAGGATATAACGAAGTCTCACGCCTGCTCCTCGACAGAGTAGGCAGAGACTTCGGATCTCCACTTGCTACGATCCTGACATACCTACCTCTTTTGCTTCATTCACTTTTCACATTCTTTATACATGCGCGTCGGTTTAGGGTACTCTTGACCAGGCCTTTCTATAAATCTTGCTAAATTTGACCAATTACAATCTCTACACGCCAAATCGTTTCCAACAGATTCCCACATTTTCAATTGTATCCCAAAATCTATAGAAATATTTCCCGAAGCAAAAACATTATTTATCGCGCACAAAAACACTATCAACACATTTGTATGTATTGCAAAATTCAATAGGATGGGATATAGGGCCTTGGCGGACTCATCCCGGCCTCTCTTCGGGTTATGAAATTGGTTTGGGCGACAATAAAATACATAATTTAGCCGCGCGCCCCCGTTACGTTCAACCCTACAGGGTTGTGCCACAGTGGAGATGAAGACGATGAAATTTTCTTCTAAAAAAGTGAAGCAAAGCATTTTTGAACATTAGAAATTCGAACATTCAAAATTCGAAAAAGCATTCGAAATAATTTAGATGATCTAGATAATATGTAATAAAACAGATGCACGCTGTATGTGTATAAATTCTTGGTTTAAAAATTGTTAAGAATTCCATAAGTCAAAAAAATATACAAAGTCAATAAAAGCTATAGTCTATGCATGATAGATCCTTAATACTGAGAACAAAATATCGATCATAAATACATTTTGACAAATAAATATTGACTTGACGATTTATGTGAAAATCAACCGCGCCATCTAGCTGCAAACTAAGCAGATGCAGAACATAAATGTATCATCACGCAACTAAACTGTAAGCCATTTGAATATACTAGGAAAACTGCAGAAGGTTTTGCTGACCACTTTTAACTGCACTCTTAATAAAATAATAGAATAATTTATTTTATTTGAAAAATCGCGGGTTTTTATTTTCAGTTTAAAATATAGATACTTAATAACTCCAGTTGACTTTCTGCTCGTGTCAACTGTGGCGCACCACTAAGGCCGGGGGTGCCAACTTATTGTATTAGACACAGTAAATTTTCGTAAGAAGCACACGTGCGAACAATGATTATGCTGCGAATAGGTACAAATGTTTAGAGCGACAGTTTCCTAACGATATTGTTTTTAATTCACCTAATATGAGGGTGTAAAACGTGTGGTTGAGGGTACAAGATATTGCGAGATAAAAAACAAATGTTCACAAGGGGCCGGCTTGAATGTTGAACAGCTTTCTAATGTTCTTACTACTGGGACACTGGCCTGCTGAGCTAATATTGCAGCCGCGGCAAAATTTTTCGTGCATTTGCTTTCAAAATTTTTCGTGCATATCCACATGAGAAAGAGCGAGATAAAAACAAACGACAAAATTTTGTCGTGGCGCTCATTGGCTGCTCTTGAGCGAGAGTAAGAGACCATGGATCAAAGGCAAATAATCGTGATGTGATGACTCCACGTAAGATGAGAAAAGGCCAGGAAGATGATAATAATGATGATTTAGCTATTATCTTCTCATTCAAGGGCAAAATATAAAAAATCAAAACACAAAAAAACTGAGGGCAGTTTTATATAATACGTTCTGGTTTGATACTTCGTCTTAAAAAAACATTGAATCATCATGTTCCTGCCCTTTTCCCACGTTATGCGGGGTCGGCACAACATGGTGATCATCTTCCATTTCCTTCTATCATTCGTCAACTCAGTATTCACTCCTTCCTATCTCTTACCTATTTCTTTAGAAAACGTTGAATAAAACTCATAATTTCCTTTCGAATTAATACCGTAGACCCCTGTCCAATTACTGTCTTCTAAATATTCGCAAGCAACTAGGATTCCCTAGTTTTAATCTAAACGATCGAGTTGACAACGGTCCTGATTGAAATCGCTGGGTTCTGGCGCAGCTGTTAATAAGGCGCAGTTATCAACTAGTTGTAGTCTGCTTGTTCCACCAATAGTGATCACAGGGTGGGGCTCGAGTGTAAGCGAAAAGCGATCTTACAGGAGCGATTTTTTTTTAAGAGCAGTTGGTATATCTAAGTTGGTTATTCTGATTATTTATATAAAAGGCGGAGTTTGAATACAAGCGTGTAAATGTATAAATCATCATCAAAGTAGTTGCAATAAATATAAAATCATAAGAGTTATCGAGATATATTTAGGTCCAATTTTACCAAACTTTTGTTAAAAAAGTATAACCTGATCGGGCATAAAAAATAACAAGAATATTAAAGTATCGTTATCTATTTTACATCATTTCATTTTATGGAAGATAAATTTTGCCGAGACATGCTGGAACACGAAACAACTTAAACAAGTGATTAAAAGGTTAACGACTTGTTAGTTTAATTGACAAAAGATGGTGAAACTAGTTCTTGGGCACTCCAATCTATCGATCTATCGGCCAATACGCAAAGGCACGAATCGGCATCGCAACGTGCCACGTCACGCCGTCATGTGGTGTCACTAGTGTTTTGGCTGGAATCGCCAACATAGCAGCCACTCCTTCGGTGACCGCGTCCATAAATTCCGCTACAATATTTCGCGTGAAGTTTCGATACCAACATGTGTGGTTGTCAACTCTCGTTGTTTATTGCGACGCTGAAGTTACTGTCAAACTGTTAATTTAAAACCTTTGTTGTGTTTGAATAATGTGCCAGCGGTTACTCTTGTAATCCGCCCGACCCGGATTAGAACGCATATTTCGGCCGGATATAAAAATGTTGGCGGAAATTTTTCGGCCTTATGTTGTAACTAATTCTATGCGTGAAACATTGGCCTCATCCTTTATTGTACTTGTAGTATTAGGACTTAGAAATAAGAGATTTCGTGTGTTTGTATTTTTTGTAAGTATGTAACCTGGGATAATATTTTGTAAATCTAAGCTCTTATTCTTAATAATTCTTAAATTCTTCTACATAATATTTTTAATTATAAATCCAGTCGATTGGGCCCGTAAAAAACTTGGTCCTTCAAACAACTTGACTATTTAATAAAAACAAATTTTCGTTATAAACTTGCCCGAATTGGTACTCATACTACTCTTGCTTAATTTTTTTACATTATTATTTTTTTTCATTTTTTAATTTAGAATATTCAGTAAGAAAATGGGCATAATACTTTTTTTTTCTGATTTTAATCTTCCGCCCATGGCTTCGCTCGTGAAAACCTTGAAAAACAAATCTAGCCTAGTAGATAAAAAGTAAACCTACATTATGAGCTATTTCAGACTATATCTATGTATAACTGTCTCAAATTTCATTCAGATCCAGCCATTTCAGCGTGAAAGAGTAACAAAAATTCATACATCCTCACAAACTTTCACGTTTATAATATTAGTACGATTGCTTAGCCACATCTTTGGAAAATGCAGAACAACTTTACAAATAGAGTTGCGACAAACAGACCGGCTTTTTATTACCAGACCGTAAAATTATTTAATTTTAGTCCCGGCTTATTTAAATTCTGTTTTATCTTTGGGAATAGAAAGAAAAATAAATTAAAAAGCCCGGTCAGCTGATACGGAGGCATAAAATTACAAGTAGATAACACATAGCCATTTATCACGATGAAGACTGTGTATTTTTTAGATCTCAGTGGCGCCCTCTGCGCCGACCCTAGCTACTAAATCACAGGCGAAAGACAAGAATTATCAAATGCGACCTGATAGTTAAATATTTTGATAAATTCATTTTATTTTTAATCTCCTAAATTATGAGATAACGTTAAAACGTGCAACGTTTTGTATTTTTTAATATGTCATGTTTTTTTGTTTGTACTTTTTTGTGCACCTTTTGACCTAAAAAAATATCAATCAATCATCGATCAATCCTTCTGTGACTAGTCAATATCTAAGGAATCCATTCTTATTTTTGAATTGGGCCTAAAATGTGTAGACGTTTTTCTATTTTCTATATCGAGGACGTTTTGTTTATGGGCTACCAGATCATTCGCCATTTTTTTTTCTATTCAAATCTGTTATTAAAAATTTTAAAAAATATATCTTAGACTGTTTCTAGCGGTTTTTACGAGTAATAACAGTTACGCACAGTATTTCTGTAAATAAATAACTCGATAAATTTTTTGAGGATGTTTTTTACTCCTTTGCCCTAAAACGGCTTAACAGATCTAGATTAAACTTGGTATACGCGTAGTTTATGTCCTGGAATAACACATAGGCTACTTTTTATCCGGCTACGCGAGCGAAATTGCACGCAATCGCTAGTAACATTATAAATGCGAAAGTTTGAATGGATGGTTGTGACGAATCTGCATGAAACTCAAAATACGCATAGTTACCTGGAATAACACATTAGGTACTTGTTATCCGGGTAGGTCCACGCGAGCAGATCCACGCGCGGTTGCTAGTATTATATTGAGTTATAAGTTTAAGTATTTACTATGACAACAGCTCAACTGCCGAGTTCTAAATTAAGATGTGGGAAATGGCTTATCAAAATAGATGTGGCAATTCCTACATTTTAGTTCTAAATAATTTAGTTCTAATTTTCATTATTTGTTTATAGTAAGGTATCATGACTGTAATCCCCAGACTCGGTAGATAACTCTTCAGATCTCTAGTTACTTAGATCTTTGAGGATACCTAAAGAGGGTAGTCAGAAGCACGTCGAAACATGATATTTGGCACATGCCCACATTTTGCACAGTAGTTAGTATTCAGTAGGTGACAGGTTGCAAGCGCGTCGCCGCTTATAAGAATACTAACCTATGACACATACCTTCGAATTTTTGGTTCTAGGGTATGCCGGTTTCCTCACGATGTTTTCCTTCACCGTTTAAGAGCACTGGCATTTCGCACATAAATTTTTCGAATGGAAAAACTCATTGGTGCACGACCAGGTTTGAATCCACGACCTATGGATTGTGAGGCAGGGGGGCGCTGGGACACCACCAGCGCATTATTAGACATTATTTGTTTAGATCAAAATTTCTCATAGATAAGAGGTTAGTTTTAGCAAAAAAAATTGATCAATGTAAATTAGTTTTAAACAACTTTATTTTATTTATAAAGTCATGGGGTTCAAGTTTCTACAGAAATAACATTTTACAAGAAAATATTAGTGGAATTTCTACTAGTTTCTAATAAGTAAGATTTTGAATATGCTTTATGTATAAACGTGTCCTTGCTGTCTCCATTTGCGTCTGTTTCTTGCGCAACCGCATCCACTCTTCCTCGCTCCCGCCTTCTCAAGAGTGGTACTTCATTACCTTGCAGACGAGGTAATTGCAGGGTCGACACACGCGAGCATAACCTCTTAATTTATTGAACGGAACTAATGAAATTCCCGAGCAAAGTTTATTGCTTGAGACAGCCCTGTCACAGAGCAGTTGTGCAGAACTCACAACACCGCAGAGTGGGTGATACAAGACTGTATAACTTTGACAATTATGACGTCACAAGTTTACGCGAATACAGTAACATTGACATTGAGTGAGTGACGCATTCGACTGCAAATTTTATTGCTCTAGTTTTTATATTTCTTCTCATGTGTTTTTGAGTTTTACTTTGTTATTTTGGTGGCTACTATTCCAATAAAGCCTGATTTTTTGGCTCTGGTGTAAAATATGTGAATTAAAGTGAATAGTGTATTTCTAAGTCTATCGGAAAAAAACAGCTATCTCTTGTTTCAATTGACATAAAAATTTGACTGTCACTTTGTGACATTGACAATGCTATTAATTTAAAAAACTTGATACTGGCATAATTGATCTAAAATGAGCTAAATGTAAAAAAAATATAACACGTTTATACAGAACGTGATAATGATGCGTTTTCAAAACAGAATGTGAGCATTAGGTTTAATGCATCCTACATAATGGATTGCATAGCGTATCAATATATTAAAGCCGTTTCTCGATTAGGCAATTTTATTGCAGCAAAACGAAGGAGGAACTCTGTACTGTACTTCACTCTTTGCCCTGTTTCGCTAACAATTTTCGGGCCGGCAGAGTTGACGCTCTAATCGTTTCTTTAATTATTTCGGAATTAATGTTTTGTCTCCTTGAGCTCGGAGGTGTTCATCGGATTTTTCGGTGAATTCCTTTTGTCTTGTTATCTAACTTTACTCGTCGTTATTTTGTCAGGTACGGCGATCAAATTAATTGGTCTGATATAAAGCTACGTTCACAGCAAAGCCAACAAATTAGTTACAAGACTGTTTAAGGCGCAAGACAGACAGAAGGGCACGTCGGATGTGCCTGCGTGTGTTTTGATCTAACAAAATGTAATCTGCAGAATGTTGAGGGTACGCCGAGACGCCTCTTCAATGTACTTCATACAATTTGTATGAGACTGACGCGACGCAAGCCAGGTAAAAAGGCCACGGGTGTGGTGCAAGTCATATAGAAAGCTGCTTAAGGCGTAAACCAGACAGAAAAGGCGCATCGCGCGTTAATAATTTGCAGACTGTTGAGGTACGCTGTCAAGACGCCTCTTCAATGTGATTGCATACAATTTATACGAGTATGTGATTGACGCCACGCAAGACACGTAAGAAGGGCGCGGGTGCGGCGCAAATCAGATAGAAAGGGCACAGATCAACACGCTTTAAGCATGCCATAACCGGTGACACGACAAGTAACATTATCAAAAATGAAAAATCCAAGATTCAGTTCAGGCTCCCGTAATATTCAAAGTAGGTAGTTGTTGTTTATGAACAGAGCCAGTGGAAATTCGGCACCTGAGGTTATCGCAATGCATTCACGTCAGGCGTTCAGTTTTACGGTCTTACTGCTAGTCGGTGAACACCTGTGACTGATGTTTAGTTTTAGTAGACGCTATTAACAGGGACATTATTGAGAACAAAGGCCAGGGGCCTTACCATAAGCTCTTACAAACCATCATGTTTCAGAAAAGTCACTTTTCAAGCTTGAAGACAGATTATTTTAGATCATAGGTTATCATTATTTAGGTCATAGTGTGAAATATCAAAGATATTATTACTTCGATATAAGGTATAATGGCGGAAAATACTAGTGATATCTAGTGTGGCATCAGAACTATGTAATTAACTGCTGGCTATTATTTATTTATTAGTTCTATTAATAAAATGACAATAAATGTATATAATTACGAGTAGGAATTTATAGTAAGGAACTTTGGGGTGCCGCAGGGCATAACACTTGGCCCCTTATCGTTCCATTTATTCATACAAACAATTTTAGATGTTCTTGGTACAATTTGCTAACACTATGGCTATGTAAAGGTAGACCAACAAGCGGGCATTAAGTGAGCTGGCGTTTGGTACGGCCCGAGGCAAATTGATACCCGGCTGATTTGAACGCTGGACACGGAAGTAGAGATAGCCCGCAACAGATAGAGACACAAGCTTCATATGAATATAACAATGTTTTTGGGATGCGAAAGTAACCATGCAGTGTACCTGACTTCTAAAAATAAATAGTAAGACCTAAGAGAGTGAATGATAGCGTAATGTACAAATCATAGGTTAACTAAAGCAATGGCCATAAAAACTTGAAATTTAAAAATTAGATGATCACTAACAAAGAAATTTCTGAAATTAAACTGTACAATAAAAACGTTGAGTTTTTCCAAATTACAATTACTAAGAGCTGACTGGGTCTATAGTCATTAAAACATGTCTAGGTGAAACTGTCTTATGCGTGTGATCCTGTTACACAAAGTGGGTTAAAATTTTTCTATTAGAAATAACAGAAAAATTTTAATCGTTTAAGTCGGGTGTTCCTAATGCGTAGAAAGACTAAGTCGCGTTATAATGTCTATGACTGTGTTAGTCTATTTAGCAGATTGCTTACTTTGTATAAAGACTAGTACCTGGTGACCGAGCTTTGCTCGGTGTTTTTTCTTCGTAAACAACGTTTTCCAAAAATAAAACCTAGCTAGATCAATTTAACACCCCTGAAACCCCCTGGATACTAAATTTCATGAAAATCTTTGGAGCCGTTTCCGAGATTCAGATTATATATATACAAAATATACAAGAATTGCTCGTTTAAAGGTATAAGAATCTTTATTAGACCTTAATATTCATCAGCTATGGCAGAATTAGCATGCATTGCACCCGGCTTTTTATGCACCTACGTGTATTCCAAACCTACCACTACTTGTCCTAATGGTTAAGTTAGAACATTTTTTCTAAATAAAGAATTCGGTCGTCCGCAGATAAGATGGGTCGATGACATAGTAAAACCCGCAATTACATGGGCAAGGCGATATAGAGATGAAAGGCAAAAGAGAAGAGAGACCTATACTCATCAGTGGGAAGAGAAGAGCTGATAATGTGAAGTAATCGGTAATACATTTCTGGAATTTATCTTGTGGGATTCCAGGCATATTGTATCAAGCATGTCAGAAGTTAATGAGTAATGAAAGTTTTTCTTTCAATAAAACGTTACGTTACACAAATGATGATCTAGGATTATTGTTACAGCAGATTAAAGTAATTATTCATAGCTAGGTGGTTGACAGGCATCACGTAGTATGCCCTGCCGACCTAATCCCTTAGATAGGTCCCCAATCTGCATAATGCCGAGACGAGATACACCTACACATACTGCCTAACACTTTACCGCTATGCCTGAAAGATAAGCTTATTAAAATTTGGAATAATAATCACAAAAAGAAAACTAACTAATTAATACAACTGTAGAGGTAAAAGAATAAAAGTATTGATGGACAGTTCACACAGCGTCTTCTAGCTCCAACTTAAAATTATATACATTGTGGATGTCTTTGCAAAAAAGGCTATAAGTAGCAGAACAGGGTTCTAGTCTGTCTGTTTACGTTGAACTTAAAAACTACAGAAGCAATATTGATGGGACTTACATTGCACATTAACAAACCTCAATAACTTTGTGATAGTATGAAAAAATCCACAGTGTTATTATAATTATTTGTCTCTGCTGCATCCTGTCCTCATAAGTTTTTTGATAGTAATAATAAAATAGTGGTGTATAATCATTATATTTATTTAACCAATAATATTTTTTGAAACAACGTTTCGTGATATGATTTTATACGCTTAAATAAAAATCTGCTGCTGAAGCGAGACGGACTAAGAATATTTTTTTATAAATAAGCTTTTGGTCTTTAGTTTTATATTCGTATCAACATCGTAACGAACTCGGGTTCTCAGATAAAGTCGCTCGTAAAACAATTACACTAATTAAAAACCTAGAAAGGCCCCAACTTGAAGAATAACTGTTACTCTTGGAGTTTGTACAAAACTTGAAATTACCTGAGAGATGCTAGCATCAGTTATTGCTAGCAAACTAACGAGTGTAAAATCAGAAAAAATACTTAGTGTGTCTTCTGGATACTCAATTCGATACTAAATATAAAAAAATGTGAGCCGTCACGGGACGCCTGGCAGATGTGAAACATCGACATTATTTTGTAAAAGTAATATGCAGAAAAGAACATATTGTGATAGGAACTAAATAATGTCATAATGATAAAATAAAATATTACGATTTTTTTCCAGATAACGATGACTATTTATTGAATAAACATTTATTTTCATTAAATACAAAAATTTACGAATTTATTTCAAATCGTGACTACTTAATTCGATTGCGCATGGCGACGCGTCGCCACACCGTACACACTACTGCATATAGACTGTATAATACCATCGTATAGCGTGGCGACGCGTCGCCACGGCATGCGTCGCCACGCCAGAAATCGGTTTTACGTGCGGCTATAGATGTTTTACATCAAAAATATATGATAACGACTTTATAATCCTCATGTTCGTTAGACATCTCTTTAGATCTCCAGTTATCTAAATCTTTGAAAATATAGGTAGTAAGTCTGATCATTATTTTGGTACATGCCCACGTTAGTATTCCGCATATGACAGGTTGTAAGCGCATTGGTGCTTATAGAAGTACAATCAAATACAAACAACTTAGAATTTTTGATTCTAGAGTACCTATTACCGAATATTAAGTGCATTGTAGATCAAGACAAAGACTATCTGGCCGATAATCTAGACTTGGCATTTATAATAACTACAGAGTCTCATTTCAGACATGTTGCCCAGCACCGTCTATTTTCAAAGGGCTAATCCTAGATACTGGATTTGTCTATAAGCTTTCGTCCATTATGACCTTGACACAAATATGACCCAGAATTTGCGGGCCATTCTTACCGTCTAGTCGTTTTAGCTTTGTAAACGAAAGTTTGTGCATTTTTAAATCTTAGGAGCTTTTCTAAAATATTTGTCATTTGCTGACTAAGGTGTAAGGTGCTAACCGGTGCTTATAGCTGGCTTGGCAAACTTTTTGAAATAAATTGTTGAGATTCTGCATTGTAAAGGAGTTTTATGCAAATTCAGATATAAGTTTGCGTGATTGTAATCTTAGTGTTGTGGGTATCAGAAGCTTTAGTACCATGAGTATACTGACTCATACAATGGATTTTTGTATGGAAATCAACTATTCTGAAACCTGCCTTTGAATCTTCTTAGTTCATAAATCCTTATTCCCAATAGTCAGACTAAACAAAGGGGATTGGATGGCAATGTTCGGTGCATTCACCGGCTAGACTTCGCAAATTCCTTTAGTTCACCACATTTTGTTGGTGATAATGTTGGTCTTAACAGGCTTTTTTTAAATCTTTTATTACTACTTGTTTTAAGTTGACCCTTATATCAGTAGACCTATCTTTCGGTAATTTAACGTGGTCCAAACAGGCTTTTTTTTAATATTTTTTCACGACTATTGTTAAGATAACCCTCAATATCAGTAGACCTATCTTTCAGCGATGTAATGTTACGGATCAGTTGACCGATTGAAAATATTTATTAGGTCAACTCATCCCGCGGGATGAGTTGACCGGCCTCAGTTGACTAAAGTGCCATTTAAAGTACCTACATGGAAATTTGAATGCATAGGTTTTCTTTAAAAATATGGTCCTAGGATTTCACAGTTCAATACAGTCTATAAAGTTTCCTCAATGGCTCTTCAAATCATGTTCTAAACGCATAATGATCGTCATAAAAATGCCGCCGCCAGTGTTGCCACCAAAATATATCCACCGTACGTTTTCGTATATATTTTTAAATTTTCTCACTG
This sequence comes from Cosmorhoe ocellata, assembly GCA_963675405.1. Classification (NCBI taxonomy): domain Eukaryota; kingdom Metazoa; phylum Arthropoda; class Insecta; order Lepidoptera; family Geometridae; genus Cosmorhoe; species Cosmorhoe ocellata. Next base: position 11,327,204 of record OY776249.1, on the reverse strand, counting down.
CACGACAATTTGCGAACGATTTCAAATGTGGTCGGACGGTAAATAAGAATTTATATTCGATAGCAAAATGTATACTTCGACACGGTGAAGTGGGAGCAAAATCTATTCTTGTCATTGAATTATGGAATGTGCTGCATTTCGAAATAGAAATAAAAACTTCTGAATTCACTGCAAACTAAATCAAATACTGGAATGGACTGAAACGAATGAGCGACTGGACAATTATTATAAAGTTTCCCTTTATAGAATTACAGAGCTCTAAAAATTATGAAGTGCTGCTGATTATCTTAGCTGCTGAAACTTTTAATAAATAAAATATGTATATATAATATGATCACGACTGTAATCCCCGGGCTCGGTAGATATCTCCTCAGATCTTTAGGTACTTAGATCTTTGAGGATATCTAAAGGGGGTAGTCAGAGGCAAGTCCAAACATGACATTTGGTACATGCCCACATTTTGCACAGTAGTTAGTATTCCGTACGTGACAGGTTGCAAGCCCATCGCCGCTTATAAGAATACTAAGCTATGATACATACCTTCAAATTTTTGGTTCTAGGGTATGCCGGTTTCTTCACGATGTTTTCCTTCACCGTTTAAGAGCACTGGCATTGCGCACATAATTTTTTCTAATGGAAAAACTCAATTGGTGCACGACCAGGTTTGAACCCAAAACCTACGGATCGTGAGGCAGGGGTGCTACCACTACACCACCAGCGCTCTTTTATTATTAAATAAAAAAAAATGAAACTATTCTAAAAAATGCCCACAATTACTAAGAACACTTTCAAATTAACCCAATTGTTAATAGAGCAAAATCGTTCTCCGCTGTCTGTCTGTCCCTATGTATGCTAAGATCTTTAAAACTACGCAACGAATTTTGATGCGGTTTTTTAATACATAGAGTGATTCAAGAGGAAGTTTAATATTAATAAAACATGCATAAAGTAGAGCTCTGGTGGTGTAGTGGTAGCACCCCTGCCTCACGATCCGAAGGTCGTGGGTTCAAACCTGGTCGTGCACCAATGAGTTTTTCCATTCGAAAAATTTATGTGCGCAATGCCAGTGCTCTTAAACGGTGAAGGAAAACATCGTGAGGAAACCGGCATACCCTAGAACCAAAAATTCGAAGGTATGTGTCATAGGTTAGTATTCTTATAAGCGGCGATGGGCTTGCAACCTGTCACGTACGGAATACTAACTACTGTGCAAAATGTGGGCATGTACCAAATGTTATGTTTGGATTTGCCTCTGACTACCCCCTTTAGATATCCTCAAAGATCTAAGTAACTAAAGATCTGAGGAGATATCTACCGAGCCTGGGGATTACAGTCGTGATCATATAAGTGGAGAAACACTAATAATTTAAGAGGTTTCTCATGTGATGTCGTAAATAAACATTTAAGTATATTTAGTATCAGCATTGCACCCGTGCGAAGCCGGGACGGGTCACTAGTACAATAAATCATTATTTAATAATCTATCGTATGAATGACGAACCTAAATCCCATTGATCGCTTTCATTAAATTGTATCTTAAATCCTAAATAAAATCGCTTAGTAAGAAATATCACGCCAATAAACAATTTGAATTCAATTCGTCAAATGAAGCTAATAAAATAGTTTGCTGGAGGCTATAATTCCAGTGCTTACAAAGTCTAGGCGATAAGAGAACAGTAAAACCTAAGTGTAGTTTGAATCACCCTTGGAAGGTTAGGTCGTGCCAAGTTCAAGAACATTTCAAATATCCAAACCATTTGAAGATTCTGATTGATATTTTTTTGATAGGTAATAAATTCGGGGGTGTTATTCTTGTAAGTGACGATGTGCCTGCAACCTGTCACGTAAAGAATAGTCACTACTATGCATAATGTCATATATGATTCTGATTAATATTTTTTTGATCATAAATTAGGGGGTGTTATTCTTGTAAGTGACAATGCGCCTGCAACCTGTCACGTAAAGAATAGTCACTACTATGCAAAATGTCGGCATGTGTCTAATATCATTTTAGACATAGCTCTGACTATTTAGATCCTCAAAGACCTAGTAACCAGAGATCTGGGTAGATATCTACCGAGCCTGGGGATTATAGTCGTGATTTTGATTGTTTTGTTTTTGATATTTTCAGTGAATGTACGAAATTCGATGGTCGCAGAGTTAGATTTATTTATTTATTTATTTATTTAATGGGGCAAATAAGTATAGGAGAGGAAGCGCAGTACTTAAAATAAAAACAGTTTTTACCTAATCGACAGTAACAAAAATATAAAAATCAAGTGTCAATTGGATTTTTGATTGATTCAATTCAATTGATGATTGGAGAGAAGGAAGAGAGGCCTTTGCCCTGCAGTGGGACTCTACAGGTTCTTAATAATAATAATAATAAGTGTCAATTGGGACACTGTGTTCCAATAAATTTTGTCCGAATCATCAGCAACCCTAATTTTTGGGTGACATTGTAGATTTAAAGGGTAAAATAAAATAAATAAATATGATCACGACTGTAATCCCCAGGCTCGGTAGATATCTTCTCAGATTTTTAGTTACTTAGATCTTTGAGGATATCTAAAGAGGGTAGTCAGAGGCAAGTCCAAACATGACATTTGGTACATGCCCACATTTTGCAAAGTTGTTAGTATTCCGTACGTGACAGGTTGCAAGCCCATCGCCGCTTATTAGAATACTAACCTATGACACATACCTTCGAATTTTTGGTTCTAGGGTATGCCGGTTTCCTCACGATGTTTTCCTTCACCGTTTAAGAGCACTGGCATTGCGCACATAATTTTTTCGAATGGAAAAACTCATTGGTGCACGACCAGGTTTGAACCCACGACCTTCAGATCGTGAGGCAGGGGTGCTACCACTACACCACCAGCGCTCTTTAGATTTAAAGGGTGTCACATGAAATTATATCAATGACCTCGCTAATGTCACGTGCCACTCAAAAATAATCAAAGCGAAGCTACAATAATTCAGAAATTGAATTCGTAAGCTTAATTAAAACCTCCAACAAAGATGTCTCAGCATCAGCAAATGCTGAGGGGTAGGTGTCAACTTAGTTTATGGTGTAAATCATAAGATACTACAGATTTTTTTCTGGTGCTTCGAATGTCAACTTTATCGCTCTAGTTTTTTTTTTCTCGTGATAATTTGAGTTTGTTTGTGCAATTTTGGTGGTTATTTTTCCATTATATCCCGAGTTTTTGAAACGGGTGTAATGATTAAATAATTATGTGAATTAAAGTTCCTTTCTAAATTCATCGGAGGAAGTCCGAGAATTTTAAACAAAACAGCCATCTTTTGTTTCAAATTGACTTCAACAATTTGACCGTGACTTTGTGACGTTGATAATACAATTAAATTAAAAAAACTTGGCATTGGCAACATTGATATGAAGAAGATACTAACAGCAGCTTTTTGTTTTTTAATACAAATAAATTAATTTTGGTACCTTCATTGTAAATGGCTCTTTACAGCCGCCATATTACATTTATTCATATCACTTTCGTAATCCAAACAAAAACATCTCATTTAATAAAAATCTGTCCAGTCGTTTGGACTACAACGATTACACACATAGTTGTACCAGTACCTACTTATAATACACATAACCCTCCTTCACAGCCGGGTAAAAATCGCTATAGCCCAGAACTTGCGCCAACAAAAAGACTCAAAACTTTTGCCAATGAACAGTAAATTACGATGATAAGTTATTTGAAGAAAACAAATGCAGCAGAAAGAAGGGGAGAAACAAAAATTTTTTGCACCAATCTAAATTAAAATTTTGACGCTCTTTCAATTTTGAGTGGAAAGTTTTGTTCTTAATTTTGCCATTTTAACGGTTGAGTTTCTTGGAAAGTTTTTAAGTAGTCGACATTTTTATTGGGGCTCTTTTGTTTTTATTTCAAAGCTAATAGAGACAGGCAACTGTTACTGCTTTATATACATCATCGTCACTGGTTTGTTCTTGGTTTTTGATCGTCATTATGCTGAGTGTTTATCACAATCTATGGATTTAACGCGAGACAAGAAAACGCTAAGTAATTTTTTAGTAATTTATCTCAAAAAACAGGTAAAATGAGTTAAATATGTAGAAAGACTCAGAAAAAAAAACTGCATCGCCTAGTGAATAAAAAACTGCCGCTTTTTGGTTAGAATGCGTCAAAACGTAATAGGTGCGTCTCTTTCATTTCGGCGATCCCTCGTCCGTCACCCCGTGAAAAAGTGATTATATTCAGTATTGCGTCAGCCAGGATTGCCGTGAGACGTCACGTGTTTAGTATTAATGTGACCTAAACCTCAATATTACAGTTTTGTATGCAAATATTAGGTAAAATTTTGTTGAAATTTAGAGTAATAAAATGACCGATGTTTGTTTTGTGTCATTTTATTGCATTAAGTGGAGTAAATTATTGTGACTTAAATCGAGTTATATCAGTTTATTACTATATTAAGGCTTATTTTAATGACCGTTTAAGGTTTAAGTCATTAGTAAATACTAATAAATTATTGCTATAGTACAAAACCGACTTAAATGTCGGAAGCTTTTTTTTAAATAGTAAATAGAGTAATTAATTAAATTTATTTTGAATCAGTAATAAGTTTAAAATTTAGATAAAACCCTAAAGTATTCCATAGTTTGTAAAAAAATGTAGATAAGTCGTAATTTGGTTATGTCATAGCACAATTTAGTAAAAAACACGCAATCGTAAAATCTTTAAATCGCATTTCCCAAAAATCATGTTTTCTTAATTGAGTCACTTCTATTCTCACGGTGCGATAAGACAAAATACAGTTCATTATTCGGTGACTGGGTTTTCCAACTCCTTTCACTGTATTTTGATAGTGATTTGTCCCAGCTCTAGTCACTCAGAACTGATAAAAACCGGAAAAAACTGCATGATGGATCGGCAAACCGGCGATTACCGGCAATTAATCATAATTATCTAATCCAAAGTTAACCGTTATGAACTTTAAAGTGAGTTTGTTTTGACGGCCGTTTCAAGAACGCAGCGCAGAAATTGTGACAGTATCTGAATACCTTCTATAGATATCCTCAAAGATCTAAGTAACTAGAGATCTGAGAAGATAATCTACCGAGGCTGGGAATTACAGTCGTGTGTGTGTTTTTTTGTCATAGCGAGCAAGAGTTAAACGTCATCCCGTGACCATGACAATATCACGTCCTATAAACCTGTAAACTTGTCGAAACGTCGGGAAAATAGGTAAATAAAACGCGATAAATACCCGTTTAGTAATAATAATGTGTTCAGAGCGGCTATTACGAAACTCTAGTTGCAATCAAATACAATGAACTTCTATCAGCATCAGTGCTGTGATTACGTAATTCTGATACATACAAACAGTATACCCAAGGCAATAAAAATATAATAATAACAATTTTATGGCAAAAACTTTACAGAAAACAATTCACCGCTAGTAACTAGAAACTGTTAGTAATAATGTTTTGTTAGTATCAAAATTACGTACGCACAGATCGCGTAAGTTTAAAAATATAATAAAAGTAACATGGCCGAACCGTTTGTCCATAAAATGACCAGTAGCACAAAGATCCAATTATGCAAACCAACCTCCAATTATCAAGCAAACAATTTGTATAGATCGTTACCCCGCTGTAGAGGTGTCACTATCGATCTTCGTCCTGCGGCGAGATTTACGAGTGACGTGATGCACACCGCCGGCCCGGGCTCGCCTCGCGATGCACGGGCCGTGATGCGTGTGGCAATGGACGCTAATATACGTCATTTATCAAAGACGCAATGTAATCTTACTCTTACCCTGTCAATAGTTTTTTTGTGGTGAAAGATAATGCGTAATCTAGAAAAAAACAGCTAAGTGCAAGTCAGACTCGCGCACAAAGGGTTCCGTACCATCATCATCATCATCTTCCTGCCCTTATCCCACTAGGTGGGGTCGGCACAACAGGTTCTCTTCCTCCACTCTCCCTATCATCTGTCATCTCAGTAGTCACTCTCTTCTTACACATTGTCTTTCACACAGCCCATCCATCTTTTCTTAGGTCTACTTCTACTTTTGTATCTTTTATCGTACCATTATTTATAAAAAAAATAAAAAATAAATAAAAAATATGATCACGACTGTAATCCCCGGGCTTGGTAGATATCTTCCTCCAGATCTTTAGTTACTTAGATCTTTGAGGATATCTAAAGGGGGTAGTCAGAGGCAAGTCCAAACATGACATTTGGTACATGCCCACATTTTGCACAGTAGTTAGTATTCCGTACGTGACAGGTTGCAAGCCCATCGCCGCTTATAAGAATACTAAACCTATGACACACACCTTCCAATTTTTGGTTCTAGGATATGCCGGTTTCCTCACGATGTTTTCCTTCACCGTTTAAGAGCACTGGTATTGCGCACATAAATTTTTCGAATGGAAAAACTCATTAGTGCACGACTAAGTTGGAACCCACGACCTTCGGATAGTGAGCCAGGGGTGCTACCACTACACCACCAACTAAAAAAATAGAAGAGAAACAACAACAAAACATCCCAACACTAAATTATTGCATGTCAAAGTAATTAACAGGCAACGTGTGTTTGTCACGACGAGCAAGTTGTGTGTCAACAAATTAGCACCCAATTTCTTTCGATTATTGCGCCGTTGAAATGTTTAAAACAAACATTTATTTAAATACTAATATTATAAAGAGGAAAACTTTGATTGTTTGTTTGTTTGTTTGTTTGTTTGTTTGAAACGAATAGGCTCCGAAACTACTGATCCGATTTGAAAAATTCTTTCACCAATGTGTAGAATATACTTTCAGGATGAACATAGGCTATATTTTATGTAGGTACTTCGCGGGCGACGCCGCGAGCGGAAGCTAGTTTAAATATAAACTGACCTTTTCGTAACTTAAAGTGAGTATTATAAAGAAAAAACTTACACGAAGGCATCTATATTGCTTGTACCTAATGTCTATGGTTTTACAACATTCTCTATGATTATTTACAATATTCTCTATTAACTATGGTTTTACTCATTCATCACTCACTCATTCGACTAATCAAATTTAAATCCTATTAATATTATAAACGCGAAAGTTTGTAAGAATGTGTGGATGTATGGATGTCTGGATGTATGTTTGTTACTCGTTCACGCTGAAACGGCTGTACAGATCTGGATGAAATTTGGCACAGATATAAATTATAGTCTGGAATAGCGCATAGGCTACTTTTATCCCGGAAAACTTACGGTCCCCGTGGGATAAATTTGTTTTTGTTTTTCAAGTTACCACGCGGGCGAAGCCGCGGGTGGAAGCTGGTATACCATATTTTAATAATACAAGACAAAATAGTACCTAATAGTGAATTTGAATTATGATGCTGAGGTTGATAAATATCAAAATTTAAATCAAAGTGTAAAAGATGGGACATTATATGCTGTAAAATGCCACGATGACTAGTCTTTAGCCACTTTAATTTGACGATTGCGTGTGACAGCTGTGAAAATTTACTTTTTTTTATACAGAACCTACTATTTTCCATCGAATTCGTGAATAAGATTATCATACACTTTTTTTCTTACGCAAGGACAAAGAAAATGGAACTCGCGAAACGCAAAAGAACAAAATGGGTTAATTTTCAATTCGAAACAAAATGAAAACTTATTCCGAATCAATATTTTATAACCGCAAGTCCAGACTAACTAGCTCTCAAGAAACTTGGAGTTCGTCCCAGTTAGGCACAACGAGGGGAAATTTACACAGAAAACAGGTAACAAAAATTTTGGAAAATAAATTACGTTCGCGATTGTTGTACTTACCCCAAGTTCGGAACCTAGAATATCTCAGATATTTGGCAGACGTTTTGGACAGAGTATAGTAATTCATTTATGTGATAGGTTACAAGCCCATCGCCGCTTGTAAGAATTTCAAATAATTACCTAAAGATATTTGATTTGAATGTAAGTATGTTGTTTTCTTCACGATATTGTAAGGAGCATTGGAAATGTTTTTCGTATAGAAAATTAGTTACTACCAGTTTAAAGCGTTTTAGCAAAAAAATAATTTAATTATTATTTCCATGTTAAAAATAAATATTTTTTGCATTATATACATATAAGGCGTGTCGTAATAATATACTATACTAATATCGTAGCTAAAAGTTTCATAATTAAACATAATAGTTCTGGTTCTGGAGTAAGAACCTACGAAAAGAATACGCAAGTCTCGGTTTTTATATTTTATACCGTCCATACCGTTTCCGCTTTCTGTGTGAATGCGTCCTTACGGGCCGCGGGCTATTTCACAAACTATTGCTGTGATTCAATAACTGTATTACGGTTTCGAATCTCAGTCTATGTAGATTGATGAAATACGTTGGAAACCTCAAGATATACATATACCTACAATATACTAAAATGGGCATAAAAATGTTTCATTTAGTTTCCTACTAGATGGCGCCACAGGAAAAAATAAACGCGCTATCGTACAGTATAACTTTGACCAAACGCTACATGCGTTTTGTACAATTCATTCAAGTATTGATTTCAGTAACTTAAGTCATAATGTACGAGTATAGGCTAAAGTATTTATAGATTTACTAGCTGACCCGGCAGACTTCGTACTTATATAGAAAACGTTTGTATGGGAAATAGAAAAGGGCTATTTTTATGGTTTTCCCGGCAGTTATTCGAATTTTTCTTACCTTTTAAACCTTCCCTAGACCTCCACGAACATTTCAAGACCAAGATAAGATAAATCCGTTTAGCCGTTCTCGAGTTTTAGCGAGACTAATGAACAGCAATTCATTTTTATATATAAAAAGAAGAAGAAGAAGATTTTTGAAGCTTGAAGTAACACTACTTTAATACAATTTGCATAGGTCATGGTACGAAATAACAATGTTATAAATTCGTGGTGAGGACCCAGGTTTGAACCCACGACCTTCGGATCGTGAGGCAGGGGTGCTACACCGCCAGTGCTCTTCACTGAATCGCGTTCGTCATATAACGGTTGCCAATTATTAAAGTACCAGGGTTAAAAAACATGGGGCAGCATCATCTCCGGTCGAGGATATTATAATTTAACGCGTAACAGCTTGTCGTATCCATCTCGGACACCCATTAATAGTCAATCTATTTTTAAAACGATTCTCTGCTCTATGGTTCATATTTTATATGTCAAAAATAAATTGTAACTCTGGTCTTCTTTTTATTGAGTAAGATGTATTTCGAAGGAGAAAAAAAATTGCGGTTGGGTTAGGTTAAATTTTAGGTTAGATTATAAAGAAAACGGAAGAAATTAATTTACGTAAGACTAGGCAGTAAGGTCTATAGAATATAGCCTGCTCAAATGAGCGAATAATGTAAGATGTATTTCAGCCCTTTCATTAACAGGTCCATTTATAATAAGGTCATCAACCTATGTGATATTAAATCTAGCACAATATTTGAAGCAAAGCTCAAATTAATAAAATGGCTTAAATCCCTTGATTACAATTGCACAGAAACCCTACTACCCTCATCAAAATATGTATAAATGGATGCATGTATGAGTATATTTATTTATTTATTGTATATCATTTTAATGTATTTAAAATAACTACCTCCATGTATTTTGTATAAGAGACTATTTAACTCCCGTGTCAAATTATATTAATATTAAGTTAATACCTTACTGAAACCGAGGCTCCAAACTTTTGTAAATCGTATACAGGTACCCACGATACAGATTTATCTAGTGTGGGAACCATTATTAATAAAGCCCTGATTTCTCATCTCAGTAAAAATATAAAACTAGTAGATTGTACTATTGTTACTACTATAATAATAAGCTTCTATACATACATTATATTATTTATATATATTTTTACTGTAAATAAATAAAATAAATTTTCATTTTCATTTTATATACAAGCACTAAATAAGTTTCTACGTACTTAACACTTTTTTCGTTTAAGTAGGTACTTACATTTATATAAATATTATTATATTATATCTTTTAATGAGCAAGACTTGTATATAATGTAAGTACTATGTTCCGCCCGCGGCTTCGCCCGCGTGGTACTTTGCAAAACAAAAACAAATCTATCCCGCGGGAACCACACATTTTTCCGGGATAAAGAGTAGCCTATACGCTATTTCAGATATCTATAATCTATTATCTGTGCCAAATTTCATCCAGATCTGTACAGCCATTTTAGCGTGAAAGAGTAACAAACACACATCCATACATACTTACATCCATACAATTAATTACAAGCTTTTGCGTTTATAATATTAGTAGGGATAATCTGAATGTCGGAAACGGCTCCAACGATTTTCATGAAATTTAGGATGCACGGGGTTTCGGGGGCGATAAATCGATCTAACTAGGTTTCACTTTTAGAAAAACGTCGTTTACCAAAAAAACCGAGCAATGCTCGGTCTCCCAGGTACTTATTTATAACTTAACAACATAATTTTGATTTAGCAATAATTATATTTCCACACAACATAAATTTAGGTGAAGATGCTATATAAATATTGGTTTATTTAAAAACACGTCAAAACTTTCACATCAAAATAACAATGTCATCGAGAAAGATGACTTCCCAGTTCAAAACTTTTTTCCCGAACTATTTTGGACGGCCATTTTTGAAGTCGTGTCACAACAAATCACTTCTAACGAATGTTCAGTTGTAGGTATATTTTATGAAATTTATGGAACGTGACGTGAGGCAAAGGGTTTATAATTATGACATTTGTCGTGACTTCGAAATAGATTAAGATTTATATATTTGTATCATCTACACATAAATTATCTGATTTATAATATATTTTACTTCAATAAATGTACAGATAATACGATAATTTATGTAAATTATAATCCCATCAAAAACATAAATGTGAAATGAGAGCCAAGTTCAATAAGTAGGTATGCTTTAGTCGTTGACTTCAGCGACAAAAGAAGTGAGATCTAAACGGGTGCCAAGTACAATGGTCAGTCCTAAAACTTATTTATAACAATATGAAATATTTTTAACAACTTTAAAATATCATTTCATCTTAAAACTTAGGATATTATATTGAAGTCTAAGGTCTAACTTGGCTAGTTCTCATAATACGAATTAACTACTTACTTACTATGTCCAATCGCTAGTTTCTACCAGCAATCCAAATTTTTAGAAGAATAAAATAAAAACTTGCAAAGGCTATACCTAATATAATTTGTACTCTTAAGAAAACTAGCAACTAGCCTTAGGCTTCAATATAATATCCTAAGGTTTAAGGTAGGTACTTATTCTTATATTATTATACTTATATATCTACCTGCAAGGGCGGCTCAAACTATTGGCACATTGTATAGGTACATGTAGGTATACCTAGGTAGGTAGGTACTTACTGAATAAGTATACGTACTACCTATATCTATCTTTTATGTGTAAGCCATTATCGTCAAAATAGTGAACCATAAATACAATTAAAACATACAACCGCGTGCGCGATATTATTATGCGGTCCGGCGGCGGGCGAATAAGTCGCCTGCGGGCGGGGCGCGGGGTGGGGGAAGATGTCGCTCATCTCTGAGTAGTACGCGACCGCCGAATGCGGGCAGACGCGGGGCAAACGTCATTGACGGTTGTTAGATAGGTAGGTAGGTACACTCAGCTAGAGCTACCTACGTTAGCTAGGTAGTATGTACGTACTGTACTGGTCATATAATAGAACCATATACCTACTTACGCTAAGTATGTAGGTACATTTAAAAAAAATCTGCCTTTCTTTTCCTAAGATTATGGTAAAATAGTAAATAATCTCCTGAAAGTGAAACTTTAATAGCTAGACAGTGAGTTATTGTTATTATAAGCTACCTACCTATAAAATAACGTATTGTGTATTTTAGTGTGTCAGATAAGTTGGTACCTACCTACTTATAGTCAGGTAGGTACCTACTTACTTAATTTTACAAGTTATATATAGTATTCTATTGAGCAAGTGTACCTATCTAGGTACACATACTCAGTAAGTATCTATCTACCATTGAGCTACCTACTTACGTAGGTACGTGCTAATAATTTGAACTGTCCAATGTCCATGTTAGTTAGGTTGCTATGTAAATCCTACTAAACGCGACAGTTTGTAAGAATGTAAGGGTGCGTGGATGTATGTTTACTTACTTTACTTACTTTTTCTCTCGGAAAAATATAAGGTTCTCGCGGCATAGACTTGTTTTTTTTTTCAAGGTATCACGCGGGCGAAGCCGCGGGCGGAAACAAGTACTGAATAAGTGTACCTACTACCTACTTACCCGACACACTATAATCTTTGCTCTTACTTATATTATAGGCGCTATAAGAGTTCCTAAGAATGAATGAATTAATTGAAAAAGTACAATAAAAATATAAAAATTTACAAGTTTCAGATTTTTTCCTTTGTATCCACCCCACTACCTACCTGGATGCCAAATTTGAACGTTCTAGGTCATCTGGAACTGGGTTATAATTAACGTCTATAGGTCAGTCAGTGATACGATTTTCCATAACAAACCATTTTTGGATGTTAATTTCTAAATAACCGTTTGAGGTGTGTTTATGAAATTCGGTGCACATATTTTACTTGCAAGTGGCAATAGATGAGCCAAATTTGACTTGTCATGTTATGTCAAATAGTTTTTGAGTTACGAGGGGGTGAAAAATGACCCAAATGGTTCCTGTAATATTACACACTGTGCGCGCTTCGCCTGTTCGCTTGAACTTGGCTGACACGCTGCCGCGTGTCTAGATTATAAAATACATTAAAGCAGTTGCTAAATAAGGATCGTTACATAATATCTTTAGATAGCTCAAGTTATACATCTAGCTTAGTATTAATGTCTTGTTAGTATAATCGCATACAGAACTCTGTTACTTTCAAAATAATGTTAAAAAAATTTGGTAAGTATACTAGGTACTTTTAGTCCTTATTTTTTTTTGCCTTAAATGTTTTTTCGAGTTAGACAAAAGTTAAAGTACTTCTCTAATTATTTAGGCTAGTTATCAAGGCATTTATTATCAAAATTCAAAAGAGGCCAGTAGTGCGCCATTATGGCAAAATAAAACAAAAAAGTCAATGTCCTTACCTAAATATCAATTTTATTAATAAAACAAATGTCCTTACCTAAATATCAATTTTATTTAGTAAAAACGAAATCACTAGAATCGCTTATCACATAAAAATGGGCGCATCTACTCAATTTAATATTTTACCGTTATTTCCAAAACTTTTTTACGCCTTGATTTCAGAGCTCACTTTCAAGCCGATAGCATAAAGCAATAAAAGATTGGTTGATAATTAGTTATATCATGGGTACATTTGAAATTATTTATACATTACGAGATAACCAAATTTGTTTGTTGCGAACAATGACGAATAGTGAGAAAAACGAAAACGTTGAGTAGAATAACCGAATATTCTTTTCATTAAAAAACCAAGGTTTAATACAATGCTGGAGATACAAAGGTCACCATTGTGACGTCATTCATTTAACCCGTTCTAAGTCTTCACCTATTTGAATAACAAAAATGCGAGCTTAACCCTCCGCTCGGCTGGGAAATATTAAAAGTTGCCGCGACAAGGTAACCAGTGCCACCTACCTAACTAATGAACAAAGAGAGAGAGAGATAGAGAGATATGTCACTCTAGCTAGATAATAAAAAAAATACGATCACGACTGTAATCCCCGGGCTCGGTAGATATCTCCTCAGATCTTTTAGTTACTTAGATCTTTTTGAGGATATCTAAAGGGGGTAGTCAGAGGCAAGTCCAAACATGACATTTGGTACATGTCCACATTTTGCAAATTTAATATTCCGTACGTGACAGGTTGCAAGCCCATTGCCGCTTATAAGAATACCAACCTATGACACATACCTTCGAATTTTTGGTTCTAGGGTATGCCGGTTTCCTCACGATGATTTCCTTCACCGTTTAAGAGCACTGGCATTGCGCACATAATTTTTTCGAATGGAAAAACTCATTGGTGCACGACCAGGTTTGAACCCACGACCTTCGGATCGTGAGGCCGGGGTGCTACCACTACACCACCAGCGCTCTTAATAAAAAAAAAAGATAATAAAAAAAATATACGATCACGACTGTAATCCCCAGGCTCGGTAGATATTTCCTCAGGTCTTTAGTTAATTATATCTTTGAGGATATCTAAAGAGGGTAGAGGCACGTCCGAACATGATATTTGACACATGCCTACACTTTGCACAGTAGTTAGTACTCCGTACGGGACAAGTTGCAAGCCCATCGCCGCTTCTAATAATACTAACCTATGACACACCTTCAAATTTTTGATTGACTGATAAAGAAACAAAAATAGTTTTTTTTAAACCTAGTTCAAATAACGCCAACCAATCTATCGAGGTCTGCCAACATCCGATCTCGATTACACATAGGTATAAATAAAAAAAATACCTCAAACAATTTACCATTTTTTATTTAAAACACACTCGAAGCTCATTTTTCTGTGCTCACTAACTTTGAACTGAGTTACGTAGCTCACATCCCGTGCCTGAGGGCCGGCGTACGCTGACCGAGCAGTTTTGCATAGCTAATGTGCATTGTACCCAAGTGGGATGCGTAGGTGTGAGGCAACGAGTATCGTACTTTTTATTTGTTCTCTGTTCGGGAGTCAAAGAGAAAATAATGTGGAGTAACCATTGGAAACTAAACTTTAAATTGCTCTAGAGAGAGTTTAAATCAACTAAGCAATAATACGAAAAGATAATAACTATACTTTTAAAATACTTATATTCGTCTGAATTTTTAAAACGTCAATTGCAGCCTAACATTGCGCTTTAAAAAAAATGGTCACGATAGTAATCCCCAGGCTCGATAGATATCTCTGACTACCCCTCTTTATATTCTCAAATGTTCAGGTAAGTAAGTTTTTTTTGGCTATCAAAATAATATGATGTATCACTACAATGGCGATATTAAAATATAGTTTTGTGAAATCAGGATTTCGACTGTCAATTTTGTCGCTCTAGTTTTTAAATTATTTCTCGTGTTATTTTGAACTTTATTTTGTAATATTTGAAGTCATTTTTCCAATAAAGAAATAAAAAATAAAAAATAAATCCATTTTTAAAATATATGAATGAAATAGTGCTTTTCTAAATCCATCGAAGAAAATCTAGATTATTTTGAACAAAACAGCCTTCATTTTTTTGACTTGACAATTTGACTATGACGTTGTGACATTGACAATACTACTAATTTAAACACTTGACACTGGCAATCATCATCATCTTCCTGTCCTTATCCCACGTTATGTTGGGTCGGCACAACATGTGATCTTCTTCCATTTCCCTCTATCATTCGTCATCTCAGTACTCACTCCTTTCCTACCCATGTCATCTTTCACACAGTCCATCCATCTTTTCTTTGGCCTACCTCTACCCTTGTATCCATCCACATTAATATCTAAAACTCTCCTCGTTACATGACATTCATTTCTCCTCATAACATGCCCATACCACGCTAACCTATTACTCCTCATCTTTTCTGTCACCGGTGCCACTTTCAGACTTCCTCTGATATACTCATTCCTTATTTTATCCATCCTTGTCACTCCACACATCCATCTCAACTTTCGCATCTCCGCCGCATGCACTCTTTGCACACTTGACACTGGCAATATTGATCTTAAAAGAGACAGATCCCATAAAAAAAGAAGAAGAAGAGATGCGGATGTACTTGTTAGTATCAGTCGTATCTCACCATCGGAACGTGACATATCTAACAACTATAACAAAAGTCCGTCTTAGAGAGTCCGAAAACTTTGCGAAGACTAAAACTTGGAGCAATAAATCATTGTGTCCAATAATTGCTGAAGATCTTAGTGACTTGGATACGAAATGAGAGTTTGTAATTTACGATCTTTATTAGAATGATCCCACTTCTGATTTTTAGAGAGTTTGTGTTAGAATCGCACTGGCGAAAGCAAGTGAGATTCAATATATCTATAACTAGCTTCTGCACGCGGCGTCGCCCGCGAAGTACCTACATAAAATATAGCCTATGTTCATCCTGAAAGTTCATTCTACACATTGGTGAAAGAATTTTTTAAATCGGTTCAGTAGTTTCGGAGTCTATTCATTTCAAACAAACAAACAAACAAACAAACAATCAAAGTTTTCCTCTTTATAATATTAGTATAGATAATTGCATGTATATATTAGTAGAGCAATAAAAAGTTATATAGATCTTATCTATAGTGACTGAATTATTTTTTAATCAAGTCAATAAATATATTTTCAAATAATACTCAAACTCAATATCAATCGGTGTCTATTAACCCCACTTTAATTGGATGGTCGAATGAGACAAGAAAGGCAAATAACTGATTTATGTCACTTATTAGTACCTAATTATAAAAATACTACCTAAAAGTAAAATGTTAGAACTTAAATATTTATCAAGTTTGATTCCTTTACATCGCTAAAAAAAAAAAAACGTAATAATTTATCCTACTAATATTACAAGCGTGAAAGTTTGTGAAGATTTATGGCTGTTTGTTACTCTTTCACGCTGATACGGCTGAACGGATTTAGATGAAATTTGGCACAGAGATAGATTATAGTCTGAAATAGCACTAGACTACTTTTTATCTCGGAAAAGATTACGAATTCCGTGGGATAGATTTTTTTTTTCAAGCGAAAGATACATTGCGCAAAGCCGTAGGCGGAAGCTAGTATTTTAAATATATTTTTGACCTACTTCCGAGAGTTGACAAAGATAGAATTTAACCCTCTGCGCCAGGGGGTCAGTCGCGTCACGCACGCGTTGACGGCATACGTCAAAACATGTCTTCATAACCCGTTGCCATTCAGCAAAACTATCACGTTCGTACGCGGGGAATACGCGGCCGGGAATGGACGCATTGTGACGCAAAAATAATGATTGAGGCGCAGTTATGATGATTAAGTTTGGGATGAAGCTTCTTCTTCTTCTTACTGCCCTTTTCTCATGCTATGTTTGTGTGCGCAACATGATTTTTTCTTCCTTTTCCTTCTTTCATCCGTCATCTCAGCACTCATACCTTTCTTACTCTTTTCATCTTTTATAATATACATATTTTTACAATCTTTCTTTTATCAGGTTTGGGACGAAACAGTAGAGTTATTTTAATGGACATAATTTGTTTTTTGTTTTATCATTAATATGCAGTTAAGTTGGTTAATATTCACGGTATATTTGAAGTCGGTTTTAGATTTTTGCAAAACATATTATAATAAAACTTGAACTGAAAATAATCAAACAGGGATTCGAGTGCCCTTGTGTAAAAAAACTTGTGTGACGTTTAAATTTTTATTGGGTTAAGTGATTTCATTGAACATGCAACCAGAAATTTAATGGCGGGTGAATAAAAACTAGACCAATTTGAAAACTGTACAGATTGACGATTTTATAGTCACTGCAGTGCGTTGTACAGAAATAAAAATATTGATGGCTTTTAGAATTTTGGAAATACATTGTATTTGGTCTATAATTTTGAATAAAAGATGCTGCTTTTGTAATCCTATTAATATTATAAGCGTGAAAGATTGTATGTACGGATGTTTGTTACTCGTTCACGCTGACATGGCCAAACGGATCTGGATGAAATTTAGCACAGAGATAGATTATAGTCTGGAAAAGCATATAAGCTATTTATCCTGAATAAATGTGCGGTTCCCGTGGAATTGATTTGATTTAGTTTTTCAAGGTGCCACGCGGGTGAAGCCGTGGACGAAAGCTGCCAATCTACAATTAAATAAAACCTTATTTAAATTAAAAATGAACCATAACTGACACATTTTTAAAACTGGCCATCAACAATTTAATAACATCTATGAAAAAAAAACAGAGAAAAAAAATAAAAGCTGTTTTTGTATATAAATAAATGTTGATGGCCAGTTACAAAAAATGTGTCAGTTATAGTTTATTTATACCTATCGTTATTATCTGTGCGTTCAATATCTAACATTTCTTAACCCCTCAACCATTCCCCGTATCTCCGTATCCCAATAATGACACACATACCTCAAAGCAATTCGAATTGGAGCAAAGTAACAGAGAAAGAGTTAGACCGAGAGTTGGCTAAAATATTCTTACGACGAAAATGTTCTTACTAAATATTATTGATCATGAATACATATTTTTATGATTATGATCAGGTCTAATTATGTAACCTGCTTGATTTATAGCAGGTCAAGTTATTTAGTTGATTAATTTTTTTGCGTAGTCATAGTTTAAATGAGCGGCTGCTATTTCTTAGTATTACCATGCTTAAAAAATACATTTTTTCGGTTTAGTAGAATGAAAACTGAGGCGTACGCGCAGTTGAACTGAACTTTGAAAGACACCAAGGGCCTTACCAAAAACTTTTACAAACCGTCATGTTTCAGAAACGTCAAAGTTTTAATCTAGAAGTAACTCTATATCAATACAATTTCTATATGTCATGGTACGAAATATCAAAGTTATATTACTTTGATATTGCCCGAAGCGCTTGCGGTAAGGCCCTAAGCCTAAGTTATGGACTTATAAATAACTAGCTTCTGCACGCGGCGTCGCCCGCGAAGTACCTACATAAAATATACCTAGCCTATGTTCATCCTGAAAGTTCATTCTACACATTGGTGAAAGAAGTTTTCAAATCGGTTCAGTAGTTTCGGAGCCTATTCAATTTAAACAAATAAACAAACAATCAAATCTTTCCTCTTTATAATATTAGTATAGATGAAAGCAGCTTCTGAGTTGAAACCATACTCGCCAGAAAGAACCAATGACACAAAGTCTTAAATATAAAAAAACATACATTACAAAGTAAGAAAATAGTGAACAGATCCCAGGCTACACAGAAATAGAAACATTTTGTCACTGCTCCGACGTTGTTACTAGCTTTCAACAAGACTTCTGTAAATATTGCGCAGAGAATAGAAATGAAAACGTGATTCGAATGATAAACGCCATATTTCTACGAATAGGGTAACACCAACTATTTGTGTTCTCAATTTGAAATGAATCGTGCCTTTTTGTTTTTCTTAAGATTGTTGTATGATCTCCAAAAAGGTTGTGCTTAGTAACAATTTATTGAACTTTTTAGATGGTTAGATTGTTTATCTGTGCTCTAGGTACTTTATAGGTATAATGAATATCCATAATATATATTATTATTATAATATTAATAACTTTGCATTAATTCTAAATTTAATATGATTTATATTGTTTTTTGGTAAGTACTCTTGATATACCTACATAATTTGTATAGTCAATATTATTACCTAATAAATAAAATATATCGCCAAAATGTTAAATCAGATAATTATTTTAGTGTAAAATTGTATTATATTGTCAAAAAACAAAGTTTCTACAAAAGATTTCTTTTTATTTTGTCTCGTTAATATACCGCGCAAAATCGGCGCGTGAAGCTAGTTTTAAATAGATTTGAATTTCGAAGCAGTCTCAGATTTCATTTGTTTCCAAAGCTTCCATGGAACAATAGCGTACTTCCATCAAAAATTCAAAGTTGACAGCTTCACTCCGCAAGCATTCCACATTCAAAAAACCTGCAGTTTTTAACCAGGTGCGTGCGGTGTGCATGACTCCTTTCAGACGGGCTGAGTACAGTCGCATCACAAGTAGGTATTCAATGCTGCCAACCGACGTTAGCGTGAGCTCGCGAGTTTTTTTTTAATTTCCACTATTCAAATGTGGAACGTGTTTTATGTTTACATTTTTCGGTTGAACGCTCGAACGATTGTGCGATGTTTTTAGTTTTAATTACATTTTTTCAATCTGTTGTTCAACATCTCTGCTATTAAATGTAAAGTTTTTTAGAATTATTATTATAACAGTAAATAAGGGTCACAGAAAATCGTCTTCTTTTTTGTTATGGCATCTATCTCTTTTGAGATCAATTTTGACAGTGCCAAGTGTTTAAATTAGTAGTATTGTCAAAGTCAGTCAAATTGTCAAATCAATTTTAAATTCAAAACTCTCGGGATTTCCTCCGATGGATTTAAAAAGGAACTATTCACTTTAATTTACACTCGTGTCAAGAACTCAGGGCTTATTCAAAAAATAACTACCAAAATTACACAATAAAACTCAAAATAACACGAGAAAAATATAAAAACTAGAGCGAAAAAGTTGACAGTCGAATGCATCGCAGAAAATCAGTAATAAACAACAGATAGTTGACAAAAACTAAGTAGGTACAGAATAAAAAAGTCAACAAAACATCTGGCAGAATCAAAAAGCTAACTCGAACAAAAAATGGCCGTTTCATTCTACGCAGCAATCCTTTCCCGCGTTCGTACAGAACAGTAACTGGTGAATGTTCGAAATTTAAAATTTAATTAAAGCTAGCTCCTAGCAGTTGGTTTCGCGCGTTAATCTCGTAGAGGCGGGACACACGCGCGTACAAAGCAATTTTTAATTGCGACTCAAGCAGAAAGGCGACGTGTCTTTGACAGCCTACGATTGATTAAAAAGAAAATTCTTTGCAAGTAATTAATGTCTTACGACGGCTCTTCAGATTTTTATTTTTCATTTGACAAAAATTTCAATATTTTTTTTTTTTTTTTTTTTTTTAAATGAATGTTCAAATCGGTGAAAATCTTCTACAGACTGTCAGGTCGGTGTGTAGATTGTTTCTTTTGATTAATGAAAATGTAACCCATAAAACCTAAATTGTTAGGTTATTTTTCCAGATATTATTCACTTTTGTACGCACAAGTACTTAGATGGAATAAAAATAATTTAAGTAAAATTGAGAAAAATTATAGAAAAATGTTCGATTTCACCAAACTTTTGTTAACAAAGCATTACCTGGGGCCTTACCACGAAGTCTTCCAGAACGATTCTGTTTTAGAAACGTCACATATGAAGCTTAAAGTAACACTATTTCAATACAATGTAGTGGTCATGGTACGAAATAACAATGTAATATTAATTCGGTAATGTATTATTAATTCGTGGTGAGGTTTTCGAAATTAACAAGAATTATAGTATCGTTACTATTTTACGTAATTTCATTTTACGGGAACTAGTGATCCTATGTAAGTCACGGTGGATACAAAACAACTTTAACAGACGATTAAAAGGTTAACAAGCTGTTATTTTCCAAATTCTTACCATCGATAGGATTTTACTAGTCAAAACTGGCTCTATAATGTCAATCAAACTTTTGATACCAAATCACTTGATTACAATAAAAACGGATTGAGATTGATCGTAAGCACAGATCCATAATCGCCCCACTAATTAGAACTAATTCAGACTAAGCTCAGACTTTATAAAATTAGCTTTTATTGTGTACCTACTTACAATAGGTACTCATAATAACTTTAATTTTGTTCATTTCACCAAAGGCAGCCACAATCTAGGTCAAGTTTCAACACTCAGGGCCCGCTTTGAGAACTAAAAGTGTTGTTTTTTAACGTAATTAGTGTAGCTAAGCCAACTACAACCTCCTCTGAAAATGTTGAACTGACCATTTTCACAAAACCCCTTCGCTCTTCAATGAAACCTATCCACAAAGTTCAAGTTACACTGGATGTTATAGTCCAGTTTACAAAGATCTCGTACTGAAAAAAATACGTTGCAAAAGGAAGCTCCGTTGAAAGTGGACGTGTAATTCGTTAACTTTTCAATTCGAAGAGTAATTACTATTTAGAGAGTAAAAAATATTGAAAATAATTGAAATTGACGTTGAATTTTTGCAAAAATTGTAAATCTAGAAGCAAATTCCTTGTCTGAATGACGTCACTAGCAGTCTATTTGCATTGCTTTGCTGTGACACTGTCGATACTATTTTATAAAATTTATTTTTTTAATAATTGATAATGTTTTTCCTAAATGTGTATTTTTCATGGCGATATAAACTTAGAATTTAGATGATCTTTGTTCATAAAAGGAAAATTCTGATAGTTTTGTGTAACAGAAGTCCAACTATATTTGTATAATAAGGAAGATTTAGCATCTGTACGGGTGCATTGTATGATTCATAGACAAAATATTTATAGTTTTTTTTATTATTTATCAAATAAGTACCTAAGTATAATACATATAATATATACTATATAAAAATTAATCCCTTGGTCACGGCATCACGCGTGAACGGCTGAACCAATTTCGCAAATATTTTTGTTGTTGTATTTGTTATATTGTTAGAAGAAAAGTTTTAAGATAGGACAACGTCTGTCGGCTAATCTATACTAATATAATATTATAAAGAGGAAAGATTTGATTGTTTGTTTGTTTGTTTGAATTGAATAGGCTCCGAAACTACTGAACCGATTTGAAAAATTCTTTCACCAATCTGTAGAATGAACTTTCAGAATGAACATAGGCTATATTTTATGTAGGTACTTCGCGGGCGACGCCGCGAGCGGAAGCTAGTATTCAATAAAATATTAAATTAATTGGATTTATACAATACAGTAAGTACATCAGTAGAGTCCGAGTTTTTTTACAACATTTTTTTACCATTATCAGAACTTTACGATTGCCCTAAAACCTCCAAGTTTTATTTACTTTAAATTTTCTCTTTGATTAATATCAAGGGACGAGATCCCCAAAATTTAAGACAGAGTTTATTCAAAGTTGTTGAAATTTAATAATCTCAACAACAGCCCGGCAACTTTGTGTGTTTGTCTTTCTTTACCGGGTGTGTCACAGCCGGCGCTAGTGAGGGGAGACGCGGCCAGAGTGTCTACTTTATTTGACTACATTTCTTTAAATAATGAGGATTTTCCCGCGATGCACGCGACTGTCAATTTCGTCGCTCTAGTTTTTTATTTGTTTCGTCTCGTGTTATTGTGTAATTTCGGTCATTATTTCCAATAAAGCCCAAATTCTTGACTTGAATTTTGAACCATGAGAATTTTGACCAAAACAGCCATCTTCTGTTTAAAATTTACTCGAAAATTTTAGTGACTTTGTGACAACTCACTTGCTTAAACTCTTGACACTGGCAATATTGATCTCAAAAGAGACAGATGCCATAAAAATAAGAAAGAAGAAGAAGAATATCGTTAGTTCCGGAACAGTGCCCATCACTGGCCCTGAATTGCTTTAATTCACCCCGCTGCCATGTGTTGGTGCACTTCCTCAAGTTTGGACTTTATAATTCCGACAGTCTGCCGCGGTCTTCTTTCAACCACGTCGTATGGCGTGAAAATTTACCTATTTATCTATTAATTAAAATAAAAAAAACGAGAAAACATATAAAAACCAGAGCGACGTAGTTGTCAGGCAAATGCACCGCAGGAAATCCCTTTCTAAGTTTATGAAATAAATTGATTATGACTTTGACTTTAGTAAGTAATTTATGAAATAAATTGATTATGACTTTGACTTTGGTAAGTAATTTCACAACTCATTGTTGTGATTTTTACATCTACACTAATATTATAAAGAGGAATGTTTTGTATTTTTGTATATTTGTTTGTAACGAATAAACTCAAAAACTACCGGTCCGATTTCAATAATTCTTTCACTGTTAGAATGCTACGTTACTCCTGAGTAATATAGGCTATAATCTATGAAGGTACCACGCGAGCAAGCTAGTGTATAATAGTTAGAGCGGTGGTGTAGTGGTAGCACCCCTGCCTCATGATCCGAAGCTCGTGGGTTCAAACCTGGTCGTGCACCAATGAGTTTTTCCATTCGAAAAAATTATGTGCGCAATGCCAGTGCTCTTAAACGGTGAAGGAAAACATCGTGAGGAAACCGGCATACCCTAGAACCAAGAATTCGAAGGTATGTGTCATTGGTTAGTATTCTTATAAGCGGCGATGGGCTTGCAACCTGTCACGTACGGAATACTAGCTACTGTGCAAAATGTGGGCATGTACCAAATGTCATGTTTGGACGTGCCTCTGACTACCCCCTTTAGATATCCTCAAAGATCTAAGTAACTAAAGATCTGAGGAGATATCTACCGAGCCTGGGTTTACAGCCGTGATCATGTTTATTTATTATTTTATTTATTTTACCTACATAATACATTTATTGAATAACACTTACAATCTGAAAATGATGAACCAATGTTTCATTCAACATTCCCTAAGACACCGCTAACTTTTTGTTGAAAGGAACAATTCAATCTTGAATTTTCAGAGTCACTTAAATAGTTTAAACAATTAAACAAAAACTTACCCATTGCGGATTTCCAGCGGTTAAAATCAACTTTAACTCAATTATCTTATCTTACCATCTTAGCCGGGTATCGTTCTAATTTAATTATGCTAGTTACTGGCGCTAGTACTTGACTAATTTGCTTTCCACTGCAATATCGTGGCTTTGCGAAGAAAAGATTCTGTACTTTTTTTTTTTTTTTTTTGGCTTCGCATTATTTATGCATTTGCCATTTACAAAAAAATAATGCCGGTTTTTTTTTTTTTTTACATAGACATCATCATCATCATCTTCTTGCCCTTTTCCCACTACATCAATTATTATTTTCATCAAATAAATTAAATAAATTTTTTTGTTTTTTAATTTCACTTTTGTTAAATTAAAAAGTTTATTCACATGAGATGACGGATGGGATGATAGAGGGAAATAGAAGAAGAAAACGTTTTGAGCCGACCACATAGCGTGGGAAAAGAGCAGAAGAAGAAGAAGACGGAATTAAATGTGTGTGATTTGAAAACATGACAAACGTGACTTGGATGTTTTTGTCTATTATGAAGGCAGATTTAAATGATGTTAGGCACATCCTTAATTAAAATCTTAATAATAATCTTTTCTAATTCATAATTTTACTTTCACTCAAGTTCTGGTTTTTAGGTAATTAATTCTTATTCTTATAACACTAACTTTCACGTCCACATAATAATTCGATTACGAATCAATTACTACCTTATATTTATGTAACTTACATCTTTAGATTGTAATCTGTTTTGTGATCACTTTAAATAGTCAATAGTCAATAGTCAAAAATTTTTTATTCAGTAAAATCACAGGGATCATTTTGAATCGTCTTACATACTAGGTGAGTCTAGGTGCCAATTCCAGTCCTATCCCCAGTCCGAGATGAACTGACAAGAAACTCGCTGGGCCCTAGCGCTTTTTTTGTATTATGAACCTCGTTAAGATTGTTAGGGACACCTAGCAGAGTTGGAGCTGATTCGTCCCAAGCTTTTTTGTCATAAGTACTCTGATATTCTATAATAAGCTTTACGAGACAGTTTTTGTTTAATTACATTTTTGAATTTCCCAATCGATAAATCAAGCATGTCACTTGGGATCTTGTAATAAAAGCGTACTCATTGCCCTATAAAGGATTTGCTTACTTTAGTATTAATAAATTAATAAAATAAAAATAAGCCTAAAATCAAAACAACTATAAGTTAGCGGTAACGGCGCGGGATTCCCGCGATGGCCCGGGCGGGATCCCGCAATGGCCCGGGATCAAGCGGCACTCGTTCGATCCCGTTTATTGGCCATTACCTGCCTCGGTGCTAACTTCATTTGAGTGCGCTACTGAAACCGTGGAGGTTGTTTTACGTCTACTGTTCTAATGTAATGAAATAAGCTTCGCGTAAAGATATTCTAAAATTATGATGAAAAAAACTTGACAGTACGACGTGACGTAATCAAAACTGCCATCTTCAATTTTGTTAATAGTACCTACATAATTTACGGTTGGTAGAATAAAACCACTAGGTTGCTGCCTAACTCAAACCTCTATGATGGTAGGTAGAATAAATGTACCTGATCTTTGCCACAGAACAGGCACAGAAACGAGAGAAGAAAAAAGGCGGCAAATTGAGGGGTTTTAGACAAAAATCGAATTTCTTTCCCGACGCAGACTGGGTAGGCAGAGACCACAGATTTCCACTTACTACAATCCTGACATCACACCTCTTGCTTCATTCGCTCTCATTTCATTCTTTATAAGTACAATATGATAATTATTATATTTAGTTCTAAGAAAATTTTATGATTATCACTTCGGTTACAATCGAATTAACATAAGTAGGTATTTAATTACTTAGTACCTATGTTTTTTTCAACTTAACGGGCAGAATCGTCTTATTAACTTAATTAATATCAATAAGGAATTGCGCATATTAAGATATTCTGCATATTTTTATAAATAAAGACTTATTATTTAATAACAAGTAATTTTTTTTATTATCTATGCAATGTTGGCAACTACGATAAAATAATACAGTACTACCTAGTTGCTATTGTAGAGACCAGGATTACACTAGATAAGATGCAAACAAAATAGGTTTTAATGTAGATCCCTCTTTATGTAAGCGTTTGGCTTATGTGATAGGTTTTTAAGTTATTTACTAGGATTTATTTAAGTTACTATTTAAGTTTATGATGGCATAAAAAGTCGAAGTGTTGGATAACGGAATTTTAGCAATAGGACGGCAAAATATGCCACTACAGATGTCATTTAAAAACATTACGCTATTAAAGTTTTAGGACTGAAAGATCGTTCGTGAAAAGGTTTTGTTTAAATAATCAGAGCTCTATGAAATTTTGCTGTATTATGTTTGAAGCAACGTTGAATGGAAATATCAGATGGGAGTTCGAAATAGTAGCGAATTCTAGTGACGAAATTCAATAGCCGCTTCAAAGTCATCGTATGTGAGTGTCACTGTCGAGCCTATGAACCGTACATTCGGAAACTTGGAAGCAGTCAGGGGTCTTATTCTGAGAAAAGCGATACATATGACGAAGTCAAAGCTGTTTCTATGTAGATTGATATCAGTTTTCGTAGAAATATGATGCAATTAGGCATCATATAACTTTTCTAAGATAAAGAACTCATAATGTAAAACCACTTAAGTAGGATGGTAAATAGAGAAATTATAATAGATAATAATAATGAATAAAATTTATCCTAAAAACCAGAATTTAAGCGAAAGTAAAATTATAAATTACTAGCTTTCGCCCGCGGGTTTGCCCACGAGGTATCTACATAAAATGTAACCTACGTCCTTTCTCAAGCTCTAGTCTATCCTTGTAGCAAATTTCATCAAAATCGGTTCAGCTGTTTAAGCTTAAAAGCGTAACAGACAGACAGAGTTACTTCCACATTTATAATATTAAATACTATATAAAATATAGCCTACTAGCTTCCGCCCGCGGCTTCGCCCGCTTTATACCTTGAAAAACAAAAACACATATCCCACGGGAACCATTCATTTTTCCGGGATAAAAAGTAGCCTATGTGTTATTCCAGACCATAATCTATATCTATGCCAAATTTCATTCAGATCCGTTCAGCCGTTTTAGCGTTAAAGAGTAACAAAAATACATCCATCCATCCATCCATACATACATTCTTACAAACTTTCACGTTTATAATATTAGTAGGATGTTAGACCTGAAAGTTCATTCTACACATTGTTGAAATATTTTTTAAATTGGTCCAGTAGTTTCGGAGCCTAGTCAATGTAAACAAACAAACAAACAATCAAATCTCTCCTCTTTATAATATTAGTATAGATTAGTAGGGATAAGCAGTTCGCTTTAAGCAATAACTACGTAAAAGTAAAAGTTGTAGTATCTACGCCTATTGGTATATTTCAACCATCTAAGTTCAATAGCACTATTCCATTTTATTGCCACAGTAATCCTAAAATTATAATCCCACAGCAATTACAGAAAGCAAGATACCCCAAAAACTTCCCAACAGTTATTCATATATAATTCCCATAGGAATAATAACGATGTAAGTTAAACTATCATCTCATGGCGACCAGGAGTAATGAAACAAGCGTTAAATTTGTTGGATTATCCCGAAAACTTACTTTATGGGATTGCCACGGATGTTTGCAAACTGGATGAACCAACTTGCTTCTTATTAAGGATGTGGTATCCTTTTTAATCAAATATTTATCAGCTAGTTACTTCTAGATTGATCTTCCATAGTTCTTTGTTTTTTTTCCACATACAAAGCCTTATGCCCGCCTTGCACTAAAAAAGGGTAATGAGAGTTGAGCGGAGTCCGTTCGAAAACCGCTCAACTCTGTGACCACTTTTGAAACTCTTTGTACTCTTTTGATCCGCTCTGTCCGCTCATTCACAGTGGAAGCACTTGTATGCAAGAAACCGTTGCGAGTTAAGCGGAGTCTGTACGGAACCCGCTCCGCTCGCAGTGGAAGGCCGGCATTATTACAATTAAATTAATATTTAGGTTATGATTCTGGTGCCTAAGGCTTAAAAAGTGAGGCAAATCACTGAGATTTAAGGCAGATAATCGCTGAGATTCAACACAGATTTCAAATCATCTCCCTCAATGACATTAGTAGCAATGTTTCGAGCCTAAAGACCTAGAATCCTACTCAAAAGATTTGGCTGTTTTCTTTAAAATTCTTATTTCTCAAGAATTTTGAATTCAAATGAATTCAGTAAATTTTATTCAATTTTTATTAACACGGAAATTTGAAACGAAAACGATGAAAATTACTCAATAAAACTTAAAAAAACACGATAAATGAATATAAAATTACGTAAAACATCAGTATTAGTCTTCTAAGAAAACTTTTTCTTCTTGCCCTTTTCCCACGCTATATGGGGTCGGCAAAAACGTTTTCTTCTTCCATTTCCCTCTATTATCCGTGATCAGTACTAACTCCTTTCTTACTCATATCATCTTCACAGTCCTAAGTCGAAAAAACTAGTTTTAAAGAAGATATGTGTAAGAAGAGAGTGACTACTGAGATGACGGATGATAAGGGAGAGTGGAGGAAGAGAACCTGTTGTGCCGACTCCACTAGGGATAAGGGCAGGAAGATGATAATGATGAAGATGACGATGATCATCTTCACAGTCCTAAGTAGTCTTAAGACAAAAACTAAACGAATATCAGTGGAATTCACAGCAGTCACATCCAGTGTCCACTCTCCGTAATCCTGCATTACTTGGGGCGGTGTGGTTTCTTCACTGGCACTGTTTATAGCCCATTTGGAGACCAGCAGTTACAGGAATGAAGTGGACGAGCTCATTATCTTGGGATTACGTTGGAGCTAGGTTTATGCGTTATTGCTTTAAGTTTTCTCGGTGCATGTTTAGTTATGTAGTTATATACTTTAGTTTTCAGTTATGTATTACTATGTACTGACCTACGGCTTTAGCATTAAGGACGTTATTACAGTTTTGACGTACTCAAATTCAGCTATCCGCGTCAGCACACTACAGCAAAGTGCACACGCACACATTGAAGCCGCTTGACGCTCGATTTTATACCTAAGCTTCTAAAAAATTTTAGTGCATTTTCTATTGGCTGTTCTTTCTCATAAGTAAAAAAGTAATTTATTTGAAAACGAAATAATAACATAGACGTATAGAGGACTATATAAGCCACAATTTCTTATGATTTTCACTATATAATATTCAGTAGATTAAGCTATTTTGGTACCTGACCAGACCCCATTTTTCGTCATTTTTTGATAGCATCTTGCGATGGTAAAACCATATTTATATGAAAATGTTGTATAGAACTGGTTGAGGTTCAACAACCTGGTTCTTCAAATGGTACCTAAAAACCATTGATTTTTGTAATTTCACCCTTAAGCTCTTTGGGCAATTATTAAATTAAATTTTTATCTATGGCTTTTGTGGCTTTTTGTCAAAATTCTGCCAATGTCCGTTTCATGACGTTTCGTGAACTATGTGCTTGGAAGTTTTTGATATAATGTTTCCGAACGGAGAATCTCTTCGGGCAATATATTTTTCTTTAATAATGGCATTTTTAAACAAAATGGCTGTTTTGTTTTGTTTTACAATTTAAATTCATTGGGTATAATTCTATCAAGTTACAGTTTCTGTAAAAGTTCCAATTAAATCGTGTCATCTCAATCAATATTTCAATCACAAGCATAAGATCGATAAGATGGGTTATTCCCGTTCGTACCCACGCTCGTCCCCGATCAACTGCAGTAGATATCCATTACATAAATAAAATCAACTTAATGCAAGCAAGGCTTTGAATTGAAATTAGGCTGTGGTACCCGTGCAGTACATTCACCGCATACGATATAGGTTCTTCATTGCTACTGCCATTTCCAACGGTCCAAGTTACAAGTTCAAGCGATTTAATTAATAAGGATAAAAAGATGTCACAGTCGTTGAACTTAAAAAGTTCGCAGACGATTGTTAAGTGTATAAAAGGAGCTTTTGAGGCACACTTAAATCCTTTCAGTACACTAGTTCACAAGATAAGAATAAATAAATTAATAAAAAAAAAATTGGTAGATTTTTCAGAAAGTGCCATCTAGCCCCAAACTAAGCAAAACTTGTACTACGGAAATGAGACAGCTGATATATTAATTATACACTTTTTTTTGTAAGTACATAAAATAATTATAAAAGCACCCAGACACAGAAAGATCTGCATTCATCACACAATTTTTTATCCTGGGTGGGGATCGAACTCACAACCTACAGCGCAGAAAGCAGAGCTACTACCAACTGAGCTGTGAGGCTAGTCAGAGTCTAGAGTTTATATTTGGATAAAAAGACGACGCCCTATTGTCAAGTGGCTCTAGTTTCTTCAGGCTCTAGTTTCCTATAGCTCGCTACAGCTTCTATCTTGCACGGAGCCTTAGAAAAGCTTACGCTGGCCGTGTGCCATGAAGGCGGGTTATTAACGCGGCAGTCGGCAGCCGCCATGACAAATGAACCGCGAGGTTATGAACGCCATATTGCAACACCTTGAGATCTGGCCTACGCTCCAACGCTAGATATTTCCTTTTACTGTTTTCTCTTGGTCATTGAATTGAAAACTGGGGCCTTACCATGAAGTTTTCCAGAACGATTCCGTTTTGGAAATGTCACATTTGAAGTTTGAAGTAGCACTACTTAAAAACAATTTGCATAAGTCATGGTATTTCTTTTTGCTGTTTTCTCTTGGTCATTGAAATATGAACTGGGGGCCTTACCACGAAGTCTTCCAGAACGATTCCTTTTTAGAAATGTCACATTTGGAGTTTGAAGTAGCACTACTTAAAAACAATTTGCATTGTCATGGTATTTCCTTTTGCTCTTTTCTCCGTTCTATTCTATTCGATTAACGTTAATGCCGCTTGTCTAAAAGTGCAGTTTTCAATTCAATGACCAAGAGAAAACAGCAAAAGGAAATACAATGACAATGCAAATTTTTTTGAAGTAGTGCTACTTCAAACTTTAAATGTGACATTTCTAAAACGGAATCGTTCTGGAAGACTTCGTGGTTAGGCCCAAGCG
This sequence comes from Cosmorhoe ocellata, assembly GCA_963675405.1. Lineage (NCBI taxonomy): Eukaryota > Metazoa > Arthropoda > Insecta > Lepidoptera > Geometridae > Cosmorhoe > Cosmorhoe ocellata. Next base: position 11,295,976 of record OY776249.1, on the reverse strand, counting down.
GCATAAACGTTATTCGAATAAAATAGAACTTTTCTATTCGATTAACGTATGCCGCTTGTCTAAAGGGGCTGGGGCCTTACCACGAAGTCTTCCAGAACGATTCCGTTTTAGAAATGTCACATTTGAAGCTTGAAGTACCACTACTTCAATACAATTTGCATAGGTCATGGTACGAAATAACAATGTAACATTAATTCGGTAATGTATTATGAATTCGTGGTGAGGATTGATGGAAAGGAACGCAGATGGATCCAATAACAGTTCCAACTGAAAACCAGATGGGCTTGCAACCTTTCACGTACGGAATACTAATCATTGTGCAAAATGTGGTCATGTACCAAATATCATGTTTAGACGTGCCTCTGACTTCCTCTTTTAGATATCCTCAAAAGATTTAGGTAACTAGAGATCCGAGGATATCATGTACCAATTAATTTTCGGTTAATTAAAATTGGGAATTACAGTCGTGATCATAATTTTTTTTTCTGAAAACCAGCGCTTTTCTATTCGAATCAAAATATTTGAATGCTTACTAACGCCATCTCTGTTCGGGTAGAGTGTAACTATCTTTAGTTTCATAAACTAACCGCAAATCACGCTTGTCGCTACTGTTGCTGTTACGGATTTTTTTGTCGAATGTAAAATTTACACAGTAAAATATTATGTTTCTAAAATACAGTACAACAATTCAAAGTGATCCTTGTGATATTGTTGAATATATAATTGTATTTTTAATGATTTGATTTTATATATTTTATTTTGATTGCACACTAATTAACTACTATTACGTAATATTTGTAACTAGCGACCTAACCTACCCAGATACAAAGCATGTTTGTTATTCTAGGTCATAAACTACGCGTATTCCAAGTTTATCCAGATCTGTTAAGCCGTTTCAGCGTGACTGAGTAACAAACATCCATCTATCTATCCACAAACTTTCGCATTTATAATATTAGTAGGATAACATAGGAAGGATAGTAAGATAGTAGGATTACTAAGTAGAACTCTAAAATGTCCCTTTCGGACTAGTGTGGTGAAAGGTAAAAGTGTGCTGCAAAGTCCCTATTCGTGCACTAAGGCAACTTAAAATCACTTTAACACACTTCTCTCTCTCCACAATCGTTCCCTCACTACTGAGGATCGTGACTCCTTTTGATTTCGTCAACCAGTTGTCTCCATCGGTTGCGTTCCGTAGCTTGGTGCAGTGCGGCACTGACAGACATGTCTAGTTCCTCCGCTATCTGGTCTGACCATCGTTTTGGACTTCTGCCTCTGGGTCTTTTGCCTTCAATTTTTCCAGTAACCATCAGGCGTTCCAAGTTGTTAGTTTCTCTGCGTGCAACGTGGCCAAAGTACCGCACTATTCGTTGCAAGCAGGTAGTTGATAGGCGCTTTGTCCTCTCGATTTTTAGTTGGCGTAGAATGGATACATTTGTGCGGAAAGCTGTCCAGGGTATCTGCAGCATACGGCGCCAGCACCACATCTCAAAAGCGTCGATTCTTTGCCTATCGGCCGCTTTGAAAGTCCACGTTTCTGCGCCATATAAAGCAATGGAAAAGACAAGAGTCCGGACCAGGTGTATTTTGGTCCGATAATGTGTGGTGAAAGGTAAAAGTGTGCCGCAAAGTCCCTATTCGTGCACTAAGGCAACTTAAAATCACTTTAACACACTTAATCATCCTTATTTACTATCAATAAATCCTGCTATAAAGAATCTCTGGGACTCTGGGACTATCCTAGACTAGGAGCTTAAACTTTTAATGGCACTTGACAGCGAAGAAAATGGGGGTTGAACTACATTAAAGGGGTTTATCGTGATTCTCGGCTTAGCTTAAGGTCACGCTATATTTTCAGCACGCCTGCCATCGAATATTGTTCTAGCTTGTGCTTGCTGTATGGTTTATTACGACTATCTCTAATAAACACGCTATAAATTTCCAAAATCGATAGTAGATTTAGAAAAGTAAATTTATAAATAATTAAGGTTAATCTGTAATTTATCACAAAAAACAAGATAGCCATAGAAGATGCTGAGCTGATTTCGATAAGATTTATACTTGACTTAAATTTAATAGATTTTAGTATCGATGTGACTTGTGCTCGAAATCAACAAGATAATTCTGTGTGGCCACGAAACAAGCTATAAGGGAATTACCACCATAATAGTTCAAAATAACTAGTGAAACGGTAAGAAGAAGAAGAACAACAACAACTTGACTTGAAATCAAAAATAAACTATTTATAATAATAATAATAATAGTAAGTATGTATTTATTTTCAAACTGGTTTTACAAAGTATTTTAAACTTAAGTATAAGTAGGTATTATATTTAATATAATTATGATCATAAATGTTGTGCGAGATTATACAAGGTATATACCAAACGTTCCTGTGGGATAGATTTGTTTTTGTTTTACAAGGTAATACGCGGGCCAAGCCGTGAGCGAAAGCTAGTCAAATCAAAGTTTGATATTTCATTTATTTATTTATTTATTCTTTATATACAGATAAATACATTTAAAGACTTAAAACTAATGGTATGTACACAGGCGAGCTTAACACTAAAAAGAGTTCTCTTTCAGCAAATCTTGGGACATTTTTAACTATTGGTGGGTATGTAAATTGCGTACAAAAGAATGAGGAAAGAAAGAAATTAAGAATAACTAATTCTAACACAGGCCACATTTTCGTACATGAATTTTAATATTAGTATTTAGTGTTTCTTCAAGCTTGATGTTTTTAAAACATGATGGTTTGTAAGAGCTTGTGGTTAGACCTCAAAAGTGAGGATATAAATTAAGACATAATTTTTTTCAACTCGCTGGTTCTGTCGTCTTGGCCTTTGCTTTTGATAAGGGAATGCCGCTAAGATAGTTCCGACACTCGGCGTCACTTGTTCTGAGATAAACCTTACCGTACATCTCTATCAATGTGCTTACTGATAAGAATTTTAATGTCTCTATATTTTCTCACGTATTTTTTTAGTTTTTTTATTTTTGAAAAGGTCAGCCAACCGACTGTACAACTGAATATCGAAATTTGAAATAACGAAAAAAATTAAGATAGGTTTCTAAATTTTTTTGGTAAGTATTTATGTTTTACAGGAAACCACTTATTTATCAAAAGAAATACGAGAAGCATCAAAATACCTTAAACATTGGCTACATCTCTTGGACACAATTTTTCAGAAACAAGTGTTTTCTAACAAAAAGTTTCGTTGAGATACGAAATTCAAATCCAAATAATAATAAACGTGAAAGTTTGTGATGATGTATATGTTACTCTTTCACGATGAAACGGCTAAACGGATTTAGATGAAACTTTGAATACGTAGAATGGTGTGAGGAGTGAAACTTCTGTTTTTATGTAAACTGTACAGCAAAAAACCAACTTATATTTTTAAAAACATTTCTATGATAATTATAATATTGGATTTTCTGCGGTGCGTTTGCCTGACAACTACGTCGCTCTGGTTTTAATATGTTTTCTCGTGTTATTTTGAGTTTTATTGCGTAATTTTGGTGGTTATTTTGCCAGTAAAGCCCGGGTTCTTGACGCGAGTGTAAAGTATGTGAATTAGAGTGAATAGTTCTCTTCAAATTCCATCGGAGAAATCCCAAGAATTTTCAACAAAACAGCCATCTTTTGTTTAAAATTGACTTAACAACTTGACTATGACTCTGTGACGTTGACAATACTTATAAATAAATACACTTGACACTGGCAAAATTGTTCTCTAAGAGACAGATGCCATAATTGAAGAAGAAGAAGAAGAATTATAATATTTGCCTACACAGAAGAATACATTATATCAGTGTGCTTAATCAGGAAACAATTACTATGAGAACACAAATCACCCGACTGCTAGATAAGTTAGCAGTAAGTTATGGTTTCAATTACTTATCTTATAACCGAAGGCTGTATTCGAATACAATCAGTTTTGCTCCTGGTTTAAGACTCTTTGTTGCTTGAAATTGGTTCAAAAATGAACCTTATTTACATAACAAAATTTTCTTTTTAATATACTAATAATATAAAGCTAAAGAACTTGTTTGTTTAATTGAACGCGCTAATCTCAAGAACCATGGTTAAAATTTATAAATTTGTTATATAGTCCATTTATCGAGGAAGGTTATCTATACTAATATTATAAAGAGGAAAACTTTGATTGTTTGTTTGTTTGTTTGAAACGAATAGGCTCTGAAACTACTGAACCGATTTGAAAAATTCTTTCACCAATGTGTAGAATGAACTTTCAGGATGAACATAGGCTATATTTTATGTAGGTACTTCGCGGGCGACGCCGCAAGCGGAAGCTAGTAGGTTATATTATAACATCACGATACGCCCAATAGGAGCGGAGCATCAATAAAAAATGTTGCAAAAACGGGAAAAAATATTACTTAAAACGCGCAGACAAAATTGCGCGAGAGTCAGCTAGTGTAATACTAAAATAATATTATTGAATAGTATAGCCAAAACCGTGATTGGTGGGACAATGGGATTAATATTGAGCGAAATAAAACCCACTATTGTTTTCCCACTAGTGGGTTGGAGATAGTGAGGACTTTGGGATACATCATTTGTAAAATTTGAAGTCTTTATCCTCTTTTCTGGATATATAGGTACAATATTATACAAAACCATAAAAACTTACAAATATATCAATACACATTAAAATATAAAATACATGTAAACAAGTTAAGCTATGCACCGTTACAAATGAACTATCAGAGATAGCTCAAACGATCCAGATCACTGTCAGAGAGAAGTGTCCTCAAGATGCTAGCGGCTTTACCATGTTGAGCTAAGTAAGAGCCAGATCAGGGGCCTTACCACGAAGTCTTCCAGTACGATTCTGTAACGATTCCATTATAGAAACGTCACTACTTCTATATAATTTGCATAGGTCATGGTACGAAATAACAATGTAATACTAATTCGGTAATGGTTCTCAATAAAATATATAAAAGTAATAAAACTCTGATATTTCGTACCATGACTTTATAAAACTTGTATTGAAATAGTGTTACTTCAAGCTTGAAATGTGACGTTTCTGAAATAATATGGTTTGTAAGAGTTTATGGTAAGGCTTGTGGTGTCTCGCGTGGCTTCGATCAGATGCCCTGATATAATTATAAATACGCGATGGGCCTTTGATGAAAACTCGATTGGATATCAATAATAAATTAAGCTTTTAACCTTATTGATTGAATAAAATAGTCTGAAAACTGAAGCTTTTCTATATAATCGGAATTAATTCAGTCATTATTACCCAATTAAATTAAATTCGAGATAGTAATATTTAAAATTCATAGGGAATTCCAATTTACATGGATAGCTGATTTAATTTGTTAAAACAAAGAACTTTTGAATCAAACTGATTGGACAATTCAGTAATTAACAAGCAATAAACTAAAGTTGTTGATAATACCCAGAAAATTTTGTGAGACTGGCTTCACAGCTCAGTTGGTAGTAGCTCTGCCTTCTGCGCTGTAGGTTGTGGGTTCGATCCCCAGGACAAACATTTGTGTGATGAACACAGATTAAAATTCCGTATCTGGGTGTTATATGTATTCTGTTTGTATATATTTACTAAAAAAAGTATGTTAGTAAGTAGTATAAAAATATTGTTGGATATTTCACACAACGCCATCTAGCCCCAAAGCTTATACTATGAGAACCAGATAAACGATAAACGAATGCTAAACTTTTTTTGGTAAATACCAGCCAGAAACAGAACAAACGTCTGCTTTCATCACACAAATGTTTGTCCTGGGGATCGATACTATGATAACCTACAGCGCAGAAAGCTACTACCAACTCAGTTGTGAGGTCAGTTAATATACGTATAGTATAATAGTTATGTTTACAAACAAGGTATAATTTATCTTGCAACAAGCACAACAAACACAAAACGCACTCCCCAAGTCGTAAAATAATTGGCGTACAAACATTGCCCTCCTACGCATCGCACAATCGGTTAAAAAGAACATTACAATACACGATACAAAGCGACCAGACGTCAATTATCCATTCCATTGATATTTGCATAGAATAAAGCTAAATGTTCAACGCAAAAAGATCACCATTGTAAGTTGAATTAGGGTCTGTTGGTATGGTAACGAGGAATGCAGCTATGGTCAGTATGGTCAGGTTGGGATGTACGAAAATGAACACGGTTTGTTATGGATATGGCATTTTATTAAGCAAATTGCACCCCTGAAAAAGGGCAAAAAAAAGGGTTAAAGTTGGTGTAGAAACAAAAAAACTACATAACCACTGGGTCTATAGTACTTCATAAGATCTAAGGCCATGGATCTAAGACCGGCCATCCTGACGTAAGGATGACCTGTCACCTTTAAATGTTTAATTTCTTCTAAACTATAGAGGAAGTAATTCTCTCATTGATGGAAGCAAAAAAAAACTTGAGAGATGTCAAGGGACACCCGGATGGAACGAAGTTCCTTTCCTTCCTTTCTATGAGAGAGAGAGAGAGACAGACAGAGAAACACGCGCACGCCGCACGGCTTACAACTATAGCAAAAAGTGTCGTTACAACTTTTCGTGAGAATTTTTTCCATCTAGCCCCTTTTCACAACGCGCGATAAATAACTTCGTTCCAATAGAAGCAATTGGGAAGCAATTTTCGGATAGCATTTCAACGTTAAATACGAGAGGTGTCTGTGGGTAACAAGGTTTTGTCCATTCTAAATCTGGCTTTCTACTTTTTATAATTGTAAAAAATAATATAAAATAAAATTCGTTTATTTCAGACAACTTAAGGTCCATAGCGTGTTAGTTATATTTATTATACCTTCTCCACAAATCTTAGTGCAATACTTTTACCATAACGGCAACAGTTTTTGCCGCATCCAAACCAGCTGTTGCTTTGTTTTATGGTATGCAGCTGCTTTTTAGCTTTTTTGCTGCAGAATCTATAGCATTTGTACTAGAACCCCTGGAAAGTAGGCCCATGGACTCTCCTGTATTTAAGAAGTCCATGGATTTTCTTGCATTAGGTAAAGTTCACACCACCAACAAAATACCAACTTTACTCGCATATTTAGTTACTGACTGTAGAACTTTGAGTCTGACCAAAAACTGTCTACTTAGCTTGAGAATCATAAAAAATCGTCTTCTCTTTTGTAGAGAAAAAAATACGGTGCTTTATGCTAGAAGGCTGTAGTCATGAGTTCGGTAACAGAGTGACCGGCCAAGCTGACGTCAGAATGAACGGTCACCTTTAGATGTTATTTTTTTTCTAAAACACAGAGGAACCAAATTTCTTATTGTAAGAAGCAAATAGAAGCAACTGGGAAGCAGTTTTTGGATAGCATGAAACGTTAAATAGACTTTAAATGCTTAATTTCTTCTAAAATATTAAAGAAGCTAACCTTTTATAATTGCAAGAAGCAAATAGAAGCAATAAATTGAGAAGCAATTTTTGTATAGCATTTCAACGTTAAATACGACAGGTGACTTATCATCCTGATGATAACTAATGTACCTACAGGTCAATGAACAACGACAAACTAAGACAACACCAACCAATCAAAGGAAGTCAATTTATCTGACGTCAGATTGTAAACTGCATTGATTGGTCGAAATTGGATGTTTGTTTACAGTGCGATAAGAATAAGTACCTACCATTGGAAGATTGTTAGCGAACGGTTATCTAACGCTATAATACCTTAATACATGTACCTATACACTTTTGAGTTTTAACCCTACTAAAGGTTTTAACTAGAGCATTAAAGCAGAACATAATCTCCATTAACACTAAATTTTATCAAAATTCGTTCAGCCGTTACAGAGATAAAGAGGGACAAACACACACATTAACCTTCGCATTTATACTAACTCAGATATTGTGAGTTTTGTTAAGAGTTTATAATAGTTTGGTGGTCAAATAAAAGATAAATACTTGTACTTGTGACAGCCAACAATGGATTAAGGTGCTTGCACACGAACGACCAAAGCGACATTACGACGAGTTGGTTTATTGTAATAGTTAGTGCTACCACGAGAGTCGTCAGACGATTTGATCGCCCTCTCTGAGCGTAGTTTATGAAGTTGGGATATTGTCTGCTTAGGAATAGTTTTCGTGACCGCACTCACGCCTTCACTTGAGTGAAAGAATGTAATGAGAGTGAACGAATAAAAAGAGTTATGTCAAGATTGTAGCAAGTGGAGATCCGTGGTCTCTGCCTACCCCATCGAGAAACAGGCATTATTATGTAGAAGCAGTATATATAAAGATAAAAAAAACTTGAGAAGTGTCAAGGGACACCCGGATGGAACGAAGTTCCTTTCCTTGCTTTCTATGAGAGAGAGAGAGAGAAAGACAGAGAAACACGCGCACGCCGCACGGCTTACAACTATAGCAAAAAGTGTCGTTACAACTTTTCGTGAGAATTTTTTCCGTCTAGCCCCAACAATTTTTTCACAACGCGCGATAAAGAACTTCGTTCCAAAAATAAATAGTTTAACATCTCCTAGGATTAGCTTAGTCCTTTCTGGTTTTCGCAGTGGTGTATAAGTACCAACGAGGCTAGACAGTAGACAGTGAACTTAACTTACCCTACCAGCCGTAAAGGGGGCACTGTGGGGCCGTGCCGTCCGTAACTGTTGTGCACTTAGCTTTATAATAATGACCCTGTCAACATAATTTTTGCCGTCTTGACATTCTGGCAACGATTAACTTTAACAGCTAGTTTGTAAAGGAATTTGACCGAAAATTTGTGTGATACTTTTAGAAACAACCAGCCAAGTGCGAGTCGGACTGCGCACGAAGGGTTCCGTATTGTTAACTATAAAACCGGAAAAAAAATCACGTTTGTTGTATGGAAGCCCCCTTAAATATTTATTTTATTCTGTTTTTTAATATTTTTTGTTTTAAAGGAACAGAAATACATCATCTGTAAAAATTTTAACTGTCTATCACGTTCCATGAGATACAGCTGACACGGACGGACAGCGGAGTTTTAGAAATAGGGTCCCGTTTTACCCTTTGGGTACGGAACCCTAAAAATAGCAATAAATAGTCATAGTGTAAAATACTATGATGGTTCATAAGAAGTTTGATAAAATATGTGCCTCTTTATTTTTTGCAATAAATACTTACTAGTTCTAGACACGCGGCAGCGTGTCAGCCAAGTTCAAGCGCACGGGCGAAGCGCGCACAGTGTGTAATATTACAGGAACCATTTGGGTCATTTTTCACCCCCTCGTAACTCAAAAACTATTTCACATAAACAAGTCAAATTTAGCTCATCTATTGCCACTTGCGAGTAAAATATGTGCACCGAATTTCATAAACACACCTCAAACGGTTATTTAGATATTAACATCCTGTACTCTTAAGAAAACTAGCCAAGTTAGACCTTAGGCTTCAATATAATATCCTAAGTTTTAAGATGAAATTATATTTTAAAGTTGTTAAAAATATTTCATATTGTTATAAATAAGTTTTAGGACTGACCATTGTACTTGGCACCCGTTTAGATCTCACTTCTTTTGTCGCTGAAGTCAACGACTAAAGCATACCTACTTATTGAACTTGGCTCTCATTTCACATTTATGTTTTTGATGGGATTTATTTTACTTCAGGCTTTACGAACGAAGGGAAAAAGAAATAATGGTGGATTCTAGAAGAAAAATAAAATCTAAAGAGTTCCAATGATACAAACAATATTACTTACCATTTTTTCTGTTTCTACCGGTTTTTTTTATATCTGTTTCGACCCACAAACCATATCTACCTGACTGAACTCTTAGTTAAATTTAAATGTGCAAATACCTAAAGAACCAAGTCTCCATTACACTCTCAATGGTTCTCGAAAACTGAAATATTTCCGAAGATACTCCATGCAAAACTGAGTTCAGAATTCACTAGTCGCATTCCTAGTCAGGAGTGTCGTTATACTATTACCGTTAGTTCCGGAGCCCCTAGTTTTGTGTTGTTTATCACCAACGGGGTGTGGTGAGCCGCCCGCTTAATGGCGCGGAATTGGTGATCATTTTCTCAAAATGTTGTGTTGAAACAGTTTGGATGCTAAGACCATTTTGAGAGGTCTTTGTAGATTGTTGTTTTTCTAATCAAAATTTTAGGTTGGTTATCTTCGATTGGCTGGAAAAATTGCTTTTTGACATGTTTTATGTAAGTACCATCTTATTTAAAAGTGTTAATTAAAATTAAATTATAACGAATTTTTTAATGGTTGCCAAAAATTGGCTAATGGATTAATATAATAATATTTTGTAATATCGAAGATTTTCTTTTTTGACGAGAGGTCCAAGTTTACGTCTTGAATTGACTAGATTTAATTGATAGTAGATTTTACATTATACTATACTAATACATGCCATAGAGCACTGGTGGTCTAGTGGAATAGCCTTTTGATTCTAACGTCGTGGGTTCTATTTTGATCGTGCACCAATACGACTTTATTCAAAAATTTAAACTTGCTCTCAACTGGCGAAGAAAAACATTGAAAAAAAGCCGTCATATCCTAAAAAAATAAATAGAAGAGAACAGAACTACTAATTCTAAATTTATTTAACTAATTGTTTTAATGTGTACAAATGTGGATAGAGTTCTAAAATTTTTTTAAAAGTAGTAAATAATACAAAACAAATTTTCCGGGATAAAAAGTAGCCTAAGTGCTATTCCAGACTATCTGAGCCAAATTTCATCCAGATCCGCTCAGCCGTTTCAGCGTGAAAGAGTAACAAACATACATCCATACATCCAGACATCCATACATCCATACATTCTTACAAACTCTCTCATTTATAATTAGTAGGATAGGATAGGATATCTTATGTCAAATTATACATATTATGTCAAAAGCACGTTAATAGCCTCTTTGGTGCACAGTACTTTCAGCACACTGGTGACAGACAGATACCAACATAACAAAACAACACCATTACTCAAAAATCCTTCATCATAGCGCCGGTTCTTAGAGCTTCTATTGTCTTTCCGCTTTGTTCCGGGGAGACGAGTCGAGTCGGCTGCACACGTATACCTTCATAAAGGATTGTACGGCTGAACGCGACTGTCAAATTGCATTTTTATATGTCTGCTATGAAGGTTTGTGATGGCGTAGTTATTTTAAGGGTGTAAACAAATATCAATGGTTTTTGTACCAGGAATTACAATTGAAAATGAAAATGAAAAAAATGAAAAAATATTTATTTTAGCCAAAAACTTAAAACTAGATACAAACATAGATAATAGTTGTTATACTTATTATTAAAGTTGATTGCTAATTCTAGGATTTCAGGAATATGTAGTCGTCAGCGGTCTTCACACTAGGCAAAGCCCGTATCGTGAAGACCAGTATAGTTTCAGTTTAACAAAACGGGTGCCTCGATCAAAAACGTACTTGGGCTTGTAAACGTAATTGTACTTTTCTTTAGTAGGCTGACGCCAGTGAACGCAAAAAAACCATGGAAGTAGTTTCATTTCAAGTGAAACTCGACACTAAATTTGACAAATCAAAACTTCTTCATAGCTTTGCCAAAAAATGATTAATGTCGACGTTATTCTGTCGGTGTTTGGGTTTACATTGCCGTGTAACGTGTAGATATATGTGATTTTCTTCTATAATTTCTTGGCTTAATTGACAAGCTCCACATACTAGCTCCTCTATAATTTTCTCTCCATATTTCAGGGTTACTTTCGAAAATATTTTAACACAGACTTGTACATTTAGGAACGTTTTTGTTTACATCTCTTCATCCCCTAAAGGGTAAAATTTCCAATAATACTTTCTTTGTGTTGTTTTGTTTTATTAGGGAAATAAACAGTACATAACACTTAAAATTAAAAACTTAAAATAAACATATACCAAAGGAATTTCCGCCATTAAATAACTTAGTGTAAGTAATTCTTAGTGTAAGTGTACGTACTATATGGAATGCACTTTTTTTTCTTCACCAAATTTCAAGTTTATAAGACCAGCGGTATAGGCTGTGCGTTGTCTGTGAATAGATTAGTCACTACAAAATATTTAGATTGTGATATCAACCTAAAAATCCATTGGTTTTTGGACAGCTAACAGGTCAGTGATCTGTAAAGAAACGTTATTGTGATCTCGGAAGGATCAAAGCGGCGATAAATCGATAGCAATTGGTGCGTAGGCGCACGCGGGTCGATCGCACGACCCCGCAATTAATGCGTCGGCGTCGGTTCGTGCTCGTTTGTTTGCATATTGTTTCAATTCGTTGTTATTAATAATTCTGTGAATATCATCAATACATCTTGACTTGCCTCATAGCTAAGTTTGTAGTAAAATGATGATACGGGATGATTGTGAAGCTGTGAATTTTCATACAAAAAGCTCTAACGTTTTACTCCCCTTTAACTTAGTCCAATATTTATATATTATGGAAATGTTGTAGATAAAACGAAAAACTAGGCTTCTGCGTTTTTATAGAAATATTGCTTAACATATTATGCATTTTTCTTAATTTATACTAATATAAAATACATGTAAAACAGCTGAGCTATCTAACAACCGTTACATACGATCGATAGATAGCTCAACTGATCCAGATCACGTCAGATGGAAATGACCCCAAAACACTTGCGGCAACACCACTTTGAATGGCAATGCTGATATGTTTATTTTATAACTAGCTTTTACCCGCGACTTAGTACGCGCTAAAGTACTTTTAAGTACTTTTTTATTTGTCAACCGATTTCGACGAAACAAGCCTTATGTTTTAATCCAAGCTTATCTTAATTATATTAGTGTAACTGCATTCAATTTGGTTCAGCTGTTGTGGAGATTATAGTGCACAAACGCACACATAAATAGACATTTTTTTCAATACTTAATGGTTGTTTCTGTCTATATTGTATAGATGGATGTGTATATTATATTAGTCGGCAATAGACTGCAGACTGCACCACAGACTGCACCGTCTACGACTGTAAGCATGAGTTTATCCGAAGGTTATCGCCTACTCGTTTTACGCAGTTTATTAAGACAGACGACACATTGTTAACTTCCAGTTTAATTGGCCATAAAATGTGAGATGACGCTCGAAGCTTGCAGTTTTCCGAAAAACTGTTGTGATTTAGCGGAGATAAGATAGTCTTTATTTTGGTAGCTGACCCGACGGATCTTGTCCTGTTTTCATCATTCTACTGCCCGTACTTCGTAAAGCTTATTATAGAATATCAGAGTACTTAGATGACAAAAAAGCTTGGGACGAATCAGCTCCAACTCTGCTAGGTGTCCCTAACAATGTTAACAAGGTTCATAATACAAAAAAATCGCTAGGGCCCAGCGAGTTTATTGCCAGTTCTTCTCGTACTGGGGATAGGACTGGAATTGGCACCTAGACTCACCTAGTATGTAAGACGATTCAAAATGATCCTTGTGATATTACTGAATAAAGATTATTGACTATTGACTATTGACTATTGCCCTTATCCCACGCGTGAAGTCGGCACAACATGTTTTCTTCCTCCACTCACTCCCATCATTCGTCAACTCTGAGTTTCATCATCATTGGCCTATTAACATCTAATAAAGATGATTTATGTGGCGTCAGGTTACAGAACAATTCGAAGTACTCGAACATTTCTGTTCGTGGCTATAAAGGCCTATGCGGGAGTGACAGCCGCTGAGTCTACTCCTCTTACATTCATATCATCTCTCACACAATCAAACCACTTCTTCTTCGGCCTTCCTTAACTATGAATATTATTTTGTTCTGTCATAAGAACCTTCTTACACATAAAAAAAAAAGAATTAGTGAAATTGGTCCAGCCATTCACGAGTGATGCCGTGACAAAGGGAAGTAAGGATTCATTTTTATATATAATAGATTATGATTGGTGAAAAGTAGCCTAGTTGCTATTCCAGACTATAATCTATCTCTGTGCCAAATTTCATCCAGATCCGTACAGCCGTTTCAGTGTGAAATAGTAACAAATATCTTAACATCCATACATACATTTATAATATTAGTAGGACATACCTATTATAATTATTTCTCCAACTGCACAGAATATTTTATTAAATTTTGCAGTGGCTCAAAACGCCGATTTCGATGTGAAAAAGATATAAAATCTAAGCCATGAGAAACTATAGATATAAAAAAATACACCCTTATCGTGCCAGTTAAAAGCGGTGGCCGTTTTCTAGACATTCAAAGCTTTAAACACTCCGTTACTACGTAAGTACGTACCCAGATACATAGCTTTATGTAGTTAAGTCGATATGGAGAACACTGTAAGGCCCTTTTGTTCGCTGCGAGATTCAAGACCTTGAAATCTTTATAGTCCTATTCCACATTTGGACGCCTATGAAGTATAAAATATTTACAACTTTACTACATCTTATACCTTTAAACGAGCAATTCTTGTATGATCACGACTGTAATCCCCGGGCTCGCTAGATATCTCCTCAGATCTTTTAGTTACTTCGATCTTTGAGGATATCTAAAGGGGGTAGTCAGAGGCAAGTCCAAACATGACATTTGGTACATGCCCACATTTTGCACAGTAGTTAGTATTCCGAACGTGACAGGTTGCAAGCCCATCGCCGCTTATAAGAATACTAACCCATGACACATACCTTCGAATTTTTGGTTCTAGGGTAGGCCGGTTTCCTCACGATGTTTTCCTTCACCGTTTATGTATATACTGTATGTATATAATTTATAATCTGAATTTTAGAAACGGCTCCTACGATTTTTATGAAATTTATGCGGGGGGTGATAAATCTAGCTAGGTATCATTTTCCAAAAAAACACGATTTACCAAAAAAATTCATCAAGGTCATCCAGGTACTATTATGAAACAAATTCCTCGGCCGCGTTTGTCTGTCTGTTCGCAATAAACTCAAAGACTACTGCACTGCCAATCACCAATGTATAGAGTGGTTCTCGAGGAAGGTTTTAGTATAAAATTTGACAAGTTTTTATGTAGCGATAACCGACTTCGACGCGGGCGAAGCCATGGGCTTCAGATACATATCGAAATTGTTTTTTTTTTCTGAATAGTCTATGAACCGGTGTGGTAATAGGATTTAAATACGTTTCAGGGACCTACCACAATCTCTTACAAATCATTATGTTTCAGGAACGTCAAAGGTTCAAGCTTGAAGTAACATTACTTTCATAAAATGTTTATATGTCATGGTACGTAATATCACAGTAAGATTAATTTGATATTGCTTGATAAGGTTGTGGTAAGGCCCAAGGCTCATTTCTTGGTTTTTTTTTTTGGATATTATCTGCTGGTTAAACTTAGTTCGAGTTCATAGGCCACGTAAGGCCTTTTTACCGAGGGCTCTCTAATTTATTCGCATGATAAGTGACGGAAAACCCGTCTTCTATATTTAACACTACTTCGTACTACTAGACCTATGCTAATGCTGAGCTTATCTAGGTGATGGATAGGGGGCGGCACTGTCACGCGAGGCCTAGATATAGATACATAGCTAGGATTAACCCCGGTACTAAGGAAGTATTAAGCTCACGATAAAATTGTTTGTTACCGCCTAAAGTACTTTTTGTAAACCAATGACAAATTTAGATTGTCACTGCGTATATTTTTTTACCCGACTGCAAAGCGAAGGTGGGTAATGTGTTGGTTTATGCGAGTAACTTTGACTTTTATTGGACCCCAAATGGCTAGACAGTTTTGACAAAATAAGGTTTTAATAAATAATAATAAAAATAAATAAATGAATATTGGTGGACAGTTCACACAACGCCATCTAACCCCAAACTAAGCAAAGCTTGTAGATACTGTGGGACCCAGATAGCTAATCCATTAATTTAATACTTTTTTTTGTAAATACATACATAGAATATATAATATTAATTAAAGACATGTTTTTTTAATAAAAAAAGTGTAATGTATATCCATTTTTATCCGTCATTTATAAGAGCTAATAATATTTCCTCCCTAGCGTCGCGCACTCAAAACGTAACTCCTTAATCGCGTACCTCCTTCATACGTAAAGATGACTAAAGCCTCCAACCTTTAACTGAGATAATGGGAAAGCCTGAACATTTGCAGCGGCTTTCAGTTTCTTGGGCGGGCGGTAGTCGACCCGCAGACCTCACGCAGGGCGGCCGGCTGCAAAGCCTTCCCGTAAAACGTAAAGTGTTGTGATTTTTCTCGTAGTTTTAACCATCAAGTATATTGTTTTTGATATTGCAAAATTGATAAGTCGTAGCGTGAGTGAACAGTTATTTATAGAAAGTTGAATGAACTTATTTATAATAGTTTGACGTTCGCAACAGCTGACTTTGACAGTTGTGTTGCTGTGGTTGTGAGTTTATTTACGTATTGGTGTTGTATCTAGGTAAGTTTGTGCTAGAATTAGTCCAACTCTGTCGATTTAAATTAAATGATGGTTGTACTTAGTGCTTAATAAAACTACGGAGAAATGGAGAAAAATCATTGAAATTAAAAAAAAAATATCTCTATTTAAAACGGTCATATAAAAATTTTGAGTTAATCAAAATAAAAAATATAAAAAATATGATTACGACTGTAATCCCCGGGCTCGGTAGATATCTCCTCAGATCTTTTAGTTACTTAGATCTTTTAAGGATATCTAAAGGGGGTAGTCAGAGGCAAGTCCAAACATGACATTTGATACATGCCCACATTTTGCACAGTAGTTAGTATTCCGTACGTGACAGGTTGCAAGCCCATCGCCGCTTATAAGAATACTGACCTATGACACATACCTTCAAATTTTTGGTTCTAGGGTATGCCGGTTTCCTCACGATGTTTTCCTTCACCGTTTAAGAGCACTGGCATTGCGCACATAAATTTTTCGAATGGAAAACTCATTGGTGCACGACCAGGTTTGAACCCACGACCTTTGGATCGTGAGGCAGGGGTGCTCCCCATACACCACCAGCGATTTTCTTACGTTAATTAACTCAAATCAAATCAAATCATTTATTAATAACTGAGTTACAGGACAGGATAATCAATATAACAATTAATGAATGGTAATTTATTATGTATAACATTATAATATATTTAATATTTTAACTAATTATAATATTTATATAATAGGCAATAGTTTTGGGTGAACAATATACATAATTATAAACGTTTGTATTTTAGAATTCTTTATTTAATCTACTGAACAAGAGCTTAGCCACCAATTTTTTTAGGTACTTGGACATATTATTTCAACATTATAAACTCAATAGTCAAAATATGGATTATGTCAATTAAAGTGAATACCTAGTACCTTTCTAAATCCATCCGTAAAAAAATCTAACAATTTTAAACAAAACAGGCATTTTTCTTTAAAATTGACTTGTCAATTTGACTGACTGCGACATTGACAATACTATATTAATAACTTTGACCATTGGCAAAATTGATCTCAAAAGAGACAGATGCCATAAATTAAAAAAAATAATAGTATCATTACAAATAAAAACAAAATCATTCCAAAAAGTTTAAGATGAAAAGTTTGTAATACGAACATGAGCTTGACAGAGACAATCTCTCCAAGGCATCCAGTGTTCCTAATTTAAACCAAAATGAAGTGACTTCAGATGTATCTGTCTCGACAAAACTGAGTCAACCAATTGGAGCGATGCATGCAAAGTGATCCTAATAAAGTATTTTGCAAAACGCAACAGCACAGAACAAACAACTTTAAACCCTAACATGACATAGTTAGGTTTAAATTTATTGTTCAAACGGCTGCAATGAATCATGTGCTGCGTTTGATTTATACGCGGTTACAATTTTAACTTGCCGCTCATTTGCACGTGTTGTGTTCATTTGTTTTTTCAAAAGCAGTCAAGTACTAATGAAATTATCTGTGTGTTTTGTGAATGAATATCGTAAACTATAGAATACTTTCTTCTGAGCACGGCTTGGCCCGCGTGGTACGAGTACCTTTCAAAACAAAAACAAATCTATCCCACGGGAACCGTACATTTTTCCGGTGTAAAAAGTAGCCTATTTTCCAAATTTCATCCAGATCCGTTCAACTGTATCAGCATGAAAGAGTAATAAATATCCATACATCCATACATACAAACATTCACTTTTATAATATTAGTAGTATATAAACATTATAGATATCCTATCCAGACCACAAACTCGATAATTCGGGCCACATTATGCCGCATTTGTATTCCTTTTTTCCGGGATACGTCGTAAATTATGGCAATAAATATCCCGGGCACACTTACCAGTTTCAGGATTAATTAAACCTATGTGCCTAGAGCTAAATTACATAGGTGGTATATGTTTAAAGGCTGATAAAGCAGATAATTAAATAAATTAGTGTTTATACATAAATAAATATAAATATTGGTGGACAGTTCACACAACGCCATCTAGCCCCAAACTAGGCAAAGCTTGCACTATGGGAATCAGGTAGTTGATAGATTAAATAAATCCTTTTTTCTTTTTTAAAAATACTTACATAGAATACTCGTACATAACAACACCCAAGCACAGAACAAACATCTGCGTTCATCACACAAATGCTTATCCTGGGTGGGGATCGAACCCACAACCTGCAGCGCAGAAGGCAGAGCTATTACCAACTGAGCTGTGGGCCAGTCTATTGCAAAATATCAAAAAACCCTACTAAAAGTATTTGAAAATAGTTTCTTAAAGCCACCATATTATTTAATTTGACATTTTGTAAAGCATAAGTCAATTTTGTAATCCAAAATTCAACTAAGATAATCATGACTTTTTTTGTTACTTCGAACTCATAAGAATATCTAAATAGGGGTTGCCAGAGGCACGTCTTAGCATAATATTTGGAGCATGGACATGTTATAAGCCCATCGTAGGTATATAGATTTACTAAAACTTTCGGAATACATAATAGTTTTTAAAAATAAACTAATAAAGATGGATATTAAAGAGTGACGTAATTTCTTAACAAAAATGAGATCAAATCAGCAATCTATTTTAGTCCCGTTTCCGTTTCCCAATATACTATTTGGCCTGTCGTCAAAACACTTGACAGGAGAGAAAAAATCACGAAGCGTATTTCTCAATCGCTAAAAACACAAATCTTCTAATCTTCTGACCGCTATTTGACGAACGTTAAACACAACAAAAATATATATATATTGACATACAAGCTTCCGCCCGCGGCTTCGCCTGTGAGGTACTGTGAGATACAAAATGTTGGTAAGAAAAACGCTATTATTTTTTTTAGTTTTATCATAATCCCCACTGATGGGAACAGTTTAGTGAAGATTATGACAATAAACCAAAAAAGCATTACGGTCAGAGTAAAATTTATCGTTTTTGGAACGAAGTTCTTTATCGCGCGTTGTGAAAGGGGGCTAGACGGAAAAAATTCTCACGAAAAGTTGTCACGACACTTTTTGCTATAGTTGCCGTGCGGCGTTCGCGTGTTTCTCTGTCTGTCTCTCTCTCTCTCTCTCTCTCATAGAAAGCAAGGAAAGGAACTTCGTTCCATCCGGGTGTCCCTTGACACCTTTCAAGTTTTTTTTTATTGCAGTTTGTTGTATGATATTCTTAGACACATCGATCTGTGTAGTTAACGCATTAAATAACGGTGCCCACTTTTCAAAAGACCAGGTATACTGCAACCAAGTGGCCTTGAAATGGTGCCAACAGAGCTGTGAATGGGAATGAGACGTCACAGCTGAAGACATTATTTGATTAATGTAAACATTGAAGATTTAGATTTACAAGCAAAAGTTTCTTCAAGCCATAATTACTGTGTCATACGTTAGTATTCATAAAAGCGGCGATGGCTTGCAACCTGTCACGTACGGAATGTGAATGAAAAATGTGGGCATGCACCAAATGTCGTGTTCGGACGTGCCTCTGACTACTGCCTATAGATATCCCCAAAGATCTAAGTAAATAGAGATCTGAGGAGATATCTACCGAGTCTGAGGATTACTACAGTCGTGATCATAATATTGTGTGCTAAAAATGTATGTATAATCTGTTTTTGTGTGCTCGAAACATCTTGAGGAAACCGGTATACCCTAGAACCAAAAATTCGTAGGTGTGTCATAGATTAGTATTCTTATAAGTGGCGATGGGCTTGCAACCTGTCACGTGCGGCAATCACTGTGCAAATTGTGGTCATGCCAAAAATCATTTTTGGACGTGCCTCAGAGTCTTTAGATATCCTCAAAGATCTAAGTAGCTAGAGATCTGAGGAGATATCTACCGATCCTGGGGATTGCAGTCGTGACCATGTTATTCTTAAGATTTAAAAGATGCAACGAACTTAAGCGCGATGCTCGATTTGCGGTTACAATTGAACCGCTCATGGATAATATGAGTGAATTGAATAAAGAAGCCGCTGAGTATAACTTTCTCAGAGTACAGGATGTGTCAATAACTATTTCAAAATGGTGTTGAAACACTATTGGCTCCCGCGCTTTACTAAACTTGGTTTTTAGCAGATCTAAAGCAATATAGCAATAGCGGCGATGGGCTTGCATACTATGGAAAACTAATCAATGTGAAAAATGTGGTCATGTACCAAATATCATGTTTGGACGTGCCTCTGACTATCCCCTTTAGAAATCCTCATAGATCTAAGTAACTAAAAAGATCTGAGGAGATATCTACCGAGCCTGGGGATTACAGTCGTGATCATTTTTTGTTTCTAAAGCAATATCTGCACACGGCTTCGCCCGCGTGGTACCTTGAAAAACTAAAACAAATCTATGTACTTTTAAACTTACGCGATCTGAACACATTATTATTAGTATTAGACGGGTATTTATCGCGTTTAAATTACCTTATATTTTCCCGACGTTTCGACAGGTTTGCACGCTGTCAGTCTACCCGTGACCACGACAGCGTGCAAACCTGTCGAAACGTCGGGAAAATATAAGGTAATTTAAACGCGATAAATACCCGTCTAATACTAATAATAATAAAACAAATCTATCCCACGGGAACCGTACGCTTTTCTTGGAAAAAGAAATGTCTATGTGCTACAGACTTGTATCTCTGTGCCAAATTTTATCTAGATCCTTTAAGCCGTTTCAGCGTGAAAGAGTAACAAGAATCCATACAAACAAACTTTCACGTTTTTTACTGGTCATGGTACGAAATATCAATCAAATTATATTACATTGGTATTGCACGAAGAGTTTGTGGTAAGGTTCGAACCAAAAACTTAATCGGAAGAATCCTACTTAATTCATAAAATGTTACCGTTTCTGCAATTAAGGTTGAAAGTAGGTGTAATGTAATATACATTATATTATTATAATATATTATTATTAATATTATGAGCCGTTTGTGTCCCACTGCTGGGCAAAGGCCTCCCCCCAATTTATCCAGATGTCGCGATCCTGTGCTATTCTCTCCCAGTCAGCTAGAAATTTATCCAGTTCGTCCCGCCATCTCCGTTTATATTATTATACTATCACGGCTAAAACCGTAGACAGAAGCTAGATAGCTAGATAGTAGTCGCCTCATCGGCATAGGCCTCCCCCAAATCTCTCCGCTGCTGATATCTTTTGCGAGCTATCCTCATACAATCAGGACCACATCTTAATGAGAAAATGTCCCACCATCTCTTTTAAGGTATCCCTGACTTTTTCTTGCCTTCCAATGGTATCCATTCCGTTGATCTTTCAACGGAAATATGACCTACAAAACAAAAAGAATCATCAAAATCAATTCATAACATCAAATAAACACTTCTTAGCTGAGCCACTGTCTGACGTGGCTAAGATGCTCTACCGAGCCATATATGGGCTGTTGCATTAAAAATTGAAGTAGATTATGTAAGAGAAGATAAGATGGAGCTGACATCGTCCAAGAGACAAAAGCTCCCTACATAAAATAGATTAAAAAAAAAAAACACTTTTTTATTACTAATTATAGAATATGTTCGCATTTGACCTCACTCTGCCTGATGTTAAGTATCAGTGAGGCTAAGATGGAGCACTTTTACCTAGAAATCTATCAACACTCGTTTTAAAAAGACCCTTAATTATATTTCTCCGGTAATATAGACCCTGGCAGGGAGTCCCACATTTTCGCAGTACATATAAAAATAGATTTAAAAGCCTATTATATAACTTTGCTAAGTGAATTGCCAATCAATATTTTCTAACCACACAAAGCTAAAAATTGCGAGTCGCAATCGAGTCAAGTTGATAATGCAACTGCTTCTATAATACGGACTCACAGTTCAATCATGTAATGGATCGAATGGTGCACCATTCAGCCTCTCGCTCGCAAATCTGAAACATTTTTTAAATCGAAATGTTGTCTGCCTTTATATTTTTTCTAAACATGCCTGAATGCTGAATAAATTCAGCTTTTCAATACTTCAAATATTATAAACGCAAAAGTTTGTAAGAATGGATGTATGTTTGTTACTCTTTCACGCTGAAACGGCTGAACGGATCTGGATGAAATTTGGCACAGATATAGATAGCAATATTCTGGAATAGCATCGCACATAGGCTACTTTTATCCCGGAAAAATGTACGGTTCCCGTGTGATAGATTTGTTTTTTGTTTTGTCTCTGGCTACTGGGAGACAGGCGTGATTTTATGTATATACTGAAATAAATATGCTATTCCAGAATATTGCTATCTATATCTGTGCCAAATTTCATCCAGATCCGTTCAGCCGTTTCAGCGTGAAAGAGTAACAAGCATATTACATCCATACATCCATTCTTACAAACTTTTACGTTTATAATATTAGTAGGATTGAAAAGCTGAATACTTACGTATATTATTACAACGATGTTTCAAATATGATTTTCGCTTTAAACTCTAGAAGTCGGCACTATTCGTTTCCATTAACTTTGAGATATAAATTTACGATCTTGGAACGTTGTTGGGTCGAGATAAATTCAATGTTAAATCGACCCAACTCTGTTTAAAACTTATTACGAGTACCTAGCCTACTTATTTTATAAAACTTAAAAGCAATTTCATAAATGACTTTTGTAAGTGACACTTTCTATGATGAGGCTATTATTTTTAAGCAAGCTTCTTCAAAAAGAACAATTTCAAAGAGTTTTCAGACTACTTAGAATTTTTTAATCTTTCGTATTGTTTATTTATATTTCACCTACATTATATTTCATCAATAATGTTAATACGTAGATATGAACCTTTATTATAAAATTGTTTCAGTTATATACGTTTTTGCCTATTATGTTCACCTATTAGGCAAAAACTAAATTATTAACAAAATTGACAAACGTATATAACTGAAACAACTAAATATAACCTTCCTGAGTTCAGCCAGGAAGATTATATTTAGTTCTACACCTTTTTTCTTAAGTTTAGGCTAATGGTAACGAAGGCTCCCTCCGGCTAGGTGGAGTGACGATCTGCGAAAGGCTGCTGGCGGAGGCTGGATGCGTCGAGCTGAAGACAGGGCGCAATGGCGCTCATTAGGGGAGGCCTATGTCCAGCAGTGGACTGCTATAGGCTGATGATGATGATGAATGATGAATGGTACAGGGATTTCATCAACTTCAACTTCTGTCATTCCATCAGTTCCAATCTTCATAACCTGCAACTTATCAACTTTGACTGATCAACATTACAACTTGGCAAACATTCCATCGAACGAGATGTATCGCGACCCCTTGTCACAGCTAATATGAAGGCAGCTGGTGCACTTAAAAGTAACTCGAGTTAACAGTTGACAAAAAGTAGATTGTTTATACAAAAGTTATTGTAATAAAATATATTGTAAATATTGGTGGACATTTCACACAACGCCATCTAGCCCCAAAATAAGCAAAGCTTGTACTATTGGAACCAGATATTTAATTTTTATTTTTTTTACATGACACAGAACAAATAACTGCTTTCATCACACAAATATTGGACTTTACAATTTGACTATGACTTTGTGACGTTTGCAACACATAATTTATAAAAATACACTTGACCCTTGCAAAATCTCTAAAGATTCCTAAAATCTTTATGAGACAGATGACATAAATAAAGAAGAAGAAGAAGAAGAGCTTATACAGGTTTTAAACCACCAAAGCCGAGCATAAGTAGGGCTTTGTTTAAGTGGTTTTTATTTGAGGATAGGGAGCAAGTTACTTTAGTTTTTAATCTCTGTAAGTCGTACGTATAAGTAGGTGTATAATTTAGACACAAAGCAAACATTTAAATAATAGCAATAGAATGTATGCAAGTTACATGCACAGCATTTCCATAAAACAGAGAGGTAGATAGATGATATATTTTCAAAGCAAGAACGTAGTGAGTGCACCAGATGTTTCCGTGGGGCTGTGTCCCGATTGACATTCATGCCTTGCAGCGAGAAACAAACAAAGATCACATGTTTGGACAGTACGTCAACATGATTTATTGAAAATGTTCAGCGAATATCACTATAATATAATATAATATATATTATACTAGATTCCGCCCGCAGCATCACCCGCGTGATACCTTGAAAAACAAAAACAAATCTATCCCGCGGGAACCTTAATTGTTTTCGGGATAAAATGTAGCCTATGTGTTATTCCAGACCATAATCTACATCTGTGCCAAATTTTATTCAGATCCGCTCAGCTGTTTTAGCGTGAAAGAGTAACAAACATACATCCATACATTCTTACAAACTTTTGCGTTTATAATATTAGTAGGATTACTAGCTGTTACCCGTGACTTTGTCGGCAAAAAATCATCAATATAAAATTTTTAATTCTGAAATAGAAATGTAAGTTTTGATGGAGTACAAAAAGAGGCGGTCACCCATCCAAAACTGACTGCGCCCAACGTTGCTTAATATTGCTCATATTTCAGCCCCTTTAAGACTACTTTTGGCCTATATCCGTCTCCAAGATCATCTATCTCCCTGCCGAATTTCATTACAATTCATTCAGCCGCTTAGTCGTGAAAAGTAAACAAAGAAACAAACAAACATAGTTACTTACTCATAATTATAAAGACTTAGAACAATATAAGAACATTTCTCAATAAAATCACTTTGGACCTAACAAGAGTAAAAAAATTTTGGAACTATATGGACCTAACAGGAATAATCCCATTTTACACAATCAGTAACCATACTAGGCCAGTAACTCGTCAACTCAATACTTTACAGAGTACTTTTTGCACCCATTCGTCCACAATGGGAGCTCCGGGCCCATTCAGACGAGCCACGTCCGATGGCCGACAACCTACATTCTCTTGTTATGACATTTTCATGTTCAGTTCAGGTAGGTATATAAAATGGCTGCAGATTTGTTTCTTTATAACAAACTAGATGGCGCCACAAGGGTAGTCAGAGACACGTCCAAACATGACATTTGGTACATGCCCACATTTTGTACTTACTTAGTATTCCTTACGTGACAGGTTGCAAGCCCATCGCCGCTGATAAGAATATATCCATGACACACACCTTCGAATTTTAGGTTCTAAGGTATGTTAGTTTTCTCACGATGTTTTCCTTCACCGTTTAAGAGCATTAATATTGCGCACATAAATTTTCCGAATAGAAAAACTCATTGGTGCACAACCAGCTTTCACGATCTTCAGATCGTGAGTTCAAAGCTGGCGTGCTAGAGTGCCACCACTACACCACCAGCGCTGTTTTAGCACAAAATGAAAATTTATTTATTTATTTTATTTTCGGAAAACCAACAGCTAACATAAAATGACATTAAAAAAGAAAAAATAGAAACAGCAAAATGCCAACTTATTAAGCACAAAATGAAGTAATTATTTAAAAACTAGGCATAATTATCCCAAAACGAAGGTCCTTACCTGTCTCGAAGAGCTACAAAGTTTAGTCTTTCCCTAAAATTCCCCAAAATTCCCAACCGTAATGAACACGGCGTCCTGACGCTAACGTAACGTGAATTGTCACTGCTATCGTGTGTAACGGGCCGTGAGCACAATGTGTGCAGGCGAACATTGCAAAGGACTGTCTTGGACAAGAATTTTCGTATATTGTCCCTTAATTTCTAGTTTCAGTGTACATATACACTAATACTCTTATTATCAATACGAAAGTAACCCTGTTCGTTTGTATGTTACCTTTTCATTACTAAACGGCTATACGGATCGTATAAAATTTGGCAAGGAGATAGATTTTTTGTCTCAAAAAGTAGTCTTAAAGAGGCTAAAATAGTGGTTGAAAGTTTGTATGGAGAACGCTTGGTTAAGCTACGCTGGGCGCAGTCAGTTTTTGGATGGGTGACCGTCTCTTTTTGCACTCTATAGAAATTTCCTTATTTACCGATATCCGAGCGCACTTAAAATTGGCAAATAAAAATTTGGCCATTATCTTTTTCAGTTTTATTACAAAGTAATCTAAACTCATAAATAAAGATGTGAACGTTGTTTGTATGTAGGAGGTAATCTCAGAAACTACCCAAATTTTTAATGGGGACTAATGAATTTTTTAGTTCACTAATCTCCATTACGAGTTCGCATCAGTGTCAACGGGGAATAGTGAACTTTTTGTTAAATATTACCCGTTAACGGGATTATCAACGGGGATTAGTGAAATAATGCAATGTGTAGAATGAACTTTCAAGATGAACATTATGAAGATAACTTGCGGGCAAAGCCGTGGGCGGAAACTAGTATATACATTAACCCAAACGCTTTTCCCTACTTCGCAGTCGGGTAAAAATATATTCCAGACAAAAGTATAAATGCTTACGTAGCCAGACAAAAAGAAATAGCCGACAATAACCTAAGTTATTTTATTATTATAGACAATGTGCTAGACGCCAGCATAATATTTTCCCGCCAAAAATACTGACGCTAGCAAAAGCAATAGCACATTACTTAAGAAAGGGGATCCCCCAAATTTGTAGATTGTACTAACAGAGGTAAAGCGAGGGAGTGTTCCCATTGACTGACGACATTTCAAAAGTGGTTAAATTTTTATTTACAGAATTATATTAATACACTTTATATTAAATACATAATATAAAATAATTGAGCTATCTAGGACTGTTACAAACTATCTATAGATAGCTCAACTGATCCAGATCACTACCTTAAATATAAACTGGTTTTCTTTATTATTCACTCCGCTAAGACAAAATTATTTATGCATTTTAGTATAGTTCAATTATATTATGTCTGTTTGGCCGCCTTTTTTATTTTCATTTCAATTGATTTTGTTTTCATTATTATTTTGGATGAGGAAATATTTTCCATAGGTTTAGATACCATTTTTAAATATAAGTAATTAATTTATGTTTCGTAAGTTCAACTACGTAATACAAAAAAAAACATGATCACGGCTGTAATCCCCCATTCGGTTCTAGGTACGCCGGTTTTCACACGATGTTTTCTTTCCCCGTTTAAAAGCATGACTTAGCGCACATTTTTTTTATTAACCCACAACCGTCAAGTGCTACCACTACATCACCAGTACTGAGCTTTTGAAAATCGTAGTGTCGTTTTACGAACTTATGAAAATCGTGCCGTGCATCAGTAGACAATGGGCCCGCACACTCCAAACGAGCCGTCTACAAATATTTGCGTAGTAGAATCATCCGCGGGCTAAGTCGGCTCTCTATGTAATATCGTGATGGATGACGTCAGCCATTATCTCGACTTTATGGATGGCAAGTTTTGTTTTTAAGTGATTGCTGATTAAGTTGTTTGTGGAGCTTTTTTGTTTGTTTTTTGGAGCTTCTCATGACAAAAAATTAATAGATTGAGCATTGATTTTTAGGTAAATATTACTGAAAAATAAAGATAAAAACAGTTTTTTTCTAAATAATATGAGTTAAATTAATTAATTTTAATTTTAAGGAATTAAATTACTAGTTTTAATAATGCAGAAGCAAAGAAGGAGATCAATAAAATAACTTTTTGATTTTTTTAAATTATTCGTTGATAAAATTCAGTAAAAATAAAAAGCAAATTTTAAGTTTATATAGAGAAATAACAAATCTTCAAAACTTAGTTTAAATTAGACGCATACCAAGCAGATTGTTTTAATTTAAATACACTTAAAGACCTATTTATTTTATTCTCCTGAGCCCTGTAGTCACGTCTTAAGAATAGAATAGAAAAAACAAATACCTATTTTGTAGAAGCTAATACTCGTAAGAAGAGATATTTAGAAAATGCAGTCAATGAAAGCGTGTTTATTTATAATTCTTTGAGAGATCTTTTTAACCTCTTTCTTGGATGCTGTTTGATATTATTTTACATGTCTTTGTCGATTCTTACCCGTGGTCTAGCTACATTGTTCACTTAGGTGTTCTATGACTACCTATTTGTATCCATGGAACACCCATGTGTACTATGTATAATATATTATGCCCGTGGAATTTGCCCTATTGTTCACTTCAACATTTATTGTGTGTTTGTCCACCAGGATCCTCTAATCTTAGGGGATCCCCGTGAACTCGACAGTTCATCGGAAT
Source organism: Cosmorhoe ocellata (assembly GCA_963675405.1). Taxonomy (NCBI): domain Eukaryota; kingdom Metazoa; phylum Arthropoda; class Insecta; order Lepidoptera; family Geometridae; genus Cosmorhoe; species Cosmorhoe ocellata. The sequence goes on along the minus strand of OY776249.1, from coordinate 11,267,587 downwards.
CCCTTAACAAAGACAACTTTGAAAAATATATTACCAAAATAATTTACTCAAGAGTTTATATGGTTGTAGGAGAGTTGAAAAGTTGAATTTATTGTTTCGTCTTTATACGAAAAGTAGTTTTCTACAATTGATCCCTTAAAATGGGGTCAAAATTTAAAAAAAAATTACCCCTTGCTGCAACCCCCGCATCAAAATCAACAAAACTAGTCCCTATTAAATCGAAACCAAACACCCTTTGAAATAAAATATATTTTTGAAAAAATGGGCCCGTCTCAAATTAGCTGCATTTTGGAATCCAGGGGTCCAGTCAATCCAGGGGTTACATGACTTTTGTTACAATCATGTTGGCGATGACAATCAGTGAGGCGAAAGGCCCAAAGATTATTTTTTTCTGGATATTTTGAACGAGGATATCTTTAAAGGGTGGGGAATAGAGATATCGATGTTATTTTAATTACTGTAGGTCTACCATGAGTTGTCACATTTAGATTGGCTGACGTTACTACAGTAGTAATAGTACGTTACTATGACATTTGTCAAAATTGTTACTCATGGTACCAAATTCTAAGCAAATTAATGAGCGCAAACTACAGTCGCTGTGACGTAGGATAGTTAGCTACGTGAGGTTTTAGTACCCAACTATCCGCTAGAGGCGCTGTACAAGTTTTCATACATTTTTTTAACTACAGTCGCTAGCGAGTGTAGATTGTGAAATCTCATGGTAGACCTACTGATATTAATTACAAACTACTGTGCAAAAGTGAGCATGTGCAAAATTCAACAAAACAAAAAATAATTTGATGATTTAAAGATGACATGGGTAAGAAAAGAGTGTGTACTGAGATGACGAATGAAAGAGGGAAACGGAAGAAGATCACATTGTGCCGACCCCACATAACGTGGGAAAAGGGCAGGAACATGTTGAAGGTAGTGTGTAAATATATAGTCTATTTTTACAGCTGTTTTATTACCAAAAACTATTGTTTTAAACAAAATACTCGCTGCAACATTAACAAATAACAAATTACTATGCCCAGCAGAGCTTATCGACAGACAGAGCTTATCGATAAACGCGTCCCATCACTACGCACGTAGGGCTGATCCAAATTGATTTAAACACAATAACGACCGGCTGAATGGGGACCCTTATTTGTAGCCGTGGTGACACGCTATCCATCATCCTCGCGTGGTTCCGTACATCTATGGAAATGGGGCAGTTCCAGTATGTAGCGAGAAATAACTGATCCCAGCGACTACAGAGACGACATCAGTTTGGATGTATGTAGATCACGAGTGAATGTTTTTGTCTATGGATTACATTTAAAAAAAAAACAGACTTTTTTTTGGCATCGCATTATTTATGCATTTGCCATTTACAAAAATTAGGGAAACAATTAATATTTTAAAAAAAGCGCGGGATTATGTAGGCACGGGAGAAGGATCAGGAGAGTTAGCAAATATAATTATATCTATTGCGAGTTAATAAAGTATTTACAAAAGTAATTTAATTAAATGTAACAAAATACAATACTTACAAATTTATAATAATATAAAAAAATAGTCTTATATTAGTCGGATAGTTTTTTTTTTTTTGTTTCTTCGCCCATTTGAACAGGCTAAAGTCTTAGGACCATACCGCTTTGTCTTACGTAGAAAAAAGGATAAAGAGGTCAAGGAGATTGGAACGAACCAAGTGAAGAAAGATTTATCAGTTATGGAAAGTCTTTTGTTTTAGTTTTTATTTTTTATCAAAGCAGAGAGCACTAGTTGGCTAGTGGTAGTAGCCCGATTTCCAATCCTTAGGTGGAGGTTTGAATTCAGTCGTGCTCCAATTGGTTTTTCTGTTCGAAAAAAATATAAAAAAAATATATATAATTATCTATACCAGTACTCTCAAATGATGAAGGAAAACATCGTATTATTTTATGTAACTAAACGTCTGTCTTATAAAAATATAGTAATATAACTATTTAATATCACTAAATACGAAATAAGAAATTTAATAACATATTACTAGGCTCCGTATTTGCCAATTTCAAAGGGAAAAATATATCGTAGTGAAATTCCAGGATTTTTGTTCCATATTAAATATGCCAAGTAGATGGAATATTGTCTTTAATGACGTAGAAAAAAGAACATAGAAAATTCTATAGTTTGTATAAACTTTTTATTTACCTACATAAGTTATCCAGAGATCGTTTATAAAGTTCCTTAAATAGTTCAACTGTTCACATGTAATTTTTTTAATGTGTATATTTTATATTAAGAGCGCTGGTGGTGTAGTGGTAGCACCCCGGCTTCACGATCCGAAGGTCGTGGGTTCAAACCTGGTCGTGCACCAATGAGTTTTTCCATTCGAAAAATTTATGTGCGCAATGCCAGTGCTCTTAAACGGTGAAGGAAAACATCGTGAGGAAACCGGCATACCCTAGAACCAAAAACTTCGAAGGTGTGCGTCATAGGTTAGTATTCTTATAAGCGGCGATGGGCTTGCAACCTGTCACGTACGGAATACTAACTATTGTGCAAAATGTGGGCATGTACCAAATGTCATGTTTGGACTTGCCTCTGACTACCCCCTTTAGATATCCTCAAAAGATTTAAGTAACCAAAGATCTGAGGAGATATCTACCGAGCCCGGGGATTACAGTCGTGATCATATTTTTTTTTTTTTTTTTAATTTTTTTTTTTTAATATTAAGATAGTATTATTAGGTTACTTACTCATATTTTTGTACATAAACATCATCTTCCTGCTCTTTTCCGACGTTATGTCGGCACAATATGTGATCTTCTTCAATTTCCCTCTGTCATTCATCATCTCAGAACTTACTCTTTTCTTACTCATTATCATCTTTCACACAGTACAACCATTTTTTCTTTTTATGTCGTATTTCTGGACATCAATTTTATTTATTCAATAAATAATAATTTTCTTACATATCTTCAGATTTTTCTATATGTACCAGCTCATTACACATTACGTCATTTTTACGTCCGCCCTTTGTAATAAGGCGAATTACAATAATTTATCCAATACAATGTAACCAGGGACCCCAACAGCTGGAGAACAGACCCCATAGTAACATTCTGTAAATTACCTATCGGCCGATGTCTCACAAAAGAGCCCTATTCATTCGACTCCCATTATAAAAATACCCCATTTTATTAAAACGTTACAACTTTAATGATATCTGTAGAGCTTGTTTGTTACTTGTTGTCGGGTTTCGATGTACCAACTGTGATGCTAGCTTGCATTTTAATTAATACTCTATGTGTTAATAACTAGAGCATCTTTTTAAAATCTTTGGCTGCGTATCATATTTTTTTAGCAATCACTCTTCGTAAGTTAGCGTCTTTATAATCACATGCAAATCCGTCGCTAATTGCGCTTCCATTACAAAAGAAGCTATGTTTTTTTTAATTTAATTAATTCTTACAAGTTTAGGTAGGTCTGTATGTGTGTTTTTTACGTCAGGAAATATGAAAAAGGTTTACGTGATAAAGATGCGTTATAATTTCATTATATAAGAAAAATCACGCCTGTTTTCCGACGGGGTAGGCAGAGATCACGGAACTTCATGCTATGATCCTGTCATACCTTTATTGCTTCATTTACTCTTAGTACATTCTTCATACATGCGCCTCGTTTTAGGGTACCCTTGACCAGGGGCCTTATCACGAAGTCTTCCAGAACGATTTCGTTATAGAAACGTCACTACTTCAATACAATTTGCATAGGTCATGGTGTAATATAACAATGTAATACTAATTCGGTAATGTATTATGGATTCGTGGTGAGGACCCTGGCCTTTCTCTAAAACGTCCCCAATTTGATCGAGGTACGTACGCCGAAGTTTTCCTCTTCCAACTGTTGCATTAACACTTGCACCAACACTCCTTTCATCCATCCTTTCTACATGCCACGCTCAACGATCTTCTGACAACCAACACAGACTTTGACTTGTCCGCGGAAGAATGGGCAAAGGTTAAGACTAACCTAAGGTTAAGGTTACCTTAAGACTAGTCTGGCGTTCAGCGAAAATTTGTAAACGTTTAATAATGAATTTTGTTATTATTATTATTATTATTATTATTATCTATATCTCTTACGTTATAAAATACTTAATTGAAATATGACATAATTACCTACAATATATAATAAATTTTATTTTTAATTTTTTTTTTATAATGTTGACATTGACATTTTATTCTTTTATAATTAGTGTAATTGGTGCTTCTGTAACCGTGCTAGTTATTAAATAAATAAATAAATGTCCAAACCATCATAAATAAGCTTATATCATCATCAACATCATCATCCGCAGCCCGACTTCACCCACTGCTGGGTCTCTGCCTCTCTTTGCATATGCCATTGTCCACGGTCTGCTGCTAGCCTCATCCAGGTCCTGCCCGTTATATATATTACAAGGCCGTCAAGTTTATATACGTATGTTTATTAAAACTGCTGTAAACGATATCCTTTTGTTTTATGTATTTATATTTTGTTTTGTCTTTTGGTTTTATGTTATTATTATTAGATAATCTTGATTACATTTTTTGTAAGAAGGATCATACAAAAAAGCGCTAGGACCGAGACGAGTTTCTTGCCTGTTCTTCTCGTACTTGGGTTAGGTTGGAATTGGCACATAGATTCACCTAGCATGTAAGACGTTTCAAAGTGATCCTTGTGATTTTACTGAATAAATATTTTTCAATATCAATTTCAATTTCAATTTCAATAAATTCCTGAAGTCATTTCCAAATTGCATTGAATTAGCCTGACTTTGCAGTGGTAAAGATACCGTCAAAACCAACTGCCAAAGTTTATAAATCATGCTAATTTCAGGCTATTGATTCCTTTATGACTGGCAATGATCATCACTTCAAATTCGGTATCCCCATTGTAGCTGTTGAAATTCAAATCGCTTGGACTGGACAACGTTTATGCTAAGCATTGTATTGCTGTAGTATTTCAATGAGGATATTCAGCTTTTAGAGCACTGATCGTGCAGTAAGCTGGTAAGCTTAAAGTCGCGGGTTCAAATCCAGTCATATCTACCTTCTTCGTCCATAGTTCTTTTGAATTTTATTAAGATTATTACATAGTTTTCTCAGTAGTTCCTTTCATGAAATTGACATGTCTTCAAAGTTTATAGGTTGACATGCCGGTTTCCTCACGGTGATGTTTTCCTTCACCGTTTATGAGTACTCGTAATAGTGCACATACCTTTTTCAAATATCAAATGAATTCGACTCCACTACCGTTTGGAATCCTGCCTTCCACAATCACTACACCAGCTCAATTGCTCAATTGCTTTAATCCGACATGATATAAAAATATTTCATGACCCATGGTTTAATCTCTTCTTCAGTTTTAACCATATCTTTCTTGGAAAAGGACTGGACTGAAAAGATGGTAGCTATACAAGCTAGACTAGCTAATTCCATCATAAGCCATGTGAAATCTTTATCAAGATCATTGAGATAGAAACACCAATTAGGTAGGTACCGACATCTAAAGATCTCTCTTCCAATCTGTGGATTACGATCGAGTCAGCCGTCTATTGGGTCGCGTATCTCCTGATTAAATTCAGGGTAATCCCCCGCCAACCATCAGATTATTGTCACTCTATTAATCCGTATTCTGTTTAATTAGATTAAGTTTTGCAAAGCCGTTGCATCACCGTCTTACAGCTTCCGCAATATAACGGTCATGTGGCTTTTTTCACTTTAAAATATAATATGAACCCAACTAAGTAATTCACTTGATTCTGAGAGTTTTACAAAAAGAAGAACATCAAAAAGAAAGGATTTAGGTACTTGAAAGTCAAAGTCAAAGTAAAAATACCCAGCATTTTGAAATTTCTTACATACGAGATGGGATTTTTTCTGATGCTTTCGTCTATGAATATTATCGCTGTAGTTTTTTATATTTTTTCTTTTGGCATATTGAGTTTTATCGTGTGGTTTTGGTGGTTATAATATCCAATAAATCCCGAGTTTTTGAGACGGGTGTGAAAAATCAAAATTAAAGTAAATAGTCCCTCTCTAAATCCATCAGAGATAATTTGTAACAAAACAGCTATCTTTTGTTTATCTTTGTAATTGACTAGGCAATTTGACTGACTCTGTGCCGTTGACAATGCCTAACTACAAAAAATACACTTGACACTATCAATATCAATTCTTGACACTCGCAAAATTGATCTCTAAGAGACAGATGCCATAATTGAAGAAGAGACAGATGCCATATATACAAAAGAAGAAGAAAGAAATTTAGGGGCCAGTTCTCAAATTTCTTGGTTACGGCAGTAATGTTACGCTGTTAGTTTCATAAGTAATCATTGATGATTACGCTTTGTAACGGGCGTTAGTTGTGACATTGGATTATCGGATTCGGGATATTTGAATTTGGAAGATTAATGGTCATGGGGAATTTTGTGAATGGTGTTTCCGGTTTACGGGACTCGTCTTAGTGTGTCTTGTTCTCAAAATGTAGATTAATTAAAGCTGCGTATAGACGGGGCGAGTTGCGCTCGAGATTGCCTAGATTGATAAAGCATTCGAAAGTAATGGACGCCTAGAAATTTGACGCTTCATATAATCCACATGAATAGTTTTCCATTCGTTGGCATAATTGACTGTTTTATCTAAATTAAGCTGATGCAAAAGACTTCATTCGTATTAATGTCTTTTGTCAATATCTTAATAATGTTCTTTCCACGGAGTATTATAAGAGTGTGGATACTAAGAATCAATGGCGCCCAACCCAACACCGAATGAATCGTTCTTTCCAAACTTCTCAAAAAATCGATAGTATTTAATTAAATTAGTAGGAAATCCTACTAATTTAATTAAAGTGAAAGTTTGTTTGTATGGATTTTTGTTACTTTTTCACGCTGAAACGGCTGAAGGTATCTGGATGAAATGTAGCACAGAGATAGATATAGGCTACTTTTTATCTTGAAAAATGTACGGTTCCCGTGGGATAAATTAGTTTTTGTTTTTCAAGGTACCAAACCTTTGAGGCGTACTTTACACCCTGCTGGTTCGTAAGAACTTGTCACAAGATAAAACAGCCTGACAGCTGTAGGTTGTAGGTTCGATCCTCACCCAGGACAAACATTTGTGTGTTGAACGCAGATGTTTGTTCTGTGCCTGGGTGTTATGTATCCTATGTATGTATTTACAAATCTATCAGCTATCTGGTTCCCATAGTACAAGCTTTGCTTAGTTTGGGGCTAGATAGCGTTAATATTTATTTATTTATATTTATTTAAGAAGATCCTAAAAATACTACTCGTATAAAACATCTGAAACAATGCAACAGTAAAGTTTATTTGATTGCACAGAACTTGACACAGTTTCAAGGGTAATAGTCTAGGAAATGGCGTACATTTCAGACTAGCAATAAAAACGGAAAGGCTTCCTACTTATTTGTGATAATGAACCCTCTAGCTACCGGGCTGCAGGCTCACGAGGACTTCCATTTATCTGGAAGAGGATACATAAATTTATTTCAAAATTCAAAAAACTGGAAAAACAAAAGAGCACTGGTGTAGTGGTAGCACACCTGCCTCACGATCCGAAGGTCGTGAGTTCTAACCTCGTGCACCAATGAGTTTTTCTACTTGAAAAATGTATGTGCGCAATGCTAGTGCTCTTAAACGATGAAGGAAAACATCGTGAGAAAACCGGCATACCCTAGAACCAAAAATTTGATGGGCTTGCAACCTATCACGTACTGAATATTAAGTAACTCCTTTATAAAAGGTGCCAAATGTCATGTTTGGACGTGCCGCTGACTACTCTTTTTAGATATACTCAAACTATAAATCTGAGGTACCAGATATCTACCGAGCCTGGGGGTTACAGTCGTGATCAAGTTTTTTTCTCAATAACTATTTTATAATGTAATTGAATAATGCATTAGGACAAAGTAGACGCTTTTAATCCTTTAACCACACTGTTCGAACTAGTGACTCAAGAAAAATTAAAAATAGATAACCAGAACGACTACATACATTGATTGTACACCAATTTTATTTTTTTACATAGTATTATTAAAGGCTCGAGCATTTCCATCGAGAGCACATCTTCAATAGCATCGGTGCGCGCCGTACCAAAGAGCTGTTTGATACAATTTATGTGGCGCGATGTCGGGGCTAATTGGTCGTAGCAGGAGCCGGGTGCGCAAACATTGCTTTTTGATTGCATCCTGTTGGGACTATCGCTACGATACGAGTATCGTTACGAGATAAGAATGATATGTTAAAATTACTTTAGGCCTTGTATGTACAAGCTTGAAAAGACGTGTGATGTTTTGATTTGAAGCGTGTGATATAAACAGTGTTTGGGGCATGTGAGGCCCTCCTCAATTGGGGATGAATTTGATGGGACGAGAAAGACTAAAAAATATAAAAGTAGAGTCAAGAGCCAATCAAAAAATGGATGGACTATGTGAAAGACGATATGAATAAGAAAGGTGTGATGACAGATAGAGGAAGACGGAAGGAACCAAGTTAGACCGACCTAGATAAAGTGTGATAAGGACAGAGAGATGATTATAGTGAACAGTGTTTGATAGATGTATTTAAAAGAAGTTATTCTATTCCACAAGTCATACAACCTTTACAAATTTGCAAAGCTCAAAAACAAAACAAACATGATCACAAATGTAATCCCCATATTATATTATATTTTGATCAATAATTAGTATTTCGTACGCTCAATTAGTCTATTCAGCTCAAAAGTCTATTTCACAATTATTCTGCCTCGACTTTTACTAAGATTGTAGCTTAAGAAAATTCAAACCACCCACGCTCTAGACTTCAAAACACACACCTATTAATCTTACTGCGAGGTATTCGTAAAAAATCGCGTAAGTACGAGCGAGTAACGAAGAGGAATGTACTGGTACTCGATTTATGCGTTCCGGAACGAAGGTTAATTAGTGTGTGAGGCTGGCCATTCGTTGGGCGACTGTTTTTGGTATTCTAACGGCAATGGTTATAAGTATCTGCTTTTTGGGATAGAAACTTTAGGTCCGTGAAGATTAGAGGCATGGCTTTTATTCAAAAAAATATCCAAAAAGATGGGTCGACGTGATCAATTCTCACAGGGCTGGTGTTTAACTAGGATTAGTATAGAAATTAGTAAATTGAAAATAGTAGTAATATAACCTAAACGTAGGATTAGTATAGAAATTAGTAAATTGAAAATTACCACTTCTGCAAAATGTCGGCATGTGCCAATTGTTGTATTTAAACAAGCCTCTGACTATCCTTTTTACCCTGTAGAGATCTAGGACAGTGTATGTTATAAGCCTGGGAATAAAATTAATTAGATATTTAAGAAGGTTTATATAACGTTACATTCTACTAATGATGTCCCCCTAAATAGCAAAACAACATACAAACCTCAATCATAAAAAAAATATGTGAAAATTCCTTGTCTTGACTAAACCTTGTCGTATCATGAGTGGCAAGCCTTAAAATGTTACTGCTGTTTTTGTTGGCGTTTTACAAAATTTATCGTTTTTCTTTTTGCTGGTAGATTCTGTGCCCTTGTTTGTTACTTTCACTCAAAGTAATTTTATTTTACTAATATAAATAATATCATTTGTTACAGGTACGTTTAGATTTACAACAAAAAGCGCCAGTAAAGAGAGTAAGGAAGTAAAGTAAGTAACTTATTTACTATACTTTACTTGTGTCCTGTATCGAATAAAAATTTACACTTCATTCTATATAAGTCATCTAGAATAGAATATACAAAAGCCTGTTTATTATTTAACTTATGGACAATAATAATTAAAAACGCCTTTATCGCTGACCAATTTTCATTACGTTTTGACTTACTTAATCTAAATTTTGTAAAGTAGTTTAATATATTTAACCACATTCTTTGGCAACTAGTTTGTTGATCAGGTTGTCCTACGATAAAGGCATCTCATTCTATCTCGCTGTCAAAACTTAAGCTTCTCTATTCTTTTGGTAGGTCATCTTCCCATCTCAGAAATTCAGTGTCCATAAGTCCCATAGAGTCCATAAGAGGATGATTTTAAGATGACCATCATTAGACCTGTCGTATTGTATGGATCTGAATGTTGGACAACTAAGGCGACGGATGAAAGAAAAGTACATGCGACGGAGATGCGAATGTTGAGATGGATGTGTGGAGTGACGAGGATGGATAAGATAAGGAATGAGCATATTAGAGGAAGTTTGAAAGTAGCGCCTGTGACAGAAAAGATGAAGAGCAATAGGTTGGCGTGGTATGGGCATGTTATGCGGCGGGAGGAAAGCTACAAGGAAATGTTACAACAAGGGTGATGGATTTGAATCTGGATGGATACAAGAGTAGAGGTAGACCTAAGAAAAGATGGATGGACTGTGTGAAAGACGATATGTGTAAGAAGGGAGTGACTACTGAGATGACGGATGATAGGGGAGAGTGGAGGAAGAGAACCTGTTGTGCCGACCCCACCTAGTGGGATAAGGGCAGGAAGATGATAATGATGATGATGATGATGAAATAAGATTACTCCATCTAAAAGTTTCGTAGTAGCCACTGTCACTAAAGCATAGTATAGGTACAATTTTATTTAAGTACATGTAAAGAGGAACACCCTAAATAATAATTTTGCCGGTTTGATCCAAAACATTGACTCCATTTTGATTGATCATCCCGTGCCCATAATTTATAGTTTTTAGGGTTTTGTGCACAGAGCCGAGAGGTGACAGGGAATTGTGAATAATGCAGTTATGCCTGTTTGGATGTGTAGCTAAGTTTGATGGATGAGGCCGTTACGGGGGTCACGGAAACGCAAAATACGGGCCATGTTGTGAAAAATGTTTGTTAAATTGTAAAAGATTGAGATATAGCTATATGCCGCCGAGACAAGAAAGAATGCAGACGTATTGCAAAGGACAATAGGCAGATTGGGACCACCCTCCAATAGCAATAAAATATATGTCGTTGGATAGGTCTGTTTAATTGAAACAACTATTGCTATGACAGCTTTGCTGTCACAACTGTCCGTTCAAAAATATAAGACTTTTAAGTTTTGATAAAATGTTAAAATAAATAAAATATTATTATTATAATAATAATTTATTACACGGTAACATAAAAAAGGGGCCTCCTTTTATCAGTTTTAGCAGTGTTTTGTTATTTATTCTGGTATTTAGGGTATTCGTGTACGAACGACGACGTATTTTATGGGTTATCCATAATGACATTGCTTAAAAACATTGCTGGTGCATTAAACCCTTCATGAATTGCATATCCTAAATACCATATTATTGATGTAAAGTGTCCACATGTGCCCATCGTTCGCCTTCCTGATAAGCATGTACACTAATGGTCTATAATGTTGCCTTCATTCGGCTTCTATTTAATTGAAACATAGAGAAAAAACCAGTTAGATGACATGCCCGATTACGAAATTCATGAAAATGTGTTGCTTTTGCGTGGACGTATCCAATCACGTCATGTAAGATAAAGAATATATTATTGTTATTTATTATTGAACAATTATAATATTAAATATGCAATTCATGAAGGGTTTAATGCACCAGCAATGTTTTAAAACGATGTCATTGTAGATAACTTATAAATACGTAGTCGGTCGGACACGAATACCTTATATACCAGAATAGAGACCCTTTATCAGTTTTTTATTTTATGTTAATGTATAATAAATCATTATTGTAATAATAATATTTTATTTATTTTAACATTTTATCAAAACTTAAAAGTCTTATATCTTTGAACGGACAGCTGTGACTGCAAAGCTGTCTTAGCAATAGTTGTTCCGGTTGATTAGACCTATCCAACGACATATATTTTATGTCTATTGGAGGGTGGTCCCAGGTTCCATACATTTTTGCCCATTGTCCTTTAGCAAACCACGTTAGAGATATCGATTTGAGGCATTTTGCTTTGTAGGTGTTTTAAATGTGAGTTGGTAATCCTTCAAAGTCGTTTCGCGGCGTAGGCATTGAGATCAAAAAGGGACAGAACTAACAGAAAACTTTTTTCTAACAGGCCTGGACTCAGGTTCTTCTTGACCTTATCATCACTATTTCAGTGAATTGATTGGTGTCTCTGGTAGACATTCTGCTAGATTTTTTGGATGGTGAACATAGTTGAATAATGCTTTAATGGGTTATCTAGAATGTTTTGTAGCAGGCGAGGTACTTCCTCTTGGACTTCTAATATATTTGAAATCATAACCAGTCTTTGCATAACAGTATTAAAATGTACTTACATGTTTACTAAGTAAGGCTGAATTTTACGATAGCTTCCAAACTTACAAAGATGTTTTACTTTGCCGTTTGAGAGACCATTGCGCACATAATTTTTTCAAACGCAAAAACTCATTGATGCACGACCAGGTTTGAACCCATGACCTTCATATCGTGAGGTAAGGGTGCTACCACGACACCACCAGTGCTCTCTGGTGAAAAAAACATATGTAAAACTGTCCAAAGTAACGATAGGTCGAAACCAAAACGTCTTATCCCGTCGTTATAAATGATGTTTCGGAACCCTTCGCTTGGACCCCTGTTGGCCAAGCTACGCTTTTTCGGTTAAATAAGTTTTACGTGTATCATGCTAAGAACAAAGTTTACTCGCTAGTTCGGTATCGTTGGGAAACTTTGAAGGAAGTGTCTTATCATGGGTTTTTTGGATAACCATAAATATATTGCCACAATGAATAATACATGGTCCTGTAACTTGTTTAACCAGGATTTGTAGGGTTCTATGTATATTAGCCAACCTCAAATAATCACACCTAAAGATTTTTTATAAACCAAAAATAGTTGGGCTAGTCATTTCGCAACGTGCATTTTCATCAGCTTTACCACAGCTCTTCTTACCTTCTCTTTAGCTAGTAGCTATGTATGTTAACTAATATTTATTGCAAAACTTAAAAAAAAACTCGGCTGAACGTAACTGAAAATACATTTTTACCTTATTAGATTTTTTGACACATTGCCTATTTGCATATTTATCCTTATTGCATAGCTTTTATCATATTTGTGATCCAGACGAATCCAACGACATCTCATAATCTGTCAAAATCAGTTCGGCTCTTTAGTCGACTGGCCCCGGAAAAAACTGGCCCTGCCGGGCCAGTTGACCTGATGCATTTAATTTATTACTTTTTTTTAGTCGATTGGGCTTATTACTAATTTGAACAAAAAATCTATTGTCTATTTAAAATTCATGTACAGATGGGTACAAAACGTACTCAGAGAAAAAAAATAAAACACCATTTATAGAAATATGATACTTATGTTTATTGGGTTCTTTTGCTTGGAACTAGTCAAAATCAACAATATAGTATATCGACAAAAGTTTAAACACTTTTCTTCTTGACTATTCTAATAATAGATTCTGTAAGCGGGGCCAGTTGACCAATTCAAAATATGCATTAGGTCAACTGGACTCGAGGGGCCAGTCCGAGCGGGGCCAGTCGACTAAAGAGCCATCCGTCCAGCCGTTTGGGCTACTGTGACAGCCAAAGGATCTCTCATAAATACAACATACATACATACGCCCCAAAAAACGCTTTACCTTCCTTCCTCACTTTACAAAAATGTATGTACATCAAAATAGATCGGTCATAATTATTTTTCGCATTTATTAATTGTCTAACGTACGTTAAACACTGCTCTTTATATTATTTCGAAACATATTCAACTCCATTTTCCTTGCACACGCTCGTTAAATACAAAATACATTTTCCCAAAAAACTTTCGCAAAAAACTGACACCGATCCTGATAAAGAAAACGCAAAAACGAGGTGCAAAAACCGGACGCGGCCCGCGGCGCGACGTCACGCGATACGACATCGTGACTGCGACACGACATTACGCCGCGGGCGTCACACGATAGACGCACGGAGCTTGAATGGGCTTGTGAGTTTAAAGGTTAAATAAAATATTATTTTGGTTCTGATACTTGAAGCGGATCTAAGTATTATTTTGATTCTAGTTTTTTAACTTGTATGTATGTTTGTCCATACACGCATTTGGTATACACGCTTATTTTGGATGACAATGCATGTTTAGCTATGTGACGTCATTCAAATTCCAATATGGTGGATCATCCAAGATAGCAAACTAGTAATTTTTAATTAAGAGCACTGTTGGTGGAGTGATAGCGCATCTGCCTCACGATCCATAGGTCGTGGGTCGAGGGTCATGGGAAATCTGGTCATGCACCAATGAGTTTTTCCATTTGAAAAAATTATGTGCGCAATGCCAGTGATCCCCAGAACCAAAAATTTGAAAGTGTGTGTCATAGGTTAATATTCTTATAAGCGACAATGGGCTTGCAACCTGTCACGTACGGAATACAAAGACCTGCAAAATGTGGGCATGTGCCAAATATCGTATTTAGTCGTGCCTCTGACTACCTTCTTTAGATATCGTCAAAGATCTAACTAATCTACTAATCTTTTTCTGAGGAGATATCTACCGAGCATGGAGATTACAGTCGTGATCATATTTGTTTTTTTTTAGTTTCGATTGGCAATTATAGCCAATGAGATTAGTTGAGTTGAACTGTAATTACATAGACCTACCTAACCGGAACAACGGCGAAGCCCGAGAGACGTGTTTACCAAACGTAACACGTACAAAATCCCTATTTTTTTGGAAAAACGAAAAATCCTTCACTTGATGGATTGCCGGTTTCCTTATTAGTGTTGCTTTACTGAATCTATATTAGAAAACGTCTCTCTTAAACGCTTACGAGAATTAATGAGGTATTGCGAAATGTTGATTTTTTGAGCTTGTATCTTATTGTTTGGTTGAAAATGGTGTGTTTTTTAAAGCATGCAGCGAAATATTAAATTGAAAACAAAAATTTAGGTACATGATCACGACTATAATCCCCAGGCTCGGTAGATATCTTCTTAGATCTCTAGTTACTTAGATCTTTGAGGATATCTAAAGAGGGTAGTCAGAGGTACGTCCGGACATGACATTTGGCACATGCCCACATTTTGCAGTGGTTAATATTCCGTCAAAAATACTCAATTGAAAATCAAAAATATCGTCTTTCTATCTTATAGTCTTAATTCATTTAACCTTGTGACCGCCAAGCTAAAAACGCAATTTTGTACCTAAATATTATTTTCAATATACAACTTTTCCTTGCACATTAATTATTAACAAATAATATGTAATTATAATAATTAAAACTAAAATACCTCATACAGTTTCAAAAAATAATAAATTATTTAATTTTCATTTTGCCTTCTTCTCCTTTATTTTATTCTGAAACAAATCATGTGTTGCCAGCCATTCTAACCATAATATTAGGGGTACCAAATTAGGAAATGAATTTCATTCGATATGCGGTCACAGTATTTTTGGCAGTAGGACTGCTTGATTTTGTACCTATAGAATAAAATTGAGTAAAATATATGTAATTCAGTTTTCCTTCTAAATGATGTTCCAAATATTATGTTTGGACGTGCCTCTGACTTAGAAATCAGAGGAGATACCTACCGAGTCTGGGGATTACAGTCATATACATAATTTTTTTTCTAAACTATGGTACAATGCCCTTATGAAAGAAAGATGAAAGATGTGTGAAAGATGACATGAGTAAGAAAGGAGTGAGTAATGAGATGACGAGTGACAGAGGGAAATGGAAGAGGATCACATGTTGTGCCGACCCCACATAGCGTGGGATAAGGGCAGGAAGATGATGATGATGGTACAATGCCCTTATTTGTGTTTTTTGCTTTTTATTGTACAATGTTCAACACCCAAATATAAAACTCGTAGAATAGTTTAAAAACTCTTAAAAATATAATAACTCCTTGTTTACCAAGAACAAAAAAAAAATGAAAAAACTCTTTGTACAATTGCTTTTCTAGTAAAAAATGAAGTCTTGTACAATTTTTTTTTCTACTAAGTTTAATTCTTTAAGTAAGTTATCTCTCTGCTCCCGATTCTGTGTCACCGGGGGAACGAATCGTTACCGGTGTGTTTGGACTTGAATACGGTGTGTCAGGTGTGAAAAATGGCAGTGGCTTCCACATGACAAGCTCTGTATTGATTCATTCGCGCACATGACGATTCAATCGCTTCCGTAGGGTTTTTATCTGCGTAGAATATTTACAAAAGAAGTCTGACTTCGTTGAGTATTTCTGAATGCCTCAAACTGATGTAAAAATGTATGTACACAGAAAATTTGTAAATATTATAACAACAAGTAAATTATATATAGAAAACAGAGGTCAAGTCACTGAATGCTACCTCGTGGATAGCTAAATGAATGACAAAGCAACATACAGCCTACACAACTAAGATTTAAATAATAAAAAATAATTTATTTTAGACCCACAAATTGATTCATAGATTAATACACTTTTCAAAATTTCTTTAAGTAAAAATATACAAATGCACAATTAAATTAAATTAAATAAAGCTTTAACCTAGCACTATGGCCGGCTAAAAAATTTCTAAAAGTCGAAAAAGCATCGAAAATTTGAAGTTTGCGTGAAAAAATTACGCGAACAAAGTTGGGAGTTCCACTAGTAATTAATAAAATATTATTACTAGCTTCCAATATTAATATGGTCTCCATTATAACAAACAAAGCTGCTTTGAGTGACTGTAACGCGAGACAATGTTATGAAAACATTGGCACTAGCTATGGCGTGAGCAGTGTCTGGTCTTAGAGCATTCAGCTTTTAGACCATCGTTTTTGGTGAACCACTACTCGCCATTCTAAAATAGTAGTGGTAAAAATTGTTTTGGTTATGTGTTCTGGAACTGAGAGATTGATATTTCTTATAGTTCACAGATGCTTTTGCATGAATGAAGCTTAGAAGGCGTATTTAATTTTTTTCACCACACTTGTTAATAAGAACACGATAATAAGAAGAATTCCACGCTTTTTTTTTTCAAACTTCGTAATATGACAACATCTTAAAAGATTTTTGCAAAAAATTAAACAGAATTTTTTTTTATTAATGAATACCAACAGGGATACCAATGAAAACCATCAGAAACGTCAAAGTTTCAAGCTTAAAGTTACGTACAAAATATCAAAGTTATATTACTTTGATAATATCCGAAGAGCTTATGGTAAAGCTCCAGATCTTTTTTACCAACCAAATGAAAAACAATGTTGGTGATTCTACTATGTGTTTTATTTAGTGTGTTGTTTATATTTAATCTTTTTTTATTTTTATAAGCTTTTATTATATTTTCGTCTATTGATCAACACTCTCAGTGCTAGCCTTGGGCCAGATATCTTATTACAGAGGACTTGTCACCGTAAATCTTATATAATTTACCGCTGATTAAAAATATTTTGAAACAAAGGCATTAGACCATTTTGTTCTTTATGTTTTCTAAGAAACTATAACTAGAGTAAGTGTTGATATCTTTTTGTGTATAAAGATAGTCATATTTTCACCACAATATTCCTTTCATTCTTTAGAAGGGTGATGGATTTAAATGTGGATGGATATGGGTAAGGTAAGGTAGAAAAGATGGACTGTGTGAAAGACGAAAAAAAAAAAAAAAAAAAATTGTGTAGGAAAAGAGTGACCACTGAGATGTCGGATGATAGGGAGAGAGTGGAGGAAGAGAACCTGTTGTGAAGAAACTCTTAGATATCCTCAAATATCTATGTAATTAGAGATCTGAGGAGATATCTACCAAGCCTGGGGATTACATTCTTGATCATTTTGGCAGACTATGTAGTATATTTTTGCAGAAAGGTTAATTTTGACCCATTTAGTTATCAATTCAGGTGTCCTACTCTGTTTACAGGATTAACAATTATTCAAACTTTTAGGTTCCGAAAAACTTTAACCTGTAGTTACAATAAAATATACCCCTGCCATCCCTTAGCAAATATATTCTTCACCCTCAAACCTAATAACGATCAGTGACTGCGACTTTTAAGACGAAATCTTATTTGATAAACAACAAAACAAAGGGATGTTTTATAATTGGTGGTAATCTTTGACGCGTTGTTGTGGATTTGTGAGGGTGTTGTGTCCTGGAGGGGAGAGCAAGTGGTTGTTGACGAATGTGTTTTGAAGATTTATAATTATAGGGTAGTATTTTAATAAGCAAAGAACAGGCAAGAAACTCGTCTCGGTCCTAGACGGTTAGGTTGGAATTGGCACATAGATTCACCTAGCATGTAAGACGTTTCAAAGTGTTCCTTGTGATTGTACTCAATAAATATTTTTCAATTTCAATGACACTTTGTTTAATAATTCCTTGTCTACCTGTCTTCTCTTGCATACTTGTTTTCAACCATGTATCATGATTATCCAAACAGCGATGGGCTTGCACCCTGTCACGTACGGAATACTAAGTGTTGAAGATCTTTAAATTAAAGGGTAGTATTTGATACTTTGTTTAATAAATTGCTTGTCTACCTGTCTTCTCTTGCATACTTGTTTTCAACCATGTATCATGATTATCCAAACAGCGATGGGCTTGCACCCTGTCACGTACGGAATACTAAGTGTTGAAGATCTATAATTAAAGGGTAGTATTTTAATGACACTTTGTCTAAATAATTGCTTGTCTACCTGTCTTCTCTTGCATACTTGTTTTCAACTAAGTAACATGATTATCCAAGCGGCGATGGGCTTGCACCCTGTCACGTACGGAATACTAAGTGTTGAAGATCTATAATTAAAGGGTAGTATTTTAATGACACTTTGTCTTAATAATTGCTTGTCTACCTGTCTTCTCTTGCATACTTGTTTTCAACTAAGTAACATGATTATCCAAGCGGCGATGGGCCTGCAACCCGTCACGTACGGAATACTAACTACTGTGCAAAATGTGCCAAATGTCATGTTTGGACGTGCTTCAGACTACGCTCTTTAGATATTCTCAAAAAGATCCGTTACTAGAGATCTGAGGAGATATCTACTGAGCCTGGGGATTACAGTAGTGATCAATATTTTTTTTGTTAACAATATGATTATCGAAATCTACGTTATTGAAAAACTAGCTTCCACCCACGACTTTGCCCGCGTGGTACCTTGAAAAAAAAACAATCGGGATAAAAAGTAGCCTATGTGCTATTTCCAGACTATAAGTAATCTATCTCTGTGCCAAATTTCATCCAGATCCGTTCAGCCGTTTTAGCGTGAAGAAGTAACAAAAACGTCTATGTTTAAATATATACTCTCGGGACTTAATCGCGTATTGTGAAACATTCTATTTACCTCGACGTTTCGATGATATTACAATCACCGTGGTCACGAGTAGACTGAAAAAACGTGTAAAAACGTCTATCTATTGGAATGTATTTCAACATTTGTATACCAAAATAACATTACCATTAAAACCGTCAATTTCCGTCCAAATTCATATTACGTAAAGGACCATCATTTTAAACGTCGAATATCCAAGATGGCCGCCAATAGTGGCACTATCGCGCCCATAAATCATCTGTGTCGAAGCGGCTCTCTTTTACTCCATGAGTAGAGGTTACGTCTCAATTTGCTTTTCGTTACAGAAGCGAACTCTTTGAGTGATGCACTGGGGGTCTACTCCGCAAAACGACAACGATACTATCGGAGTCGAATGTTCGTCGAATTCAGTCGAATTAACAGTTGTTTCGTTGTCAAATTGGAAATTGCTTTACGAGATCGGTTTTCAAAAGTAATGTCGGTCGTTCCATTGTTCAAATAATAGCATAAACAATGTTACTAAGAGTAAGTTTTGCACGATTATTGTGCCGATATATCGTTGATCGTTTTTCGGAGTAGACGCCCAGGTTGAACCAAACGTGATGAAAAATCTAATATTATAATAGTTATGTACTACTGTGCTGTGGGCATTTGTCAAAGAACATGTTTGGATGTGCCTCTGACTGCATTTAGATTTCCGTAAAGGGTTTTTATAAGTTTGACTTGTTTGTGTGTGTGTGTGTCTGTGGCATCGCATGAATCGAATTTAATTTTTTTTTGTTTGAAAGGTAAATTAGTCGGGAGTGTTACGTTTGATGAAAATCAGTCCAAGATGGCCACAAAATGACGAATTTCATATTTTTTCACAACTCCCTCAATATAGTTATTAAATAAAAGGGCTTGAGTAGTAGAATATTGTACACTATGACAAATTTCAAATACAAGATGGCCGCCGCCACAAAATGGCGGGCAAAGTTTGTATCGGGGGTTTTTTAAATTTTAAATTTAATTTAACTTGTTGTTCGAAACTATGTCCATATGTTTAATGTTATTGATATTTTAAATTCTTATAAAAGCAGAAAAGAATCGGCGGGCTTGGTGGGAATCGGCGGGTTTCGTGAAAATCGGTGGGTTTGGTGAGAATCGGCGGGTTCGGTGAAAATCGGCGGACTTTGTGAGAATTGGCGGGCTCGGTGAAAATCGGCGGCGCGCCGATCACGTCCGTGCAGCGGTGTACGTTAATATGTCATACGCGTGTCGCCTGCCTAATGTTCGCGATAAAACGTGCGTGGCGTACCTTGCTTCTCAAGAAACGCCGACCGCTATTACGACTGTAACATTTAACTTCTTCTTCTTCTTCTTTTTCTTATTGAGTCACTCGTTACTTCCAAGCGAAAGGTATTGTGTGCTTCAGAGGCACTTTTCGTGCCAAATATATAAAACTCTTACGTGACTGACTGACTGACTGATTAACGCACAACCTGAACCATGAATAGGAGGGTAGATTCCTTTAAAAGAACAGATAAACAGATATTTTCGAGTGCTTTGAATTGTTATATAATCTGACGTCACATAAATCATCTTTATAAACAGGCCAATGATGATGATGATTTGATCTGAAGTTGTCACCACATTTTTTCTCAAACAGATGACGGTGGCCGTTTATTAGAAACAATATAAGCTTTGCCACTTCTGATTGCGATAACGTGAGGGCATTTGGTTTCATTTGCTTATTATGAAGTTACAATTTTTATTTTACGAACACTCGACCGGTGTCCCTTAAGGCCCAGAATACTCGTCACACTATTCCTTACGTAAAAGTTACAAAAAAAAGTGACATAGGTCCGTATAGCAACGCGGATCTCCGCGGAATCAGACATAGCACGAAGCGAAATACCCAAATGACAAGTAAGTAGAGTGCGGCATGGTAATATGGCTTCTCTGAATTATATAACGAAAGCGACAATTTATAAAAAACATAAATATGTTCAAGTAAATAGCTTATTTCAAAAAAAGGGCTGGGTCGATTTGTTTCAAATTAACTGATTTACATTCATGTCAAAAAAAAAATTCAAAATACCTTACTGTTCTGGATAAATTAGGGAATTTCTGAATTTTCAGAGGTGTTTTTGACATGATTTTTAACCAAGGTTTTCTAACTAATTCGTGTTTTAGCTCCGGTTGATTTATCACTTATATCCTTGAGTATCGTGTAGTTCAATTTCAATGTAATCTATTAAGCGGTAATAGAATGATTAGGGTTGCAATACTTGCAATTTTCAAAATGCTGGACCTTAACCCATTGGCATAAGATGTAATTAAGTTAGGATACTTTAAATTCAAATGCTATATTGTATTACTTAATAACTTAGTGAAGGTAACACATAAGTTATTAGACCGACCAAAAGTAATCATGAAATTAAATATACATGATTATGTACTTATACAAAAACTTGACAAATTATATACTAAAAACCTTTTTCGAGAACCACTCTGAATTGGTGAAAACAGCATGAAAATCAGTGCAGTGATTTTTGAGTTTATTGCAAACAAACAGACAGACGCGGCGGAAGACTTTGTTTTATAATATATAAGCTTCCGCTCGTGGCTTTTCTCGCGAAGTACCTACATAAAATAAAACCTATGTTCAACCTGAAAGTTCATTCTACATATTGGTGAAAAAATTTTTGAAATCGGTTCAGTAGTTTCAGAGTCTATTCAATGCAAACAAACAATCAAATCTTTCCTCTTTATAACATTAGTAAGATAAGATAGTATAGATAGTACCTACAGATAATCACACCTCTCATCAAAAAGTCCATACAAACTTTGACACCCCTTTTCCCTTTGTGAGGGTTATTTTCGAAAACCCTTAATTTTGTGTCCATTTATTTTGCCTCTTAAGTATTTCAACCGAGTTTCAAACAAAACACACCTCTCGTCAAATAAACTTTGACACCCCATTTCACCCCTTTTAGAGGGTTGTTTTGAAAAATCTATTTATACGTTTTAAATTATTTTGCATTTAAAGTATCCAAACCAAGATTCAGACCAATCTTACCACCCGTTAAAAAGTTCCCATACAAAAATTGAGGCCCCATTTTACCCCTTTTTAAAGATTATATCGAAAAATCTTGAAACACGTGTACATTTTTTTTTTGTATTTACATTACACAAACAAAGTTTCATTCAAAGTTCAAAGTTTTTAGTTAAAAAGTTTCATACAAACGTTTTTAGCCCTTTTAACCCCCTTAAAAGTGGAATATCCAAAAATCCCGTCTTGCCGGGCGCCTACATACCAAGAAAAACAGTATTTCAAACAAATCACACCACTCGTCGAAAAAACTTTGACACCCCATTTAACCCTTTTTGGAGGGTTGTTTTGTAAAATCAAGATATACGTTTTACATCATTTTGCATTTAAAGTATCCAAACCAAGATTCAGACTGATCGTACCACCCCTTAAAAAGTTCCCATATAAACATTGAGCCCCCATTCTACCCCTTTTTAAAGGTTATATTGAAAAATCTCGAAACAGGTATACATTTGTTTTGTAATTACATTACACACACAAAGTTTCATGAAAATCGTACAGCGCGTTAAAAAGTTTTATACAACCGTTTTTAGCCCTTTTCACCCCTTTAAAAGTGGAATTTCCAAAAAATCCCGTCTTATTGCTCGCCTACATACCAAGACAAACATACCCTCCAAATCTCAAGTCTGTACGACCGGCGGTTTAGGCTGTGCGTTGTATCTATTCAAATCAGTCAGGACTTATCCTTTTATAAAAATATAGCCTATGTACTCAGGGATAATGTAGCATTCTAATGGTAAAATTATTTTTGAAATCGAACCAGCAATTTTTGACTTTAATCGTTACAAACAAAAATACAAAACCTTCCTCCTTATAATAATTAGTATAGACTAGCTGACCCGGCAGACTTCGAACTTATTTAGAAAACGTTTGTATGGGAAATAGAAAAGGGCTATTTTTAGGGTTTTCCCGGCAGTAATTCGAATTTTTCTTACCTTTTAAACCTTCCCTATACCTTCACGAACATTTTAAGACCAAGATAAGATAAATCCGTTTAGCCGTTCTCGAGTTTTAGCGAGACTAACGAACAGCAATTTATTTTTATATATATAGGTGTATGTAGTGATAGTATGAATTGTGATAATGGCCATATAATTAGCAAATTATTCAACTATTGCTAATTCGTCACACATACAGCTGGGCATATGTAATTAATTTGTATTAATCGAATGCCAGAACTGGCACATTGCGCGTTACGTAATGAATTCATTAATAATGTCACGTCAGACTTGCTCAGGTAGACACGGGATGTATCGAGGTGTGACTAGATGGCGGGACTACATTTGTCCGTACCGTACCATGAGTTATGCCTTATTCGTAGACTTACTCCAAATTAATGAAAAAACAAAAAAAAACATGATCACGACTGTTATTCCCAGGTTCGAGATATCTCCTCAAAAAAAAACATGTCACGACTGTAATACCCAGGCTCGGTAGATATCTCCTCAAAAAATAAAATGATCATGACTGTAATTCCCAGGCTCGGTAGATATCTCCTCAAAAAGAAAAACATGTCCCGACTGTAATACCCAGGCTCGGTAGATATCTCCTCAAAAAATAAAATGATCATGACTGTAATTCCCAGGCTCGGTAGATATCTCCTCAAAAAAAAACATGTCACGACTGTAATTCCCAGGCTCGGTAGATATCTCCTCAAAAAAAAACATGTCACGACTGTAATACCCAGGCTCGGTAGATATCTCCTCAAAAAATAAAATGATCATGACTGTAATTCCCAGGCTCGGTAGATATCTCCTCAAAAAAAAACATGTCACGACTGTAATACCCAGGCTCGGTAGATATCTCCTCAAAAAATAAAATGATCATGACTGTAATACCCAGACTCGGTAGATATCTCCTCAAAAAAAAACATGTCACGACTGTAATACCCAGGCTGGGTAGATATCTCCTCAAAAAATAAAATGATCATGACTGTAATTCCCAGGCTCGGTAGATATCTCCTCAAAAAAAAACATGTCACGACTGTAATTCCCAGGCTCGGTAGATATCTCCTCAAAAAAAAACATGTCACGACTGTAATACCCAGGCTCGGTAGATATCTCCTCAAAAAATAAAATGATCATGACTGTAATTCCCAGGCTCGGTAGATATCTCCTCAAAAAAAAACATGTCACGACTGTAATACCCAGGCTCGGTAGATATCTCCTCAAAAAATAAAATGATCATGACTGTAATACCCAGACTCGGTAGATATCTCCTCAAAAAAAAACATGTCACGACTGTAATCCCCAGGCTCGGTAGATATCTCCTCAAAAAAAAACATGTCACGACTGTAATTCCCAGGCTCGGTAGATATCTCCTCAAAAAGAAAAACATGTCCCGACTGTAATACCCAGGCTCGGTAGATATCTCCTCAAAAAATAAAATGATCATGACTGTAATTCCCAGGCTCGGTAGATATCTCCTCAAAAAAAAACATGTCACGACTGTAATTCCCAGGCTCGGTAGATATCTCCTCAAAAAAAAACATGTCACGACTGTAATACCCAGGCTCGGTAGATATCTCCTCAAAAAATAAAATGATCATGACTGTAATTCCCAGGCTCGGTAGATATCTCCTCAAAAAAAAACATGTCACGACTGTAATACCCAGGCTCGGTAGATATCTCCTCAAAAAATAAAATGATCATGACTGTAATACCCAGACTCGGTAGATATCTCCTCAAAAAAAAACATGTCACGACTGTAATACCCAGGCTGGGTAGATATCTCCTCAAAAAATAAAATGATCACGACTGTAATACCCAGGCTCGGTAGATATCTCCTCAAAAAAAAACATGTCACGACTGTAATTCCCAGGCTCGGTAGATATCTCCTCAAAAAGAAAAACATGTCCCGACTGTAATACCCAGGCTCGGTAGATATCTCCTCAAAAAATAAAATGATCATGACTGTAATTCCCAGGCTCGGTAGATATCTCCTCAAAAAAAAACATGTCACGACTGTAATACCCAGGCTCGGTAGATATCTCCTCAAAAAATAAAATGATCATGACTGTAATTCCCAGGCTCGGTAGATATCTCCTCAAAAAGAAAAACATGTCCCGACTGTAATACCCAGGCTCGGTAGATATCTCCTCAAAAAATAAAATGATCATGACTGTAATTCCCAGGCTCGGTAGATATCTCCTCAAAAAAAAACATGTCACGACTGTAATTCCCAGGCTCGG
Source organism: Cosmorhoe ocellata (assembly GCA_963675405.1). NCBI lineage: Eukaryota > Metazoa > Arthropoda > Insecta > Lepidoptera > Geometridae > Cosmorhoe > Cosmorhoe ocellata. The sequence goes on along the minus strand of OY776249.1, from coordinate 11,242,097 downwards.
TAGATATCTCCTCAAAAAGAAAAACATGTCCCGACTGTAATACCCAGGCTCGGTAGATATCTCCTCAAAAAATAAAATGATCATGACTGTAATTCCCAGGCTCGGTAGATATCTCCTCAAAAAAAAACATGTCACGACTGTAATTCCCAGGCTCGGTAGATATCTCCTCAAAAAAAAACATGTCACGACTGTAATACCCAGGCTCGGTAGATATCTCCTCAAAAAATAAAATGATCATGACTGTAATTCCCAGGCTCGGTAGATATCTCCTCAAAAAAAAACATGTCACGACTGTAATACCCAGGCTCGGTAGATATCTCCTCAAAAAATAAAATGATCATGACTGTAATACCCAGACTCGGTAGATATCTCCTCAAAAAAAAACATGTCACGACTGTAATACCCAGGCTGGGTAGATATCTCCTCAAAAAATAAAATGATCACGACTGTAATACCCAGGCTCGGTAGATATCTCCTCAAAAAATAAAATGATCATGACTGTAATTCCCAGGCTCGGTAGATATCTCCTCAAAAAAAAACATGTCACGACTGTAATACCCAGGCTGGGTAGATATCTCCTCAAAAAATAAAATGATCACGACTGTAATACCCAGGCTCGGTAGATATCTCCTCAAAAAAAAAACATGTCACGACTGTAATCCCCAGGCTCGGTAGATATCTCCTCAAAAAAAAAACATGTCACGACTGTAATACCCAGGCTCGGTAGATATCTCCTCAAAAAAAAAACATGTCACGACTGTAATCCCCAGGCTCGGTAGATATCTCCTCAAAAAAAAAACATGTCACGACTGTAATACCCAGGCTCGGTAGATATCTCCTCAAAAAATAAAATGATCATGACTGTAATTCCCAGGCTCGGTAGATATCTCCTCAAAAAAAAACATGTCACGACTGTAATACCCAGGCTGGGTAGATATCTCCTCAAAAAATAAAATGATCACGACTGTAATACCCAGGCTCGGTAGATATCTCCTCAAAAAAAAAACATGTCACGACTGTAATCCCCAGGCTCGGTAGATATCTCCTCAAAAAAAAAACATGTCACGACTGTAATACCCAGGCTCGGTAGATATCTCCTCAAAAAAAAAACATGTCACGACTGTAATCCCCAGGCTCGGTAGATATCTCCTCAAAAAAAAAACATGTCACGACTGTAATACCCAGGCTCGGTAGATATCTCCTCAAAAAATAAAATGATCATGACTGTAATTCCCAGGCTCGGTAGATATCTCCTCAAAAAAAAAACATGTCACGACTGTAATACCCAGGCTCGGTAGATATCTCCTCAAAAAAAAAACATGTCACGACTGTAATACCCAGGCTCGGTAGATATCTCCTCAAAAAAAAAACATGTCACGACTGTAATCCCCAGGCTCGGTAGATATCTCCTCAAAAAAAAAACATGTCACGACTGTAATACCCAGGCTCGGTAGATATCTCCTCAAAAAAAAAACATGTCACGACTGTAATACCCAGGCTCGGTAGATATCTCCTCAAAAAAAAAACATGTCACGACTGTAATCCCCAGGCTCGGTAGATATCTCCTCAAAAAATCTCCGATATATCCTCAGATATCCCCACAGATACGAAAAAAACAAAAAAAAAACTCTAGTTACTTAGATCTTTGAGGGTATCTAAAGAGGGTTGTCAGAGACACGTCCAAACATGATATTTGACACGATCACATTTTTCGCAGTGAGTAGTATTCCATACGTGACAGGTTGCGAGCCCATTGCCGCTTTTAAGAATACTAACCTATGACACACACCTTCGAGTTTTCAGTTCTAGGGTATGCCTAATCATGTTTTCGTTTTTTTTTGTAAACTTGGGGAAGATATACTGAGCGTTCATTAGTATTGATTTGCGGTAGGTTGTGACGTCTTGTGTGGGCGGCCGGAACCGGATGTGGCGGCTCTTTTATCGGCCATAACGTAGCGTTGGCTTAGCCGCGATCCGACGAGTGACGTCACCATGATGGCGGACGGTGACAAATTAACATACGTGAGCTGTGACTTGATATCTGTCTGTCTGTATGCTATTTTTGGTTAGAGTTGTTGAAATGTGGAAAAAAATCGAAATTCTCATATATCCTATCCTTTCTACTTGATTACTACTTCCTATTTACTAATTTGACTGTCATTGTGACGTTATCAATACTTAATCTTATCGAATCTAATATAATTGATTGAGCGAGCGAAGCGAGCGAAAACCTCAGTGGCAGGTAGAACCATTTGGCGTTGTATGTAAATTTGAATGTTTGTTAGAGCATAACTTATTAAAAAAATAACATTGTTCCACACAGCGCCATCTAGCTTCAAACTATGTAAAGCTTGTGCTATGAGAAACTGTTCAACTGATAGAATTCGTCTTCTCATTTAACGTTCCAATTTATGCAGTGTGTCGCAATCCGTTCCGTTTATCAGAACTTGTGAATGAAAACATGAAGTACAAGCTTAAACAAATAGTAAAGAAACTATATAACAACTCGAAAAAAGAGATTTTTATATGCGACGATATTGTAATTGGGGTTACATAAGATTTACGAGTGCCTATGTTAGAGATTATATAGTTTTGTACCTGGCTAAGTATGGTTTGGTTTGATTACGGTGCAACGTATACACAAATTTAGTTAAAATTGGTGAATATGTAATATTTTTGACATAATTTTATTTATTGGGAAAACTAACAAGATAGAAGATAGATAGAAGAAGATAGAAGCACTTCTCATGAACCATAAAAACATACATACCTAACTAGCGCAAATTTACACAGCAAAATCTCTAACTAAACCTTCCAAGTTTCACCCAGATTGGATTAACAGTTCTTAAGTTATGGTCTACAAACATATACAGAAACATACAACGCCAAATTGCCCTACCTGACACTAAGATTTTTACTCGTTTCACTCGCTCAATCAATAATGCTGAATATACCAGGATTCAGTCATTTTTTTTCTTATCATTTGTGGATACATGGGTAGAGGAAGGTCAAAAAAAATGGTGAATGGACTGTGTAAAAGATGACCATGGGTAAGAAAGAAGTGAGTACTGAGATGATGAATAATAGAGGGAATAGGAAGATTACTGTTCTGCCGATCCCACATAACGTGGCAAAAGAGTAGGAAGATGATGATGATCAAGTTCGTATTTATTTATTTATATTCGTTATTGCACACAAAATACAAAAATATGCACAAATGGCGAGCATAATGCCGAAGGCATTTTCTACCTGCTGACCAAAGTAAAGAAGGAAAAATACAGAAGGCGTGCTAACAACAAAAATAACCTTAATAATCTAACATTAAACCTAAAATTTAACATGAATGGGAATATGATACAGTAATACAAACCTAATCGTAAATCGTATCGTGTGTAGAAAAAGGTCCCCCATCGTTTGCGTTGCCAAAACTTGTTCTCGCCCCGACTTCACTAACGTTTTTAACTTTCTAATTAAGTTTATTCTGGAAAGTCTTGTGCTAACATTTATAGACACTGATTAACTGAAAGGATGTGCCTACAGTCAGATTGTATTGTCGTTTCATTACAGCTTGTCAAAAATACGAACCCCATGTTTACATTATGGTATAAGACAGGCATTTTACATGTTTACATGGTCACGACTGTAATCCTCAGGCTCGGTAGATATTTTCTCAGATCTCTAGTTACTTAGATCTTTGAGGATATCTAAAGAGGGAAGTCAATTACCCACCAATTAGTACCCACATTTTGCACTTAATAAGTATTCCGTACGTGATAGGTTGCAAGCCCATCGCCGCTTATAACAATACTAACGTATGAAATACACCTTTAAATAAAAATAAAAAGTAGCAGTGCTATTCCAGACTATAATCTATCTCTGTGCCAAATTTCATTCCGATCCGTTTCGGCGTGAAAGAGTAACAAACATCCATACATACTAACTTTTACGTTTATAATATTAGTGGGATTATAATAAAAGTTTCGCCAAAACACCTAGAATAAGAATCAAGAATGTTTATTTGCTTAATAAGTATTACTTAAGTTGGTTAAGATAAGTGTTACTTATTATTAAATGTACGAGTAATATTGCTATTAAAAGTTATTCGCCCTTGTCGAGCATTGCAAAAAATTATACACAAATGGCATGGTGCCTATTCTTATATAAAATATACTTCTCAGTATTGTCTCTGTAATACTGAGTCGACACTTTTTTGCAGTTGTGACAATCATAATTTTCTTTTTCTGGATACTTTCTTTATCTTGGTTTATACCATTTTTTGATGTATCATATTTTGTGTATTGTTTTATATGCTAAGTGGTGATTGCCTGTCTGCCCTTGTATCTGAGGAGGTTTTTACCAAACATTATTATCTCCAGGTTTGGTACTCTGATCTCCAGACGTAATTATGTTTTCATTTTCGTTTTGATTTCATTTAGAGCATCTTATTTATAGAGCTTTTCTCAACTCTACCCTCAATCTGTCGTTCCAGTCAATATTTTCTCAATTTTACTTTAGGTATTACGAATGGATTACTTGATTTGCGTTATAAATAACAATTTGAAATCCGTTGGGACCAATTTCGTAATTTGTAGGTAGATAACTACTAAGTAAGTTCCAACTAACTAGAGCAGGGGTCGGCAACCTTTTGGCAGGCAAGGGCCGCAAGGTGGCAAAATAAATTAAGGGCGGGCCAGGCCGCACTTGTGATATTAACCTTAGAAGCTCAAAATATGGCTCTCAAATGCCCATCTCCAAGACACGAAACATATTTATTTTTTCTATAATTGAAAATTGAAAAAGTTTGTTCGCAAATATTATAAGTGCTGCCAAAAATTGTAATGAACTCGTACTTCGCTCATTTGTTCGTTTGCGGGCAGAGCGAAGCGCGTTTTAAGTCTGGGTCCACACTATATGGTCGATCGTGGTTCGTTCATGCATTTATCTTGATATTTAACTTATATAAAAAACATTCACGGGCCGCCAGCAAGACGTCCGCGGGCCGCATGCGGCCCGCGGGCCGCGTGTTGCCGACCGCTGAACTAGAGCATAGAAAACCACAAAGGGTTTAGACAAAGTGACATTCTAATAATAGCAATGTCGCTTAAATAAACGAACAAATGTATGAAAATGACATTTAATCGATAAGTCACTCGATCATTAAATTTTTGTTACTAGTTTTTTCATACCAGTGTGGTGAAAGGAATCGGCAAAGCAAGTTTTAAAAAAATAAATTTGTCTAAAGTGCACCACAAAAAAAATATGGATGGACTGTGTAAAAGATGATATGAGTGAGAAAGTGTGAGATGACTGATGATAAAGAGAAATTTAAGAAAGAAAACGTGCTGTGTCGACCCCACGTAGCGTAGGAGAAGGGCAGGAAGAAGCAGAAGAAGAAGGATAAGTTCACACATTGGTTTCAAAGAGTTAGTGACAATGATAAGAACAAATGCCATAACTTTTTGAAGTTTTCAATTCCATAACAATGTTTAAATGCTACTTTGCCTACGGAATACAGTGCCATTGGTCACTTCCAAACCTAACAAATTCCAAACATGAACTTGACTGACAAGCATGCCAAGGTCACGTCAGACAAATGAGGTAATTTAAAGACTTTGCCGCCAGGGAAATCAGGCGCTGGCTTCAGTCTGGGCCTATGACGTGAATTTATGGCACTCTGTCCTGGACTGGATTGGATCGAACTCTCCGGGTAGGGCGCGCACGTGCGACAGGCACCCAGGGTAATGGTAGCAGTGGGTCAAGTCAAGGGAAATCCCACCAAAAACATTATCATGTAAAATGTTGCCAAGACGAGACCTTATAATAAATCCTACTAATATTATAAACGCGAAAGTTTGTAAGAATGGATGGATGGATGGATGGATGTCAAGATGTCTGGATGTATGTTTGTTACTCTTTCACGCTAAAACGGCTGAACATATCTGAATGAAATTTGGCACAGCTATAGATTATGGTCTGGAATAACACATAGGCTACATTTTATTCTGGAAAAATATAAGGTTCCCGCGGGATAGATTTGTTTTTGTTTTTCAAAATACCACGCGGGCGAAGCCGTGGGCGGAAGCTAGTAATAAATAAATAAATAATGCTGGACAATCCACACAGCATCATCTAGCCCCAAAGTAAGCTACTCAAAGCTTGTGTTATGGGTACTAGATAACGAATACATTTAATACATTATATACATAGATAGATAATATTTTTTTATTATACATAGAAAACACCCAGACCAACGGAACAAATTTCTGCAGATCGTACACAAATTTGTTCCGAGGCGGGAATTGAACCCGCAACCTCTTGCGTCGCAGGCGGACTCTCGCCCGCTGCGCCACTGAGTCATCACCACCTGATGGTTCGCACTGTCAAAAAGTTATCAGATCCCGGGTAGGGCCAAGCTTCTAACTCTCCACGCCCTAACTCTACAAGGCCTAACTTTACAAACTCTACACCTTAGTCAAAACATGTGACTTGGCCGTCATCAAAGAACACATCATACGCCCATCTGAATGCGTTAAAAAAACGAGTTTGCGACCACACGACTGAAGTAAAACTTCTTTAGGTCGATCTTACTATGTCTTAGATTTACGAAACGTAACTGACACCTCTCCCTCTTGCTTTCAATTTTGCCAGTGTCAAGTGTTTAAGCTAGTAGGTATTATCAAGGATTTTCTGCGGTGCATTTGCCTGACAACTACGTCGCTCTGGTTTTTTTATTTTTTCTCGTGTTATTTTGAGTTTTGTGTGTGAATAGTTCTCTTCAAATTCCATCGGAGGAAATCCCGAGAATTTTCAACAAAACAGCCATCTTTTGTTTAAAATTGACTTGACAACTTGACTATGACTCTGTGACGTTGACAATACTTATAAATGAATAAACTTGACACTGGCAAAATTGTTCTCTAAGAGACAGATGCCATAATTGAAGAAGAAGAAGAAGGTATTATCAATATCAGAAAGTCATAGTTTCAAATTGTCAAGTCACTTGAACAAAATAATGGCTGTTTTTAAATACAAAATTCTTGGAATTTTCACCGACGGATTTAAAAAGGTCCTTACCTCTAAATAGTTTTAAGGGTTCATACCCAAAGGGTAAAACTATCACGAAGACTCCGCTGTCCGTCCGTCCGTCTGTCTGTCCGTCTGTCACTAGACTATATCTCGTGAACCATGATAGACAGTTGAAATTTTCACAGATGTTGTATTTCTGTCTCCTCTATAACAACAAATACTAAAAAACAAAATGAAATATATATTAAAGGGGGCTTCCATACAACAAACGTGATTTTTTGCCGTTTTTAAAGACAATGGTATGGAATCTTTCCTGCGCGAGTCCGCCGCGCATTTGGTAGTAGCGCAGTTTTTTTAGAGACAGTTGCTTATTCTTTTACGTACCTAAAAGATTTAGTGGATCATTTACATGTCCCACTGTATTAATTTACACTGCGCCACCCCACGGGGCACAGTTCCAAGTTTTTGCAATTCACGTCGGCGAAAATATTTTTGGTATGTACCTATCGCGAATTGTTTGCGATTTTCCAAGGCTTCTACAGTTTCTTTGGCGTTTGATTTTAATGGACTGGATGCATTGGAAGCTGCAGACTGCAGTTACTTGCAACAGTAAGACATTTTATTTGTTACCTATATTTTAGTTTGTTCTTCTTTTTATCGTTCCGTACCCGAAGAGTAACTAACGGGACCCTATTACTAAGCCTCCACTATCCGTCCGTTCGTCTGCCTGTCAGCCGGCTTTATAAAATGATGCGTAATAGACAGTTTAAATTGTATTTCTGTTAATAAATAATGTAAATATAAAAAAAACATTACAATTTAAAAGTGGGTAGGTAACCCCACACATTATTAAATCTTGAACTCTCTTCAAGCGCGAGTCCAACTTGCACTTGGCCGGTTTTTTACCTTTATCATTACTTTATTCTCCTTCCAAAATATATGTATCCAACTAATATTATAAATGCGAAAGTTTGGATGGACATTTGTTACTCAATTTCGCTGTACCAGCTGAACGAATCTGGTTGAAATTTGGCACAATGTTTATAGTCTGGCACATAGGTTATAATTAAACAAGGTACCATGCTACGGGCAAAAGCTAGTCAATATATAAATTCAAAGGGAATTTCACAACACTTTTTTGCAGCTTTCTAGTGAATTTCTCATCTAGACACGCGGCAGCGTGTCAAGCCAAGTTCAAGCGAAGCGAACGGGCGATGCGCGCCTAGTGTAATATTACAGGAACCATTTGGGTGATTTTTCACCCCCTCGTAACTCAAAAACTATTTCATATAAACAAGTCAAATTTGGCTCATCTATTGCCACTTGCGAGTAAAATATGTGCACCGAATTTCATAAACACACCTCAAACGGTTATTTAGATATCAACGTCCAAAAATGGTTTTTTATGAAAAATTTTATCACTGACTGACCTATAGACATTAATTATAACCCAGTTCCAGATGACCTAGAACGTTCAAATTTGGCATCCAGGTAGGTAGTGGGGTGGATACAAAGGAAAAAATCTGAAACTTGCAAATTTTTATATTTTTAACGTACTTTTTCAATTAATTGATTCTCCTAGGAACCCTTGCGCCTAGCGCCTGTAATATAAGAATAGCAATCTAAATAGATGACAGTCGGTCATTATGTGGATTTTAATAGGGTCTTGACGTGAATATAATAACGAGTGGAAGTAGTGTCTTGGATTGGTAAGTAGTACACTCTTACCTAGGTATACAATGTGCCAATAGTTTGAGCAGTCTATGCAGGTAGATAGATATGGCTAGATAACTATTCAGGCCTAGATTATAGTGTGTCTCGGCTTGTCGGATAGGTAGTAGGTAGGTATACTTATTCAGTAAGTACTCAAGTACCTACCTACCTGCTTAGTATGTATACCTACAATGTGCCAATAGTTTGAGCCGTTTATGCAGGTAGATTATATAAGTGTAATAATATAAGAATAAGTACTTACTTACTAATAAGTTCTGTACAAAAAGTAATGATATCCCATCAAAAACATAAATGTGAAATGAGAGCCAAGTTCAATAAGTATGTTTTAGTCGTTGACTTCAGCGACAAAAGAAGTGAGATCTAAACGGGTGCCAAGTACAATGGTCAGTCCTGAAACTTATTTATAACAATATGAAATATTTTTAACAACTTTAAAATATCATTTCATCTCATAATTTAGGATAATATTATATTGAAGCCTAAGGTCTGACTTGGCTAGTTTTCTTAAGAGTACTTAGTTCTTATTTTATTCTTCTAAAAATTTGGCTTGCTGGTAGAAACTAGCGATCGGACATAGTAGGTAAGTAGTTAATAATAGGAAGGTAATTCGTATAATGAGAACTAGCCAAGTTAGACCTTAGGCTTCAATATAATATTATCCAAAATTATGAGATGAAATGATATTTTAAAGTTGTTAAAAATATTTCATATTGTTATAAATAAGTTTCAGGACTGACCATTGTACTTGGCACCCGTTTAGATCTCACTTCTTTTGTCGCTGAAGTCAACGACTAAAACATACTTATTGAACTTGGCTCTCATTTCACATTTATGTTTTTGATGGGATAATTTTTTACTTGAGCTACAATAAACCTCTACTTAATATACGAAATAATCAAGGTTATTTTTAGATTTATACACGAATGAAAATTTTATAAAAAAGCAGAACGGAACAATATTCAAAAAGTTGCCAAATGAAAATAGAAATTCAAATCAGATACAATCGATATCTACTGAGGCTTATAATCGTATAATATGGGGACGTGTTCGGAAAAATATACATTTTCTCATAAAATATGACACAACTCAACACCTCTTTAAATATTTATGACAGTGTGTTTCATAGTCGAGAAGACAATTGTGATTTTACTACATCAAATTTCATCAGTTTTATTGGTTAAATTTACATGATTTTTAACGATATATCTCATTCATTATACTATAGTTTTAACTGACTAGCTTAGATTATGATTAAGCTAAGATTTAGAGGCAAAAAATAAGGTGCAAAAATTTAGCCTACCGTATGTTATAAAAAAGAATAGAATTTTGATAAACGAAAGCATAAGTTACCGTCCCGTTTTTAAACCTTGTTCCTATATAACAGATATACATAGGTTTTAAACTGAATGTTCCGAAGGTTTTTTGTGCAATACGTGCTGTCTCTATGGCTTGACGTAAATTATCACTCACAGCTTCCCAGTCTAAACAAATCTTTGGTAACACAAAAGGCATATTGATTTTGCGCCTTACGGTCCCATTGCATAATACGATCTACTGAATATTGTATAGGCTGAGAATCTGCCATGGTTTACGGGTTTAGAAATGTCGGTTTTGGGTACATACTTCGTTTCTATTACGCAGATGTGATTTTGCGGCTTTATTTTTCAGCTCAACACTAATCAAATGTAGTTCTTTGGCTTAACAGTTAGTGGCTATTAAATCATAAGGATAACATTGAAACTTCTTACATTGAGTTTCAGCTTAACAAAGTTTTAGGAATACAGGCATGAAATTCGTTTTGGTCCTAGCGCTTTTTTGTAAAAAATTGATGTTAATTGTGGGTGATCATCATTTTCCTGTCCTTGTCCTACGTTAGGTGGGGTCAGTATAATATGTTTTCTTCTTTCACTCACTTTTATCTTTAGTCAACTCTGAGTTTCTTACATTCATATCATCTTTCACATAATCAAACCACTTTTTTTTCGGCCTTCCTCTACTCGCGTACCCAGATACACTCACACCCATAACTTTTTTGGTGACATGGTTTTCATCCCACCTAATCACTTGTCCATACCATGCTAATCTAGCACTCCTCATCTCTTTAATAACAGGCACCACTTTCAAAATGTTAATTGTAGGTGAATGATGCCAAATAACAAAATTATGCTTGGTTTTGGAAAGCGAGAGCCTCTTTTACGACCTTGCTACGTTAACCTACCAACTTACTCGTATTAAGTAGTTGTTTTAACGCCATACCGACATTATGATAAGTAACTATGGGAAAATAACTCTGCAAAGTGCAAGCTTAAACAAACTCAAGCTATTTTACTTAATTTTCTTTACAACATTCGTGCTCGCATCTCGTTTTCCAGGACGCTAGACGCCTCCTCCATCCCTTGGGAAGACTTGAGCTGAAAAGCCTACTTGCTTTCAAAAATGTTCTTACGAGCTAGATAATTTTTCGTTGCAGCCATCCCTTGTACCTTTGCAAAGTAAAATGTCTTTTATTTAGTTAATCATGAATTACAATATTTTACAATATTAGTTTGATATCACGCGCTTGTAGAGTCGCTTTTCAATGAGGTCATTATTAGAATGGATACAACTTATAATTATATAAGGCCTACAAATTATCAAAAAAGTTAAATAAATATCATGGGTTTAATTATGACGTCAAAATAATCTAGTTATTGTTTTTTCCAATATTTGAAACTTGAAAAAGATTTGTGATTTTCTGCGATGCATTCATTTGATTGTCAACTTTGTCGCTCTGGTTTTTGATTTTTTTCTCATGTTATTTTGAATTTACTGTGTAGTGGTGGTTAATTTTCAAATAAAGCCCGAGTTCGAAAAGAAGAAGAAGACAAAGAAAAAGATGTGACGTCATCTGTCTGAGTGATATTTATGTCGTTTCCGACCGTAAACTGTCGTAAGAAACCTTTCAAGTGCCTAGAGTTCCAACGCAAGTTTGCTTACAAATATACTCACACGATTTTGCACAAAAAATATGTATAGAGTAGAGAATATACCTAGAGTCAGAGAGAACTTTCTAGACGCAGAAGCAACTGTAATGTAATCTATGCAGTTCTTTCAGGATTAGCTCGGCCACCGTCTAATCTACACTTGAGCGTCTTGCAGATTCTAGTGTACTAGAATTTAGATTGGAGTTTTATTTTAGTTTTATTTTTGTATTTTGATATTCCCGAGAACGAGAGACGAACTCATTGCATTTAACATTTTCGATTTGGTCTTATCGTTTTCGTTTCCGATTGTGGGTAGTTCCACAAATTCATTTTCTTTGAAAAAAAACTGTACCTAAGTAGTTTTTTGAAAAAAAAAATGTGTCCATTGTTTCGCTTTTTGAAAGTTTTCTGTGTTTATGATACATACGGGGTTGAAATAATGACAGTCCAGTTACAAAGTAAAAAAAAATATGATCACGACTGTAATCCCCGGGCTCGGTAGATAACTCCTCAGATTTTTAGTTACTTAGATCTTTGAGGATATCTAAAGAGGGTAGTCAGAGGCAAGTCCAAACATGACATTTGATATATGCCCACATTTTGCACAGTAGTTAGTATTCCGTACGTGACAGGTTGCAAGCCCATCGCCGCTTATAAGAATACTAACCTATGACACATACCTTCGAATTTTTGGTTCTAGGGTATGCCGGTTTCCTCACGATGTTTTCCTTCACCGTTTAAGTCAAAGTCTGACTAATAAAAAAAGGAATTTTTCAAATCGTGTCATTTTGATACTTAGCTATAGTATTAAAAAACATTATTTTAGTGATATTGTTTGTGTTATGAAGAAACAAAGTGAAAAGTTTCAAAAAGTTTTCCTCTAATCATTATCTAAAAATTTCTACCCTTTTCTAATAAATCTTGAAGTAAAAACCAACATTGCTCGGTCATGTATCATTGTGTGAACTTTAAAATTCCGCAGCTGGAGTAAAGCTCGCTACCCACTGGGAGCCACGCGAAGTCGTAATACTTATTTATAAACTATAGTAATACTTCCGGAATCATTCGTAAACAAAAAAATATATTCTTACTAATGCTACAAATAAAAAAGTCTTTCTAAAACTAGCTACGAGTTCTTATGTCAACATCAAAACGCCTAATTTATCTGGGTTGCCATATACGACAAGCTTTGCTTAACTTCAGGGTAGATTGCTCTTTGTTAAAATATCCACAACTACCATAATTATAATAAAGTTGTTTTTTTTTATTTTTTTTTTATTTAACATGACAAAACAAAAGTCTTTGTCGCTGAGCGACCACACCGCCTAATTGGTACATATTTACAAATATTTAAACAATCAAAACAAAGAAAAAAAAAGAAAACTTAAACTAATCTTTACAGAAATAACACAAAGCAAGATTGTACATTTTGCGAGCCTCTTTAGACAAATTGGACAATATACTCATATTCTTCAGAATGCGTGTTATATTAGCCCAGTGGAAAACATTCTGAAACCGGGTAAAACTAGCAAAATGCACTGCTTACAAGTGGGGCAAAACTTCCCCGGAAACGGAACTGGGTTTATTAACTTTCCCTCTGATTTATGACAGTTTATTGTTTTTGCGGCCCCCGCCGGAGGGCTCGGCGACACTTTTGAACGCTTTTTAGAAGGTATTTCGACTTTAATGCGTTTGCATTTCTGGTAAAGTGATTTAGAAGGATATTTTTTCACTTTACTACTGAATAAATTATAGTTCGCGTCTAATTTATCATCAACTTTTATCATAAACTAGCTGATCAGCAACTTTGCGGATTTTAAATGATAATATTTTTTTCCGTTTTTGCAACATTTTGATTACATACTTCGCTTCTATTGATCGCAGCGTGATGTCATAAAGCCTAAAAGCCTAAAGCCTTTCTCGTTTAATGAACTATCCAAAACTATCCAACACAAAAATATTTTTTATATTTTTTTTGTTCCTGAGATTAGCGCGTTCAACCAAACAAAAAAAACTCTTCAGCTTTATAATATTAGTATAGATTTGTTACCTCTTGTCTGATGATTATGTAACTGATATGAAGTTAAACCAAAAAAGTTATTTTATCCTACTCTTTTTGGCGGCTTAATTTTTATTTATTTATGGTTGTAACACTACCTACCACTACTGGGGATAGGACTGGAATTGGCACTTAGACTCATCTAGTATGTAAAACGTTTCAAAATAATCCCGGGGATTTTATTGAAAATAAAATATAATTATTTTGATTTACCTTAATCTTATACATTTAAACGAGCAATTCTTGTATATATATAGGTATATATTATATATAATTGGAATCTCGGAAACGGCTCCAGCGATTTTCATGAAATTTAGTATGCAGGGGATTTCGGGAGCGATAAATCAATCTAGCTAGGTTTCATTTTCCAAAAAACACAATTTACCAAAAAAAAAAGCCGAGCAAAGCTTGGTCATCCGGGTACTATTCACCTAATAAGGGAAAATTTGTAATGATGTATTGATGTATGGATGTTTGATTACTCCTATACTAGTTCTGGATGAAACTTGGCACAGAAATAGATTATAGTCAAAAAGGATTGAATTACGGAAAACATTAATTGTACGGTTCTCGTGGGATAGGTTTGTTTTTGTTTTTCAAGGTAACACGCGGGCATAGCCGGCTCGAGCGGAAGTTCGGAAAAAAAATCTAGAAAATAATCTAGAAAACTAAGATTAACACAATTACCATATTGCAATCAAAAGCTCCTCAGGACTAGGATACGCCGCGATGATCTACCCGCTGAAATCTTATAGCGTTATGCTAAAAACTTTTTCAAGTCTTAAATATTATGGCGTCTGCAAAAAGTTGTACTTACCTCGTCTTAAAACTCCGCAACTTTTTATAAGGTATTAAAACTTTGTAACCGACTCCAAGTAGGCACTCACATAGCTAAGAAAATATCCTCAGCTTTGTTAAGCATTTCTAAAAATACAACGCCGTTGATAACGGCTGTAATATGGCGGAAACTGGAAAAAACTTCTTCTTTAAAAACACCTTATCAATAAACCCTTACTTTATTGCATACCAAAGTTTTAATCTCATTCTTTGAAGAATATCTGTCTTCCATTTCCTTTATGTCACCTGTCATCTTACTTCATCCATCTTTCTATATTCGCTCACACGTTTCATCCATCTTTTCTCTGGCTCTATCCACATTCGTATTTATCACTTAACATTCTTTGACTAAGGTAAAGTTGCTTGGTTTGATCGCTCGTGTAACGGGTACAGATTTTTAGAGAATCAAGCAAAAACTTCATCTAGGTATACATACAGTATAGAATAGACTATGTTCTTGGGTCGGCGACGTATGCCGCTAACACAAGAGTTTAAATGTGCGGTATTAAAAAGAAATCCGAGCCGCGTAAGGAAGTGTGGAGTTTTGCTAGTCAATAAGGTTGGAGTTGTATCTTATCGATGAAATCTTTCGACTAGACATGGAAATCTGACTATTCATGGATTAATGTACATAGTTATGTAACTTATTATAACACTTAACATACATATAAAGATTCAAATTACATCTTCCTGCCCCTTTCCCACGTTATGTTGGGTCAGCACAACATGTGATCTTCCATTTCCCTCTATCATTCGTCATCTTAGTATTCACTCCTTTCTTACCCATGTCATCTTTCACACAGTCCATCCATCTTTTCTTTGGCCTACTTCTACCCCTATTTCACATTCATACCTAACACTCTCCTTGTCACATGGCATTCATCTCTTCTCATAACATGCCCACACCACGCTAACCTATTACTCCTCATCTTTTCTGTCACCGGTGCCACTTTCAGACTTATCTATATCTATATAAGAGCTTAACCTGACTGACTGACTGACTGACTGACTGACTGACTGACTGACTGATTTATCATCGCCCAGCCGAAACCGCTGAAGCTAGAAAGCTGAAATTTGGAAGGTGGTTTCCTTTTATAACAAAACCACCCACTAAGGCGGGATTTTTGGAAATTCCACCTCTAAGAGGGTGAAAAAGGGTTAAAACGTTTGTATGAAACTTTTTAACGCGTGGAGCGATTTTCATGAAACTTTGTTTGTGCACTGTAAATAAAAAATGAACAAACACGTGTTTCAGGATTTTTCAATATAACCTTCAAAATGGGGTCAAATGTGGGGTCAACTTTTGTATGGGAACTTTTTAACGGGTGGTGCGATTGGTCTGAAACTTTGTTTGTGTACTGTAAATGCAAAATGAGTGGACACGTGTTTCAGGATTTTTCAATATAACCTTCAAAAAGGGGTCAAATTTGGGGTCAATGTTTATATGAGAACTTTTTAACGGGTGGTGCAATTTGTTTGAAATTCGGTTTATATACATACTTTAAGTGAACAAAGTCGCGAGCGGGACAGCTAGTTATCTATACCTATATAAGAGCTTAACCTGACTGACTCACTGACTGATTGATCATCGCCGAGCCGAAACCGCTAAAGATAGAAAGCTGAAATTTGGAAGGTGGCTTTCTTTTATAACAAAACCACCCACTAAGGCGGGATTTTTGGAAATTCCACCTCTAAGGGGGTGAAAAAGGGTGAAAACGTTAGTATGAAACTTTTTAACGCGTGGAGTGATTTTCATGAAACTTTGTTTGTGCACTGTAAATGCAAAATAAATGAACACGTGTTTCAGGATTTTTCAATATAATCTTCAAAAGGGGGTCAAATGTGGGGTCAATGTTTGTATAGGAACTTTTTAAAGGGTGGTGCGATTGCTCTGAAATTTGGTTTGTATACTGTAAATGCAAAATGAATGAATACGTATTTCAGGATTTTTCAATATAACCTTTAAAAAAGGGTCAAATGTGGGGTCAATGATTGTATGGGAACTTTTTAATGGGCGGCGCGATTGGTCTGAAACTTTGTTTGTGTACTGTAAATGCAAAGTAAATGAACATCTGTTTCAGGATTTTTCAAAATAACCCTTTAAAAAGGGTAAAATGGGGTGTCAAAGTTAGTATGGGATCTTTTTAACGGGTGATGCGATTGGTCTGAAACTGTGATCGTGTACTGTAAATGCAAAATGAATGGACACCTGCTTCAGGATTTTTCAATATAACCTTCAAAAAGGGGTCAAATGTGGGGTCAATGTATGTATGGGAACTTTTTAACGGGTGGTGCGATTGGTTTGAAACTTTGTTCGTGTACTGTAAATGCAAAATTAATAGACACGTATTTCAGGATTTTCAATATAACATTCAAAAAAGGGTCAAATGTGGGGTCAATGTTTGTATGGGAACTTTTTGACGGGTGGTGCGATTGGTTTGAAACTTTGTTTGTGTACTGTAAATGTGAAACGAATGGACACGTGTTTTAGGATTTTTCAATATAACTAAAAAAGGGGTAAAATGGGGTTTCAAAGTAGTATGGGATTTTTATGAGTTGCGTGATGTGTTTAAAAATCAGTTATTTAGATATTTTATGTGAACGAAGTCGCGAGCGGGACAGCTAGTCACTTACATATTTTTATATGTATGTTAAACTTTTAAGCATATCTTCACCAGCTGTCATTTATATATTTTTTTCATTATAACTTAGGTATTCAGAACACCGCGTAAAACTTTTAAACAGTCATTTAAATATGCGGTTAGTATAATTATGTACATAATTAGAACTTCCTTTTTATTCAATTAAGTAACGTTTACTGAAATGATCCTTATTATTGTGATAAAATTAATTAACGTGAGACCTTTGAAGTATTTGTGTAGGGAAATCTCATCTCTGTTCCTTTAAGGTGTACTAATTAAACAATTATTCATACAGGCTGTGTGATAGCTAAGTCTTTATTAAGGACATTATTTTCGTGGTCTTTGAATTTATTTAATTACTCGTGAACTAAATTTATTTATCAGTAATTTAGAAAATCACCAAAAAACTCAATGATTAAAATTGTCACTGCCGTGAAAAATATACGAAGGCTGTACAGTTTATCCAAAACATAGACTACATTTACTCAGTTTTTTTAACCAATATTGTCCCACTGCTGGGCAAAGGTCTCCCCCGATTCCTTCCAATGCTCCTGGTCACCCACCATCTCCCACCGGCTTTTCTGATGGGCATTGTCTTTAACGTTTCTTACTCAGTTATCGATAAAATATCCACCGACACCCCACATCACTATGAAATGATAAAGAGGCACAGATAATGTAGTGCTTTCAAACACTGAAGCGAAGTTTACGTACAGAACAGACAAATGACAACCGGCCCGAGGCTGCCAGCGATATTAGAAGCCTTTAAGATGGGAAAAATAGCAACTTTTACTTGCCTCTTTTAGGGTGGTCCAAGAATTAAGATTTGTATTACTATGCCTAAAAATATGTTGGTTTTTTAGTATGATTTAAATTTAAAATTTATGTATCTGGATGACCAAATCAAACAAATTTTTAAAAATTATAAAACCGAACAAAGCAAACTTTGTTCGGTTTTATAATTTTTAAACGACGTTTTCTAAAAATGTAACCGTAGAGCCAGTGCTCTTAGACGGTGAAGGAAAACATCGTAAGGAAAGCAGATACCCTATAACCAAAAATTCGAAGGTGTGTGTCACAGTGTGTGATGGGCTTGAAACCTGTCACGTACGGAATACAAACTACTATGCAAAATGTGGGCATCTGCCAAATATCATGTTTGGACGTGCCTATGACTACCCTCTTAAGATAATAATATGCTCAGAGATCTAAGTCGCTAGAGGTCTGAAGAGATTTCTGCCAAGCCTGGGGATTACAGTCTCATGTTTAGAAGGGTCATTGACTACCCAGTACTTTTGACTGCAAGACCCGCTCTCGCGCCTGGCTTGTCCCGCACAATGCATAAGACACCAGTGATGTTCCGCGCCGGAGCCGTGAGAAAGAATCGCTGACGACATTTGTTTCGGCGTCGTTTCGGATGCGCAAGCTTTGTAAACTTCACAGTTGGAATACATTTTCATATATTCCACGGAGGGATGAAAATATGGGCGTTAAAAGTTTTAGAGATTTGCTTTTTGATGCATTTTGAAAGAAAACATACGATTTTTAAGGAATTGAAACAAATATAAAAACTCCTAGGCATGGTTGCTTAGGATGCCTTGAAGGAAAACATCGTGAGGAAACCTGCATAGCCAAGAACTACCAATTCGAAGTTGTGTGTCATAGATATCTAAAGAGGGTAGTCAAAGGTACGTCCAAACATGACATTCGGCACTTGCCCACATTTTGCACAGTGGTTAGTATTCCGTACGTGACAGGTTGCAAGCCGCTTACTAGCCTTTGACACACACTTTCAAATTTTTGGTTCTAGGGTATACCGGGTTCCTCAAAATATTTTCCTTCACCGTTTAAGAGCACTAGCATTGCGCACTTAAATTTTTCGAATGGAAAAACTTTGGTGCACGACCAAGTTTAAACTCACAACCTTTTGATCGTAAGGGGTACTACCACTACACCACCAGTGTTCTTTACCTTACTACACTGATTAACTATTCAAAAATTACTGCACTACGTACGAACTTATAAAAAGTAATCTAACGCGTACAAAGTAGCTACTGAGCTAATATTAAATGACTATTTTCAACTGTAATTTTACTTCAGATCATACAAAAACACTTGAGTGTAGTGATCACACACCAGCCACGGTAAAGGCAGCCGACAAGGCAAGACAGGTGCACCGAGGAACACGCAAACATCGGCCGTTGTTTGCTGTTGCCTCGATAGAACCTTGTCACATTCACACCGATCAGTAACATCGTACTTTCTGGTTACACTATCTTCTTCTTTCTGCCCTCTTTCCACTTGGGGTCGGCACAACACGTTTTTTTCTTCCATTTCTCTCTATCATCCGTCATCTCAGTACTCACTCTATTCTTACTCATATTATTTTTCACATAGGCTATCTATCTTTTCTTTGGCCTACCTCTACCCGTCTCCATCCACATTCATACCTAACACTCTCTTCTCTAAATGATATTCATCTCTCCTCATAACATGTCCATACCACGCTAACCCATTACTCCTCATCTTTTCCGTCACCTCCCGGTTACACTGTTCCTCTTTTGTTGTTTTTCAAAGACAAATTAAAAAAAAAAAAAAAAAAAAAAAAAAATTGATCACGACTGTAATCCCCGGGCTCGGTAGATATCTTTAGTTACTTAGATCTTTGAGGATACCTAAAGAGGGTAGTCAGAGGCACGTCCAAACATGATATTTGGTACATGCCCACATTTTGCACAGTAGTTAGTATTCCGTACGTGACAGGTTGCAAGCCCATCGCCGCTTATAAGAATACTAATCTATGACACATACCTTCGAATTTTTGGTTCTAGGGTATGCCGGTTTCCTCACGATGTTTTCCTTCACCGTTTAAGAGCACTGGCATTGCGCACATAATTTTTTCGAATGGAAAAACTCATTGGTGCACGACCAGGTTTGAACCCACGACCTTCGGATCGTGAGGCCGGGGTGCTACCACTGCACCACCAGCGCTCTAAAAATTTAAAAGACAATTTAAGATAAGAAAAAATATGTAATGTGTGCGTGTTTTCGCTCATCTTAAGTAGTCTCTAAAATTCTTGTTTATTTGTTGAAGAAGCCTTAGCTTTAACACAAGCTCGTACAACCCATCATGTTTCAGAAACGTGACATTTCAAGCTTGAAGTAACTCTACTTCATTATTAAATAAAAATAATAAATAATGCTGGACAAACCACACAGCATCATCTAGCCCCACAGTAAGCTACTCAAAGCTTGTGTTATGGGCAATTGATAAAAAAAAAAAAATTAAAACACCCAGACCAACGGAACAAATTTCTGCAGATCGTACACAAACTTGTTCCGCGGCGGGAATCGAACCCGCAACCTCTTGCGTCGCAGGCGGACACTCGCCCGCTGCGCCACTGAGGTTATTATTACTTTGATATTGCCCGAAGAGCTTGTGGTAAGGCCCCAGGTTTGTTACACAACAGTGTAACACGTTACACTAAACTCTAGAAAATTGTTCCTAGGTAAAGTGGCTCTAGTAATGAGAGGCTAGAAGCAAAAACTCGAGCATGTTTGTATTGATAGTGTTTGAGGAGATAGGCTTTATACTCTGATGAGGCAATGGCGATGGGGGAGATAGTAACTAGTTGGCTTAGCGTGTCTTTGTTGGAAGCTGTAGAATGGAATTATAAATTATCCCGTTTTGTTACGTTTTTTTTCTAAAGTTTTTTAAAAATTATTTAGTGCACTGTATTCTATTTAAGGGGTTGTTTAAAGGTTTCAGAAATTCTGTCTTGAACTTGCAAATAAATAGAAAGAAATAAATAATTTGTTTTATTTATTTCTTTCTATTTATTTGCAAGTTCAAAAAATATTAATAATTAGTGAAAAATAAATAATTTGTTTTATTTATTTCTTTCTATTTGTTTACAAGTACAAGACAGAATTTCTGCGATCTGACCGCTGATATTGCACAAAGAAGTATGTTCCATATTTCTTTGTTTATTTCCTGACAATCGTATTTTTAAACGATCTAGCTAATCCATTAAGCTTTCTATAGATCGTGTCATAAAATAGCTCAAATGTTTCAATTTAAATAATATAATGTAGAATGCAAATACAAGCCTTTTCTGTCCATTCCGTGAATATTTGACTGACCTCACAGCTCAGTTGGCAATAGCTCTGCCTTCTGCGCTGTAGGTTGTGGGTTCGATCCTCACCCAGGACCAACATTTGTGTGATGAACACAGATGTTTGTTTTGAGTCTGGGTGTTATTTTGTACAAAAAAAATATATAATTAATCTATCAAACATCTGGTTCCCATAGTACAAGTTTTGCTTAGTTTGGGGCTAGATGGCGTCATTTGAAATGTCCATTAATTTATTTCAGAATTATATTTTTGGTGTTACCGCTCCACTGTACTGAAAACATGAAACCCTGTAAAATATAATATGAGTCGCAGACAAAATAAAAGAAACAAAAGTGCGCCGGCGATGCCTTACAACTGCTTGACATGGGTAATGACAAGAATTCACACATTCTATAGCAGGATGCGTTTGGCGATCTAAAGGTGATGCTGGAAGTGAAAAATTATAAAAGTCCTTGACCATTTTGTTTATCCTACTAATAGACGACCTCAGTGGCGCAGCGGGCGAGAGTCCGCCTGCGACGCAAGAGGTTGCGGGTTCGATTCCTGCCACTGAACAATTTTGTGTATGATCTGCAGAAATTTGTTCCGTTGGTCTGGGTGTTTTCTATGTATAATAAAAAATATCTATCAGTGTGTAAACCTGTCAAAAGTCGGAAAAATAGGTATATAAAACGCGATAAATACCCCTTTAATATAATAATTATTACTTAGACAAACCATCAGATGTATTTCCTCTCACAAAGTAAATACGGCGCCGCGCTGCGTCGAAAGAAAAACACTGACTTAAAACTAAGTCCTTTAATGTCACTTCCAGTACTCTACACGTATAGATAGAGACGAAATAAAAGTGGCGGCAGAACGTCTGTCTCCGGCTTAACTTTGAAAGGCTTCGGTGCGACGGGCACGACTAATTGTCGTCTCTACTATTGTACTGTTTGAATACTTATCTCTATGGTTGAGTCTACGTCTGGTCTGAAGTAAGTGTAAGTGTGAAAGAGTAACTGGGCGAATAGAGCCTCTTTGTAGCGCGCACTCACTTCACTAGTTATTTCACCATCACGTCATGTATTAATAGATAGGTACTATTTTGAAATTTTGATTTGTTTTTAATTTTTTTCATTGGAGGAGGTCATTTATTTTGTGCTCAAAATGACAATATAGTGCTGGCCATATTACCTAATTATTTTTTTATAAAATGGTAGGTAATCAAATTTATTAACCTAATAATTTAATAACCTAGTTGCACTAATGAAATATACTCTGACTTCTTATACGTAGCCACACCTTTTTATTCGTTGGCCGTCCTTTTGACATTTTAGGCCCCACCACCTTAATAGTCTATGTTAATTGCGTATAATGTAGCTTTCTTTGAGTGAACAATTTTTTTAATCGGTGAAGTATTTTTTGAGGTTATCTATTACAAACAAAAATACAAAAAAAAACATTGTAATTACTTTACATAGATAGACTTGTTCGGGAAAAGCGGTGAAATGTTTTTAAAAAAACATAAAATTAATTGAATTAAAATTATTTAATGTTTAAACTGTTACATGAGGTGATCAAAGATGGAATGAATTAATTAAGCTTACAGTACTGAGGTCGGATATGCTACATCAGCAAATACTCAGCCGTCTGGCCCGGCGATAGTGCGTGGGCGCGAGTATGAATGCACCATGAATGTGCTTAGCTAGCAATAAAGATAGAGCGGCTAGTTGGTTCAGGTGATGTAACTCCTCCCTCCATAAGTTCGAGATTATCCGAAGGATGAGGATTATCTCGAGGTTTTCCCCTAATACAAAAGTTTCTAACTCTATGCTTAAACGCTAACAATAAAAGACAAATAACTAATAATACGCAAAACACCAAATTTCCTATGCTAACACTTTTATAATCTAGAGCACTATAATGATTTTCACTACCACTAATAATTTCACTTCCGCTTTGATGTAATAAGAAGTTCAGGAACGGAACGTCTGCAAGGTCGATACCGTTAAGGTTGACAGGTTTCTTCTGCATATCTGATGGGCTGATGAATATTGTAGGCAGGTTGATAACTGGAAACTGCAAGTATGTTACATCTTTTCCATGGCTTTGATGTCTCGTAAGCTTCAATTCTTTTATATTGACTTGACAATCATCATCCATAGTTAGCACATAAGTTCCAAAAATGGATTCTTGGGTAATCTCATTTTCGCAATACTTTGTAAGTAGAGTTTCGGTTTTCACGTAAACGATCCAGCGATTGGGTTGTATTCGATCTGCCTTTACGTCGTTAATGGTAACAGGAACCGGATGACAATTCGAGATATTTGTGGAAAACTTCAAAAGGTCGGTAATGCAATCGTCTTCGATTAGTGGTAAAGCGTCGTTCTCAAGACATAGGAAACGGGACTCATCGATTTCGCGGCATGACTGAGAGAGCGGCAACGCTTTCAACCCTTTCACAAGGACATAAGGGTATTTGGGTAGGATAAGAGAGGTAAGGTCATTAACTTTATTATAAATAGGCAAGGGGATCAATTTTATGTAATTAAATACTTCATTTCTAATCAAAGGAATATGCATAATTAGTTTTATCTGATTTTGTTTTATGTATGCTTTCATTTCTATACACTGCTCTATTTTTACAACATTTTCAATCTTTACTGGGAACACTAATATATTCGTTTTCTCAATTTCTTTTAACAATAGTACTAACTCATCTGTGTCTATAATCGATTGATGTAAAATTTTAATTTTAGCAAAAGCAATAGCCGTTTCAATCTCATTCAGCTTTATGTAGAGTATCTGAAAGTTATGAATAAACACGTTATAATTTTATTGCTGACTTGAGTTAACTTTGACTCATTTAGATTGCGGTTAATGTCTTGAATACTCTCCTCAATCTGAATGAAATTGTTTTTGGTAGAGTTAGCTATTTTTGTGAATGTACCCACCATTTCGGTAACGATCGTCATTTTCTTAGTTATTGCGTTTTGTTTTGTTTTTACTTCGTTAATTAATTTTTCGTACATCGCAGCATCGTCATTGTCAAGATTACCTGTGATTGTTTTAATCAATGAACCTAGAGGATTTATTAAACCACGCTTAACCCTTACCGATGGTATCAATTGCTTATACTTTTCTATTGTAATGTTCATAAAGTAGTCAGTTTGTGATTCAACGTCAGTGAAATCATAATCAAAAGCTTTGGTGTCGAAACAGCTTTGCACTTGTCTTTTTAATCTTACATAACTATCTATACTTAACTCTAGTTCTTCGTAAATATATTTTAAATCTAAAATCTTAATAACTGTCCATGTGTCATGGCTAATAACAGCTTGACCTTCTTTTACAGGTAGCAATCCTGGGTTCTTTTCAATCGGCTGCAGATGAAGGGCCTGGCTTCGGATCACTTGGACCGCCAGTAGAAATAACCTGTGAAGGGCGCTTTATGTCTTTAATTGGAACTTTAGTATTCCGATTATGTGTTAGAACCGGTACGATGTTTCTTTGTATAGATCCGATTACTTGAGCTTTTTGGTATCGTGGCTTATCTTTACTTCGTCTAGTGTTCACTCCTTTGATAAATACTGTATCGCCTACATCTATGTCAAACTCTTTCTCTCCACCACGTTTCTGTATTACGGTTTTCTTTTTATCAATTATTTTATCTGTTAGGTATTCATACAAATGCTTAGTCCTTCTCACGTGTTCTCTTACTAATTGTTGGGTAAATTGTTTATTGAAATCTACATAAAACGCATTGTTGGATTCGGTGTGACCGAAAACTACTTCAAATGGTGTGAGGCCTGTGGTAGAATGAATAGTGTGATTATATGACATAATTGCATAACTCATTACAGATGCAGCGTCCGTTATCTTTTGTTCATACTTAGCAATTCGATATATCTCTATAATAGTAGAGTGGAACCTTTCTACTATCCCCATAGAGTTGGGATTATGAGGAGTACCAATATGAAGCTCGATCTTATAAAATGATAACATTTCTTTCATTAATGTGTTGTTGAATTCTGTACCAGGGTCTGAACTGATTCTACTAGGGGTTCCATACAAGGAAAAGTATTTTATCAGAGCTCTAACTGCTTCAGGGGTGGACTTGGTGCTAATTTCAAATGCTTGACCTAGCTTGCTGAAGGCGTCGACTATCGTGAGGTAATGTTTTCCATCAATTGAGAAGGTATCAATAAATAACTCTTGGAATGGTTTAATTTGGGTTTGTGATAACTGTAACTCTGGTTTTAGTGGTTTACGGTCATACTTCATTTTCTTACAGAGTTCACACGCGTTTATGATACTGGCCACCGTTTGGTCCATGTTATTCCAATAAAAGGTACGTCTTAGATGTACTAACGTTTCTTTTATTCCCCGGTGACTATTTTTACCTACATGGTACTTAAGTACAACATCTCGCTGCTCTGTTTCGCTATCGATATAAATTACTCTCTTGGTACACTCATAAAATTTGACAGTTCCTTTTTGGAATAGCAAAATAGAGATCTCTGAAAACTGCTTGCGATGTAAAGGGTCTTCAAAATAAAAGAAATATTTTATTTTAGGCCTAATATATTCTTTTAAAAACCTTTTAATTAGATCGGTGTTATTTAAAGGTAGGTGGATTTCTAATACTTTCTGTTTGTTTCTAGATAAATCTTTAACTGATAATTCATTTTTGTTCCAGGTATGAACGAGGATTTGGTTCGGCTTAGTATCTACGGCTTCTTGAAGGATAAGCATACCGTCTGTATCTAGATCGCGGGCTGAATGGACCGTGCCTATACTTTCGTTGTGTCCTTCAGATGCAGATGCAGTAGTACTACCCAAGGATGGATTTGAGTAGGGTGATCGTCTACCGTTACCAGCTATCGATGTACTACTTTTCTCTGAACCAGATGAAATTACTATCGGAGATGGCGTTCGCTCGCGTGGTGTAGAAGCGCGAGTATCTCTATTTAATTCTCTACTTAGTCGTGTTATTTCCTCAGTTAATTCTTCAATATGACGTTCTAGTTTTTGCTCTTTCCTATCTACATTAACCTTCATTGAAACGTCATCGTTTTCACCTAATGCGTTAATCCTAATTCGCGACAAAGCGTCAGCATTACAATTTTGTTTTCCCTCTTTGTGTTTAATATCATAATCGAATTCAGATAAACGTAATTTCCATCTTGTTAATTTACTGTTAGGTTCTGTTATTGATTTAATCCAAGTTAGTGGTCTATGGTCAGTGTAAATCATGAACTTTTTACCATACAAATACGGTCGAAAATGCTTTGTAGCCCAGACTATGGCTAAAAGTTCCTTTTCGATCGTACTGTATCGCGTTTCAGCGTCATTTAGAGTACGACTTGCATATGCTATGGGTTTATCGCTACCTATAGGTCCCTGTGATAAGACAGCTCCGATCGCGTAGTTGGACGCGTCCGTTGTAAGGACGAATGGTTTGGAAAAGTCGGGAAACTGTAGGAGCGGCGCGTTGGTCAGAAGCTCTTTACACTTTTCAAATGCATTTATATATTCCGGTTTAGTATAATCAATCTTATTTTTCTTTTTAAGGCACGAAGTTAATGGCTGTGTTAGTTTAGCAAAATCTTTTATGAATTTTCGGTAATAACCTACTAATCCAAGAAAACTCTTTATTTCAGTAGCTGTTCGCGGTAACGGGAAGTTAATAACTGCTTTGATTTTGTCATTATTTGGCATAAGGCCGTCTTTAGTGATGTTGTGACCAAGATAAAGGACTTCCTTTCGTAAAAATTCGCATTTGTCAAGTGTTACTTTAAGATTAGTCTCCCTCAGTCGATTGAATATCTTACGTAGCTTTTCAACGTGTTCTTCCAGGCTAGATGAAAATACTATGATGTCGTCAAGATAAACTAGACAATGGATACCCTGAAGTCCTCGCAGGACATTATCCATAGCCCTTTGAAAGGTTGCAGGTGCCGTTTTTAGGCCAAACGGCATTCTTTTAAACTCAAAATGGCCTGACTGAGTCGTGAATGCAGTCTTAGCTCTATCTACTTCATTTACTTCGATTTGGTGATACCCGCTAGCAAGATCTATTGTGCTAAAATACTGAGATCTGCCTATTTTATCAAAGATATCGGTAATGTTAGGCAACGGGTATTTATCGTCGACTGTGATTTCATTTAGTCGTCGATAATCGATCACCATCCTAAATTTCTTTTCGCCTGATGCGTCCGGTTTTTTTGGTACCAGGTGAACTGGTGCACTCCAAGGTGAGTGAGAATCCGCTATAACGTTATCTGCTAATAGTTTATCTACTTGCTTTTGTATTTCCTCATTAATTACAGGTGGGTGTCGATAAGGTCGAATATAGATCGGATCTTCGTTGGTTGTTCTGATGTTATGTTTCACTTGGTTCGTGAAAGATAATGGTATTTTATCGCAATAAAATATATCACGATATTCCTGACATAGTCTGAAAATACTCTCACGTTCTTCTTTGTTCATGTGATCTAAACGCAATTTCCCTAAATTTTCTTTCAACACTTCATCAATCATACATTCGTCTTTCATAAAATTTACCTTACATTCTTCATTTTCATACATCGTGACATCGAATGGTTCCTTGAACGTGATAACAGCTTTCACATCAGATGTATTTTGAATAACTGTTTCCGCAAAATAGTTCTCACACTTGACAAGGGCGGTAGGCATACGAACGCCATTTTGAAATTGCAGATAATCTAATATCGCATCTCCATTTTGTAAAGTCGTGGGAATCCTAACTCTTGTTTCAGATCGTGGTGCTACATGGATCTCGTATGGCGGATTATAAATAATCGGTATGCTCGCGTTGTGTGTTAGTAGCATCTGGTTACGCATGTCGATGTTTGCTCCTAACTTTGATAATAGATCTGATCCTATTAAACCGTCATAGCGTCCATCTACATCATAAATATAAAATTTATGAGGCAACGTGCTTTTAAAGGTCTTTAACAACGGTATGTATATTATCTCATTGTGCATGCTCTGAGCGTGTGTGCTGATTACTGTGAATGGCTCGTGATATTTGAATTCACTGAAAAATTCGTTGGCTTTAGCTGGACTTATAAAAGATCTACTACTTCCAGTATCAATGAGAAATTTAGAGTTGATTTCAGGAATCACTACGTGAGGTAGTTTTAAAATACTGTCACAATAATTTAAACTAATCACTTCACCGCATCCTTCGAGGCTGTTTCCTGAAAATTTGTAACCTTAGTTTCCGAACTGATGTTTTCAGGTTGTGTGTTTTCAGGCTGTGCGGAATTTGTGTCATCGCCATTAGCTACATAATAGCACTCATTAGGGTTCTCTACATTCTCGTCCATAATATAACATAAGTCATAATTGTTATAGTCGGGTGTGTATTCCTGGTACAAAGGAGGGTCGCTTATATAGTATAGGTCATTTGCAATCATATTATGTCTTACTGGTGCTGTACGCATCGTAACGTCGGAATCTTGTAACCTAGGAGGCTGTACCTGTTGTTGCGGTACGCCGGATTTTTGTTGGTTCGTTGGCTGAGGTTGGTTCTGAGTACCGAACTTAAAACCTTGCTGTTGTGGAATACCAAACCTATAACCTTGTTGTTGTGGAATACCAAACCTATAACCACCGTGTTGAAATGGGGCGCGTTGAATGGGCTGGCCGAAAGTGCGCTGAGGTAGAGTCCCAAATCTAAAACCTTGTGTGGGCGGTGCGTTTCTCAATTGCTGTACAAAATTTGGTCTGAATCCATTTGGATTTTGTGGAATGCCGAATTTAAAATTATTTGGTACTATATTGAACGCAGGTTTAAAACCTTGAGCGACAGGCAGTTGTTTTTGTAAATTTTGGGAATTCTGAGAATTCTGAGAATTTTGTGAATTTGGTAACTGTTGTGCAGTTTGCTTAAGTAATTTACTTTTGGCATCGTATTGGAACTTGAAATTTACCTCTTCAGTTACTATGCTTAGGGCATTTTCCAGGACAGAGCAACCTTTTAGACGCACAATCCTAATCATATCCTCTGGCAGGTTATAAAGGAACACGTTTAGCGCGGTGTTGTTGTAAACTATCATTTTAGCCGCTTTGATTCCTTCATCGGTAAGTCTGTTTACTTTAGCAAACAAAGAACTTCGAACGTTCTGAATTCTATGACAAAACTGGATGTACGTTTCACCTTGTTTTAACTTTAAAGTTTCTAGTTCAATTGCTATACATTCTTCTGATCGCGGGTCGCCAAAATGCTGGGTAAGAATATTTTTTAATGCTTCATATGAAGAAATATTCGGATGGTCACTGAGTAGAGTCGCGGCTCTACCAGTAAGTCTACTGGAAATGGCATGAAACAGGTATAATTCCTGAGCTGCGTTTCCACTAATCCTACTTCCACTAACTACATACTCGCATTTGGAAATAAATAAATTTAATAGATTTTCGTCTCCGTCATATTTAGGAATAAGCGATAAGGTTTCCTTAGGAATAGCCTTCATTTCCATTTTAAAAATTTACTTTTACTTACTACTATGCTGGAATACCAATTTAAGTGTAGACCAGTTTGCCTATTTACGTGCGACTTAAACCTACTTATAACTAACACAAATTAATCACGATTAACAGACCTGCCTAGTTAAGTGCAAGTCAATTTGCCAATTTACGTGCAAACAAAATCAGATAAACGTAATTAATAAGCTCGACAATTTAAGTTCGAGAAAAAGGTGGAAAAGACACAGGAATATGACAATACAGGAAGTGAAAAGGTTTACTCACAAGCTGCTCGATCCCATGTCCTCCGGAAACCACTTTGACACTTCGTTTCACACGCTTTTACCGTTCGAGAGTCGTAATTTATTTGGTTCGTTTCTTTTCCACGTCCGCGTATAGTCGGTTTTCAAGCGAAATTCTATTTTCGTGACACCGATTTTGGGGTTTTCACGAGATAGAACTCCGGGAAAATCGTGGAAAATCCACAAGGCTGCGCCAGACTTGTTCGGGAAAAGCGGTGAAATGTTTTTAAAAAAACATAAAATTAATTGAATTAAAATTATTTAATGTTTAAACTGTTACATGAGGTGATCAAAGATGGAATGAATTAATTAAGCTTACAGTACTGAGGTCGGATATGCTACATCAGCAAATACTCAGCCGTCTGGCCCGGCGATAGTGCGTGGGCGCGAGTATGAATGCACCATGAATGTGCTTAGCTAGCAATAAAGATAGAGCGGCTAGTTGGTTCAGGTGATGTAACTAGATGCAAAACAAAAATCCCATCTAAGTTTACTATTAATATGCTTAAATTATGACATTAAATTGAAACCGTATACGAGTAACAGTGGTAACCACAGTCCCCTACCACGGAACATACATACCGAGTGATCGATCTACGGATCACCCCGCCAGGAATACCTAAATACCTCCTCTAATTAACTAGTTAATCCGGGTAAAAACCATTTGTAGGTAAAAACAGTCGTCGGTTACAATTTCAAGGAAATAAGAAAATACAAATTCCATTTTTTGTTGGGGTAAATAGAGGAGACTGGGCAAAAAAGGTTAAAAATAACCAAACTGGTATTAAATTACAAAGGCTGCAATTGGACATCCACAAAAAAAATATCGATCAGATTGCAATTACAATTTTCGTGAAACAAATGTAAACTGAATGGCCTCACAGCTCAGTTGGTAGTAGCTCTGCCTTCTGTGCTGTAGGTTGTGGGTTCGATCCCCAGGACAAACATTTGCGTGATGAACGCAGATATTTGTTCTGTATCTGGGTGTTACTATGTATTTCTATGTTATGTAGATTTGTTTGATGAATCACAAATTATTGTCAACTTAGACTTACCTTTCGTGATGTTTTTCTATCTACGATGCTTATGTAAGGGGGACAGTTCTACAGCTTATCATAAAAAAACATTGTTATTTTTTTGATCTGTTTCTTGAAGTAGGTACTTACTGGAACTGAGTTCCTTATTACTAAAGTAAAAACTAGTTATCCTTGCCAAGACCGCGGGTATCCTGTGCCAAATTTTTATTTAATTTGAGGACTGTCTACCCCACTGTTACAAACTATACTAGCCTAGTTTAATTACCTCTTACTCACGCCTTATAAATAAAATGAGAATATTTTTAAATTAAGGCCCAGCATTTTGAAAATTGCAAGTATTGCAACCCTAATCATTCTATTGCCGCTTAATAAATTACATTGAAATTTAACTACACGATACTCAAGGATATAGTGATAAATGAACCGGAGCTAAAACGAATTAGTTAGAAAGCCTTGGTTAAAAATCATGTCAAAAACACCTCTGAAAATTCAGAAATTCCCTAATTTATCCAGAACAGTAAGGTATTTTGAATTTCTATTTCACATGAATATAAATCAGTTAATTTGAAACAAATGAACCCAGCCCTATTTTTGAAATAAGCTATTTACTTGAACATATTTATGTTTTTTATAAATTGTCGCTTTCGTTATATTATAATTCAGAGCAGCCATATTATCATGCCGCACTCTACTTACTTGTCATTTGGGTATTTCGCTTCGTGCAATGTCTGATTCCGCGGAGATCCGCGTTGCTATACGGACCTATGTCACTTTTTTTTGTAACTGTTACGTAAGGAATAGTGTGACGAGTATTCTGGGCCTTAAAATCAATTTCAAATTTTTATTCACGATCTAGGTAAGTACTATTAGAATACATAACATATTTTTGTTTTTACAAAAACAACCGACATAATAATAAATACATAATTTTATCAGTGTTTCAGTATTCCTACCTTCAGGAACGATTTTTAATGTAATATTTAAATTAGATCAACATCTTAGCCTGTCAAATAAATAAAACGTAAAAAGGAAACTTTATAAAAGTTTAAATATAAATATGAAAACATGAAAACTTCACTCTAATTTAGTCAGTTAAAAACATTGATAATAGGTACTTACCTTAATATATTTTCTAAAAGTCAAAAAATAATAAAGTAATTAAATGTAAGTAATACATTACAAAATGATTGTACGTCTGTCAGTCTGTCACTCTTAAATATAAAAGATAGTGCATCCCAAAATGATGTAGCGTTTAGCCCTTTAGTTTATTATGCTATTCAACTCCAAAAAGGAAATGAAAAACAATACCTATCTTATCTTTACCCATAAACCAAACCCATAAACATTTATTAAGATTGAGCAATCGCCATAGAATTTTATCGTCCACATACTGCATTCCCCTATCCTCAGAGGTGTTTTGTATGCTGCATGTACATTATATCGATTAGCTGCCTAAATTCAGAGCCATCTGTACCTTGAGCACGAGTTTTTGCAATAGTATTTATTATAGGAAGAGAATTGGAGTGGAAACTGCAATTAAAATATTCGTGGCATTCATTTTATACTAGCTTCCACCTACGGCTTTGCCCGCGTGGTAGGTACCTTGTAAAAGAAAAACAAATAGATCCCACAGGAACTTTTTATTTTTCCAGGATAAAAAATAATAGAATTAAAGCGGAAACTGATATTAAATTTAAATATTTGTGGCATTCATTTTACACTAGCTTCCGCCCACGGCTTCGCCCGCGTGGTACCTTGTAAAATAAAAAATAAAAAATCTACGGGACCCGTATTTCAGGATAAAAGTAGCCTATGTGCTATTCCAGACTATAATCTATCTCAGTGCCGAGTTTCATCCAGATCAGTTCAGCCATTTCAGCGTGAAAGAGTAACAAACATCCATACATCCATACATACAAACTTTCAGGTTTATAATTATTATTATAGTAGGATTATGGATGGAAATTTACATTAAATATTCGTGGTTTTTATCCTCACCTCAATAGAAACTAAGATTAAAATAAATATACGTGGCTCTACATAGTGGATTAAAATTTGAATTAAATAATCCTGGCATTAATTTTAACATTTTTGAATTTGAAATAAGTACTTACCTAAATATCCGTCGCCTTATTTTATTTCTCTCATATCATGCGTGGAAACTGAAATTAAATATACGTGGCATTCACTTTACGATCTTGGATGAAAAGTAAAATAAATATTAGTGGCAATTTAACATTTTTAATATTAGATTAAAATAAGAGCCCTAATAAACAATGGCAGCTGATACTGTTACCACTCTTGTTCGAATATTTATTGAGTTTTATTCAGTAAGTAGGTTTTTATGCACGATAAACGTATGTCGTCCCTTTGACATTATTTTAAGTTAAAAGCCTACACTATTGCCTGTCACTGTATCATTATTACAAAACCTTGCTTATCCTAGGCTTAACGAAATATTCCGCAGTCGAAACTCAAACTTGCTCACTAGAAATAGAGTGCAGAGTCCCGTGTCGAGTGTAACGGTAAGTCGTTCTAATAGTGATGTGAACGGCAGTCAATAAAGGCGGCTTAGTGGTATCGATAACTTTGCATTTTGCTTCGGTTATGCGTTCCACTTGGCCTGGCGCACCTGTTTGTACAGTGATCTGTAATAGTTACTAAAGAGTTTATATATTACTAGCTGTCCCGCCCGCGACTTCGTTCACTTAAAGTATCTAAACTGAGTTTCCAACACATCACACAACTCATAAAAATCCCATACTAACTTTGACACCCCATTTTACCCCTTTTTGAAGGTTATATTGAAAAATCCTGAGTGAAAAAATACGTGTCCATTCGTTTTGCATTTACAGTACACAAACAAAGTTTCAAACCAATCGCACCACCCGTTAAAAAGTTCCCATACAAACATTGACCCTACATTTGACCCCTTTTTGAAGGTTATATTGAAATATCCTGAAACACGTGTCCATTCATTTTGCATTTACAGTACACAAACAAAGTTTCAGGCCAATCGCACCACCCGTTAAAAAGTTCCCATACAAACATTGACCCCAAATTTGACCCCTTTTTAAAGATTATATTGAAAAATCCTGAAACACGTGTCTATTAATTTTGCATTTACAGTGCACAAACAAAGTTTCATGAAAATCGCTCCACGCGTTAAAAAGTTTCATACTAACGTTTTCATCCTTTTTCATCCCTTTAGAGGTGGAATTTCCAAAAATCCCCCCTTAGTGGGTGGTTTTGTTATAAAAGGAAGCCACCTTCCAAATTTCAGCTTTCTATCTTCAGCGGTTTCGGCTCGGCGATGATCAATCAGTCAGTCAGTCAGTCAGTCAGTCAGTCAGTCAGTCAGTCAGGTTAAGCTCTTATATAGATATAGATAGATTACTGAAGTTAAACTCATTGTAGACTCATTCGCTTGATCTAAATCATGATTTGAATCTTCAAAACCTCTTACTGACTAGCAGCACGCCCCGGCTTCACATGGTTAGTAAAAGTATGACTATTTATATAAAAGTACCTGGGTGACCGAGCTTTGTTCGGTTTTTTTTATATGTAAACGACGTTTTCTAAAAATGAAACCTAGCTAGATCGATTTATCGCCCCCGAAACCCTCTGCATACTAAATTTCATGAAAATCGCTGAAGCCGTTTCCGAGATTCCAATTATATATATTATATATACAAGAATTGCTCGTTTAAAGGTATAAGGTATAGTTTATGTTACTCAGGGATAATGTAGCACTTTAATTGTGAAAAAATTTTTCAAATCGGTTTAGTAGTTTTTGAGTAAATCGTTACAAAATAAATACAATAATATAAAAATACAAAACTTTCCTCTTAATAATATTAGTATACTCGTAGAGTACCTATAGATAAATAGACTGTCCTCACAGCTCAGTTGGTAGTAGTTTTGCCTTCTGCGCTGGAGGTTGTGGGTTCGATCCCCACACAGGATAAACATTTGTGTGATGAACACAATTTTTTACGAGTATTTAGTTCGTACAAAAGCAGATTTGTTTTGTTTGTGGCTAGATGGCGTTGAATTAAATGTTCACTCATGATTTTGTTAACTGACCTTTTAACTTGAATGTTAAAATCTATCAGTAATTTGAATTTATACAAAATAAATACGAAATAAGTAGGTGTGGAAACGGTAACTAAAATCAAATATTTTGGGTCGAACGGGGAAACTTACCTATTGGGTATAAAAACGCCTCTGTTACAGTAGTTCTACTAAGAAGTTCAACTGGTAGAACAATGTAACACCTTTGTATCTCTAGTACTACTAAGTACTAGTGACCTTATGCGGCGTTGGTAGTACAACTGAATATTTATCATGACAATCTAAACTGGATCGAACGGGGAAGTACTTTCTTCATGATTTCTAAATTGATATATGTCTTTTGCCCACAGGTGAGTGATAAGGTGACCTTGAATCGGAGTATTATGGTGATCCAATAATGCTGGTTTCAACCCCTGGCTGCTGAAAGGAATGCACTATACACAAGGTGAGTGTAACTCTAAGCATAAAACCTCGTTTATTTATATAGGCAACTCAACATTCTTACCATACTTTTTCTTTTTCTAGTGCAAAAAAAATACAGTTGTCTCATACATACATTTTAGAAAAGTAGGTATTGAACTTTCGTATGAAACAGCTGTTTTTTTTCGCGCTCACAGTGTTGGTTTCTAAGAAAAAGTTGATTATATTGATGGGTACTTTAACACCCTGAAGTTCGGTTTAAAGATCTTTATTTATACTCAAAAAGAACAAACTAGTCCACTTAGAATGAGTATACATTGGTATCTAAAGATAAAGTATTACTTAAGCAAAGTTGCGGTAGATCTACGGCGTTAACAGTTAGGTATAGATGAAAGCAGTACCTACCCAAAAAAATAAAAAATAAGTAACCCAACAAAGGAAGGTACATAGTTAGGATTAAAATAAAGTTTTCAGAAGTAGCCTGGTAACACCCTGTATATGTACATACATGTAAAATAAAAATATAAAAAATAAAAAATATGATCACGACTGTAATCCCCAGGCTCGGTAGATGTCTTCTCAGATTTTTAGTTACTTAGATCTTTGAGGATATCTAAAGAGGGTAGTCAGAGGCAAGTCCAAACATGACATTTGGTACATGCCCACATTTTGCAAAGTAGTAAGTATTCCGTACGTGACAGGTTGCAAGCCCATCGCCGCTTATTATAATACTAACCTATGACACATACCTTCGAATTTTTGGTTCTAGGGTATGCCGGTTTCTTCACGATGTTTTCCTTCACCGTTTAAGAGCACTGGCATTGCGCACATACATTTTTCGGATGGAAAAACTCATTGGTGCACGACCAGGTTTGAACCCACGACCTTCGGATCGTGAGGCAGGGGTGCTACCACTACACCACCAGCGCTCTACATACATGTATATTATACAAAAGTGTAAATAGAGAGAACATAATGCAGTTAACTGATAGTATCACGCTTCGCTTGCGACGCGCGCAGACGAGCGGCGATCTGGTTGATTTCACACAATTCAGGGGCGTATTGTCGCAATTAGAGGGTAGGCGAGGGGTAGTGGCAGACGGGATGGTAATCTGAAGCAATTAATTCAAATTACACAGGAATTCAGTCAGAGACCGTTAAAGTAAGCTCGTATGACCCAACTAGCACTCCAGATGTAAAGTTCGTGCGGGCGTCTACTACGCAAAATGAGAACGATATAATCGAATCGAAATATTCGTCTTCTTTCGAGTCAGCGGCTAAATTTATCTTTTTTTCCTAATATTCGGCGACTCTTAGCCCCATCCGTTGCATGGTTAAAGTCCTCTCGTATTTATTTATTTATTTATTTATACTTTATTGTACTTACACAAATTACGAAAAAAAATGTGTGACAAAAGGAGGGCTTAATGCCTAGGGGGCATTTTCTACCAGCCAACCCATTCCAGTTTAAAGCCAGGTCGGCGCACAATAATAAATTTAAAACTAAAAACTAAAATTTAGTAATTAAACATTCTACAAAAAAAAACAATAAAATATTACAATAGGTATAATAGAGGTATAATCGTATGCAGGTGGTTGAGCAGAGAAGATATGAGAGCAGATGCTCCATGCTCTGTATGGGTGCTCCGCAGTTGCACTCGCTCCGACGGTCGATGTAGCCCCACGTAGCCAGGTTTTGACAGCAGCGGCCATTTTGACTTCGGAGTCGGTTCAGGGACTCTGTACTCTGTTGGGAATCAGTTGGATGGGACTGAGTGTTTGCTAGACCACAGTTATGTACTCAGAAATATTCGACGAATTCAGTCGAATTAACAGTCGTTTTGTTGTCAAATTCAACTTATCGTATCGTTTGTAAGTTGTTTTATAGAATGTTTACTGGATTTTCTGCGGTGTATTTGCCTGACAACTACGTCGCTCTGGTTTTTATATGTTTTCTCGTGTTATTTTGAGTTTTATTGCGTAATTTTGGTGGTTATTTGCCAATAAAGCCCGGGTTCTTGACGCGAGTGTAAAGTATGTGAATTAGAGTGAATAGTTCTCTTCAAATTCCATCGGAGGAAATCTCGAAAATTTACAACAAAACAGCCATCTTTTGTTTAAAATTGACTTGACTACTTGACTATGACTCTGTGACGTTGACAATACTTATAAATAAATACACTTGACACTGGCAAAATTGTTCTCTAAGAGACAGATGCCATAATTGAAGAAGAAGAAGAAGAAGAGATCGACTGTCGCAAAAGTAATGTTTGTAGTTCCATCGTAAAAAAAATCGGATTTAACTAAGCTTTTAAGAGAGTAAACTTTTCATGATTATTGTGCAGATATTTCGTTGATTGTTCTGCGGAGTAGAGACCCAAGGCATTTAGAAAAGCAATCATTTTGGGAAAAGGTCATTTTGGTTTGTACAAAACGGGATTAGTACCTACTTCATGAAATTCAGTCCAAACAGACCGGAAACCTCAGAACAAATACATACAATAATTTGGCTGAGTTCACTTTTATTCATTCAACAAACGTTGCTTAGATGCCGATAGGTATATAACTAAAAAAAACGCGTTCTCTATATTTTCTATTTTATTACGTTCGTCTGGCGATCACCGTTTATCAGAAAACCAGGCAACTACAGGGTGCTACAATCAGTGGTATCGGGAGGGAGAGCGCGGGCAGAGGGGATCTTTTGTGTGGCATCCAGGACCCCCTGTATCCTATCGATTCGGTTGCTGGTTGAAGGTGAAATTAATCAGTAAGTTGTGAGTACAGAAAACAGAGCCAGATGTCAAAATAGTTTTATATTGTAAAACCACAGAGAACATTTTAGAAATGTTAAACTGCTACGTGAATTTATGTGGCTAGCTTGAGTCCGAGAAGAATAGACAATCAATTCATCTCGTATCATTTATAACTGAAAAAATAGTATGAAAGGTGTGAGTAGATGACGAATGACATAGATATGAGAGGTGAGAATAGTAGATGACAGATGACGAAAAATACGGATGAAGATGGTTATGGAAGAAGAAAACTTCAGTCAGACTTCTCAGAGCATAATTATGCTGAGTGGCAGCCATTTTTTTGTGTTTGGGGTATGAAGGCCAAACGGCTGGACAGATTTTGAAAAATCAGCGTTGGATTCATCTGAAAAACAAAAATAACTTAGGCTATACGAAATGTCAAAAAAAGTATGGCAACTGTAAAAGCTATTTTCAATTACTTTCAGTTGTGTTTTTCATTTTTTTGCAATTAATACTACTTCGTTTTTAAACAGTTAATACATAGTAAGTGTTATAAAAACTTAGTGTGAGAGTTATTGACCACTTCTCCTTCCTGCCCTTTCCCACGCTATGTGGGGTCAGCACGTTAACACGTTTTCTTCTTTCATTTCCCTCTATCATCCGTCATCTCAGTATTCAAACCTTTCTTACTTAAATCATCTTTCACACAGTCCATCCATCTTTTCTTTGGTCTACCTCTATCCATATCCATCCACATTCATACCTAACACTCTCCTCGTCACATGACATTCATCTCTCTTCATAACATGCCCATACCACGCTAACCTATTACTCCTCATCTATTTCGTCACCAGCGCCGCTTTCAAATTTCTATAATATTCTCATTCTTATTTCATCCATCCTCGTCACTCCACACATCCATCTCAACATTTGCATCTTCACCGTATCTAACACTCTCCTCGTCACATGACATTCAGTTATTGACTATTAAGACTACAAATTGACTCAAATTCCCTTTTGAAAGTGAGAATTTCCCATCAAGGTTACCTCAGTCTCCCTCACCTCATTAATTTAGCAAAGTTGTGTAAGTTATTTGTACACCTGCCATTAAAATTATGAGACGTTAATTACGTCGCCATTGCACATTCCATTTTAATACTCCTACACATTTTCTAATTACGCAACAATTTGTCATTTCCCACCCTAGGCGAATCACCATTTTCATCCGAGCGACGATAAATCATGCAACTTTGAACTTTCCGTCGCCGTGATACGGACGAAACTTTTTGGTTGGTATTGGCAGAAAAGTCTAGAGTTGATAATTCTGCAGACACGTCCAATTGGACCTTTTTTGCGTGAAAAATTATAATTTTATTTGAGAAAGAGAATAATGTAATTTTAGCGTGCTTTGTGATTAATTACGTTGGAATTGTTAAGACTATGTTTCATTTAAAAAAACTATCCACATCCAAACTTTCGCATTTATAATAATTATGCTTGTATTAGATTTAAATAAAGTTAGTTACTTTTGACATTTTCATGTTTTCATTTTATGCAAAACAAGCTTCCACCAGCGGCTTCGCCAGCATGTTACCTTGAAAAACGAAAACATATCTATCCCACGGGAACCGTAATTTTTTCGAAATTAAAGATAGCATAATATGTCTTCAAGCTCTAGTCTATCTTTGTACCAAATTTCATCAAAACCGGTTCAGTAATTTAAGCATGATTACGTAATACACAGACAGAGTTACTATAATATTTGTAAGAATTTTCCCAAACATTTTTACGTCCATTCAAAATTTTTATTCAGTCTATATTTTCACATTTTTACATACAGTCAAAAAATAAAAATGTTGCAATAACCTTGAACTTACACTAGGTGTGAGGCTCGAGGAC
This sequence comes from Cosmorhoe ocellata, assembly GCA_963675405.1. Classification (NCBI taxonomy): domain Eukaryota; kingdom Metazoa; phylum Arthropoda; class Insecta; order Lepidoptera; family Geometridae; genus Cosmorhoe; species Cosmorhoe ocellata. The sequence continues at coordinate 11,201,740 of OY776249.1, read as the reverse complement.
CTGTCTCGAGAGGTCTGCAGGCGCGTAACGAACCGAGATAGGGCATGTACTGTGTCTAGATAGCACTGAATAGAGCTTTAGACAATGTAGTGTGCCTAGCTACCTGAAGTGCGAGACTATACTCGGAGGCAAAAAATGTAGATAGGAATTTTCGTTTTTATTTTTAGACGTGTGGTCATCTAGAGGTATGTTTCAATGGCTTAGTTGCCATTCGAGAATTGTTTGTATTTGCCATATGACGTGGTTGTCATAAAGATGTGAGATTTAACCCCGCCTTTGTAAGATGCTTTCGCAAAATATATGTAAGTAACTTACGGATGCATTCGCAACAAATTACAATAAGTAACTTAAAAAGAGTGTTTACATTTGAAAATTTGTCGTAAGTTAATTGCGTAAGTTTTACGTGAGTAAGATTTACAAGTGTAAGTGTACGAATGGTGTAAGCCTAGCAGTCATTAAATTTAGTGTTATCTAAATCAGACAGTACAAATATGCAAAATATATGAGTCAAAGTAAGTATATTATGAGACAATAAGTAGAAAAATAATAAATAAAAGTAGGTAGGATTTTGTATATAACTGTGTGAAAGATGATATGAGTAAGAAAGGGGTGAGTACTGAGGTGACGGATGATAGAGTGAAATGGAAGAAAAAAACGTGTTGTGCCGATCTCACTAGCGTGAGATAGGGCACGAAGAAGAAAAATAAGTTTTAGTTTAATTAACACTTTTTTCCTTTTAAAAAAAACATTTAGGTACTTACATTATGATAGTTTATACAATAGAATCACGATACGGCTTACAATAGGCGAATTTGTTGCCTATTCCAGCTTAACCAATCTTTGTGAAAAAAACCTTTTGGTTGACTATGATCACCATCATAAGTTTGACAAACCATACGACCTTACAGAATGCAGTACAGCTTTCAACATGTAGTTGGCTGGCGTAGTTTTTCCCATGTATCATAGCGCAGGATTGTAGGCTGAGCTCGTCTGCGCATGCATTATTGAGTGCCACTGAGTGACGAGATGCGGCCCAAAGTGCGTTTAAACTTACTAGTGAACTGGCACAATGTTATGACTTGTTAGTAAGTAGTCGGGAGTAGAACAATTTGATCGCAGTTGGTCTATACGTCAAAATGATGGAAGCTTGTGAGAAAATGTTATAAAAATCGGCGAAATGTTTTAGGCAAAATTTTGTAATGAAATGGAGATTCTATAGAAATGTAAACTATCGAAGAAAATAATATTGAAAGAATTCACAGCTTGTTCCATAAGTCAATCATAAAGAAGTTGTTATGATTTACATTGATCTATTATCGAATATTCAAAAGTTAACTTCACAAAATTGAAAACCCACACAACAAAAAATCTTACATAACAGAAAATGCAATAACCAATAATTGAGTTTAAAAAAATACAAACTGATAAAACTAAGAAAATATTTACCGTTTACTTTACGTTAAATGTTCCACTTAACGCTGAAAAATATCACCATCTTCCTACCCTTTTCCCATAATATGTGGGGTCGGCACAACATGTGATCTTCTTCCATTTCCCTCTATCATGTATCATCTCAGTACTCACTCCTTTCTTACCTATATATCTTCTGTCATCTTTCACACAGTCTATCCATCTTTTCTTTGAAGCTGAAAAATAATCAAGAAAAAATAATAAAAGCTTTATTACTGTGCTTTAAATTTGGTGAACAAAAAGAGCCACTGAGGCATACTATTATCCTTTCAAAACACCATTTCAAAAGATTTAGTAACAAGTAAATAAGAAAATAGAAAGAAATTTAGTAACGAGGCAAGTAAAACTTGTCACACAAACGCAGCACGGCGCGAGCACTCGGCGCCCCATAACGTCAGACGCTTTCTCTACGTACCCGTGGAGCATGTAGAGTAGAGCGGTTATCTGTAAATCTGAAAGGATTCAGTTTCAGCTGAATAGGGAAAATGCGGTGATGAATAGTCTTGTCGGCTTATTGGCGGGCTTCGATGTTTTGATTGGATTCTTTCTGCGGAATACTTCGATGGCTTATTCAGGAGTTAGTGAAGGTTTGTTTCACACAATTAAGTAGGTACCTACATAAAATAAAACTTATGTTCATTCTGAAAGTTCATTCTACACATTGGTGAAAGAATTTTTGATATCGGACCAGTCAGTAGTTTCAGAACCTATTCAATGCAAACAACAAACAATCAAATATTTCCTCTTTATAATATTAGTAAAAATAAAGATAAAGATATAATACCTATACCTATATGATACACTCTAATACCACAAGCTCTTATAAACGATCAGAAACATTATAGTTTCAAGCTTGAAGTAATACTACTTCAAAACAATTTTGTACGTCATGGTATGATATATCAGATTTATATTACTTTCGTATTGCCCAAAAAGCTTATAGTAAGGCTTCTGTACTGACACATCATATTTTTAACACAGTCATGTCAGTAAAATAGAGGTTTTATTCTCAAACTATAAGGCCTCTCATAGCCAAATTTTCCGCAAACCGGAACCAAAGATGAACCGATAGAGAGGCAATACCAAAATATCAAACGCACAAATTGCTGCGAGCTACCAATTTGGCAACGAACGGGCGCGTATTTAATAGAGAACACACTGGAACTATTAAAAGAGTGCAGTTGTGGTATCCATTGGTGGTGGGGCCATAGATTTTGAAAATATCTAGGAATTTTTATCTAAATTACTACCATAACCTAAACAAAATGTATAGGAAAGACGTTTTTAAACTGTAAGCCTTATATATTTGGAAATATTTATTTTCCAGCGGTTGTAAAATGTCTCTTCGGTTTGAGGGATAGACACCTGATAATGTCCGCTGAGCTGTAATAAATCGATGGATCTAAGGTCTTTCTAAAAAACCTTCAATAGGATGAACAGAAAATATTAATTCCCCTATTGACCAAAAGGGCCACTAAACCGATGCTCAAATGACATCATCCACGTAGGTGAGAATTACTGCACGAGATTTTGAGATATACTGAAATGTGTTATGCCCAACTGATGACTGATACTGTTCCTAGCTAAGGGATTCGTGGTGACTTAATCCCCATCTTACAATAATCTCTCTTCTTCTTACAAATGCATTAGTTTCCAATATACTGTTTTATCAAGCCAGGTTGAAGTGGTAGGAGGACTTAACACCCTCTCTAAGAACAGGCTGAAAATAGCTGAGACAAATGGAAGGGAAAAGTATCATACATAGCAGTCATCATCATTCTCCTGCCCTCATCCCACGCGTAAGGTCGGCACTACATGTTTTATTCTTCCACTCACTCCTATCATTCGTCAACTCTGAGTCTACTCCTCTTACATTCATATAATCTTTCACACAATCAAACCACTTTTTCTACCGGCCTTCCTTTACTTGCGTACCCAGACACACTCATATCCAAATCTTTTCTTATATCTCTCAGTCATATACAAATACTGGATCCTGCACTAGGTAAAGGAAAGTAGTGGGATCCAGTTTCTAGATTAGATGGAAAACAGGAGGTCTGCTTGTTCTGGTAGGTACAAATGCTCCAAAAACGATAAACCTGGTCACCCCTTCATATTTGTTAGTGCCAAGTCGGAGACTGCTGGCAAGCAACTATCTGATCTCCGCCGGCCATTGTGGCATGTGATAACCCACTTTTAGCAAGAAATGTTTTGTGGGTATGACATCTCTGAGATAGGTTGTTTTTAGGTTAGTAGTCTTTTAAATATACTTTATACCCTTAAACGAGCAATTCTTGTATATAATCTGAATCTCGGAAACGGCTCCAACGATTTTAATGAAATTTAGTATGCAGAGGGTTTCGGGGGTGATAAACTGATCTAGCTAGGTTTAAAAAACGTCGTTTACCAAAGAAACCGAGCAATGCTCGGTCACCCAGGTGCTTAATAATAAATAAAATGTGTATCTATTCCATACGGTAACATAAGGACGTTAATGGGTAAGCTTTTCCCACGTGAAAAATTGTCCTTGGCCATACAGTGCCTGTAACTGAGTAAAAGTTTTACTTTACGCTATACAAATTAAGTATCTAAAATTAATACAAAAAGCCTGTTTACCTTACTTTATCTATTGCTCGATATCCAGTCTGATGACTTATCTATCACTAGCTTCCGCCAGCGGCTTTACCCGCTTCGTACATTGGAAAACAATAACAAGTCTATTCCACGAAAACCGTACATTTTTCCGGGATAAAAGTAGCCTATGCGATATTCCAGATTATAATCTATCACTGAGCCAAATTTCATTCAGAACCGTTCAGCCGTTTCAGCGTGATAGAGTGACAAACATCTATCCACCCAACAAAACTTTCGCATTTATATTAAAGTAAGATTTAAACATGTATATAAAATTCAAAATTGAATTCACCAAATACATACTGTGACATAAAATAACTCTAGATATTGATAGATAAGCAATCAAGCCTATAAAACTAATTAAAATCTACAAGGCACGTCTTGCCATAATGATAAAATCGTCATCCGTTCCAGTCCAAGCCTAGAATAATGAAAATAAACCTACCATTTACAATTCCCGACCGCGAATATGCTATTCAAGCAACTTTAAAGTGGCACCCTCTTACCATCACGCAGTTAGATAGCCACTCATTATTGATTACAAGAGGACCGCAGCCCCCAGCTACAGATAAAAACTTGTTCTGCAGCTTCCACTGTAATTTTAAAGAGTATTTCACTGATAAGCCCGTTCGACTCACTTGTCTACATAGAAAGTTGGCCTGTTATTTCTAGAGTTGCTATCTCAGCCCGGGGCTATTGGGAAGAAATGAGCTACCGATAATCGAGGCGTACGTGAATTATGTATTCAGTTGGACAAATTTGTTTTAGCGAGATTTATAAGGAAAGTTGGAGTTCCAGGTAAAAGTAAGATATGAAGAAACTTTTGAGGGTATTTTGAATAAAGAAACTTTTGAGGGTATTTTGAATAATGTTGTTTTATCGTCTTGTACCTTCGGCTAAATGAAGCGATGATTTCTATACAGTGGTGGGTAGAGTGGATGAGAAACACCGAAAATTGGGCTCAGTAGCGCACTTTGGGGGGTGATTTACGTCTAGCTAAGCGATTGATGATGATGATGACTTACGCCTAGTGACTTTTTAGTCATTTTTTTTTGGATAGCGACCTAAACAGCTTCATAAATTTCACTACTTCCCTTTGGCACTACCACTTGGCTCTACTAGTAGAGTGAAGGGAAATTTTACTTTTCCGTGACACTACTGGTAGTGCTACGGGTAAAAGTACATTTCCAGTGACACTACCCTGTTGCAGTAGTTTCACGGGATTGCTCAATGGTAAGGACGACTATATTGAGGTGGTGCTATAGGATTTAGATTAGCCTATTTTATCTAAGTCATGTTTCAGGCACTACACACGTGGAAACTTAACGACTAAACGGCTCAACGGATTTTAGTGAAATTCGGCAAGGAGATAAATTAAATTCTGGGGGAAGACATTACGTAACACTTTGTACAAAAAAAAAACAAATTATGTTGAAATATGGATGAGGTCGCGGACAACAGCCAGTTTAAAACAGATGCAAAAGGAATGTTTTGTTTTTTCGCTGCGGAATCCTAAAAATGAAGGGGTTCGCGTGTCGGCACTAATGAAAGGGCACTGTTCAATTATGGGACATTCACGTAACCAGCGTAAACGAGCGTTAACTAGATAATGACTGTTTTAAAACGTTGATTTGCGACTGGCCAGTGATGAGATAGTATCGATGAAATAAAATTATTTATCGATAAAAATCCAGCTCATGCGTCTCAATATCAAAGTCTTAAAATAGTTTTTTTCGATAAATCATTTCACATATTATTATGTGAAATTAAATGACAGCTCTATTTAAAACCAAAGCCATGAAGAACCCAACTGTTACTGTACAAATTCGCTAAATATTGCTAAAACTACATAATATAGGTACAACGAGCAAATAATATAAAAACTAAAAGTTGAAATACCAGCCACTTACTTAAGCACCGTTGATAGTGTTATTTTGTAGAAGAGAGAGACAAAGTGTCATTTTTGTTTGGACAAAGTACTCATTGATATCACTTTGTATTTCCTTTGGTAGTCAAAAGCGTCATCTGGTGATTTTTCTGAATTTGATATTCTTGTCGTTATTCGAAAATCAGTCATTTTGGGAAAAGTTCAATTCGGGATTTGTACCGAACGAAATCAGTACTTTACGAATTTTAGTCCAAACAAATCGCAAACATTTTAAAAACTATTTTAAACTTAATTTAAGAACTCATATTTCAAGCTAGCACGACGATGAAATAATAAAAGTTTGGTTGATAATAAGTTATTTTACGAGATAACCAAAACTGTTTGTTGCAAACAATGACGAAAAGTGAGAGCAATGATAAAATTGTAGAAGAGAATCACTCATTTACGATGCTTAATATGCTCATGCTAAACAGATAAAACTATTAATATTACACGTTCTAGTCAAATTATTAAGTGTCAGTTTTAATCATTTCTATTAGAAAATAAATTAGCATCACTAATAAGGTTTCCACCTATCCGTGCTAACATCGATATTGTAATTAGTGCCTATCGCCACAGCACTAGTAAATGTTGCTAGTAAACTTTATCGGCGGTAATTGAGGTGTTGGAATGGATTATTATCTACAGATTTACAAAATAACATACACGATGCATACAGCCTTTATATCTATCGTAATAGAGTTCGTTTTAGATAAATTTGCAGTCTATTAATTTTGTGCATAGACAGTAAACGCGTGTTTACGATTTGTGTCGTTATAAGTGACTTATTTAACGATTTGTTGTTAAAAGGTTAAAATTTATAACTTGTTTAACGTTACTGCACTATATTATGAGTCATCAATGTCGTTGTATTCAAGCAAGATGGCTGTAACAAAAAAAAACCTTATAAATAATAAATATTATACATATTGGTGGACAATTCACACAACGCCATCTAGCCCCAAACTAAGCAAAGCTTGTAGTATGGGAACCAGAGAGCTGGTAGATAAATTATATACTTTTTTTTGTAAATACATACATAGAATACATAATAACACACAGACACAGAACAAACATCTGCGTTCATCACACAAATGTCTTGATGATATCTCTAGTTACTTAGATCTTTGAGGATATCTAAAGGGGGTAGTCAGAGGGTCGTCCAAACATTACACAGCAGTTAGTATTTCGTGCATGATAAGTTGCAAGCCCACAGCGGCAGTATGGTGTTTATTCTGGGGTATAGTGGTCTCTTCGTGATGTTTTCCTTCACCATTTGAGAGCCTGGCGTTGCGCACAATTTATTCACAAGGAATACTATGACTAACCCACCATTGATATAATTTATTTCAAAGATACAGAGAAAGGTTGAGCCGTTGGTACCTTAGTTGTGTACAAGGGAACATAAAGTACCCACCGCACAACTAGTTGAGCATAGCAGTTGTGCCGTGGGTTCGCAAGGGATGACTATGAGATTTTTTGACCTAGATGACACCAAGAATAAACCAATGAGAAGACAAAAAGGACAGCTATCAAAGCTCAACTAACCGACTGCAAGCGTAAAGTTTGTGCAAGGCAGTCCAGTGTTGACTTCAGTGTCAGTTGAACTGGTTAGGTACAGTCAGCAACGAAAATTAATGACTTCTGTTTTTACAAAAAAAAACAAATAAAAATACAATAAACAAAACTAACATGATAACGACTTTTAATCCCAAGATGTGAAAGACATCTCGGTTTTTAAACGTCATAATTTTATTTTTTACTAGCTTCCGAGAAGGCTTTGCCCGTGGGTAGCTTGAATAACAAAACCAAATCTATCCCACAGAATCGTACATTTTTACGGTATAAAATGTAGCCTATGTGTTCTTCCAGACTATAATCTATATCTTCGCCAAATTTCATCCAGATCCGTTCAGCCGTTTCAGCGTGAAAGAGTAACAAACATACATCCAGACATCCAGACATTCACACATTCTTACAAACTTCCGCTTTTATAATATTATTAGGATTTTATTTATTTTTATTATTTACAAATTATTGTTTGGCACTATTTTACGCGGCGTATAACGTAACTATCCTGGGTTGCAAACCCATCGGCGCTCATAAGGATAAGTAGACGATTCTCAATGGTTTAATCATTGTTCGCACTATTCATCAAACAATTTTGGTTAACTCGTAAAATATTAAAAAAAAAAAAAAAAAAAAAAAAAATATGATCACGACTGTAATCCCCAGGCTCGGTAGATATCTCCTCAGATCTTTAGTTTCTTAGATCTTTGAGGATATTTAAAGAGGGTAGTCAGAGGCAAGTCCAAACATGACATTTGGTACATGCCCACATTTTGCACAATAGTTAGTATTCCGTACGTGACAGGTTGCAAGCCCATCGCCGCTTATAAGAATACTAACCAATGACACATACCTTCGAATTTTTAGTTCTAGGGTATGCCGGTTTCCTCACGATGTTTTCCTTCACCGTTTAAGAGCACTGGCATTGCGCACATAAATTTTTCGAATGGAAAAACTCATTGGTGCACGACCAGGTTTGAACCCACGACCTTCGGATCGTGAGGCAGGGGTGCTGCCACTACACCACCAGCGCTAAAATATTAGTTAATTTAAATGTACCCTTCGTGATATAACTGTTTTTTTTTAAATAACGAATTAAGAAAAACCACCCAAGTACAAATGGCATTTGAATTTAACACTATGCCAACTTTATTATTAGTATTAAACGGGTATTTATCGCGTTCTATTTACTTATTTATTTTCCCGACGTTTCGACAGGTTTACACGCTGTCGCGGTCACGGGTAGACTACAGATACTACGAGTAGTATACTAAAACGTGATAAATACCAGTTTAATACTAATAATTATGTGTTCTGTTCGCGTAAGCTTAATAGTAGAATAGTAGATTAGTAGATCAGTAGCCAAGGGCTGTAAGGCATCAATTGCAGCCCGAGATATTTAGGCGCACGAGCGCAGCGTGGGCGCTTATAGTTCGAGGGTGCAATTGATGCTTACACCCGAGCTAACTACTCTGCTTTACATCTCGATTGTGAGGTAAGTAGAAAAACACCGGCATTACAAGAATAAAACATTTTAAGGTAAAAGTTTTCTATTCCCGCCTTTTTTCATCTTTTTTTAAATTATATTTTTCAAGATCAAAATTGAGCTTCGCCGTTCGATATTTACAATTGATGACTATTATACTCATACGAAGACAAGGCTGAATAGCGAAGCGACCTCTTTTGTCATTGGGCTGAATGCATGATGTCTATTGCCAGTATGATGGTTAGATGTATGTACCTACACGAACTTTTTGAAAGAGTGAAGTTTTTTTTTAATTACTTACCGCCCTAGGGCTTTTCTAGCTACATTATTACCCTAGAGCGCTAATTGGTCACCTACAAGCCCCATTTGGGGGTAATAAGGACCTACTTACCGAATATAATAATAATAATAATAATAATAATAATAAATAATGCTGGACAATCCACACAGCATCATCTAGCCCCAAAGTAAGCTACTCAAAGCTTGTGTTATGGGTACTAGATAACTGATATATTTAATACATTAGATACATAGATAGATATTTTTTATTATACATAGAAAACACCCAGACCAACGGAACAAATTTCTGCAGACCGTACACAAATTTGTTCCGCGGCGGGAATCGAACCCGCAACCTCTTGCGTCGCAGGCGAACTCTCGCCCGCTGCGCCACTGAGGTCGTCAATATGAGAGATGTAACAATATTTACACATCTGGGAGTTAGATTATAGTAAGTATAGGTATTTTCGATTGCAACAAATGCAAAGCTAATTAATCTCGCCTGCTGTCTGTACCCGCAATGTGACAACCGTCGGCCGGACGTCCGGTCGCCCTGCGCTCCCAAACTTATTAATTGCTTGAGAGACCGAGCTAAGGCCACTTTCACGCGTCTCGCCCCAGGGCTACTTTTGTGCTGACGCTATTTTGGATGAGCGCGTTGCTTGATCATTTTATGGAGCAATGTTATTTTTAGAGTTAATAATAAAAAGTTTTGGAGTTTTCTGTCCAACGCTATTTTAGTGAACGTATCGATAAAAGATATCATGATCACGCTTGTAATACCCAGGCTCGGTTGATATCTCCTCAGATCTCTAATAACTTAGATCTTTGAAGGTAGTCAGAGGCACATGCCCACATTGCACAGTGATTAGTATAGCGTACGTGACAGGTTACAAGCCTATCGCCTCTTATAAGAATACTAACCTATGACACACACTTTCGAATTTTTGGTTCTAGGGTATGCCGGTTTCCTCACGATGTTTTCCTTCACCGTTTAGGAGTACTGGCATTGCGTACTTAAATTTTTCGAATAGAAAAACTAATTAAACCTCATTGGACCAGGTTTGAACCCAGGAATTTCGGATCGTGAGGCAGGGGTGCTACCACTACACCACCAGTGCTTTATTCGTCGATATTGTTTTATTATATCGCTCATTAAATTCAAAACGGCCACATCTCAAAAACTACAAATTGTTCAGGGGAGCCTTTTAAAGTTTTTGTGGTCGTTTTTTTCTTTTATTTTGAAAACCCTATTTTCTATTTAAATGTATTATATATCATTCGATGCGTATTTTAAATCATCATTTACCTATAGTATTCAATTTATTGCACTTTCACCCAGAATCGTACAAACTCACATAAGTCTCTTTTGTTTATAAAAATGGTCGAAATCTCATATGATTTTTTTGAATAGAAGGCCACAAATCATACCAAATCGTACACTTTTGTACGTGTTTTACATCACTGTTTTGTTAAATGTAACATAAAAACAATAGTAAACAATTACACAAGTTGTGCGAATACTCAGTAGTAAAAACATAGAAAATCAATCAACAAAAACAATGTTTAAATTGGAAAAGCTTGTAAGAAACAAAAACGAATGTCGTGTTTATAGTAAAAATGCTATCAATAATCTTGAGAACACTATTAATTAGTTAAGGATATGATGTTTATTAGAGTTTCGAAACAAAGTTGACTGTATCATATTAAATTAAATAAAAAAATTAACCAGTAGTTGATGAAAATACTATATTTTATTTTGAAAGTACAGAAAAAAGACCATTATGCCAAGCAGCGATACGTAACCACCTAGCTTTGATGTTTAGCCAACCAACATTAAATCCCAGCAAACCAGTCCTGAAACTCCGGCTGGGTTTCAAGACTGGGTTGCTTACGACGAGCGTAGATTACCAGTCGCCTAACCTTGATACACCGGTGGAGTTTACTGAGACTGTTTGAGACTGCAAAACAGCTCATGGTGGCTGGTTATCATCGCTTGGTAACTGGGTAACAGCGCTTGGTGGCTGGATATCAACACTAGGTGGTTGGGTAACAACGCTTGGCTTTTTTTCTTCTATTCCTGACTGCTTTCAGCTTCTTCTTTCCTAGCTTCAATGATTTTTATATGAAAGAGGGTCCAGCTTTTGATGATAAATCTTCATTCTAGTCTAAATTAGAAATAATAAATAATAAAATAAATAATAAATAATGCTGGACAATCCACACAGCATCATCTAGCCCCAAAGTAAGCTACTCAAAGCTTGTGTTATGGGTACTAGATAAATGATATATTTTAATACATTATATACCTATATAGATTTTTTTTATTATACATAGAAAACACCCAGACCAACGGGTTAAATTTGGAGTCTGGATCCTTTGCGCTATCATCCTGGTGAAATATCTTCTGTACTGCTGTCAAACAGCATTCGCAGACGAAGATTCTTTAGAATTGCTATCTGAATCGCTTTCCTTAATGAACATCGAAATTTGGTCTTTTTTCTGGACTTCCAAAATCAGACACAGTATTTTTTGGAATTTGTAACACCAGTATAATCAGATACGACGGGGACGACAACCGTTGATCGGCGAAGGTGGAAGTTGACTCGAACATTGTTTTCTGTGTTGAAGTGGTTTAAAGATATTCGGTTTTTGTTCTGACCACGTTTAAAATTCTATGTGCGCGGATATTTATGTATTCATTCTATGAATAAAGAAAATAAAATTATGAGTTTCTGTATCTAAGCCCCAAAAATAATTAACATGTTACCAAAACAGGTAGCTGACGCATACACAAACAGGCAGAAAGTTGACCCTTTAATAGATTATTTCGTATCTTCAAAATAAAAATTGCAATACGTCAAAATAGTTAAAAAAAAATTATATTTAACAGTTCAATATAATCATCAAAATAAAAAAATGCACTTTGGACTATAAAACTTTTTAAAACTTCATAGCTAACAAGCACAAAAACAGTCGTTAATCAAAAACGGCAATTTTGTTTGAATAATTTCTACCATAATCTCGATAAACTTATACGGAAAACAGTCATATTTCAAAAAATGGCTTTTTTGCTTATAAATATGATATTGTACTCACGTGCTTTTAATATTCAAGACGGTCACATTTCAAAATATAGCGCTTTTCACTATAATTATTTGTAGATATTCAGTTTTTTTTCGGAATATGGCCCTTTTTCACAAAAATTACCGCAGACTACTGGTCGTAATTGGCAATATGCCAGTTTTGAAGTAAAATTAGTCATCAATGTGTCAAAATGTAAAAGAGGCAGTTGTTTGAACGGACCATTTTAAACGCTAAAACAATGGGTGTCTCTTTCAAATATAAAAATATGAACAGTTTAGATATGATTTTTGCAATAAAAACGATTTTGATTTTTTTTGAGATGTGGCCCTTTTGAATTTAATGAGCGATATAATTTTTACTTACGAATCTGCATGGTTTATTTTGATTTGGAGATTTTTTATTTATTGACAATGTCTACTCATCGGTGTCCAAACATAAAATTAAAACCTTTTAACTCCTTCAACGGTAAGGATTAATTCAGAAATACCCTCCATGTTACCCTTCTATCATAATTAGTTGGCTATTCCGGTGAGTCGAGTGCGGTGCGCGCGCGCATTCATCAAAACATCGTTTTGTTTGAAACGGAAAATATATTTTGTACGCATGTGGAACGATTTTTGAACGGATAAGACATAGTTTAAAATAAACAGTAAAGATAAAAAAGTTTATTTAAAATTATTTGGTGGCAAAAATTCAGTTGCTTTTTTAAAAGCAAGAAACCAAACAAGTACCTACCTACTAGATAATATTGTCGGTTTGTTAAATATAATATATTTAATTTTCCATTTTGTAAAGATGGTGTACAAAGTTTGTTACAAGTTATAGTGATTATTATGCGTGTCTATAATTATTTCTAGAATAAACCTGCATAAAATCATGACTGTTTCCCGACAGGGTAGGCAGAGACCACGGATCTCCACTTGCTACGATCCTGAGATACCTCTTTTACTTCATTCACCTTCATTACATTCTTCATACATATGCGCTTCGACTTAGGATACTCTTGACCTGATCTTTCTCTGAACCATCTCCAATTTGCTCGAGGTACGTACGTCGAGATCTTCCTCTTCCATCTCCTTTAGCATATATTACTACGTCTTCTTTCACTCCACAACGTTCTCTATTACTTCATTTCTAGAATATGATATAAAATAATATAAAATTTTAGAGCGCTGGTGGTGTAGTGGTAGCACCCCTGCCTCACGATCCGTAGGTCGTGGGTTCAAACCTGGTCGTGCACCAATGAGTTTTTCCATTCGTTAAATTTATGTGCGCAATGCCAGTGCTCTTAAACGGTGAAGGAAAACATCGTGAGGAAACCGGCATACCCTAGAACCAAAAATTCGAAGGTATGTGTCATAGGTTAGTATTCTTATAAGCGGCGATGGGCTTGCAACCTGTCACGTACGGAATACTAACTACTGTGCAAAATGTGGGCATGTACCAAATGTCATGTTTGGACTTGCCTCTGACTACCCCCTTTAGATATCCTCAAAGATCTAAGTAATTAAAGATCTGAGGAGCTACCGAGCCTGGGGATAACAGTCGTGATCATATTTTTTTTTTATTTTTTTTTATTTTTATTTTCAGCACCATTTATTTTAGCTTTAAGGAGTTAAATTTGTCTACTGAATTCACCGAACTGTGGTTACACGTCTCATGTTCTAAATTAATGAGACTATGTGTCTTACGAGACATGTCCTTATGCGTGAAATTTGATTGGTTTTTATTTGTCTTTTCTGGATTCATTCGTTATGCCGTATCTTCTTAGATATAAATAAATTACTCTGATCTTATTTGAGATTCCTCGTTGAAATGTCTTATTTCAGAAACAGTGGCACTTCTCGCGACTTCGTTCGCTTATTGTTATTTTTATAAGAACATTGACTTCCTAATCCGTTTTCGTACTGGTTCATCATCATCATCATCATCAGCCTATAGCAGTCCACTGCTGGACATAGGCCTCCCCTAATGAGCGCCATTGCGCCCTGTCTTCAGCTCGACGCATCCAGCCTCCACCAGCAGCCTTTCGCAGATCGTCACTCCACCTAGCCGGAGGTACTACGTATTTTCGTACTGGTTGTTTTCATTGAAATCGGTTTATCTTTTGTTCGATAAGTAGATAGATAATCAAACTCTGCATTTTCCGGATTGTTGAATTTATGATGATCGCATGCCTTGCACCTATGAACATGACTTAATGTAATGCCACTATGTCACCACCTATTTCATGAGTACCTACTTATAGTTTGTTTATATACTCGGTGAACTTTATGTAGTTGATATAAGAACTGAAATGCAATGACTTAAATTTAGGTCTGGTACCCACTCCTTGTCATTTAATTTCACTAAGACGCGTGAATTATTGCATTTTGGAAATATAATGAAGAAATCTGGCAATGTTTTCAGCTATTACTGTCGTCCTTGTAAAGGTCTTTTCACACCCCGTCGCCAGCGACCCTGAGAAATCCTATTAAAATTCGTTCGACGTAAAACGCTCAGTTACAACTGCTTTGCTCCGACCCTTGAATGCAAATCATTAAAAATATGAGAATATTCAACATTGGTTTTGTAAAATTTCTTAGTAAATCTTGAATGGGTTTATATTATGTAAATAAGTGTTATGAAATACTGGCAAATTTATATTAATGCGATGTTTTTTAATTCCATAGGCCGAGAATAAAAACTGCATTTATAAAAATGCGAACCCTGAAACACTTTACTCACAATATGAGGATAATGGTAAATGGACACGTGTTTAAGGATTTTTCAATATAACCTTCAAAAAGGGGTCAATTGGAGGGATCAGTGAGCATTGGAACTTTTTAAAGGGTAGTCCGTTTGGTTTGTATACTTTAAATGCAAAATAAATGGATACGTATTTCTGGATATTTTAATATAACCCTCTAAAAAGGGTAAAATGGGGTGTCAAAGTAAGTTGGTTTTTTTTATGAGTTGTGAAACAAGAGGTACGGTACCACGCGGGCAAAGCCGTGGGCGGTGGCTAGTACTATATAATACGATACTAAATCGAACAAGTGACCGCAAAAACAATTGCCAAAACTATTACGCGTGTCACGCACAGCGTACTTGTCATTCCGGTCAGCGCTGACAACGAGCAAACTGCCGGTGACGCACGTCGCCTTCCAACACTGTGCAAACCTGGCATTAGTATATACCAACTACCTATACAATAGAGTTACTTATAAGCCACATAAAACTGTGGTTGATTTATCAATTGGAAATTTCAAAAATGTAACTAAAAGAAACTGTCTAGAAAAGCTTATTATAAAATATCAGAGTACTTAGATGATACAAAAGCTTGGGACGAATCAGCTCCAACTCTGCTAGGTATTCCTTACAAAATGAACAAGGATCATACAAAAAAAGCGCTAGGGCCCATCAGTTTCTTGTCAGTTCTTCTCGGACTGGGGATAGGACTGGAATTGGCACTTATATATACTCATCTAGTATGTAAGACATTTCAAAATGATCCCTGTGATTTCATTGCAGTAAGTAAATATATTTGACTATTGACTATTGACTGACGGAAAGGGTGACTAAATTATAAAATCTTCTTCTTCATGCTACCCTTTTCCCACGCTATGTGGGGTCGGCACAACACGTTTTCTTCTTCCATTTCCCTCTATCATCCGTCATCTCAGTACTCCTTTCTCACTCATATCATTTTTCAGACAGTCCATCCTTTTACCTAATTTTTGGCCTACCTCTACCCCGGTATCCACTCTCCTCGTCACATGTATTAGTAATTAATAAATATTACTAAATTATTAGTATGAGTGTTGTGAACATTGTGTGATGAACACAGGCGTTTGATGTAAGTTTAGGTGTTATAGTATTTACAAAAAAAAACAAAGTATATAATTTTTAATTTTAACCATCTGGTTTCCATAGTACAAGCTTTGCTCAGTTTGGGCTAGATGGCGTTGTGTGAAATGTCTACCAATATTAGTTATTTATATTTATTTCTAGCTGTTGGCATTTTTTTTTCTTATTATTCTCTTTTTATAATTTCCTATCTCTGTACTTACCAAATTCCGTTAAAATCGGTTCAGTACCCCTAGTATGAGATTTTGATATATTGAACTTTTTTCGAATAGTATCCTTTCATACATTTACCTCCATCGGAAATGTAAAAAAACTAAAATATGGGCAATATCGTGAAAACTTGGTTTGATTAGATATTTTCGATATTATCGACCTTATTTTAGTTCCTTAACATTTCCGATGGACGTAAATGTACGGAAGGAAACTATTCGAAAAAAGTTTTCGTAAACTATCAAAAACTCATACTAGGGGTACAATAGTTTAAGTGTGATTGCGTAACACATAGAACTACTTTCGCATTTAGAATATTAGTAAGAACTAACTCTAACATAAACGTCCTTAAGAGTATTGTACAATTTATCGCATTCATACATTTTATGTTGCAACGATAGTGCTCAGTTTATACGTAAAATCTCGATAATTAATTACTAACACAGTCTCGACGCATCCAATAACTTTGCAAACTGTTCCAAACTTACCACCAGACTTGTACCGACAGCAAAAAACTCAAATTAGTTCTAATAATAGTTTTCAAATAGTTCTACACATACAAAAAACTTGACATGTGCGAGTCGGACTCGCCCACCGAGGGTTTTGTATAAATTTGTATGTTTTCTCATGATTTAATTACAAATGTATAGTTTTCAGATATTTCCCTATACTCGTAGTACTTATAAGACGGTGTTGCTTGCCAAATTTTGTAAATTTATGTCAACGAAAAATACCCTATAATTTTAATTCCTTTAAAAATGTCGAAATATACGTTTTTTTTGCATAAACGGCCTACCTTGTAGACTTGAGTGTATCGTTTTGATTTCAACTTGATACCTCCACGCGTTCCAAAGATAAAGGGCCTTGACAGACATACAGACAGACGGACGGATAGACAACAAAGTGATCCTATATGGGTTCCGTTTTTATCCTTTTGAGGTACGGAACCCTAAAAGCAGTTCTTAAATAATTCTACAAAAAATAGGTTCTATAATTAAGTGAAATGCCTATTTATAGACAATAACATTCTAATAATGGACACCTTTACAAATTACGCTTAGACGAAGCTGCCGCATATCATCGGTTTTCTGCCAGTTGCATTATAAAAAAGCCGTAGACAAATATTCTTAAAACAACATTACAAAATGAACCTACCAACCCTTCGCTGCAATCCTAAGCAATTCCGCTCAGACTGGTGTTAGGGTATAGGGTGCCCATACATTATTACGCGCGCCTAACCGCCGGATAACTCAATATGGGCCCTTCTAAGCGATTTAAGATCACTCGATGGCTCTGTTAAGTTTCTGAGCGTTGGGGCTATGTTGATTGATTTCAAGGAGTCGCTTTTGAGGTGGAGATTGAGTTTGTGGTTGTGGTTCGTTAGTCGATTTTGCCATTATTGTTCGTTGTTGTAATTTGTATTTTGTAAGAGCGCTGGTAGTGTAGTAGTAGCACCCCTGCCTCACGATCCGATGGTAGTGGGTTCAAACCTGGTCGTGCACCAATGAGTTTTTCCATTCGAAAAATTTATGTGCGCAATGCCAGTGCTCTTAAACGGTGAAGGAAAACATCGTGAGGAAACCGGCATACCCTAGAACCAAAAACTCGAAGGTAGATATTGTGTCATAGGTTAGTGTTCTTATAAGCGGCGATGGGTTTTCAACCTGTCGCGTACGGAATACTAACTACTGTGCAAAATGTGGGTATGTACCAAATGTCATGTTTAGACGTGCCCTTGACTACCCCCTTTAGATATCCTCAAAGATCTAAGTAAAAAAAGTGCTGAGGAGATATCTACCGAGCCTGGGGATTACAGTCGTGATCATATATTAAGTATATTTTTTTTTTGTTGTAATTAAAATTTTGATTTTCACAATTTTGCATAAAAATAAAAGTTTTGTAGAACAAGTTATGATCATACTTTTTTGTCATGTTCGTATTTGGCTAATGTCCTTTTATTGGCATTCTTTCTAGTTTAGAGTAAGTAGAGTGTCATCAGGTCATTTAGATTTTAGATATTCGAAGTGACATCAAAATGAGTTTAGCTATTACTGAGTAACAAACTTTATATGGGTACTTATATTTTTTTTAATTGTGTGATATTTTTGTGAAAAATATCTTTCTTCAAACGATCATTTAAAGTCGGTCCAGTATTCACAATATTTTTTTTACCATTCACATCTCAAGCCTAAAGCTTTTACCACGAACCCATAACTTATCTGGATAAAGAGGTCATTGACTCTTAAAGGGTGGTCACTGCATACGTTTTGGACCCCAAAGAAATCCAAAAGGATTTCTCAAATTGGTCTATGAATATAAAGCGCAATAAAAATGCCGGTCCAAATGACCGGATGCGTTTTGATATTGCGACGCATGTTGGGGGTTAGGAAGAGTTTACAATGGACCGTCTCAAGTTTTATTAAAAACAAGACAGTAAATAAATAAATAAATAAATAATGCTGGACAATCCACACAGCATCATCTAGTCCCAAAGTAAGCTACTCAAAGCTTGTGTTATGGGTACTAGATAACTGATATATTTAATACATATTATATACATAGATAGATATTTTTTATTATACATAGAAAACACCCAGACCAACGGAACAAATTTCTGCAGATCGTACACAAATTTGTTCCGCGGCGGGAATCGAACCCGCAACCTCTTGCGTCGCAGGCGGACTCTCGCCCGCTGCGCCACTGAGGTCGTCGAACAGTAAACTTCATAAAATTTTACAAAAAGTTGGTAGTAACTTAGGTTTAAAAATTTGTTGTTATCAACAAAGACAAACAATTGTCACATAAGTGATTAACACAACTTAAATAAATGTTATAAACGTTCGTCGTCTATCTTTCAAAATAGGCATCATGTCATCGACGACCTCAGTGGCGCAGCGGGCAAGAGTCCGCCTGCGACGCAAGAGGTTGCGGGTTCGATTCCCGCCTCGGAACAAATTTGAGTACGATCTGCAGAAATTTGTTCCGTTGGTCTGGGTGTGTATGTATAATAAAAAATATCTATCTATGTACCTACATCATGTAGGATTTAGGTCTGACATAGTAACGGTATATAGGAATGGTATATAGTAAACAGGCTATGGCTACTGCGTAATGTAATTCATTTAAATAATCTACAAGGTACAAGTTAACAAGGTGTGCATCGGGCAAAGCCTCAACCCAGAATGAGCTCTGAGCCAGCGAGCGGCCGCTTTTATAGGCGAGTGGTGGGGACGGACGACTTGTTTGTGCTACCGGTTTTCAAGGTTGTTTTTGTGTTGAAGTTTGCCAGCTGCACACGATGTTTCACAGCGATGCCGCCGTCACGGCCATGCTGACGTGCGGACGACCTCGTACGCGTATCCTTACATAGAGTCTGTAGAAAGAAAGTAGTATCATTTATTGTTCGTTCATCCTGACAACTTAGAGCTATGCTCCTTTTATAATTTACTCAAATTCATAAGCCTTCGGCATGGACTTTGCAAGACTGAACTTCATCCCTTTAGTCCTGGGGATCGGACCTTCGGTCCTAACCAATGGACCGGACTTTACCTCTCTTTTTTTTTTTTTCTTTTTTTTTTCATCCCTTTAGTCCTGGGGGTCGGACCTTCGGTTCCAACGAATGGACCGGATCACACTGTCTTATATTTTTTTTTTTCATCCCTCTAGTCCTGGGGGTCGGACCTTCGGTTATAATACCTGAACTATAACTCGGCATAACAATTCAAATTACTAAAACTAAACAAATTCATTATTCTGTCATGACTCATGACGTTCACGGGTTGTTGTGAAGTCTCGGATCATACAGAATCTGAGCGCAATCTTAAGTTACGGGCCTTCGTGTTAACGAATGGTGCTCCGTATGTAGAGTCAGAATCAAGAGAATTGCTATTACTACTACTCAAAGATACTACGTCGCTATTAACAATAACGGTGTCACTATTATTTTTAGTATCATTAATTAAATCAGTTTCATGAGCAAGGGGATCATCATCATAGTTCATGTCCGCCGTCACGTCATCCTCATCACTATAATTTTCGCATATCTCTGTTAAGGCTGAGTTGCCACGAGGTACTTCCCTTAGATTTTCGTGTGCATACTTATAGATTCTATTAGAACCACTAACGTGTTTTAATTCGTATCGGTTATTCTCGAGAACTGTAATGATTTTAAAAGGACCCTTATATTTTCGATCTAACTTTGTTTGATGTCTTTCTTCACTTTTAATGAAAACAAAATCACCGACTGAGAAAGGTTTGATTTTGGCTTTACCTTTATTGAACCGCACTGCTTCAGACTGTGCTAATCTTTTAATGTTAGTAGACGCGTTTGACCGAGCTATTCCAAGATCTAAACGGTCTGTGTCTTGTGGATTAGTGGTAATTTTCGATAACTCTAACGAGTTGCCTGAAATTCCAAACATTAGTTCCATTGGAGTATACCCTGTTACCCTAGAACGTGTGCTATTAAGGGCTAATTGAATATCTCCTAGTCGTTCTTGCCATGAGTAATCGGAGTCGCATTCAATAATTGTGAGTAGACTTTTCAATGTCCGCATTACACGTTCCACCTGACCGTTGGCTCGGCTAGAACCCGTAGCAATCAAGTGTAACTCGATATTATTATCCACACAAAATGTTTTAAAATCTGAATTGTCATATGAACGCCCGCGATCAGCGATTATACGTTTGGGGGCGCCGAACAAGTGGACAGATTCTTTTACTGCTGTAATGGCATCAGAAGAGGTGAGGGTCAGAGTGTGTTTGAGTAAGACAAATTTTGTGAAAGCGTCAATAATGACTGAACAATATTCTTTACGTTCACTTTTGCCACTTAGCTTTCCAGTTAAATCTAAATGTATAGTGTGCCAAGGTACCGCTAGTTTAGGTATTGGATGCAATTGAACTTGTTGAGCACCAGATGTCCCTTTGGCAGCTTTGCAAACCACGCAGGAATCTATGAATTTTTTTACGTACTTTGACATATTTTGAAACCAATAAAGGTCATAAAGTTTATCTAGTGTTTTTTCATATCCCAAGTGTTCAATACTAGTGTGAACATGACTTATAAGTGACCAAATTAAAGACCGAGGTAAGATAGGTAACCATTTAGTAGTTCTGTTTCGATCTATTTTGCGATAAAGGATTTCCTGTCTGATGTCGTATGTGTGTGAGATTTCAGAGGGTAACTCATTTGAACGTAACTTCAAGATTATATCGTAGATTTCGGAATCACGCTGTTGCTCTACAGATAGCCAACCTTTCTCTAATTCAGTAAAATTAACAATTTTTGAACTTTGTGTATGTGACGGGTTTTGGGATTCAACTGGTAAGTTACGTGATAGAAAATCTGCATGAGCCATATTTTTTCCCTCTTTGTAAACAATGTCAAAATCATAGGACTGTAAAATTGCCCACCAACGATGCACCCTAGGTGTCAAGTCTTTTTTTGAATGCGAAGCCTTTAATGCGTTACAGTCGGTATATACCGTAAAATGACGACCATAAAGATAATGGCGAAAGTGCTCTACAGATTTGACTACTGCGAGGGTTTCTAATTCGTAGGAATGATAACGACTTTCTGCATCGGATGTTTTGTGACTGAAATATGCTACTACATGTGGAGAGTTGTGATTCTTCTGAATAAGGACGGCGCCATAACCATCACTACTTGCATCAGTGTGCAATTCTGTTGGAAGAGACGGATCAAAAATTTTTAGAACAGGTTCTGTAGTCAGTAATTTGACAATTTCTTTGTGAATACTGTCGTGTTTGGGTGTCCATGTAATTGGACCCTTTCCTGATGTCAGAGGGTAAAGAGGTTTTAATAATTTCGAGAAGTTTGGGATGAATTGTCGGAAATAGGTAGCGAGTCCAATAAATTGCCGGACCTGTGTTACTGTAGCGGGCTTGGGAACGTTTTGTAGGGCTTGAATTTTGCGTGGGTTGGGTCTTATTTCTCCTGTAGATATGACATATCCTAAGTATTCGACTTGTTTCTTCATAAATGAGCATTTTTTGAAGTTAAAAGAAAACCCAGCTTGGGAGAGAGTGCCTAACAGCTTATCGAGACGTGAAAGTCCCTCATCAGTAGTAACCGATGCTGATAATACGTCGTCCATGTAAACTAAGATTTTATCATCATTCAGAGGTTTAAGAGCGGTGTTTATAGCCCTTTGAAAAACCTGTGGAGCATTTCGTAATCCAAATGGCATTCTTAAATATTCGAATTGGCCATTTGGTGTAACAAAAGCGGTCTTCTCTATCGAATTTTCTTCTACCCTTATTTGATGAAACCCAGAGACCATATCTATGCTTGAAAAATAATGGGCTCCGTATAATTTGTCAATCTGATCATGAATTAGTGGAAGAGGGTAACTATCGGGCCGTGTGTTACTGTTAAGTTCTCTATAATCTACACACATACGTTCACTTCCGTCCTTTTTCTTTATTAAAATAATAGGGCTTGCAAATGGCGAAGAACTTTCTCGTATTATCTTTGCTTCTAATAATTCTTGAATAATTTCGTTTACGACTGTTAATTCGGATGGGGCTAACCTATAAGGTCGTCTATGAACAGTTTTGTGGGGGTCAATAAGATCAATTTTAAGTTCGCCGGTTTTTGCACAAGTGGTAGGAAGTTTTTGATTAAAATTTTCAGTATATTTTTTGAGAATAGTGATAAGCTTTTCTCTATCTTTCCCTAATAGATCTGTTTCAATCGAATTCCAATCTAATGATTCTATTTTTGTGCAAGAATTTAGGGTTTTACTTCTTAAAAATGTTAGATTACTATCAGAAATCTTAACAGATATGCCGTTCTGTAAAATATCGCGACCTAGCAATACTTCTTCGCTGAGGTATTCATCAGGTAGCACATGATAAATAATGTCGAATGACAATTGTTGTACTACTGTTTGACATCTAATTTGTAATGACGATGTGACATTGGTACCGCCTATACCTTTTAGAACCACTTGCTCATAAAACCTGTCACCCGTAAGCTGGCTACAATTACTTTGTTTAATGAGACTACACTCAGAGCCAGAGTCAAATACAAAAGGTAATTCTAAACCACTTATCTTTAACACACCGTGAGCTGTCTTGGAGCACACGTTGACTTGCTTGCTGGCACTGGTACTGGTACACGGAGCAGAGTCTTCCTTCTTTTTGTAACGCATCGGGCAGGTGGAGACTGTGTGACCGGAAACGCCACACACGTAGCAGGTGACGGAACTAGCAGACACTGGTTTCAAGGTTTTCGCTGAAACAGGCAAATTTTTTAAGTTTCGTTGCTTTTCGCGGCAGTAATAGCCGCGGTGACCTTTTTTACCGCAGAAATAACAGGTTCCTTGAAAAGTGTTGTTATTTCGAAAGTGTTTTGATTCATTGTCTGTTGAAACTGGATCTTCAGCTTTTCTTTTTAGTGAGAAGCCTCGAAGTGTGCGAAATAATTGATGTTTGTTGTTGATAACCACAGAGTTTAATTCACGACGGATTTTATCATCGCTTTGAGATAAAACTGATATTGCAAACCCGGTCATCACATTGTCTGGCATATTGGATTCTGGTATTTTCTGAATTAGTTCCCATAGACGTGTGCCGGCTTCAGCTGGGGTCTCCTTGCTATTGATTTGGAACTTGATGATCTGATCAAAGTAATCTTGTATCATCATGGGTTTGGCGAATTTTGAGATTAGCATTTCCTTTATAGAAGTCCATGATATATCACTAGATTGAATGTTTGTAAGGCTTGTTAAAGCCCGTCCCTTGAGAGCATGAGTAAGAGCCAAAATCAAATCGATGCCTTCTATCTTCTTTTTTTTGATGATCATTTCATTAAATGCGCACCAATTGTTGATATCAGATTCTGGTAGATCCGGGTCAAAAGGAACCAACTTCGTAGATATACTTGAAGTAGACTGTTGGGTTGTCATCTTATCCGCAATTTGATTCAAGATTGCTTCCATGCCAGATGAAAACATCGACATCTGTTCCATTATTACGTTGTTTTCTAAATTAATTTGTGGTTGTGGGTTCGGCACTTCTGATGTAGGATTTAGGTCTGACATAGTAACGGTATATAGGAATGGTATATAGTAAACAGGCTATGGCTACTGCGTAATGTAATTTATTTAAATAATCTACAAGGTACAAGTTAACAAGGTGTGCATCGGGCAAAGCCTCAACCCAGAATGAGCTCTGAGCCAGCGAGCGGCCGCTTTTATAGGCGAGTGGTGGGGACGGACGACTTGTTTGTGCTACCGGTTTTCAAGGTTGTTTTTGTGTTGAAGTTTGCCAGCTGCACACGATGTTTCACAGCGATGCCGCCGTCATATTAATATCAGTTATCTAGTACCCATAACACAAGCTTTGAGTAGCTTACTTTGGGGCTAGATGATGCTGTGTGGATTGTCCAGCATTATTTATTATTATTATTATTATTATTGATAAAAAGAGAGCTCCAAATGAGTAAGCCTAAGATTCAAAATAAAGTTTCTCATTTGCCAAAATTCAGTGTATTTTGAAAATCTAAAACGTCATAGTGTAGTGTACAATACCCTCTTTAAACATTCAAACGTTGATCCCCATGAATAATACATGAATTTGTATATCATAGGTACTACATTTACTTTATACCTAGTTATACATACAACATTGACTTAGGTGGTGTTTGTCACATTATTCGGTACATTGATCTAGAATTAAGCGGATTTGGTATACGAAATTCAATAGAAATACTACGAGTATAATACAATCACCAAAATTTTTTGGAAAGCAATGGAAACCTTGTAGGATAAGGATGGTTAATGCAGCAATAATTTTCCTTTTTAAATGGATACATGATACTGAAAAAGACGGAAATTTCCAGTACTTTCCCGCTAAAACTATTATCTAATGAGGTTATTAATTAAGCTTATTAATATTAATGAGCCCCACAAAATGCCTTATAGAAATATTATTAATATTAATAATCCCAACACCATACCTCAAATAGAAACTCAAATGGATACATGATTTAGAAATCAGATAGATGACACATTGTTCTTTCTACGAAACAAGAAACCGCAGTCACGTATTGTTTTATAAGTAGACTAGCTGTACCTGCGACTTCGTTCGCGAAACGCGCAAATGTTGTTGATCGTAGGGCATAATATTCTATTCTATAGTATAGGCTAGCATTATGTCAAGTTTCATCAAAATCCATCACATAGTGTCTTATAAACTATAATTTGTTTATTTTTGTAAAAATAAAAATTCAAGAGATGATAAAGCTCTTATTAATTAGTGTCGCAACACTATTTGTTGGGTATCGTTTGTACTTTTAAACTTACGCGATCTGAACACATTATTATTAGTATTAGACGGGTATTTATCGCGTTTCAATTACCTTATATTTTCCCGACGTTTCGACAGGTTTGCACGCTGTCGTGGTCACGGGGGACACGGGAAAATATAAGGTAATTTAAACGCGATAAATACCCGTCTAATACTAATAATAATGGGTATCGTTTGATTTTAAAAGACCCACGATACCACCAGGGTATCGTGGGTCCGCAGTGCATAGTTTTGACAGTATGCGATTTCAAAAAGACACTTTAAAAAGTGCTGTTTCGGCATCCCCAATTAAAATTTACTAACAATATTTCACGTACAGATTTTTCGCCGTTACAGTTTTATTATGGTAATAGATGTATGGTAATAGGCAAGTAGAACAGAGTATGTTAGTATGAGTAACCTACACCGTTGGTTCACGGTAGATCCGTGTTAGTTACCACATGACTCAGGAGTCCATTCTACTCAGCGATTTCGTCATTATTCTAACTTTCGTCAGTATTCGCAACAAACAATTTTTGGTTATCTCGTAAAATATTAGTTAACTTTAAATGTACCCTTCGTGAAATAACTTATTATATACCAATCTTTTATTGCTCCATCCAAATAGCTCTAAAAGCAAGGTTAAAAAAGTTTTTAAAACAACAATGGCGCTATGACTTATTCTACAATACTTAGTTCTAATATCACCATTTCTGTACAAAATAGCTGCACTACTTTGATGGTAAAATGTCAGTAAATAAATAAAATAAAATTGAAAATGTCATTTGGACCAAATCGGTCGTAATTTTCCATCTTGGTTGAAATGTCGCCTTACAATAATATTGAGTAGAATGTAATGTCTTGTCATGTTTCAAATTAGTCGATAGTCATGTCACTAGGAAAAAAGTGTTTCATAAACAAAATACAAATTCAATTCACGTAGAATATGTAAATAGGGCGGACCCACGCAAGGGCCGATTGAGAAATTAATTATGTGCCGAATGTGCTGCCATCTGCCGCATCAATATTCAATCCTATCGGGAGCTATGTGCGGTCAGCCACCCAAACCTGAGCCCTCCCCGACATTATATCACTCACCATTTGATTACAAATGTTTGGCAACATAAAGGGTGAGAGGTCAGTGTACACTGGTCGAGCATTAGCTCGTCGATTTAACGATGGTATCGTATTATTGCACTGTTGGATTATTGTTATATTTCGAGTGGTGATTATGGATTTTGAAAGCTATTCTCTGGGGGTTAAAGTGCAGTTTTGGTGGCTGATCAGGTTTTGACCTACTGTGCGCTGAGAGCTTAGGATAATACAGTGAATTGCCAGATGGATCATATGATCAGATGGGCATTTGTTACAAGAGCATTAGCACGATTTAAACGCTATCGAAACTATATCGAATCCGCTAAAACTGTGACTGGGCCTCACAGCTCAGTAGCTCTGCCTTTTGCGCTGCAGGGGCCTCACCACGAATTCATAATACAATACCGAATTAGTATTACATTGTTATTTCGTACCATGACCTATGCAAATTGTGTGGAAATAGTGACGTTTCTATAATGGAATCGTTGCGGAATCGTTTTGGAAGACTTCGTGGTAAGGCCCCAGGTTGTGGGCTCGATCCCTACCCAGGATAAGCAGGCAAAGTTTCGACCGAAAAATTTTCGGCCAAATGACACTTTCAATTTTAATTTATTATATACTGACATCATTTTGTGTGATGAACTCAGATGTTTACTCTGTGTCTAGGTGTTATTTATTCTATGCATTATTATTATTTACAAAAATGTATATATTTATTAATCTATCAACTATCTGGTTCCCATAGTAGAAGCTTTGCTTAGTTTGGGGCTAGATGGCATTGTGTGAACTAAAAAAAAAAAAAAAAATATGATCACGACTGTAATCCCCAGGCTCGGTAGATATCTCATCAGATCTTTAGTTACTTAGATCTTTGAGGATATCTAAAGGGGGTAGTCAGAGGAAAGTCCAAACATTACATTTGGTACATGCCCACATTTTGCACAGTAGTTAGTATTCCGTACGTGACAGGTTGCAAGCCCATCGCCGCTTATAAGAATACTAACCAATGACACATACCTTCGAATTTTTAGTTCTAGGGTATGCCGGTTTCCTCACGATGTTTTCCTTCACCGTTTAAGAGCACTGGCATTGCGCACATACATTTTTCGAATGGAAAAAGTCATTGGTGCACGACCAGGTTTGAACCACGACCTTCGGATCGTGAGGCAGGGGTGCTACCACTACACCACCGGCGCTCTTCTTTTTCTATGCATTATTATTATTTACAAAATGTATATATTTATTCATCTATCAACTATCTGGTTCCCATAGTAGAAGCTTTGCTTAGTTTGGGGCTAGATGGCGTTGTGTGAACTGTTCACCAATATATATTTATATTTAGTATCACGAAACACTTTTTGCCTATAAATTATGACAATGGGATCAGTTGACCGATTCAAAACATTCATTAAGTCAACTCATCCCGCGGGATGAGATGACCGGCCTCAGTTGACTAAAGAGCCCAAGCTATGGCTATAGAAATCCATATGCCACTGAGCATTCTCCAGTTATTCTCAAATTCAATTTACCAAATACCGAATCCATAAAGGCCAAATTGTTCCCATAAAACTCTAGGTCAAGAAAGCAATCTATGGGGAATAAATACCCCCTAATTATAGGGATTGGTTCGTATCCATCAATTTGGCTAAAACCGCACCCGCGCCACAGACTGCCCAACAGTAGGTACTGGCCCGCGCTAGCCAAATGGGGCCTCTCGGATTTATAGCGGGAATATTGGGTATTTATTAGCAAAATTATTTTTGGGTCATGGGGATTTTGGGTAAAATTATTAGGATGGTCACGCTATTCACAATCTGAGGTCGGCCTGTCTTAATTATTTAGTTTTTCAATATCATAATACGATATTCCAGTAATCTGGATCAGTTGAGCTATCTGTATTCTATATCTGTATTCTATATACTCGTATAGTGTGTAGAGTAAGATCGATCTGTAATTCAAATAATTTTTTTTTTAAATTAGAATAAGTGTAAAATAATAAAATTAAATAGTGAACAAGCTTTCGCCCGCGGCTTTTCTCGCAAGGACTTGCATAAATTACAGCCTATGTTAATCTTAAAAGTTAATTGACGACCTCTGTGGCGCAGCGGGCGAGAGTCCGCCTGCGACGCAAGAGGTTGCGGGTTCGATTCCCGCCACGGAACAAATTTGTGTACGATCTGCAGAAATTTGTTCCGTTGGTCTGGGTGTTTTCTATGTATAATAAAAAATTATCTATCTATGTATATAATGTATTAAATATATCAGTTATCTAGTACCCATAACACAAGCTTTGAGTAGCTTACTTTGGGGCTAGTTGATGCTGTGTGGACTGTCCAGCATTATTTATTTATTTTAATAAATTTATTTATTTATTATTTATTATTTTAATTCTAAGACTTGGTGAAATAATTTTACAACTCAGTCCTGTAGTTTCAGAGTTATCTTTCCTCATTATAATATTAGTTAAGATAAAAATACCACATGATCGAAGCAAAACTGTGAAAGATATAACGGTTCCAGAATTAATATCGAATCTAAAATAGATTTTTCTTACATTCGATTTAGTTTTCGAATAATCTTTTCTTAAAAAAACTTTTTCTGAAATAAAATACATGTGTCTAAACAGTGTTTGCCATTGACTGATGTCTCGTGCCGTGAAAGATTGCACCAATTAGGGAAGAGCTGGGCTTCTGGCGCCAGTAATTACTGAACCAAGATCGATAAGCCAGCAGAGATGGATAGCGTATGTCATGAAGATTTTTCCTAAGGGTTTCAGAAATTTCAGAAAATTCGGGCTTGCTTTCGTTAATTTCAGATTCAGTCGTTCTGAGTTCGCAGTTTTTCGTATTTTTTTGAAATGGACTTTAAATGGAATTATTTTGAAGCCGTTGTAAGTTTGTTTAAGATTAACGTGCACCTAAAAAGCTCTTTAAAATACATAGGTGCCTACTTAATTATCTGTCAAGACCAGTCTTAAGGTTAAGGTTCATAAAAATAAAACTTTCAAATGAAAAGAGAATTACTTCAACACAGCAAAATTGATAGTACGTTACAAATTTACAATGAAAAGAAGATCGAAACTGAGCCATAATTTGATACGCAAACTCGATTGGAGCATAATGGCGTAATAGTCAACTTCATTTGCCTCGTTACACCAATTAAAAAAAATACAGATTCGAAAATCGAATGATCACAATCACCAATTGAATGTAATGGAACGAGTGTGCTCGGTTCGAAATTCGATTTAATTGACGACGCGGCTAAGTGAGCTGGCAGGAAAAATTTAATTGTCTGTGGTCTATGAACGACTTGAAGTCCTTCTCACGTTTTGATTGTCTTTGCAACTTTCATTATTACTTACAATTTTATCATTATTGGGAATCACTTTTTTTTAGCTTTCGACGTTGCCCTTCCATTTTGTCTTATTACAAATACTTCAGATTGAAATAGCAATTAGGTTTATTGAAATCTAGGTGGAGATCAAGATAATTGGGTTATAAGGTAGGCTTTTACGGATTACCTACTTGGGATTCTACGTTGAGGTTAAATGAATCTCTGCGATTCGTAACAGCCTAAAGATAATAATTTTTTTGTTTTTTTTTATTGGTAATTGAATTTGTTTTATTACAGGTGGTTTTTTGATCTTGAATTTGTTCATCTCTCACAAATCCTGTGAAATTACTTATACCATTGATACCATATAAAATTCGAAATCGAATAACTCTACATAGTGTAATACTTAGTTATTTATAACATGTAACTCAAGGAACTGTACCATCAAGTAGACATGCTTAGGTACCTACTAAATGTCCCTAACCCACCCTTTATTAAAAAAAGAAACAAAAATACTAAGAGAATATTTAAACAGATAAAAGGCAAGTTATAACACGAAGTTCTCATAACCTTGCACTTGACAAATAAGCTTTCTACCAGTCGGGATTAAAACTTAAATAAATATTTATGCAGCCTGTGAAACAGATTAAAATATCACTCGTTGCTGCTGAAGAAAACGGTGTAACTCTGAAACGTAAATTTTTGTGTTTAGATTTATACTTTTTACATGAAAAATTACTGTGACAAAGAGTTTGATTTCATCATAAACCAAAATCAGTGATAGCCTGAGTCTTGTCTTATTCCCATCTCAATATTCACACATTTCTTACTTATATCGTCTTTCTCACTGTCCATTCTTTTTTTTAACTACACCCATTTCATCACTGACGTGATCATCCTTTTCTCAGTAAATTTTTATATTTTGAGTTGAATAGTAAATTTGTATATTTCGTGTATTTTGGGGAGATACTGCTTACTCATTATAAAAAATATCTTGAAAATCAAAATTCTTTGAAATAGCAAATATAAATACCTACTTTTGGACTAAAGTTAGTCAGTTTGTCAGTTTTTAAAATCATTAAACATTTGCTTTTTTCCAAAAGACCAAAAACTTATGTTATTTTTTACTCAAAAACAACATAAAGCATGTAAAGCTAGTTAAAAAACTCAAAGAATTACCTGCAGTTAATTAAAACCACCTGTGACAGTCTGTAAAATAGTTTGACAAAAGTTCTAAAGTTGAGATATACAGTTGCGCCTGCAGACTCCGAGTCCCCAGATGTCGCCAGACAAATCTTAAGACAAATGGTTCTAGCATTCCGTGTAAACTTTATCTAAATCACTTTTTAATGAAAAAAAATATGATAAACATGGCC
The DNA here is from genome assembly GCA_963675405.1 of Cosmorhoe ocellata. NCBI lineage: Eukaryota > Metazoa > Arthropoda > Insecta > Lepidoptera > Geometridae > Cosmorhoe > Cosmorhoe ocellata. The sequence goes on along the minus strand of OY776249.1, from coordinate 11,170,110 downwards.
GCTTATTATTTTAGTGTCATTAAACTCGTGTTTTCATGTCATTATAATCTATACTTAGTGGCGTAATTCGTAGATTTTTTGAAGCTCAAATAATCCTACTAATAGTTTAAACGTCTTGTTTCTATTTATGGATGCATGATACTCCTTCACGCTGAAACGGCTCAACGGATCTGGATGAAATTTGGCACAGATTGTAGTCTGGAACAGCACATAGTTTACTTTTATCCCGGAAAAATGTACGGTTCCCGTGGGATAGATTTGTTATTGTTTTTCAAGGTGCCACACGGGCGAAGCCGTGGGCGGAAGCTAGAGATTACATAAATCTTTTATTGTATAAAAAGGCAGATTATGTTCAATGATCATTTGGCTCAGAATCACTACTTTTATGGAATAGCTACTTTCACAGAATGGCCATCTCGTTAACCAAAATGAATACTTTACCCGAATTACAGCTTTCCCTAGACCTAGAAAAGTCAAATTCCAAAAGTGAAGTCTCTCTACCTTCTCGTAATTACAAAGGTAATTGGATTTTAAATAGTCTCTTCTCTTTCCAACATGCAACACAAAGGTTTATCCATCTCACTTCAATTCTAACCGCCAGCCTACGAACCTTAGTTACTGCAGGTATAAATCGCGTAAAACAAAAGAAATATAGTCAATAAATTGCCCACAGAGTAATATACGTCTATTAGGACCGCCAATTGAAGCGCGGTAAATCTCCTGGCCACCCTAACATATCCATTTTACAGCTTTTAGCCGGCTCTACTAACAAGGTGTAATGATTTGTTTGTTCATCTCAAACGGTGAAGGATAACACGTCATGACGTCATGTACATGTACAGAACGGGTTGTATGGATGTCATGTTCGGTTTTAGTCATGTTTTTTACTAACAAGGTGCAGTGATTTGTTTGTTCGTCTCAAACGACGAAGGATAAAACATCATGTACAAAACGGGTTTTTAAATGGATGTCATGTTCGGTTTTCGTCATGAATTAGTCAAGTTATCTTTTTGTCGTATATATAGTTGCCATTTGCGATTAAGACATGACATGTTTTGCTTAGTTCATATTTACTATATGACTAAAACCAAACAAGCTTACTAATCACAAGCTTTACAGGCAGTCTCAAAGTAATATAATTTTGATATATTTTACCATGACCTATAAAAAATCAATGTTAGGTACTTCAAGAAGAATAACCATTATGAATGATTGATTTTATCTGTGTGTAATATAAAGTACCTGGGTGAACGAGCCGAACGTTTTCTAAAAATGAAACCTAGCTAGATCGATTTATCACCCCCGAAACCACCTGCATACTAAATTTCATAAAAATCGTTGGAGCCGTTTCCGAGATCCAGATTATATATATATAATTATAGGTACATATAAATACACAAGAATTGGTCGTTTAAAGGTATAAGATAAAAGTAAGGCATATTATTAGTGTTTATATACATTGGTAAGGTATATAAGAATTTAAAAAAATTCTGAAATAAAATCCATTATTATACTATTTACAACGCAGGCAAAGCAGCCAGCAAAAGCAAGTGTTAAAATAAGCTCAATACAAGATTTCGATATTTCGTTTTGGTGCATTTGATAAATTTTTAAAAAGCCCCAATAGGTCCCCTGGGCGTTGCGGTTCATTGGTCCAGGGGGTTGTTTAGGGGTAAGGAATCTAAGGGTTGCGGAGAATTTTAAAGCTCGGGATGCATTGGTCAGTGGAGGGAGAATTGGTATCGTAAAAAAGTTAGTGAGACGTGAAAAAAATGTTGATTGGTTAGAGATGGTGTTTTGTGTCTATTTAAAATAATAAATATCAGCTTTCGCTCGCGGCTTTGCTCGCGAGGTACCTACATAAAATATAGCTTATGTTACTCAGGAATAATGTAGTATTCTAATGGTGAAAGAATTTTTGAAATCGGACCAGTAGTTTTTGAGTTTATTCGTTACAAACAAAAATACAAAAATACAAAACTTTCCTCTTTATAATATTAGTATATATAGATGATCACGACTGTAATCCCCGGGCTCGGTAGATAACACTTCAGATCTTTAGTTACTTAGATCTTTGAGGATATCTAAAGAGGGTAGTCAGAGCCACGTACAAACACGACATTTAGTACATGCCCACATTGTGCACAGTAGTTAGTATTCAGAACGTGGCAGGTTGCAAGCCCATCGCCGCTTATAAGAATACTAACCTATGACACACACCTCCGAATTTTTGGTTCTGGGGTATGCCGGTTTTCTCACGATGTTTTCCTTTACCACTTAAGAGCACTGGCATTGCACACATAATTTTTTTGAATGGAAAAACTCACTGGTATACGACCAGGTTTGAATTAATTGGTGAGGCAGGGGTGCTACCACTACACCACCAGCGCTCTTTGTGTAAATTTGTTAAGGCTTATATAAATAGCCAGCGACATCATAAGTAGACCTACCTAATAAATAGACCTACCATAAGTACCATGAGTAGACCTACCTAATAAGTTCTCACAAACTCTTCGAGTGCTAAGTTAAAGAGTTCTCATCAGATGTTTCCTGGCGGGACGTGAGTTCGATGCCCGCCGCGGGCACTAGCGCAGTTACTTCATAATCTGCGGCGCTAGGCACAGATTTATGCGTTCGTCTTGTATTCAGATGCTTTGTTCCTCGCCTTGTGTTTTTGAGTCACGAATTGTTGTTGGAGAAGTCTTTTTTGTTTTTTGAAACTGTTGGCATTTTATTAATAGTTTACTTTGAATGAAGCTCGACTTTTTAGTCAGTCTCTGTTTTACCATCCTTCAATATCTTGACGTCATCCAAGCTGCTTTTGTTTCATCATCATCCTTTCATCAATATCTCGACTTCATCCAATAAGTCTTTGTATTATCATCATCGTATCATCAATATCCCGACTTCACCCAAGCATCCATTGTTTCACTATCATCCTATCATCAATATACCGACTTCATCCAAGTAATCTTTGTTTCATCATTATCCTATCATCCTATCTCGACTGCATCCGAGCAGCCTTTGTTTTATCATCATCCTATCTTCAATATCCCGATATCACCCAAGCAGCCATTGTTTCATCATCATCCTATCATTAATATCTCGACTTTACCCAAGCAGTCTTTGTTTTATCATCATCTTATCATCAATATCTCAACTTCATCCAAGCAGTCTTTGTTTCATCATCAACATCTCTACTTCAAGCAATGTTATTAGATCCTTAGTTTGTTTCTGTGTAATTATTGTTGTTTTACGATTATAATACTTATTAGCTTTCAAACAATTATTTGTTTAATGTGCCTATTATATTCCTTATGAATTATTTATTTTTTTTTCTTTATAATTTTATTGCTGCCATGAATATTATTTTCCTAAGTTAATTTATAATTCCCAGTTGGCCAGCCCATTCGTTCTTCGTCAGATAGTTTGCGGTTGTCAGATTATAATTTACAACGTGCGTCCAACTTGCACTGATCCATCTCGCTATTGTTCCTAGACTTCGAATGTAACCTTTACCCGACTGCAATAAAGGAAGGATGGTTGTTATTAAAACTAGAAAACATCGGGGATATAATATAAAAATACGTCACGGAACAAAACACATTGTAAAAACGTAAGTGGAGATATTTTTGGTAAATTAAAAACATACTGAAAATTTTAAAAAGTTATACAAAAGGCCGTTATTTTGATTTTTAATGTGAATGAATCTGAAGGAAACCTTAGAGTGTGCTTTTTCATATATTATATACAATGTTATAAAGCTGAAGAATTTGTTTGAACGCGCTAATCTCAGGAAGTACTGGTTCGAATTGAAATATTATTTTATAGTTGTGCTGTAAAGTCAATTTATCAAGGAAGGCTAGCTATACTCGTATAATATCACGCTACAACCAATAAGAGAAAAGCATCAATACGGGAAAAAATATATTACTTAAAACGCGCAGACAAAAATCCGCGAGAGTCAGTTTGTTCTTTCAATTAAATCACTGAGACCAATTTGAATTGTCTTACATGCTAGTTGAATCTATATAAGTGCCAGTTTTACTCTCAGTTCTAGAAAAACTGACGAGAAACTAGCTAGGCCTAGGCGTTATTTTATTATGTTATTATTAAGTCATAACATTGCAGTTGGCAACCCTATTGTCTCGATTGAGGGAACCATGAGTAAGCCACGTCTTAGTAAACAGGTGACCTCATTGTTTAGACAAGGCTTTGGGTATGATCCTGGGACCCTGTTATTGTGATTACATAGAGATTTATTGGGCTTAACATGATTTGAGTTCGTGGAAAACAAGAATCTAAACTGGTTCAAAATGAAAGCTAAAGTTAAGTCACTTTTGGTAAATAAATTTTGCAAAAAACACGACAATCATGCTGAGTGATTCTGTTATTCTATAGTGACCTTTACTTTGTTTTTTTTTGTGTAAGTATTATTTTTTATTATTTATAGGTTTTGGAAAAGGTATTTTTAAAATTTTTATGTAATTACCTAGATTAAAAAATATCTGTCGTATAAATATAAATGTCCTCCTGTTACAAATAGAACGTTTTTGTCACCTCAAAGAGACAGAGCAGGAGGACAAAAGGGAATAATCCAATTTATACAAATTCTTTAGTGCAATCTTGCAATCTGGGGCCTTACCACAAATTTTCCGGGCAATATCAAAGTAATATAACATTCACATTCCATACCATGACCTGTAAAAATTGTACTGAAGTTAGTGTTACTTCAGGCTTAAAATATGACATTTCTGATACATGATGGTTTTGTAAAAGCTTGTGGTAAGGCCCTTGTCACTTATGGGTGTAATGATAATAGTGATAAAATAATTACATATAATTAAGGCGGGTATTTTAATTTCAAGCACAAGAATTTGAAAACAGATGCGATAAATAAGGAAAAAGATGAAGAAAATTGAACTCTACTTGTACGATATAGAGTATAAACAATGACCTCTTAGCAAGAGCTCACGGCATCCAGTTATTAACCGCAGCTGATTGAAATGATTACAAAATTTACATCACCATTACTCCATCACAATCCTTTCAAAGTTGCTATGAAAAGAAGGAATGAAAAGCAAACCTTCGTTATAATCGTAGATGTCATGGGTTTATGAGATTACGTTGAACGGAGTATGAGATAGGACAGATGGCGCTGAGGTAGTCTCCTATTTACGGGACAATCTCTCACTTTCATGAGAAAATATATACCTCCTTTTTTGATAATTAAATTCAGAATTTTGTAAAACATAAAAAAACTGATATAGTTACGCAAACAAAGCCGTATAATGTAAAGCGACTAAATATCAATAGTCAATAGTCAATAGTCAATAGTCAATAATCTTTATTCAGTTATATCACAAGGATCATTTTGAATCGTCTTACTTACTAGGTGAGTCTAGGTGCCAATTCCAGTCCTATCCCCAGTACGAGAAGAACTGGCAAGAAACTCGCTGGGCCCTAGCGCTTTTTTTGTATTATGAACCTTGTTAACATTGTTAGGGACACCTAGCAGAGTTGCAGCTGATTCGTCCCAAGCTTTTTTATCAAAAACTAAGCTATAGTATTACGTAAACAAAGTCACAGGTTGGTGCTAGTATAGCGTAAATAGGAGACCGAAAATCCTAAGGAACTTAATAAAGACGTGTAATAAAGCGTACATGCCATTGTGTTGAACTTATGACCGTCATAATTTATTTGGGAAAATGTTTTTGTTTGAGAAAACGGAGATATTTGTAGGAATGTTGGCGATTATTTACGAAAATCCTCGAGTGTCTTAAAATGAGATTTAGACTTAGAAGATTTTGGCATTGTCAAATTACTTTTGAGACTTTGTACAACTACATACAAAATTGATACTTGTGGTGATATTTATCATCAAAGTTATAGATGAGTCTAAATAGGTACACTCGTTTGTGTTCACTTTCGTACGCAAGTAGAGGAAGGCCGAAGAATGAAGAAGATGATATAAATGAAAATGAAAATAGACTAAACGACATAAAGAGTAGACTCAGAGTTGACGAATGGTAGGAGTGAGTGGAAGAAGAAAACGTCACGAGCCGCCCACACCTCGCGTGAGATAAAGACAGGAGAATGATGACGGTGAGATTTATCATCAACACCAGTTTTTACCGTAAGATTATAAGATTTCTATACTGATTATAGACACCGAATAGTCACTCTTCAAACGCTTAGGCGTAACTTCTTAATAAACGCCACGAGATCCTAACCAGTGTTCGCACGCTTTTCAGGCAATATTATAGTTTGCTTTAAACTATAATATTGCCCGAAAAGCTTGCAGTAAGGCCCTAGGCCTTTTTTCCAGTACCTAGCCTCTTTCCTCTTAGGTCCAATTGCTAAATTAGCATTTCCACCTGTCTCATCCTAATTGGCACGAGCAAACCCTCATTCCTCCATTACATTTTAGTAAAAAGGTACTTTACTTATATTGCTTTAGGCTGAGCCCTGGAATAAAAGACAAAATTACCTACTTGTAGTAAGAAGTAGCGACACATGTAATACGATGTCTAACTAAATTAAGCTCTTGTTATATCATTGCTTTAAGGTTGATTTTTCATTACTTATTATTCTAATAAAACACCGTTGCGGTTCACACACGACCGACTACTTTATTTTCTACTTTATGAAAAACATCTACCCTCATAAGTAGGTACATTTTATATGCAACAGATGGCGTTAATAGTCCTCAACATATTATTTTGTTATAACTTGAACACCTCCACTTAACAAAATAACTAAATAGCCTAATTCAAATAACCTAATTGAGACCAAACAATTTAACAAACTTATAATGCTTAGCTGATGCCAAACCCTTTGTAAGTAAATCAGCTGGCATTTCAGTTGTTGGCATGTATTTCATTTTTACAATTTTTTCTGCTATTTTCTCACGACAAAAATGATAACGCACATCAATATGTTTTGACCTTTTGTGAAACACAGGATTGGCAGACAATTTCAAAGCAGACTGATTATCATTAAATACAGTTATAGTATATAATTCATTTGTTATTTCTTTCTGCAAATGTCTTAAATAAACAGCTTCCTTACAACAGTCAGAAATACTCATGTACTCAGCTTCAGTACTTGACAGGGCTACAGTACATTGCTTTTTTGTTTCCCAAGAAACTGCACCATCAGATAACTTAAAGAAATAACCAGTGTATGATTTCCTATCTATTGGATTACTGGCCCAGTCCGCATCTACATATGCCATCAATTCTGAATTACCGTTAGCTGTAAATCTCAAACAATAACTCTTTGTTTTCTTTAAATATCTTAAAATTCTTTTAGCATAAACCCAATGCTCTTCATTAAAACAGTTATTAAACTGACTTAAATAATTTACAGAAAATACAATATCCGGCCTTGTTAAGACTGCTAGATACATAATGCTACCAATCAGTTCTTGGTATGGTAGAGTTTTATCACATATTTCACTTTTAGTTACATTTAATTTTTGTTCAATAGGTGTGTCTACCGATTTACTGTCAACTAGATTAAATTTTACTAACAATTCATCAATATAATTTTCCTGATCCAAAGTTATTACACCATTGTTCTTATCTATGTTGACCCTCATACCCAAACACTGTTTTACACAACCAAGATCTTTTATCTTAAACGATAATGACAAATCTCTTTTTATTTTATCAGTTTCTGTTTGACAATTAGAAAATACAAAAAAATCATCAACATATAATGCAATAATAGTTTTCTTATTACCTCTAATTTTAGTAAACAAACATGGTTCCAATTGTGACTTTTTAAAATCTAATGTCTGCAAAAGGTCATCAACCCTTTTGTACCAAGCTCTAGATGATTGTTTAAGACCATAAATAGCTCTTTTTAACTTAAGAACTTTATTACTCATGTTATTACATTTTAAACCTACTGGAATTTTCATGTACACAGTTTCATCCAGAAAACCATTTAAAAATGCTGTTTTCACATCAAGATGGCTTACATCTAGATTTAATCTTACTGCTAAAGCAAACAATAATCTCAGAGTTGAATGTCTCAACACAGGAGAGAACGTTTCATCAAAATCAATACCCGGTCTTTGAGAAAAACCTTTAGCTACTAGCCTAGCTCTGTAAATGACATTTTTATCACTATCAAGCTTCTTTTTAAATACCCATTTACACTGAATTACAGTTCCATTGTCAGGTACATCTACAATTTCCCAAGCACTGTTGTCATTGAAGGATTGAAGTTCATCGTCCATAGCTTGCTTCCACTGCAAACTCTCGGGTCCATTTAAAACCTCATGCATAGATATTTCACCACAGTTCTCGCCTGGTTCACCTGAAACACAAACACCTGTAAAACCGTAAAAATCTGGTTTCTTTCTGATACGCCTCTGTTTCCCAGGTTCCAATGACTCTGGCACAGGTACCGGTTCCACCTCCAGTGAAAACTCATTGTCCAGTATTTCATTTGAAGCATCGACAAATTCTTCTTTCTCTCTTTTATTATCTTTTTCTTCCTCTGATTGTGGTTTGTATGACTTCCAATATTCGGTATCCTCCACTGCTTCTGACTTTACTTCCAACTCGGCCTCTTCCTTATTTGTAAACTCAACCTCTTTCTCACTAATACTGATCGGCAGCACATTTCTATTGGCCCCCTCCTGGATCACAATAATGTCTCTGCTCGTAGTTATCAAGTTACTGATTGGGTTGTATACTCTATAGCCTTTAATATTATCTGGATAGCCGACTAGGATACATTGAGCAGCCTTCTTGTCCCATTTCAACCTTTTCTGTTTCGGTACGTGGACCATAACCTTGCTTCCGAATATTCGGATATTACTAACATCTGGTTTTCTAGCAGTCCATACCTCATAAGGTGTTCTGTTGTTTAATCCTGATGCCACTGATCGATTCCGTAGATAGACTGCAGTGTTCACCGCCTCTGCCCAAAACTTCTTGGATAAATCTGCATCAAACAACAAGCATTTTGCTTTCTCAACAACTGTTCTGTTTAGTCGTTCACATAACCCATTTTGCTCGGGTGTGTATGGATTAGTTTTCTGATGTATGACTCCTGCACACTGTAAGTATTTATCAAATTCTTTATTACAAAATTCCAATCCATTGTCTGTCCTGAGGACCTTCATATTCTTTCCTGTTTGATTCTCTACTAATGACTTGTAATTTTTAAAATATGAAAAGACTTCATCTTTCGTTTTTAAAAAGAAAACATGAGCCATTCTGCTGTAGTCATCAACAAATAATAAAAAATATCTGGAACCTCCTATCGACTTTGTTTCCATGGGCCCACAGATATCTGCATGTATTGTCTCGAGCAAGTTCTCGCTTCTGTTACCATTATTAGGAAAAGGTAACCGCTCTTGCTTCCCTTCACAACACACTATGCAATCTGTTTTACTGGCCTGGGGTCTGTCTGTGTATGATAACCCAAGAACCGCGCCATTCTTCATTTTTTCAAGGTCATTATTGTTAATGTGAGCAAATCTTCTATGCCACACATTGCCCGATGTCAACAAACAGCCAACTTGCTTGATGTTCAGTTTGTATACACCTTCAACTGAGTCTGCAGTTGCCTCAATTTCATTCTTTTTATTACGAATAATGCAGTGATTGTTATTAAAGTTCACTTTGTTGCCTTTTTTTATCAACTCACTAACTGACAACAAGTTTGTAGCTAGACTCGGCACATACAAAACTCCCGTAACTGGAATCTCGTACTCAGTACTGTTCACCACTGTTGTGATTTGGATATCACCACAACATTCCACGGCAATCTTCCTCCTATCGGCAATAACAATCTCGTCTACTTCATATTGTTTCGACACATTCTTTAGCCAATGTTTGTTGGAAGTCATATGCATACTAGCTCCTGAGTCTATGTACCAATCTGTATTGTTGAATTTTGTGCTGAGAAATACTGCGCTGAAAGCATTTGATTCATTTTTCTTTGTTGATTTTTCTGACTTTTCACATTGGTTTTTGTAATGACCGTACTCTTTACATTTGTGACACTTGACATTTGACTTTGACTTTGACGTTTCAGAACTTGACTGAGTTTTAGATTTGTTTTTTAAATGTTGCCAGTTCTTTGATACAAATGCACTTTGCACGTTAGTGACGTCACTCCCTTCCTCCATATCAATGAGTTTTGATTTGATGGAGTCCGCCGTTATTTCAATACCTGAATGCTCAATCGCCATTATCATTGGCGAAAACTTTTCTGGTAATCCTGCTAATAACAGCGATCCGACCCACTCGTCGTCGATCTTGAATCCAGTATTATTTAGCCTCTGACTTGTTTCTACTATTAAAGTCACATACTGAGACATCGATTCACAATTATCACGGCGAATTGAGATAAGGGATCGTAGAAGTCCAATTTTTCTTGAAAAGCCGGTGTCATCAAACATTCGTTTTAGTTTTGTCCATAATCCTTTTGCACTGGTTTCTGTTTTGATATGCACGTAAAGCACTGGATCGATTGTTAGGACAATTTTTGCTTTAGCCTTGGCATCGTTTGCATCACCCTCCTTTTTGATACATTCTAGCATGCCCTCGAGAATAAGGAAATTTTCGACTGCAAACGCCCAATCTTCATAGTTTTCTCTGCCTTTTAACTTTGGCACACTTGACATAATGTTCGTAGACATAATTTCACGTTAGCAACCACTATTATTCTTAAACTTTATTAATTACGCGTAAGGCCCATAACCTCTAATAAAACACCGTTGCGGTTCACACACGACCGACTACTTTATTTTCTACTTTATGAAAAACATCTACCCTCATAAGTAGGTACATTTTATATGCAACAGATGGCGTTAATAGTCCTCAACATATTATTTTGTTATAACTTGAACAATTATAATGTATCCCATTCCGTAATCTTTAAAGAAACTAGAGTTTCGAAGAGATTATAACAGAAAGGTATTACAGTCACCAACGCCATCTTGTTTATTTGGATGTAGTAAACATTTTAAATATCGAATCAATTTTGAAATTGGAACAATGTTTTTGTTTTTCAATTAAAGGTGCATAATTTAGCTCCAATAATACTAGTTACTTGTGACGTTATCGATCTTAAATCGAGTTCACATCATACGTTCAATGATATAACTAGCTAAAGTGACATCCGATTTATTTGCTGGAAACTTATAGTTTGACTGCATCAAATCCAAATTCAACAATAGGTACAAACTCACAAACAGTCGAAAATAAACCCTGCAGTTTACGACATAAAATCGATTTTTCCACTAGATTCTAAACGATCGTAAATTTAGAGAGCCTTTTCAAAACGCTCCGAACAAATTTAGAAATAGCTGAAATATGGCAGAGTTAGTTCCACTATCTGGCAGTTTTCCTTGCGAATAAGGATCAGAGTCGCGTAACAGGATAGACAGATAATCCGATGGTCCATTTTTATGCTTTTTTCATCCGGATTCACACGGGTGAGGAGTATTTCTCGAAAGGATCCGAGCTAATATTTGGCTACAGACGACCTGTTACGATTTCTGCAGATTTTAAAACTTCGTTTATTTTTGCTATTTACGAGGAAGGATATAAAACATGGAAAAGAAGTTTGTTGCATGAAAATTGCGTAACTCTTACTTGCTTGGCTTAAAGTTAATAGTATCACAGAATAAAAACCCTAAGTTGTGATAAAAAAAATAAAAAAAACTGTCAAAGTTTTCATCCGAGAAACAGTATGATACAATCTACAATCTATTTTAGCTGGTTTCATAGCCGTAAATAGCAACGAGTGAATGGAATGCGAATGAGTGAATGAAAGAGCCGCGAGTATTAGTCAGCTTGAACCACAGAGTAAGCACGAGCATTATTTAAAGAGAAAACCTAATATCTAATTTATTTTTTTATTTTACAACTAAAAAGAAGGAAGCTAAAATGTTATTTATTAGTTATATGTTTTGAATTTTGTTGCCATGCATGTGTGTTTGTCTATTATTTTTGTTCGTTCTTTTGGTCTTAGCTCCGGAAATTGTGCTTGATTTTGTTTTTTTTTATTATTTGAAACTTGCTTTTGCCGTTGCCAAGATCATCAGCTCTGAATAATCTCACGCAAGAACCACGCTACTCAATATAATCGGATATTCTAGTTAGAGTTGTAACTTGATTTTCTTTGTTGCTTTTAGTAACTTCTAACGGTTGATTTCGGCTTGATCTAGACCGATATCTAGAATTTGCGGTATATATACTAATGCTTCTCTGTAATTTTGTACTGTGGCCACACAGCTTATTACATTATCCTAATGGGATCTAACCGGCCGGCGTTTGATATATCAGCTCTGATACAAGCTCGAAATGTTTATCTAAAAGTATTGAAATTTTAGATAAGTTTGCAAAAAAGTTTAGGAAAAATGAGGGCGCCTCTTTCCTTGTAATAAAACAACTCATTCGTTAATTTACCTGAATATTTTGGTTTCGTATCTACACTTTTTTGACAAGCTTATTTTCTTTATTAGCTTTATTCGTTATTGTTTACAATAAGTTTAAAAAAATAAAAATAAGTAGGTACCTACAAACTCTTTAAAATGTGTAATGATTTTAGCTATTTTTATTTTACTTATATTATTGACTTAGCCTTGTTCTAAAAACCTTTTTTACCCTTCATTGGAACATAGAGTAGGTCAGTAATACTCTTAGTATTTACTACAAAGATAATATTAATTTTCTATTCAAACAACTGTCATTCGCAAACTCTATTGTTTCAAACGAATCAACTATTCACAATAGAATCATTCACTCTTCACGCGTGGTCTGAATGAGATGCCCTCATTCACAAGATCGGCTACAATCAGTACCCCTAGTATGAGTTTTTGATTTACGAAAACTTTTTTCGAATAGTATCCTTTCATACATTTTCCTCCATCGGAAATGTTAAGGAACTAAAATAAGGTCGATAATATCGAAAATATTATGTAATCGGCAGTCCCAGCAATGATTTTTAAATCAAGTTTTCACGATATCGACTTTATTTTAGTTCCTTAAAATTTCCGATGGAGGTAAATGTATGAAGGATACTATTCGAAAAAAGTTTTCGTTAACTATCAAAAACTCATACTAGGGGTACAGATCGACGGCTCATTCGAATAATCGATTCCAACGGTTCGTTTCACGTCACTATGAAACGGCCAGTTGGCGCTCGGTGTTGTTCCAAGTTTCAAATTTGAATTTGAAAAGAACACGATTTGAAAGGATTATACGAATCAATGGAGTTTGCGACCGTTCTGAGTTTTGTTTTGTTGGTAATTTTTGAAACGTTTTAACAAGTTTTTTCTAACAGTTTTTATCATTGCTTATTTTTAAAGCGTTAAATTTGCGTTCACGGTGCTGCCGTGGTAGATTGATCTTTGTTTATATTGTTATTAAACTTCAAATTGCGATCGCAAGACGTTTAGCTGTAAGATAGTAGGCACGTTTTGTTTGAATGTCGCTACAAGTAGGTAATATTGTAGTGATTGCATGATTGGACACCTTGGTTTGGGAAACCTTTTAATAGGGTATTACCCCATAATAATTATAATTAGAGGAAGTCTGAAAGAGGGATAAAAATAAATAAAATGTCATGTGACGAGGAGAGTGAATGTGGATGGATACAGGGGTAGATGTAGGCCAAAGAAAAGATGGATGGATTGTGTGAAAGATAATTATGAGAATGACAGAGGGAAATGGAAGAAGATCTCATGATAAACCGACCCCTAATAACGTGGTAAAAGAGCAGGAGGAAGAAGAAAGGTAGTTAGGTACAAAACAATGCTAGCACTATGCCATAGGTGCATACAGGCGAGCGCATTATTCAAATAGGCGCCATCTATCACTGTCTCCGTCTATTACGTGCAGGTGCCGTGGTGACGAATGGAATTGGCACTTTATTGGTTGACAGCTACCTATAGACAGTGGTAATGAAGGTAAGACTTCCATGTTTTATGATTGTTAGCACTTATTGATCTAATACTTATTTATATTTACTCGTGCTATTTATATTTATATTTACTCGTGAATTTTATTGTGCAATCTTGGTAGTATTTTTCAAACCAGACACAAGTGCTATTTATGATAATTAATGTGAATTGTTGCACTTCAATTCATACGAAGATTCATACATACATACATACATACATAAAATCACGCCTGTTTCCCGACGGGGTAGGCAGAGACCACGGATCTCCACTTACTACAATCCTGACATACTTCTTTTGCTTCATTTACTCTCATTACATTCTTCATACATGCGCGTCGGTTTAGGGTACTCTGGACCTGGCCTTTCTCTAAAACGTCCCCAATTTGATCGAGGTACGTACGCCGAGGTCTTCCCCTTCCAACTGTCCCATTCTCACTCTCCTTACACAACTGTTTCGTCAATCTCCTTTCATCCATCCTTTCTACATGCCCAAACCATCTTAGCATACCCTTCTCAATTTTCATCACTACGTCTTCTTTCACTCCACAACGTTCTCTTATCACACGAAGATTCCTCGAGAATTTAAACGAATCGGCCATCTTTTTTTTTTAATTTGACTTCTACTTTGTTTATGGTTTCTCTTTTGAGATCAATTTTGCCAATGACAAGTGTTTAAACTCGTATGAGAAGTATTGTCACAAAAAAATGAATTGATAATTTGATTTTTACTGTGATGTTGATAAAAACACTTAATACTGGCATAAGATTAATCTTTATGAGACAGATAATATAACAAAATAGAGAATCAGAGAATAATCAAAATAGAGACAGATAATATAAATAAGGAAGAAACATAAAAAATAGAGAGTCAGAAAGTTAAAGAGAAATCCCTTTTCCGCTATGCAGAATGCACTCACAAGCCGCGATGCAGGTACTTATAGGCCCTTACAACTAAATGCTTACCACTCATTTCGAAGTAGGTTAAGGAGTAGAGTTTGCTCTATGGAAACGCATAAAAGCGTCGGTAGGCACGCGACACAAGCACGCGAGGCACTGAAACCTGCGGGTTTGCTACGCTGAATTCATTGCTATATTTTTTTTGCAAACCCTAGAAAAATTGTAAGTAACAAGTATTTTAAAATTTTTGGAACGAAGTTCCTTATCGCGCGTTGCGAAAGGGGGCTAGACGGAAGAAATTCTCACGAAAAGTTGTCACGACACTTTTTGCTATAGTTGTAAGCCGTGCGGCGTGCGCGTGTTTCGCTGTCTGTCTCTCTCTCTCTCTCTCTCTCTCTTATAGAAAGCAAGGAAAGGAACTTCGTTCCATCCGGGTGTCCCTTGACACCTCTCAAGTTTTTTATATATTGCAAAAATTCAAAACCGTCTGAACGTAACTGATAATAGATTTTCACAGCCGTGATAATAGTTTTTTTTTTACTTTTGTATAACCGTGTTTTTCAATTAGAAAAATGTATGTGCGCAATGCCAGTGCTCTTAAGCGGTGAAAAAAAACATCGTGAGGAAACCGGCATACCCTAGAACTAAAATATCGAAGATAGTGTCATGTTAGTAATCTTATAAGCGGCGATGGGCTTGCAACCTGTCACGTACGGAATACTAACCACTGTGCAAAATGTGAGCATGTGCAAAATATCATGTTTGGACGTGACTCTTTAGATACCCTCAAAGATAACTAAATATCTGAGGAAATATCTACTGAGCCTTGGGATTGCAGTCGTGATCATGTTTTGTTTTATAAAATTTTAATTTGTAATACATCTGGGGTAATACGGGGTAATACCTATTCGTCGTAGCAGGCTGAACAAGTGGCAGATATAATGAAAGCTAAGCTCGTGTATATATTCTATGCAATTAAGAAGCACACAACATACTTATATACATTTTAACGCTAAATAATTTAAATTGATTCCAAGCATGTGTAGTGGTAGCACCCCTGCCTCCCGATCCAAAGGTCGTGTGTTCAAACCTGGTGCAGCAATGAATTTTTGTATTCGAAAATTTATGCGCGCAAAGCCAGTACTCTTAAACTGTGAAGGAAAACATCGTGAGGAAAGTAAAATTTCAATTCAATTTCAAATTTGAATTTCATTCAAATCACTAAAACCACAAAGACCATTTTGAAATCTTATACCTTTAAACGAGCAATTCTGGTATATACAATGTATTTATATACATAATAGAATCTCGGAAACGGCTCCAACAATTCTCATGAAATTTAGTATGCAGGGGGTTTCGGAGGCGATATATCGGTCTAGTTCCAAAAAATAAGATTTCCCAATAAAAATCCGAGCAAACCTCGGTTATCCAGGTACTATTTAATTATACGAAATGGTCGATGTCGTAATAACATATGACAGGTGAAGTTACCGGAACGTCGCATCTGTCAAAATGGCGTTTTTAAGCAACATAAGTGACCAATGATGAAAGTAATGACATAGAATTAACATTTTCCAAAAGTCGCGCTGATCCCCAACCAAGGGTTTTTAAATCGAGTACGATTTTGACTAAAAAAAATGATTTGTTAGTTTTAAAAAACTAGTATTTTTTGACACTAATTGGGCGTAGTGTGAAAGGACTCAATCCACAAAATACTATTTTATTATTGAAAGGTAGTAATTTTTTAACAATCATGCAGTTTACTTTTTGCTGAATAATTAACACAATCCACGTATGTATATTTTGAATCTAAAAGCTATTGAAAGCTAGCTGTATAGATGTCGAACAAGCATGCGGCCCACCTGTTGATAGGTGGCTATTGTAACTTATGGTTAACAATATTAAAGGTATCACGGAAAATATCGTGAAAAAACCGGCACTTTCAAGAACCAAAAATTTTAAGGTATGTGTAAAAATGTTCAGGTTAGTATTTTTAAAAATGGCGATGGGCTTGCAATCTGTCATGTACGGAATACTTCTGTGGGCATGAGCAAAATATTATGTCAACACAGTCAATGACGAAATACGGAAATTCTCGAAGTACAAAGAGCGTCTGAACGCTCATCCATAACCTAGCTACACAGCTAACCACCATCAGCTACCCCAAAAGATTACACAGACTGGAACATTATGGAACTGGATGGACCATGAAGCAAGAAACGAAAAGATGTTCGAAAAAACGTTCACTGGAGCGGAACTCTTAAATGCCTGATTACTCGCAATAAACCTGCTCATAGTCTGATGACTGATAGCAGATGAACATAGAACACAAAAAAAAATGTTTGAACGTGCCTCTGACTACCCTCTATAATACACTCAAAGATCTAAGTAATTATAGATCTCAAGAGATATCTACCAAGTCTGGGGATTACAGTCGTGAACATTATTTATTCTTCACTCGGACCGATGGTAAAACTCTGGACCGTATAATTTAGAGACAGCTACCGGAAGATTGACCATCTTGTATTTTGTGGTCATCATTTAAAGATCTTACCATTTAGTACTTTAGTTAACTGCCTATAATCAGAGGTAAGTTGAAGATTCGAGCGAGGTATTTTAACGGACTTTATAATTTTGAATTTTGTGATAAAAAATCTACAGTCAATGCACGAATAACTTTGTTAAAAAAAATCAAAAGATGTTTTGTGTCGATGAGGAAAACATAATATTAAGTGCAAAATGTGGGTTGAAAGCGCTTTTTTGTAGTAAAAATACGTAATCACGACTGTAATCCAAGCTTGGTATCTCCTCAGATCTCTAGTTACTTAGATCTTTGAGGATATCTAAAAAGGGTCAGAGCTACGTCCAAACACGATATTTGGCTCATGCCCACATTTTGCACAGTAGTTAGTATTCCGAACGTGACTGGTTGCAAGTCCATCGCCGCTTATAAGAATTACTAACCTATGACACACACATTTGAATTTTTGTTTCTAGGGTATGCCGGTTCCCTCACGATATTTTCCTTCACCGTTTAAGAGCACTGGCATTGCGCACATAATTTTTTCGAATGGAAAAACTCATTGGACAACGACCAGATTTGAACCCACAACCTTCGGATCGTGAGGCTATGTAGTGAGCTCTCCTTTTTTTCGCCGGAAAAAAAATATTATACGTAACTAGTTTTTGGAGTAGAAATGAATGGAGGTAACATTTTGTTTCGAAATAATCATAATGTATTCTCAGAATAATATTACACATCAAGGTTAATAATTATTGTGATAAGCATAGTTTTAAAACCTGTCTGTCTGTCCGTCAACTTGATGAATGATTTCACATGACCCTTAAGCCCTGAGTTTTCAAAAAATAATACCAACGTAATATAACGCGCGATATTGAACTGAGTACCTACTATTTTTTTCTATATTATAATAATATTATCTATACATTATAATAAAATCGTTAATCTTTGCGTATGTGCACGCTAATCTCTGCTACGGCTGAACCAAATGGAATGCAGTTTTCACTAATGTATTTAGATAAGCTTGGATTAAAAATTAGGTTTTGTTTCATCAAAATCGGTTGACAAATAGATAGAAGTTAGAAAAAGATAAAAATTTTAGATATTTTATATAAAAACTTTATCCATTCTTACAGCCCCAGTCACAGAGTATTAAAAAGTAATCTAACGCATACGCGGCAGTTGCGGGTATCAACTGGTAAAGAGGTAAAGTCTGTTTCTTTGTTGTTTGATTATACCATGATTTAGATTAATTACAAGATTGGATAAAAAATGTCAGCTTCACCTTCGAAAATTATAAGATCATAGAAAATAACCGCCATTTGCAATAATGCACGGCCGTAATATGACGGTCCCTTTATTCTAAGAAACCAAAGATTGATTCGTGACTCATGCAATCTTTTGATCAGTTTTGCTCAAACGTCCGATGTTTTAATTTATTAATCACCGCATCAAAAATTAATATTTTTAAAAAATGAAGATAGACTCAAGACTTGAAAGGTATTGCTCATCAATTCCTTGTAAAATAACTTTTTGTACATTTTGCGTTGCATTTTCCTTAAGTATAGATTTTTTTATTGATACCTAGATGGAATGAATTGGAAAATGAATGGACTGTGTGAAAGACGATATTATGTATTGATATTGTATTGTAAACTAGCTGACCCGGCAGACTTCGTACTTATTTAGAAAACGTTTGTATGGGAAATAGAAAAGGGCTATTTTTAGGGTTTTTCCGGCAGTTATGCGAATTTTTCTTACCTTTTAAACCTTCCCTAGACCTCCACAAACATTTCAAGACCAAGATAAGATAAATCCGTTTAGCCGTTCTCGAGTTTTAGCGAGACTAACGAACAGCAATTCATTTTTTTATATATAGAAGAAGAAGATGTTTATCCTGGGTGGGGATCGAACCCACAACCTACAGCGCAGAAGGCAGAGCTACTACCAACTGAGCTGTGAGGTCAGACTAGTTCCCTTTAACTTTATGCAATAGTATTAAATATTTGATATTCAGTTTTCATTTTAAAATGACGTGCAATGCAGATTATAGAAAACCAAAAATAAAATAAAATAAAATAAATAAATATGATCACGACTGTAATCCCCAGGCTCAGTAGATATCTCCTCAGATCTTTAGTTACTTCGATCTTTGAGGATATCTAAAGGGGGTAGTCAGAGGCAAGTCCAATCATGACATTTGGTACATGCCCACATTTTGCACAGTAGTTAGTATTCCGTACGTGACAGGTTGCAAGCCCATCGCCGCTTATAAGAATACTAACCTATGACACATACCTTCGAATTTTTGGTTCTAGGGTATGCCGGTTTCCTCACGATGTTTTCCTTCACCGTTTAAGAGCACTGGCATTGCGCACATAAATTTTTCGAATGGAAAAACTCATTGGTGCACGACCAGGTTTGAACCCACGACCTTCGGATCGTGAGGCAGGGGTGCTACCACTACACCACCAGCGCTCTTTTAACCAAAAATAGTTTTGCAAAAAAACTGAATGACATCCTAAAGAGAACTCGCGAACTGAAACACGTTTTATTTGCGCTTTAACGATAACTAAGTAAAAGGTAAAAATAAGTATTAATTTAAACAGCCAAGTGCTAGTTGGGCATTCTCTAAAGGGTTCTAAACTTAAACATGATCACGACTGTAAGCCCCGGACTCGGTAGATATCTCCTCAGACCTCTACTTAAGATCTTTGAAGGTATCTAAAGAAGTCTTCTTCTTCTTCTTCAATTATGGCATCTGTCTCTTAGAGAACAATTTTGCCAGTGTCAAGTGTATTTATTTATAAGTATTGTCAACGTCACAGAGTCATAGTCAAGTTGTCAAGTCAATTTTAAACAAAAGATGGCTGTTTTGTTGAAAATTTTCGGGATTTCCTCCGATGGAATTTGAAGAGAACTATTCACTCTAATTCACATACTTTACACTCGCGTCAAGAACCCGGGCTTTATTGGCAAAATAACCACCAAAATTACGCAATAAAACTCAAAATAACACGAGAAAACATATAAAAACCAGAGCGACGTAGTTGTCAGGCAAATACATCGCAGAAAATCCATCTAAAGAAGTCAGAGGCATGTCCAAACATGACATTTGGTACAAGCCCATAATTATTTTGCAAAGTATTCCACGTAATACGTAACAGATTGCAAGCCCATCGCCGCTTATAAGCATATTAACATATGACACACACCTTTGAATTTTTGGCTCTAGATAACAGAAAAAAAACAATTCCAGTGGTTTCTGTTTTTTATTTTCAAATAACGGATCCCTTAAAACAGTTTTAATATGATACGGTTATAAAAATGTGCATTCAAGCTAAAATAGATGGTTATTTCAAAACGCTATTACTGCAGTTTTTGACCATTAGATGCTGGCCCAATGTGGTCGTTTATATAAAGTGTTTTGTAAAAATAATCACGAACGGAAAGTATATAAGGTCGTAAGAGTCAGTGGCCAACTCTTTAGTGATTTACATACAATCTATACTTCCATATTCCATAACTATCATCATCATTCTCCTGCCCTTATCCCAAGTGAGGGGTCGGCACATGTTTTCTTCTTCCACACCTATCATTCGTCAACTCTGAGTCTACCGTTCTTACATTCATATCATCTTTCACACAATCAAACCACTTTTTCCTCGGCTTTTCTCGACTTGCGTATTCAGATACAAAAAATAAACTTTAATTTATAAATGCAAAACTAACTTTGCTTGTTTGTTACATTTTCACAACCAAACAACTGAACGGATTGTAATGAAATTTGGCAAAGAGATAGATTATATCCTGAAGACGGACATATGTTATGTTTTGTCTCAGAAAATAATCTTGAAAGTGCTGAAATACGGCTTGAAAGTTTGTATGCTAAACGCATGGTTAAGCAACGCTGGGTGAAATCAGTTTTTGGATGGGTGACCGCATCTTTTTGCACTGTTTACAAATTTTCCAATTAACGGAACTTGTTTTGGGTGTAAATTAAAAATTAAAATGCTTGACAACATGTAGAATACCTGTTATATACCGTGTTGTAAACGTTTCCTTTCTTGGTCTTAAAGCTTAATTATTAGGGTCAAATTTGTATTCACTTTTAGTTAATTTTCAAGGTTTTTTGACTATTGAGTTAGTATTTAGAACTTTCTTAGTGTTTATAGATACAATAAAGGGCTTTTTTGACTTTTCAGTTAGAATTTTGTCAATGTTTGTAGAAGCTATAAGATACACAATGCCTATCAGTGGGATAGAAAGTGGTATTTTTTATAGCGTAAATATAGTACCTACTTAAGAAGTACTTGGGTTGTATTGTAACACGCTGTTAGCTGACAATAGACTAAGATGCGTCCAGATTCTTAATGAGATAACGCCCATGTCATAACGAAGTGATGTGAACACAGCTTTATGGATTGTAGCGATAGCAGAAAAAATATTGATTTAGAAAAAAATATTCACGACTGTAATCCCAGGCTCGGTAGATATCTCTTCAGGGGCCTCACCAAGAAATCATAATACATTACTAAATTTATATTACATTGTTATTTCGTACCATGACTTATGCAAATTGTATTGAAGTAGTGACGTTTCTATAATGGAATCGTTACGGAATCATTCTGGAAGACTTCGTGGTAAGGCCCCTGATCTCTAGTTACTTAGATCTCATTGAGAGGCACGTTCAAACGTGATATTTGGCACATACCCACATTTTGCATAGTAGTTTGTATTCCTTACGTGACAGGTTGCAAGTCCATCGCCGCTTATGAGTATACCAACCTATGACTACACCATCGAATTGTCGGTTAAGGTATGTCGGTTTCCTCACGATGTCTTCCTTCATGGTTTAAGAGCATTGCGCAGATAAATATTCCGAAAGGAAAACTCATTAGTTATAATTGAATAACGGGTATTTATCACGTACCTATTTTGTTTTTATTCCCGACGTTTCGAACACATTACAGCGTTCGTGGTCGCGGTCGTGGTTGAGTCTGCCCGCGATCACGAACGCTGTAATGTGTTCGAAACGTCGGGAATAAAAACAAAATAGGTACGTGATAAATACCCGTTATTCAATTATAATTATGTCATCAAATCACGGAAGTTTAAAAAGTTTAAACTCATTAGTGTACAACCAGGTTAACCCCACGACCTTTGGATTGTGATGCATGGGTGCTACCACTACGCCACTAGTGCTCGTGTACAAATTAAGTACAGTTTAACAAAAAAAAAACAAAAAAATTGTATCTACCAGTTTATTACAAAATCAAACTAAAGCAAAAACTGTTTTGCTGACGCTCCCAGAGGTCAACACACGCCGTCTTTTTTCTCTTTTACCCATTAGTTTCTTAATTAATATCCCTTGGCGGAGCGAAGAGTGAGCGGGACCGAATCAATCATAATCATCTGTTATAAAATATTTTAATTTACGTTGAAATCACTATGGTTTAGATTTTTATTCTTCTTGATTGTGACGTGGGTGTGACTGAGGCTTTATGGCTTGTGAAGTGTTTTTGGATTTATTAATCTTTTGAATTATTTGTTCTTTAAAAACTCTAGTGGTAACCTGTGCATTCTGTTTCTGTAGTAGGTTTAAACTTCATCATGTACCAATTTCTTTTTAATACCTTATAATATAGCCTGTTTATTTTGAAAGTTAATTCTAAACTTTGGTGAAAGATTTTTTTAAATCAGATCGGTAGATTTTCGATTTCGGAGATTACATCTCTTTTATGCGGCAATATCTTCAAATATGTGAAATATTTTTACACACTACAATCTAAATGTTATATTTTTAAAGTTCAAAAGTCTCACGAGCATTTACTTCATTTCACGGAGTAATTGATTAAAAGTGTAATCTTGTTGGAAATAAAAGTTTTGAACCGACCGACGAACGGAATTTTCGATGACAGCCGTACTGAGCGAGTGTCTAGAGAGAAACAAAGTATAAAAACGTATTAACTAGTAATAATCACTGTAAATATATTCATATCATAAATGCGAAAGTAACTCTTAATGCTTTGTTTGTTACCTGAACAGATCGTAGTTAAATTTGGCAAGGAGACAGATTATATTCTGGAGACGGACATAAGCTTTTGTCTAAAAAAGTAGTCTTAAAAAGGGTGAAATAGGGATTGAAAGCTTTTATGGAGAACGCATGGTTAAGCAACGCTGAGCGCCGTCAGTTTTTGGATGGGTGACCGCCTCTCTTTGCACTCGATAGAAATTTTCAAATTTACCAATATCAATTATTACTGAGTTAATAATCATATATTATGATTTTTGTGGGCGAAGTCGTGGGTAACAGTCGCTTAACTCTCTTTAACTTAAAAACCAGTAATACTATATCAATATAATTTTGGATGATTACAGCCAATAAACATTATAAGTACCTACTTAAATAAAATGAGGGTAGTATAAAAAAATATTACAACAAATTTTTATGATACGCGCACTTTTCAATCCACCCTCGATCTCAAAATAACTCCTGTCTTTTTGACCTGTACATAGTTAATAGGTAAACTTTACTCACTATGGTATATTTCTGGTATCCACTATGGTGTGTATTCTAGCAATAAAGTACCTTATACGTATTCTTAGGTAGACCAATCACTACAGCCATTGCACGAGGAAATCACAGCCAATCTCTTCCTAACTCGGATCAAGTACTTTGACCCCGATTTGAAATGGCTTGCCATGTAAGATCCACTCCATCATCACTGGAATTGGCATTATGTATGAATCTGTACTTAATTTTGACAACAATAAAAAAAATTGTCAAAAACTTGAAATTTTTCTTGAGTTATTGTGCTTTCTTCTTCTTCAATTATGGCATCTGTCTCATAGAGAACAATTTTGCCAGTGTCAAGTGTATTTATTTATAAGTATTGTCAACGTCACAGAGTCATAGTCAAGTTGTCAAGTCAATTTTAAACAAAAGATGGCTGTTTTGTTGAAAATTTTCGGGATTTCCTCCGATGGAGTTTGAAGAGAACTATTCACTCTAATTCACATACTTTATTTACACTCGCGTCAAGAACCCGGGCTTTATTGGCAAAATAACCACCAAAATTACGCAATAAAACTCAAAATAACACGAGAAAACATATAAAAACCAGAGCGACGTAGTTGTCAGGCAAATACACCGCAGAAAATCCTATTGTGCTTTGTATCATAAGTCATTGATATAGATGTCAGATTTACTGATGCATTCGACTGTCAACTTTGTCGCTCTAGTTTTTATATTTTTTCTCGTGTTATTGTGTAATTTTTGTGATGATTTTTCTAATAATGCCCGAGTTCTTGATGCGGGCCTAAAATAATATATTATGTGAAATTAAAATTGACACCGGCCGAATTTATCTCAAAAGTGACAGAAGTGACAGATGCTATAAATAAAGAAGAAGATGACATAGATGTCACTTGACGATTTTTCTTTTATTGAACAGATATTTTTTATCCCGTTACCAGATAAGTTCAAGAGATGATTTTGGTACAACTTTTTTTACTAACTTTAGTTTATTTTACAAAATTAAATGTTCCTCCGCTTTGGTGGAAGCACGACTTTTAGCATAACTAAAAATATACGTCTGCTTGGTTCTTCAAGGTGTTTTTATTTTCCCAAAAAGTGTGGTACCAACGCTAGATGCAATTATAAATGATTTGCATCTAAGCGATATTGAATCTAATACTAGCGTAATAAAGATAGTTTTACCTTGAAAGATAGTTCAGAGTAATACAATGCAGCCATAGCTAATGTTACCAGCAATATCGGTAAAGTACGCTAAATTACCGCGCACCGGTTATTGTCTAGACCTTTGCAGGTGATGGGGTCAAAAGTAAATAGGACAACATTAACTTGGTCGATGGTAGAGGTGGTAAAACTAGAAAACACCTAGGGCTTTACTACAAGATCTTCGGGCAGCATCAAAGTAATATAACTCTGATGTTTCGTACAATGACCTATAAAATTGTAATTAGTAGTATTAAACGGATATTTAACGCGTTTTATTTACTTAATTTTCCCGACGTTCCGACAAGTTTTACGCACTACAAAAAAATGTTTAATTTGACTGTTTTAAGAACTTCAGAGAAGAATCTGAAGCTTTTTGGATTTTTTATAATGTAGATTTTTATCACTTTTTTTTAACTTCTTTTGAAAATCAAATAGCACCAAAGACGAAAAAATAGCATTTCTTGGTCATACTTCTAAGAGTGACCAAGAAAAAGTGCGACAACAATCACATAGCTATGACAGAATAATGTTCCACACTTAACCCAGTTTTCCCCAAACGTGTAATTACTGTCATCTCAGCCTTTCAAGGCTTTCGAGGAAATTAAAAAAAGCTGTCAAACGCCAAGTCACCGCAGCAATTACCCGGCAAATTGCGGGGAATACGTACTTGGAATATGTTGGTGATGCTTGAAGAGTCGTGCCTCAGGATACAGGGGTAGAGGTAGGCCAAAAAAAAGGATAGACTATGTGAAAGATGGTATGAGTAAGAAAGAAGTGAGTACAGATTGTGAGTGTGGCGGGAGTGAGTGAGGAGTGAGATGACAGATGATAGAGGGAAATGGAAGAAGAAAACGTGTTGTGACTACACCACATAGTTTGGAAAAAAAGCAGGAAGAAGATGATTACAGTCGTGATATTCTTTTTAGAGTACTACGTAATGAAGAAATGAAACAAACATTTTTTTATGATTTTGTATCAGAAAATATGTTACTACTTTTATAGGCTTACTAAATAATTCTTACACAACCAGGGTAGTATAAAGATTGTAAAAGTCGGCTTATCTACTCTAGACTTGCAAACAACAAAAAACTTCACCATGAAAACAAAATTATTTTTTGCTATAAAACTAGGTACAATCACCACTAGAAGTGCATATACACAAACGATCAAATTCAACTTGTCAGTCAAAATGATAATTCATAACAAACTCAACACAACATAAGTATGTCATCGCAGTAACCATTTAAGCTTTACAACCACTGTGTTATGGCGTAAATTATAAGCAATCATACTTAATAACTTATAATTTATCGTTTTAAACGTTGTGCCTAGCTTGGTCATAGTAACATCGAATAAATGAAAAACTAGTTTTTTTTTGTTGAGTCTTTAAGCTTAAAAGTGGGTGCAATTACAAAGAAGGTGTTTTGTAAAAGGCTTTGTCTATGTTTACTAGACTACTATTAGTACAATTGTGTTTTACCAAAGTAGTTTAAGCGATATTTTATTATTATATTGTATTAGCTACACGGCTTTCAAATATGATTATAAATACGGTTATGTGAGTCAGCGGCCAACTCAGGTGACGGAGTCGATAGGCCGCCTAAAGGCCTCTGTCATAGTTGAACAACTATTAAACTACTGAAATCAAGAAAGGTTGTATTTGACCAACTTTTGATAAAATTATTTTCAGAATAATGTAATTTCAAATGCAAGTAAAATTTCATTTTATTCTTTGATTTAGTCAAATAAAAATAAAATAAATAAAATAAATAATGCTGGACAATCCACACAGCATCATCTAGCCCCAAAGTAAGCTACTCAAAGCTTGTGTTATGGGTACTAGATAACTGATATATTTAATACATGATATAGGTACATAGGTAGATATTTTTTATTATACATACACACCCAGACCAACGGAACAAATTTCTGCAGATCGTACACAAATTTGTTCCGACGCGGGAATCGAACCCGCAACCTCTTGCGTCGCAGGCGGACTCTTGCCCGCTGCGCCACTGAGGTCGTCAAGTCAAAGGATAGTACGTTAATAAGTTTGGTGGAACCTAAGTTAAGTTAGCTACGAGTATCTCGCGATCATTTAACAGTGGTTTCTAAGCGATTGCGTGTTGGCTGTAAACTAATAACGGTGCTAAGGATTTTTTAAGCATCAAACTATATCTGTTGTTGACTGTACCGCAATTTTACGAGTGCTTTCGAGCTTTTCATATTATTATATTTATCGTGTTGGTAAATGCACTATAAAATTTATGAAGTTACTTGACTCTTAACTAATGGCTTGCATAATAAGTGGCTTAGTCATTATCATCAGCATGAGACGATATAATCTATACGTATATTAAAAATGCGAAAGGAACTATGTTTGTTACATTTGGCGACTAAACGGCTGAACGGATCGTATTGAAATTCGGCAAGGAGATAGATTATATCCTGGAAACGGACATAGGCTATATTTTGTCCCAAAAAGTTGTGTTAAAGAAGTTGAAATTTATGGGTTTAAGTTTTTATTTTCATTTCCTTCCATACATGGGATAAGGGCAGGAAGATGATGACATTCACCTGCAGCGCCCCTAGTGGACGTAAACTAATGGCAGTGCAGATAAATGTGTTAAAAAAAACGAAAAGAAAAAAGTTTTGGTACTAAATTCCATGTGATATTAAATAGCAATACATATTTGGACAAAACTACAAACTAGAATATAGATCGCAGTTTGCTGTTTGAAGTGAAATAGAAATTTTATAAACGCGCTGTCAAAGGTGAAAAATATATGAAAAAACTTTTGGATTTCAAATAAAAATGTACGGACAGCAAAAAGCGTATTTCCTACATCGAGTAACGATGTATCAGCTCGCAAAGTTTTTCAGCGCGGCACTGGCGCGTCCTATTAACCTCGTATTAGTCGGGAGCACTAATGATATTTTAAATGAAATGGTTCTCTGTACGGTTAGCAAAACAGCATTCGTAATATTTCGTTACTAAGGTCTTGTACATATTTTATACATCCGTTATTAACGAACTGTTATTAATTTTAAGGATAAATTCCCATTATGATGTACAAACAACCGAGCGGCTCCGCTTGCGTGGTACTTGCCCAAATAAAAAGTAGCCTATGTGTTTTTCAAATTCATAAGCTACGCGTACTTAAGTTTCATCCAGATCCGTTCAGCCGTTTCAGCATGATTGAAGAACAAACAACCATACATCAGTCCATCCAAACTTTCACAATAATATTGAATAAAGAATAAAATAACTTTATATGTTCGATTAGACCCACATAAAAAAAAAAAAAAAAAACTTATAAAAAAACAACATAAATAAATAAATACAAATAAATAAATAATGCTGGACAATCCACACAGCATCATCGAGCCCCAAAGTAAGCTACTCAAAGCTTGTGTTATGGGTACTAGATAACTGATATATTGAATACATTATATACATAGATAGATAATTTTTTTATTATACATAGAAAACACCCAGACCAACGGAGCAAATTTCTGCAGATCGTACACAAATTTGTTCCGTGGCGGGAATCGTACCCGCAACCTCTTGCGTCGCAGGCGGACTCTCGCCCGCTGCGCCACAGAGGTCGTCAAAAGTCAAAAAAACATAAAAAGTCTACAAACAAAATATTAGTAGGATTCGCGATTTTTCATTACGGTAATTAATATTAATTTGTCAATGACGGATGTAAGTGTGAACAAGCCGTAAGTTATTTAAAAACACCATAGTGGGTTTGATATTTTAATATTATGATACTCTGAAATGGTAATATCAGAGGAAGTCTGAAAGTGGCACCGGTGACAGAAAAGATGAGGAGTAATAGGTTAGCGTGGTATGGGCATGTTATGAGAAGAGATGAATGTCATGTGACAAGGAGAGTGTTAGGTATGAATGTGGGTGGATACAAGGGTAGAGGTAGGCCAAAGAAAAGATGGATGGACTGTGTGAAAGATGACATGGGTAAGAAAGGAGTGAGTACTGAGATGACGAGTGACAGAGGGAAATGGAAGAAGATCACATGTTGTGCCGACCCCACATAGCGTGCGATAAGGGCAGGAAGATGATGATGACTATGAAATGGTTATGTGGTATATAAACAACTTAGCCACAAGTGTAGTGTGAAATTAAATCAGCTAAATAACTCATTTAGCATAGCGAAAGTATGGTGCCTCTAACGGAATCTCGTTGAAGAGTTGAATTGTCGAAAATATGTATCTCTTGTGCTGTCTGTACAATTTTATCTTCGATTCGCTGCTCAGTTTTTGCTGCCTCGCAGATATTCACCAATTACGGAAAGCCGAGCAATGATAAATAGCTGCTTTGAGCTGGTTTAGCGAATAAGGAATACAATTTTCGCAAATTTGGCGTACTTCTTCTAATTTGTGAGAAAATTTATCAAAAACTCTTGTGCAAATCAGCATTTTTGCTTCATTATAAACGGTATATGATCACGACCGTAATCCCCAGGCTCGGTAGATATCTCCTCAGATTTCTAGTTACTAAGATCTTTGAGGATATCTAAAGAGGGTAGTCACAGGTCAGGCTCGAAAGACAGAACCGCCTCTACACATTGCCACTGTAAAAAAATATGTTAAATTTTTTAATAAAATCTCCTTAGTTAGAGCATTTTTTTCATCTTTGTGACATTTTATCCCACGCCTAGTTAAAAAAACGGCCAAGTGTGAGCGTGATTTGATTCTTCTTGCATTGTAGTCAATATTTCTCTTAAATTTTTCCGGTATTTCACAATTTTAGATATTTTATTTATTTTGTGTTTATACATCTTAGCATTGAAAATTTTATAATTGTAAGATATAAACTAGAAATTTAGGAATTCTGATAATACCACAGATAAAAATTAAACATTTACGATACATTTACGGCATATTCAACTCATAGATCTTTATAATAATACTTTGAGTTTTAAGAAAAAGTGTCTTGATAGACAGACAGACGGATAAGAAAGTAATTTTTTAAGGTTTTCATTTTTTCCCGTTGAGTCACGGAACTCTAAAAATATACAAAAAATTAAAGCTCCTTGCAACAAAAATTGCAAAACTTCCGGATTACCTGCAAAAAAACTTCTTAGGAGGGGACTTTAAATTGCAAAACTTATTCAAGCATGGCCCAAGTATGTTTACTGTATTTGCTCACAATGAGCCCTTGGAGAACATTCACAATGAAATCTGGCGAATATTCTCATGAGCCATACGCTAGCCCCAGCGTCATCCATAGTAATTCAAAAAGGCTCTTTATGGGTCTAATCACTGTTATCAACATTATGAATCAAAGACTGACGTATCAAAAATACACAACTTAAACAACTACTCATAGAGACTAAAGAAAGGAGCAAATTATACAGTGAGTTGACGAAAAAATAAAAAAATATCTTCTAAAAAGCAATGGGGAGTCTTACTAAAACTAAAATCAAAATACTAATCAATAGCTAATTGTGCTATCCACAGCTCAAAAGTGCTTAATTTTAAAGACGTATCTAAACAGTGAATACGTTCAAAGGTATTAAAAGGTAATTAGCTTCGCTGCTAAATAAGTGAATCCACAAGCGAAATAAACAATTAGTGTAGCCAGTTAGTAAATGACTTTATGCCTGTGATCTGACTCTCAGGTAAACAAACGATAAACACCCGCTTTCTACGCAATTGTGGTATAAGGTGATCCGTGTACCGTGAAATGTATGTAGAATGGAATTAGTGGAGATGATCAAGATCGTTTGAAGCTTGTCGATAGATGACGGCGTGAGGCCGGCTTAAGGCAATATTATTCTCAGTAACGGCTAAGAGAACTTTGAAATCATACCAATGATGGCATTTCTTTGGATATCTAATTTACTCAGATGTTTGAGAATATCTAAAATGCGATTGTCAGAGGCGAGTTCACGAACATTATAATATTATTTAATAGTATAAGTTATTTCATCAGTGACAGATTGCAAGCCCATTACCGTTCTATAAAAAATATTTTTTTTGTACCTTCTAGTTTTTTTATAAAAGAGTTGTGATTGAATAGAATAGACAGCGTGGTGGAGTTGTGTTCGTATCCTGCCGACGTTTATTAAAGGTAAAATACATGGTGATAATTTATCACGAAAACATTCGCTTTTTCTCACGAGTGTCTGAGAGCTGTAAAATATGCCGAGTTATAAACTCGCGTCAAACAGTATAAATCTCTAGTTCTAGTCAAGAAGCCAGCAGCTTAGAATCAAAGTCAAAGTAAAAATAATTGTTTTCGATAAAATTGCAAGGACCATTTCGAAACGGCTTACATGTTATATAAATTTAGGTACTACAGCATTAGAATCTGAGTCTGATTAAGAAGGTGAATTGGTAGAAAAGAGAAAAGATGTTAAAGTAATAGGTTAAATCTATATTTGTGTAGTCATTTTAGTCACTCTGGTCTGAATTTTAGAGTTTGCGTTCATGACCATGTCTACCTAGATTGCGAATTTCTTCTGCAAACTTGTCGTCAGTCATCACCCTGTCCTTATCATACTTTACGTGGTCTCGGCACAACGTGTTCTTCTCTCTCACTCTCACAGTTCTCTATTAATAATATGTTTTCTACAAATTCGTCGTCACCCTGCCGCAGTTAGCTCCTCATCTAACTTCACTGCGTAGGCCTTATTCAAAACACCAACAACTTTATTTCAAAGTGACGTGTACAAGATTCTTGTTCGTCCAAAATTTATGGGGATCCCGCCCGCTTTATCCTTTATCCCGGTTTCGCTGAAAAACGGGCAGCCTTTATACAACAACACCCTGTATACACGGACACCATGTGTATGGGCACCATGGAAAATTTACACATCAACTTGAAAGGTACATTATGAACGGTTTACGGTGTGATGTGAGGAAGCCGTTAAATTTGAGGGCACTCTCATATTTGTGGAGTACTTTGGATAGAATCTGGAATCTTAGAAAAATGTTGTTTGAATATAATATATTTTGAGAAAAATAATATGAATTTACAAAGTTATACACTTAAAAAGTAACCTACTAAGTAATTATGTTGTAAGTTTTATTAATCAAAATACTTATATGAATAATGTTTATTGTAGACGAACATTTTTTACCAATAAACTGGTAAGTACATGAAAATTTTCACTTTTTTTCCACAATTTTGTAAGCAATACCTACAGTATTATTTCATCCAGGGAAATACTAATACATAGAATACAATTTTGAATAAAAAGAAATCGCACCTTTTTTTATATTTACAGTCAAATTAACGAAATAAAAAACTTATAAAAATAAAATCTACTAAAGAACATTTATTTTTACAAGAAAGAGGGTACAGTCTTAGCAAAGACCACTTGACGCGATCCAATTTTTCCCCTAACCTCACCACCTGTCAGTAATCCCATCATCAGCGTCCGATCCTCGGATCGCTAACGACTCGCTCCGGAGCGACCCCAGAACAAACCCGACCAAATTAAAAAGCCAATCTAAGTTATACGAACAATTACTAGCCACTCACCACACCCCAGACGTTAGGGCGCGATAATAAAATGCAAGTTGCAGACATCACGTAGTAACCTACCTATCTTGTGGACAGTCGACGATAGAAATGTATAAAATTTACAGTCGTGACTTGAAGAAAAGTTTCAAATTTTTATTCATCTCTGTTATGTCAAAAAAATATCACCAAAAACTATAGATTAAAAAAAGATCCTAAAAAAGCAGACCAAATTTGAAATTTTAATAGAATAAAAATACAGCACGATTCAACATTTTCTTATATTTCTTTAATATGAACAAACATCTAAAAGCATTACGAGTCAAGACCGTTGTTACTTAGTAGGTATGTTGTTTTTTTTAATAAAATCAGAGATCATTATTTTTTTTTTATGAGAAAAATGTCGCATCTCAAAAAATCTTGTTAAATTTTCTCGACGACTGTACCCAGGATACCACGGCGTACGGATAGAGGAAACTTTTATATTGTAATATGATTTCTGCAAGGTAGCTAATAAAGGGGAGGTAGGTGCTAGTCTGCACCTTCTCCGACTGCTAGAGGAGGGTTATGTTTTTACACATTTAGACTAGCTTATTATAACTTGAGGCGGTTAAGGACAGTTTGGGGAAATGAGAAGTGCCTTTATTGTTATTACTGGTACCGGTACCGGTACTACCGGTAAAATAGCGGTACTGAAATGAATAGAACGACGTGAGAAGATGGGGAAAATCGTTTTCTATATTTTACGATACGTATGTATATAAAATTGAAAATGACACCAAAACATTGGAAAACTTAATATTTTATCCTAAATTAAAACTTACTACTACTAACTACTGAGCAAAATATCAAATACTAGCTTCCGCTCGCGGCGTCGCCCGCGAAGTACCTACATAAAATATAGCCTATGTTCATCCTGAAAGTATATTCATTGGTGAAAAAATTTTTCAAATCGGATCATTAGTTTTGGAGCCTATTCGTTTCAAACAAACAAACAAACAAACAAACAATCAAAGTTTTCCTCTTTATAATATTATTAGGAATCAAGTAATGATTTAAATAAAAAAAAATACAGACGGACGGCGGATTAACTTTAATCCTTTACAATTTAATAAAAATTAAACATAAAGATAACCAAAAGGAATCAAATCAAACTTACAACAAACCACAGTTAAATTTAACATGAACTCAGAGTAACTTACTCGTAATCTAACCACATAGGTAAGTAGGTAGGTAGCTCACAATGACCGACAATCGTAACTACTTAGATGTTCACTCGTCGAAGGCTCGTGCGCAACTGGGCTGGTGCTCGCTTTGCGCTCGCTTTTATAGGCGCGCTGTCGCCTACTACACTTCGTCGGACGATATTGCTAACACGGCCTCTCCTGACGACGGGTCGTCCTCGGCCCGCAAGCATGGTAGCAACAGGCAAGACTGGTGCCCGGAGCTGTTGAAGGTCCGGCTTCAGGATCAGCATCTAGCAGGGGCGTAGACCGCTGAACCATTGCTGCGGAGTCTGATGAGCTATCCTAGGTCTCATCAGATTCACCTTCTGTGAAAGAACGACATGTATAAATACGTGCGCAGTTTCTTAAAACTGCCACTGGATCAGCATCTAGCAGGGGCGTCGACCGCTGAACCCTTGCTGCGGAGTCTGATGAGCTATCCCAGGTCTCATCAGATTCACCTTCTGTGAAAGAACAACATGTATAAATACGTGCGCAGTTTCTTTAAACTGCCACTTCATTATTCACTCTCAGTTCATAATCTCTTTCACTTAATTCATACATCGCACATCAATCGTCATCTCATAACTCGAATCTTACAGGCTTCACCTCAGAGACGTCTCAAATAATAAAAAATAGGGCCCTGATACTTTTCTCCATCATGTCTCGACGCAGCATCGGGTCTTCCACAGACCGCTCTGCATCACCTCACGTCGTGAAGGTCAGCGCACGTGCGTCACACGCGCACAAGCGTCTATCTAAGAAAGAGTCTGTCGTCTGCATGAAAGCAATTAGGTACAGGTAGTGTACCCACAAAACACATGGCAGAGGCACTTGCGTGAAGGCAATACAGGTCGCGTGCCAACACACCGACGATTACATCGTCTACCTGTTCTAGTGCTTACACACTAGCCACAGGTCTGCCAGCCGTTAAAACGGGACCGAGGGCCACCGCCCTATACATTGTCGAAGTACGCATAATAAAGTATAACACATTCAGCTGCAACAGTACATGCTCGTAAAACCCATAACCATCATGCTTAATAAAACACACTGTGAACGCACGTCACACAGCGACTGATCGGTTTGCAAAGCCGACCAGCTTCCATGGCCATATGTAGACACCATCCAATGGACCGGTTCTACTGCCTCAAGGGCCACACACGCGTCATACCTCAGGGGCCATCGCGTCATACCTCAAGGGCCATCGCGTCATACCTCAGGGGCCATCGCGTCATACCTCAGGGGCCAAACGGGTAACATTTCACCCTCAAAGAAAGCGGAGCACGACTCGGGAGTCCACTCGCCTTTCCACGGGACCATGTACTGCACTGCAGCCTGGGTCTGCCCACAGCTATCGCTCGACAGCGCAGCGTCAGCTCGCACCGACTGCTCGGCAGAACGTTGACCATCTTGTAAAGGCCACGCACTCCCAGATCCAATTTCCCTGTTAAACAGAAAGCAAAAGCGTAATTTCAAGCAACCGCCTTTAAATAAGCTGCTGATTGCAAGTTGTTTCACCAATGAAGGAGTTCCGGACCTCGATCATTACCAAAACAACGGCAAAAGCACCGGGTAACTATTATCGAAATAAAAAGGTTGAAACTACGAATAGCAAGCTGCCACATTGTCAGGGTAAATAGCCACAATGTCGGGGCTGCTGGTATTACTCACTACTACCGAAAAATGTTTCATACTTCACCGGGGTCGACTTGCCACACCACTAAACCATAATGTTCTGCGGCAGTCAGAGTCTTCTTTCCGTACGAACCAGCCAACAGCTCGAGCTCGTATCGGTGATGCGTTAAAGATCACACGACCTCATAGGCACCGCGCATCCTGGAGTTCAGCTTCTGGATTGGTAAAAACAAAACCACACGTTAAAGTACACTGTTACAAAGTCCATATGCGTTTCAAGAACACGTCTGCAGGGCCAGAAGCCCGAGGGAAGCATCGCGCGCAGTAAGTACTCCACTCCTCAAACGCTCGGCTTCACCTGACCTTGTCTAATACATCTGAAATCTCACAAACAACGGTTATACGATTGTCAACATGTTTACCTTGATAACCACCACACTAGCAGACTGTTTATTGTAACATTGTAAAATATCACAGCTGTTGTTGATCGTCGACTCAGAGCATAAAGTAGTCTCGTTTAGACGCGAAATCAGCTGGTGTCAAGTCGGTTAGTCAGTACACGTTATATTAGCGGGAGAAAAAAGGTAATTTCGACTCGAGGGTAGTCGAAACACGGCACGGCTCATCGGAACGGGCATACGCAATGAAGCAGCTCACAGATGAGTAGATGAGCTCTTTTGAAAAACAATCGTCAACTGTCGTCGTGACCAGAAGGGTTACTATGTCAAACCTTGCAGCGAGCAGAGTGATAGCAGATCGACAGCAGCAGCAAAGCAACAGCGACCGCTTACGCGATCGGTTGCAAGTTGCTACCGTAAACGGTATCACGGAAGGCAGTCATCTGCCTATCGCTAAGTTGTTGCCGAATGCACGTTGCCTTTGAACACTAGCGCCACTAGCGACAGAACAGAAATTGGTGGAAACAAATATTGTTCACAGATTGTCCAGCAGAGGGAGACATAGTGTTCAGTTGCTGTTGCCTGTTAGCTAATACAAAATTAAGGTTAGACTTCTTACTAAATGAGCAGACATTTGGTGTGAGGTCAGTAGTTACTCACCTCTCTTGGGACATTGTATCTGAGTATGGTCCTTTTGTCCACCACAAAAACATGAGACAGCACCTGCACTTATCTAAGGGTTACCTATTCCACGGATATAAGGAAATAAGGAAATAAGTGTCCTTAGTTCTTCACTAAGACCAGATACCGCTTGTAAACGCAGAGAAGTATGATACGACACGCGTATTCAGGGTATGTGGTGTATGAGTCAGATGTTTTCTTCATGGTTTCGAACAAAATATTGGCAAAGGCTAACTTACCTGGACAAAGAGGTTTACCTCCTCAAAGTTCGACCATGAACGGTCGCGGGTGACCCATTCAGATATCCAAACCTCAGCATCGTCTTTCAAACAAGACGTGACACGAGTGAGACCCACTCCTACGTGGAGCCCTATATGTGCGCCACGGCGTTCGACGATATGACACATCAGGAACGGGATCGTGATCTATTTGAACGAGAACTGCCTCGACATGCGAGATATGTGCACATAATGTGTGACATCTCGAGATGTGAACGAGGACTTCGTGTACGGTTGTGTGAGCTACCTCGTAAACAATGTCTAGAACTAACACGAGTTCTTAATTTATCAATTTAAACAACAAAACACAAAAAATGACTAACTGTGGGTAGCTGTATTTTTGCTTCCTTTCTGGTTTATAGGCCTTTGTCTGGTTGTTTATCAGTGCAAAAGTAACGTTTTACAGAGAAAAGAAAGAGAAAGCTGTATGTGGACACAGACCTATCCCACTTCTGATATTAGGAATCAAGTAATGATTTAAATAAAAAAAAATACAGACGGACGGCGGATTAACTTTAATCCTTTACAATTTAATAAAAATTAAACATAAAGATAACCAAAAGGAATCAAATCAAACTTACAACAAACCACAGTTAAATTTAACATGAACTCAGAGTAACTTACTCGTAATCTAACCACATAGGTAAGTAGGTAGGTAGCTCACAATGACCGACAATCGTAACTACTTAGATGTTCACTCGTCGAAGGCTCGTGCGCAACTGGGCTGGTGCTCGCTTTGCGCTCGCTTTTATAGGCGCGCTGTCGCCTACTACACTTCGTCGGACGATATTGCTAACAATATTATATCAAATTTACTATCCACAAAGATCTAAGAAACTAGAGATTTTAGGAGTAATCTACCGTGTCTGGAGATTACAGTCGTGATTTGTTATGGCTGTTTGTTTCATAAATAAAAACTATAATTTAACGCTATTTTGTAATTGCAATCATTAAAAAAAAAGTTAATATTGATAAAAGATAATAGATAAGAAAATAGAGTTCAAGTCATTAACCGTAGTTAATGTACTCAAAATTCTAATTTTAAAATCAAATAATTTATGTACTTTTAAACTTACGCGATCTAAACACATTATTATTAGTATTAGACGGGTATTTATCGCGTTCAAATTACCTTCTATTTTATACCAGTCTACCCGTGACCACGACAGCGTGCAAACCTGTCGAAACGTCGGAAAAATAAAAGGTAATTTGAACGCGATAAATACCCGTCTAATACTAATAATAATCAAATAATTTACCAGATTTCTTGTATTTCTTGTAAATAAAGTGCAAAATTTATAGCCAACATGCTAAATATAAATCACTCAACATTGACAGGACCCATACCAACATAATAACAATAACAAACGGCATAATGTCAGATAGAGAAAACAGATATTGACACGAGCCCACGCAGGTCACAGGTCAAGGTGCGAGCGAGATCGTTGACCACGCCATGATATCGCGAAACACTTGCGATGTACCGACTGCAGTGATAATTGACAAGTTGAATTTTTTCCAATGCATTTGTTGAAGTTATTGCTCTTAGTTTTGTGTTTTTTCGCGTGTTATTTTGAGTATTATTGTGCAACTTTTCCAATAAAGTCCGAGTTCTTGACACGTTTGTAATTAATATAAATTAAGGTAAATAGCTTTTTTTAAATCTAAAAATAAAAAATAAATATGATCACGACTGTAATCCCCGGGCTCGGTAGATATTTTCCTCAGATCTTTGGTTACTTAGATCTTTTGAGGATATCTAAAGAGGGTAGTCAGAGGCACGTCCAAACATGACATTTGGTACATGCCAAATTTTTGCACTGTAGTTAGTATTCCATACGTGACAGGTTTCAAGCCCATCGCCACTTTAAATATATCAGAAAAAAGTCCAAAAAATAAAAAAAAGCCGTCTTTTGTTTAAAATTTAATATAAAAAATTGTGTACGATTAAATGTATACAAAACTTGTAGAAAACGTGTCAAAACCCGTTAAAAATGTTTTCTTGTTTAGAAAATAGCATGTTGTATTAGACTCTTTTAGATGTTTTGTTGAAAGCGTGTATTAAGCATGTTTATGGTCTTCACTGTTATTTTAATAAAACATGTTTTTGACATATTGGTTTTCTCATAATATTTTTGTTCACATTCAAATGTTTTACAAAATGCTTAGTGCTTATTAAAGCTGATTTCGAAATAAAATAGTTTTGGCTATAAGAACATAATAGTTCTAAACACCGTTTGAAACCCAGCCCAGGTTTCAATCCGTCGGATAGTTCAATTTAATCCAGGTTCGATGCAAGTACACTCGGAATCAAAATCGAAACATTGTTCTGCGTGCAGTACTTCACCAAGCCCGAGTGCAATGCGCCAAACAAGTTAATTTATACTCTGCACTAGTTGATATAGGTGACTTCGTTCGCGCTTACTTCAAAAAAACAAAACTCCAAATTTTTCAATGCAAAAGTATGAACCTTAATGAACGACGGTTCGAAACGAGCATCAATTTAAGTATTTATAGAAATATTTCTTTTTTTTTGCCTCTTTATTTGTTCAAAGTGACTAATACTAATAAAGCATAACCTCCACATTTCGGGTAATGCCCCATTCGTACACTCTATAGTATATACTTAACTAGCTTCTGCACGCGGCGTCGCCCACGAAGTACCTACATAAAATATAGCCTATGTTCATCCTGAAAGTTCATTCTACACATTGGTGAAAGAATTTTTCAAATCGGTTCAGTAGTTTCGGAGCCTATTCATTTCAAACAAACAAACAAACAAACAAACAATCAAAGTTTTCCTCTTTATAATATTAGTATAGATAAAAAAAAACATTTGTACTCTTAGAAAAAAATCACAAACACTTTTATCAATCACTGTACTAAACTCCAAATTTTTGAATGAAAAAAAAACACCAATTTGTACCAGCACCCTCTCTCATCTCATTGTACCACATCGCTAATGACGTAAACTAATTTTGTAACTCTGTAATTCGAGTTTTGTCTTTCAATGAGTCACCCGAAGCCAACATTGTGGTAGGTCAGCGATAACAGAAACCGGTATTGCGTAACGTTGATAACGTTATAATATATAACTAGTTATTTTGGTATCGAGAGGTGAATGAAACCGGTATAATAAACAATGATTTATTGGTAGTTTGTGCTATAATTAATTTTATAAGCTTGTTTTGTGTATATTTCTGAGTAGTAGATAAATAATGGCGCTTTCATGGTTCGATAATAGCATTTAACTTCCCTTGTTATGACTAGAATTGTATAAATAAAATGAATATAAACAGAGATGATATTTTTACTATTATAGACAGGGTCTTTTTTCGCTATTTTGAATATTGTAAGCAAGTACTGGCCTTTCGATCTCTTTTTTGTAAGTTGTTTTTGATAAGATTTACTAAGCTAAAAATTGAAGCTGATTCTAACATTTTTTTTTCGTTGCAGGTAACATTCGTATTCCAGATATCAAAAAAAAGTAAAGGTAAAAATAAATCTTTTTAATTCCAGTTGTAACATTGAATGATTATAAAAAGATACTAATAACCCTATCCTGTGTTGTGTTTGCCTTTAAATGTAACGTTTTAAGACAAAAAAAAAGTATCTTGTAAATCGTAAACAAGCGGATCTGACCATCAATTATTAAAAGAGTCCTTCAAACAAATTAAGCTTCACAAACATTGGGCCATCTCTCAAAACGTCAGCGGATCTAAGCCGGGACGACAACGGCGCGACAGAGGGATTGTGTCCAACCGACAATTTGGAACTTTTGAACGAAAGATTGAATAAAAATTTCGTTTTCATTATTAATTAGCTGACCCAGCAAAATGATCTGTAGAAATTTCAATGAATCTTAAAAGACAAAACATTTACGGTGACCACGTATATGTATATATTATTCAAAATTTTTTGACCAAATTTTAAAATATTTTTATATTTCAAAATTGAAATAATTGAAATTGGAAAAATATTTATTCAGTACCAATCACAAGGATCACTTTGAAACGTCTTACATGCTAGGTGCTAAATTTTATTTATACTACCCATTACGATACGAGGATACGAAAATTGTTGTCCAAATTGGTTCAGCTGATATTTAATCAACTTTTAATGAATAGACAAAATTTAATTTGTAGCAGATGATCTGCAAAAAGTTTTAAGAAAAGTTGAAAAGTTCGTTACAAAAACTGAAAAATCTCATTAATTTTTTGGCAAATTAAGAGAAACTGCTCATCGCACCACACGAATTGTATAAGGAGCAGATTTTCATTATTACGAAAATATACCTTTTATTAATTCACATTATCAATCTTTTACTTTATTGTCAAACACTTCAATCGCATAAAACAAACGGTCAATAATCGCATCAATATCATTCACATGAATATTAACATTCGTATATCACCGTTTTATCCCTGTACAGTAACTGTCTTTATAAGAAAGTCATTTTATGCACACTCCAAAGTTGAAACAGCGCCCAAAATCTTTAAACTTGAATACCTTTTTTGTTTTTATCTTTCGGCCTATAAAAGGAACCATCTTGACTATAAAAATAACCATTGGGCTTCACAAGTAACGTTCAGCTAAAATGTAATGCCAATAATTAGGGTCTTATGTTTCTTGATTCCTTTTACTAAAGCCTTCAGAGAATTAAGCTTTGAATCAGGGAAAGTATTTTGGATAAAGCGGTGTAGTTCTTGCGATTACAATCTCAGGTGTAGCTTCATTATTTGAAGTACTCTTCTACTTTCGTTTTGGTAATCTAATACCTTCTTGTATAAATGTAGGTATGTATATTATACAGGGTGTCCCAAAAAGTAGTGTCAAGCGAAAGTCCAGAGATAGAACACCCCTTGGGGTACCCGAATCACCCCCATGTATGTTCCGCGATTTTCTATAGTTTTCGAGTTATGAATTTTTTTCCAAATTTTTGAAAATTTACGACTTGAACAACTTAAAACATTCTTACAAAAAAAGTAGAAAACTTTCTTGAGATTTTTTTTTTGCTACTGAATTGTTATGAGTTGTTCTTTTATGCATAAAATAATCAGCTACGTGATTTTGATAAAAACTATGAAAATGTTGGTGTAAAGTCAAATAATTACATTCGGTGAATTACGACTAAAATTTTCAACTTTAAATTAAAAATCTTAACAAGTGATTTCATGGTTCTTAAATAAGTCTAAAGAATTTTCCAGACTTTCAGCTTTCATAATCATTAAAAAAAAGTAGTACTTAATAGGCTACTTTGTCTAAAATCGGCCTTCAAAGACGGTGAGGTGGAAAATTCTTAAAATTAGCTACCTTTATTAAAGTTACCTAATTTAAAGTTGAAAATTTTAGTCGTAATTCACCGAATGTAATTATTTGACTTTACACCAACATTTTCATAGTTTTCATCAAAATCACGTAGCTGATTATTTTATGCATAAAAGAACAACTCATAACAATTCAGTAGCAAAAAAAAAATCTCAAGAAAGTTTTCTACTTTTTTTGTAAGAATGTTTTAAGTTGTTCAAGACGTAAATTTTCAAAAATTCGGAAAAAAAATCATAACTCGAAAACTATAGAAAATCGCGGAACATACATGGGGGTGATTCGGGTACCCCAAAGGGTGTTCTATCTCTGGACTTTCGCTTGACACTACTTTTTGGGACACCCTGTATATTAATATGATATCTCTGAGATGGGTTATTTTAAAATAAGTAGTCTTTTAAATGTAATCATATACCTTTAAACGAGCAATTATTGTATGTATATAATCTGAATGTGTGAATGGGACAGTTGGAAGGGAAAGACCTCAGCGTACGTACCTCGATCAAATTGGGGACGTCTTAGAGAAAGGCCGAGTCCCAGAGTACCCTAAACCGACGCGCATGTATGAAGAATGTAATGAGAGTGAATGAAGCAAAAGAAGTGTGTCAGGATCGTAGCAAGTGGAGGTCCGTGGTCTCTGCCTACCCCGTCGGGAAACAGGCGTGATTTTATGTATGTATGTATGTGTGTATATAATCTGAATCTTGGAAACGGCTCCAACGATTTTCATGAAATTTAGTATGCAGTAGATTTTGGAGGCGATAAATCAATCTAGCTAGGTTTCATTTTTAGAAAATCAAGCAAAGCTCGGTCGTAATATAATTTTATGATTGTATCAACGAATTTATTAATATTAATCAAAATGATATTTATTTTAATAGTTCTGTTTAGCTATAATATTATTATTACTAAGTAGGTATGATTTATATTTTTTAAGAAGAATCATACAAAAAAGCGCTAGGACTGAGAAGAGTTTCTTGCATATTCTTCTCGGACTTGGAATAGGCTGGAATTGGCACTTAAATTCACCGCATGAAAGACGATTCAAAGTAATCCTTGTAATTTTATTGAATGAATATGTATATCATTTTGACTTTAACTTTGAATAATATTGCTAAATAATAATAAGACTTGAATTAATTTTAAAAATATATGTTAAAAAAAACACTTTCAAATTGACAACGGCTATAAGACAGGTGTCACGTTTTTTAAATTGAAAATAACAAATTGAGATACACGCGATAATCACTAGTTACACACAAATCAACCAATCAATCCATCACTTTGAAATGATTACTGCTGTTACAATGTTTACGGTTGAAGGCCTATCATTATTTCTGACATCTTGTATGGTCAATGACTTAGCTAAAAAAACTTATGCTCACACATAAATACGCCATTGACAAATCGTTATTCGATTTACAAAAGATCATACAAAAAAGCGCTAGGACCGAGACGAGTTTCTTGCCTGTTCTTCTCGTACTTGGGTTAGGTTGGAATTGGCACATAGATTCACCGCATGTAAGACGTTTCAAAGTGATCCTTGTGATTGTACTGAATAAATATTTTTCTATTTCAATTTCAAATTTCAATTTCAATTTCAATTTCAATTTTCTTCAAAGGTTTCATCTCTGTTCTCAGTATTTGTCATTGTTCGCAACAAATAATTATGGATATCTCATAAAATATTAGTTAATTTTAAATATACACTTCGTGAAATAATTTATTATCAACCAATCTTTTAATGCTCCATCTTCATGCTATCAGCTTGAAAGACGAGATCTAAAATCAAGGTTAAAAAGTTTTTAAAATAACGATTGTAACAAATTGAGAAGAACCACCCTATTTCTACCGAAATCAAAATCACTAATACGTCATAAAAATAAAAAAAAAATCCTTAATTATAATTATTTAATCATTCTCATAGTGAATAACAAATAGTCAATGACGGATGTATGTGTGATCGAGCCCTTATGAAAATATATTTACTCAATAAAATCACAAGGATCACTATGAAACGTCTTATTTGCTATGTGAATCTATGTGCCAATTCCAACCTAACCCAAATACAAACCTTACAGCGTTTGCCTGGATTACAAAACCTTTTAAAAAAAACATTGTTTATGAAAACAAGTTAATAAGCAAACAGAGTAGCTTAAATAATAATAAAGGTTTATTTAAGTATTTACGTAATCCTTAAATAAATAACTAACATTTTAATGTCATTGAAAAAGT
This sequence comes from Cosmorhoe ocellata, assembly GCA_963675405.1. NCBI lineage: Eukaryota > Metazoa > Arthropoda > Insecta > Lepidoptera > Geometridae > Cosmorhoe > Cosmorhoe ocellata. The sequence continues at coordinate 11,125,737 of OY776249.1, read as the reverse complement.
TTCTCATGAAACAAATGAAGCGTACGCTATAGTTTTCCTGAAAATGCGAAATATCCAGACTAATTTCTGAAGTCTTGAAAAATCTTTTATTCAGATCTGAATGAGTGGATGTCCTCAGACATTCTATTCGGATCGGCGTTGGGCCACGAAATAGCGACAAAATGAAACTATTTCAACCCATTTTAGTATCAAAAACACGCATTATATTTGATAAAAAGTTAAGGCCCATCACCGCTTTTGTGATTACCTACTAACCTATGATTAATGATTAACACCTTCAAATTTTTGGAAGGGTATGCTAGTTTCTTCACGTTATTTTCCTTCACCGTATGAGGGCACTAGCATTTGATTGCGCACATAATTTTTTGCACAACCATGTTTTAACCTATTACCTTCGGATCGTGAGGCAGGTGCTACCACTTTACCACCTGTGGACTAGATTACAATACTAAAAACTCTGAACTTAAAATGATAAAACTTTTTTGCCTAAGATTTTGCTGCATTTTCACAAACTGAAAAATAAAAAGTCCTTATTTTCATCGAAGACTAAAAATTACAATGCAGATTACAAAATATAAAACTGTTGATTTTTTTTTATAAAAGAGGGTAGTTTAAAGCTTTGGTTCAAAAGTTACCCGCCAAGTGTTTGGCCATCGTGCCGTATTTCTAACACAATATAGTCGAGAGATCCGAAAGGCAGATTCCTGCTTCCTTCGCATCCTCATTGTTCCCAGCAAACAATGGACGCGGCCCAACGGTCACCAACAACACCACACCAACGAAAACCAACCTTAAACCCTTGAAATAAGGCGTACTATCACTGAAACGTTCATTGGATTTAGTCAGTCATCAAAGTATTACTCGTTGAAATGAAAATAAAGGCTACGCTTCTTGAAATAGGGTTTGGTTTTGGATGGAAAGGAAGATCCTGGTGGTCTCTGCTGTGGTATTTCGGGGAAGCACCAATATTCGGAAGAGAATCTTAAATTAATAAGTAACTATATTATACCTATCTACTTTATAACATGTAAGGTTGGTTAGGCACTCGAAAATGGTTACAATAAATTCAGGAATAATCAATGTTAGAAACGAACCTTTACAAATTATCTATGGATAGCTCAGCTGATCTAGATCACTGCCAGAGATATGCATTTTAGATGTTTTTAACGGTCCCCAGATAGTTCCATATTTCACAGTGTATTGTAGGACTGTATATTTTTGTCAATATAATTATATTTTTTTCAAAATGCTATCTTGAACTAAACTAAATAAAAATGTTCTGAATGCCGGTGGGCGATTCTCCTCACCAGTTAAATCACCATCCTTACTTATTCGTCTTTGTTTGCAACAAACTATTTAGGGTTATCTCAAAAATATTAGTTAATTTTAAATGTACCTACCTTTTGTGAAATAACTTACTATCAACCAATCTTTTAATACTTCATCTTCATGCTATCAGCTTGAAAAATGAGCTCTAAAATCAATGATAGAAAAGTTTTTAAAATAACGGTTAAATATTAAATTTAGGAAAATCTACCCGACACGTTATTGCAAATACTCAAAATCAAAATCACAAGGATCATTTTGAATCGTCTTACATAGGTACTAGGTGAGTCTAGGTGCCAATTCCCGTCCTATCCCCAGTGCGGGAAAAACTGACAAGAAACTCGCTGGGTCCTAGTGCTTTTTTTGTATGATCCTGTTTAATTTTGCTAGGGACACCTAGCAGAGTTGGAACTGATTCGTCCCAAGCTTTTTTTAATCTAAGTAGGTACTCTTATATTTTATAATAAGCTTTTCGAGACAGTTTTTGTTTAATTACATTTTTAAATTTCCCAATCGATAAATCAAGCATGTCGCTTCGTAGAAGTTGATAATAACCATGATAAGAGAAGAAAATTTAATAAATATTTAGAATTTATTTTTATACAGAACAATAGGCAAAAAATAATTTATTTTCACGTTTTAATAAGAAAACGTAACCGAATAATGAATTCTAATAGGATTCCTCATAACAGCTTATAAACTAAGTGCCTCGTCGTCAAATAGATTACATTTTTAAGGTTCCCTTGTTTAAGACCTCACAGCTCAGTTGGTAGTAGCCCTGCTTTCTGCGCTGTAGGTTGTGGGTTCGATCCTCACTACGATAAACATTTGTGTGATGAACGCAGATGTTTTTTCTGTGTCTAGATGTTAATATCTATCTATATTTACATATTTACTAAAAAATCCCATAGTACACAAGCTTTGCTTAGTTTGGGGCTAGATTGCGTTGTGATAATTGTCCACCAATATTTATTTATTTACTTGTTCGCGTTATGTTCTTTTCGTACAAACTTTATCCTCCCTCTGCTCCTCTTAGAGGTTAATTTAGATAAATTTAGATTTTATAGTAGAATTAATTACCTTTGTATTATTGCACCAAATTTCAAGTCTCTAGTAGCTACTAGCGGTTTCCGCGTTATTGTCAAAAGGTCATACTTCAGTTTTCAGCTACGGAACTCTAGGCACCATGACCCAACTCGCGCTTGGTTTTTAAAAGCTAACCCTCATTAGAGGCGGTTCGTAGCTTTTTATGACAGATTCATTAAAGCTCTACCTACTCACCATGTTTTTTCAGTATTAAAGCGACAAATTAAAAAATAGAGAGAGACGAGGCGAGAATTATTTCTTTTTTGCGTAATTGGTTTAGCCGGGCTGCTTGGAAATAATGTTTGTATGTCCTCATTGTATACAATTATTTAGGTAATATTTCACAAAGTTTAACATCTGGCCGAAAATATGAAAATAAAAAAAGTACTGTGATCTTTTGTCGTGTAGTTTTGAGTATATACATTCACTAGCTGTCCCGCTCGCGACTTAATTCACTCAAAGTATCTAAACTGAGTTTTAAACAAATCACACTAATAAAAAAATTCCATACATAACTTTAACCCTCCTTTTACCCTTTTTAGAGGGTTATTTTGGAATATTCAGAAATACGTGTCCATTTATTTTGCATTTACAGTACACAAACAAAGTTTCACACCAATCGCACCACCCGTTAAAAAGTTCGCGTACAAACATTGACCCCACATTTGACCCCTTTTTAAAGATTATATTGAAAAAGTCTAAAACACGTGTCCATTTATTTTGCATTTACAGTGCACAAACAAAGTTTCATGAAAATCACTCCACGCGTTAAAAAGTTTCATACTAACGTTTTCACCCTTTTTCACCCCCTTAGAGGTGGAATTTCCAAAAATCCCGCCTTAGTGGGTGGTTTTGTTATAAAAGGAAACCACCTTCCAAATTTCAGCTTTCTAGCTTCAGCGGTTTCGGCTCGGCGATGATCAATCAGTCAGTCAGGTCAAGCTCTTATATAGATATAGATTATCTCTTTTGCACCTGTTAGTTATTGACGTCTGTCCTGCTCTCACTTTTCCCTTGCTATGTGGAATAGACTTCAACTCTTAATATAATAAAATTATTTGTCAACGTAAATGGATGAAAAACATGAGCCTAAAAGTAACCATTCAATCAAAATTTTCAAATAACCGGGACTCGAACGCGCTTTTGCCTAAAACTGGCCAACGCATCAACAAATATGCCACCGATCAGCCAGCTCTTAATATAACATTGTATCTTTAGAAATTAATAAAATATAGTGAACTTATAATATTTTATAAAAAAATCTAAGTAAATTCTGTTTCACTACTATTATCACAGACAGTGCTTGAAAAAAGTTTTCTAGGCGCACTTTAACCCTCTTACCACAATGGTTCAATAGAAATAGTAACACGATAAAAAGCACCACTGACAGTGAATCACACTCACCGAACAGTCGTCCATAAAAGTGATTCGTAGATTGTGCGTGATACGTCAATTAGTTTTACAGCAGCTATAAAGCAGTTCCACTAATAAGCATTCCAAAATCTAGTGGTACCAAGGAATATTACAAAAAAAGTATCACTGACAATCGCGTACAAAAGTGCTAAAAACCGGCCAAGTGCGAGTTACACTCGCGCTCGAAGGGTTCCGCACTATTTATCCATAAAAATGGCAAAAAAATCATGTCTGTTGCATGAGAGCCCCTTTAAATATTTATTTATTCTGTTTTTTAGTATTATGATATTATAACGGCCACAGAAATACAATCATTTATAAAAATTTCAACCGTTTAACTATCACGGTTCATGAAATTTAGCCTAGTGACGGACGGACAGTGGAGTTTTACTATTTTTTTCAAAGTAATTGTGATCTCCATCTTTAGTATTCTTCTTAGATCTCTAGTTATTTCGATTTTGAGGATATTTTAAAGAGTCGTCAGAGGTTTGTCTACATTCTATAATAAGCACAGGCTCACATAATTGGTATTATTCAGACAGGGCGCAATGCCATTGCTTCATCTTTTTTTTAAATGGAGTTAATATAATGTTTGATTGAAAGTAATTTATAAAAAAACACAATCTAAGAAGTAATAATATTTTTAACTAGGAACACTTTTTTGTTTGATTGTACAACGTTACGCTTTTGAAAAGTATTAACTAAATTAAGTTTTACACTCACTACACACTTGTTAGCGACCAACAAATTAATATCTGACTTTTATTTCGATGCATTTATTTTCTTTAGTTTTATTACAAGATTTTCTGTTGCTTTGTCATTTTTTATTAATGTTTGATTAGTGTATTAGATAATAAAAATTAATTTTGATTTGGGACCTGTCAACATGTTTGTCGTTATTTTATTGGTTGTCCAATTCATAGTAATTCATAGCTTCACATAAAACTTAATGACCAACCAGAACTTTTACAATAAAAAAAAAATATGATCACGACGGTAATCCGGCTCAGTAGATATTTTCCGCAGATCTTTGGTTACTTAGATCTTTAAATATATCGTAAAAGGGTAGTCAGAGGCACGTCAAAACATGATATTTGGTACATGCCGACAATTTGCACAGTAGTTAGTATTCTGAGGGTCTACCTTGTTTTCTCTAGTTTGTGGTTAATCATTTTAGCTCTGACCATTACGGTCACAGCGCCATCTTCACGTGTAATTTCGCAGATGAGGCTCAGAACTTTACCTACCGACCAATTACAGAGAGCCGCATTAGGAAGTTTCAAACCAATATTGAACAGAAAATGTCCCTTATACCATGCGTCGATGATCCTGATGACCTTTTCACCATTTTGTTTAACTTGGTAAGCAAAGAACATTCGGAAATATTCAAGCTTAAGACATGCAAAGTTAATAATAGTGTTAAGTTTGCTGACTGGGCTACACCGGGTATTTATAAAAGTAGAAATAAGTTGTATGATCTATACGCTGCTAAGAAATCAGTGCTACACGATTTAGCGTTTACTTCGCACGTTAAAAATTATTCAAAAATATTTAAAAAAGTTTGTCATGCAGCGAAATCTTTACATATAAGAAATAAAATAGAAAATTCATCAAACAAAATAAAAGCAACGTGGAAATTAATTAATAATGAAACAGGTAAATCGAAATCTCGCAATAACCAAATAAGTTTAAAAATAAATGACACAATTATAACAAAAGAACAGGAAGTTGCAGACGCTTTCGATAATTTTTTCTCGAATATACCTAAAGTTGTGACACAATCGTTAAACTCTTCAGTCTCTAATGCGTTTACTTTATTAGAATCTAATGTTGCTAAATGTGAACGTGTGTTTAACTTTACATATATAAACGCAGCTAGTATTGTAAAAGCATTCAAATTACTTAATATAAAAAATACGGAAGATCTATCGGGAATGTCTACAAAGGTGTTAAGTACTATAATTTTAGATGTTGCTCCTTGTTTAGCTTATATTTTTAATAGGTGCGTTGACGAAGGAGTTTTTCCCGACCTTATGAAACATAGTAAACTCATTCCTTTGTTCAAATCTGGAAGCGAAAGAGATCCCGCTAATTATAGACCAATATCGATATTGCCCGCGCTAAGTAAAATCTTTGAAAAAATAATTCTTAATCAGCTATTATCTCACTTCAACGTTAACGGACTACTTCATAGTAATCAGTACGGATTTACCAAAGGTCGATCAACAACAGATGCAGGTATAGCTTTAATGAAACATATATTTGATGCGTGGGAGAAGTCGCAGGATGCAATCGGTGTATTCTGTGATCTGTCTAAAGCCTTCGACTGCGTGAGTCATGCAAACTTAATTTCAAAGTTAAAGTATTACGGCGTCCAAAACCAGGCCTTAGACCTTATACAGTCGTATCTATCGAATAGAGTCCAAAAAGTAGACGTTGGCGGGGAAAGGTCTTCAGGTTCAACTATTGAGATAGGGGTACCGCAGGGATCGATACTGGGTCCTTTTTTATTTCTAGTGTACGTTAATGATCTCCCATTTGTTGTAAAAGATATTTGTGACATAGTTTTATTTGCTGACGATACTTCATTAGTTTTTAAAGTTGACAGAACCAATTCGAGTTGTGACTACGTAAATGAGTCACTATCATTGATTCTGAACTGGTTCACTGTAAATAATCTTCTGCTGAATGCTAACAAAACAAAATGTATTAAATTCACTTTGCCCAACGTAGTGCATAGGCCAACTAATATTAAAATTAATGGGGAAGCAATGAATCTTGTTGATTCTACGGTTTTCCTTGGTATCAATATTGATGCCAAACTGCAATGGGGACCACAAATCGATAAACTTTCTGGTAGGCTTAGTTCCGCTGCATATGCAGTTCGTACGATACGGTGGCTTACGGATGAAGCTACAGCTAGATTAGTTTATTTTAGCTACTTCCATAGTGTTATGTCATATGGTATAATTCTCTGGGGAAAAGCAGCGGATATACAATCAGTATTCGTATTACAAAAAAGGGCAATTCGTGCCATTTACAAAATGAAACCGAGGGACTCTTTAAAAGAAAAATTTAAAGAAATTAATATTCTCACAGTAGCGGCACAATATAAATACGAAAATTTACTGTACGCTCATAAGAATAGGGATAGACTTCAGAAAAACTGCGATGTACATGGAATCAATACTAGGAACAAACATAAATTATTAATCCCTAAGTTTCGGTTACAAAAAGTGAACGGGTCATTTATGGGGAACGTGATACGTTTCTATAATAAACTTCCTATAAATGCAACTAAACTTCCTGTTAGAAAATTCAAAGCCTTCATTAAAAATAATCTCTTAAAGAAAGCATATTATAATATAAATGAATATATTGATGATAGGAACTCATGGCCCGATGTCGCTCCGCCCTCCGACAGCTAACCAATTTGCAATGTAAACGCTGTCCTTTTGTTTTATGTATTTATGTTCTGTTTTTATGTTATTATTATCTTGATTACATTTTTTGTAAGAAGGATCATACAAAAAAGCGCTAGGACCGAGACGAGTTTCTTGCCTGTTCTTCTCGTACTTGGGTTAGGTTGGAATTGGCACATAGATTCACCTAGCATGTAAGACGTTTCAAAGTGATCCTTGTGATTGTACTGAATAAATATTTTTCAATTTCAATTTCAATTACCATGAGTTTTCACAATCTACACTCGCTAGCGACTGTAGTTAAAAAAAGGTATGAAAAATTTGTACAGCGCCTCTAGCGGATAGTTGGGTACTAAAACCTCACGTAGCTAACTATCCTACGTCACAGCGTACTACAGCGACTGTAGTTTGCGCTCATTAATTTGCTTAGAATTTGGTACCATGAGTAACAATTTTGACAGATGTCATAGTAACGTACTATTACTACTGTAGTAACGTCAGCCAATCTAAATGTGACAACTCATGGTAGAAGTACCGTTCGTGACTGGTTGCAAGCGATGGGCTTATAAGAATACTAACATGTTGACACACCTAGGAACTTTTGGTTCTAGGGTATGCCGGTTTCCTCACGATGTTTTTCTTCACCGTTTAAGAGCACTAGCATTGCGCACATAATATTTTGGAATAGAAAAACTCATTGTTGCACGAGCAGCTTTGAACCCACGACCTCCGGATCCTAAGCCAAGATTGCTACCACTACACTACCACCAGTGATCAGACAACGTAAAAAAGTCCTGTATTTAGTAAAAAGCCTTTTATTTACGAAATGTCCGTCCTAGTTTATAGTCAAAAGTCCTACCATAGAACTACAGGGATAAAAAAGTTTCAACTGTTCTATGACGTCATAGTCCTTAGAACAAATGGGAGTTACTGACCACCAGTGATCGCAGAACGTAAAAAATCCTGTATTTACTAAAAAGCCTTTTATTTACGAAATAATTGTCTATAATCAATAGTCCTACCATAGAACTACAGGGATAAAAAAGTTTTAACTGTTCTATGACGTCATAGTCATAGAACAAATGGGAGTTACTGACCACCAGTGATCGCACAATGTAAAAAAATCCTGTATTTACTAATAGCCTTTTATTTACGAAATTATAGTCTATAGTCAATAGTCCTACCATAGAACTACAGGGATAAAAGAGTTTCAACTGTTCTATGACGTCATAGTCCTTAGAACAAATGGGAGTTACTGACCACCAGTGATCGCACAATGTAAAAAAATCCTGTATTTACTAATAGCCTTTTATTTACGAAATTATAGTCTATAGTCAATAGTCCTACCATAGAACTACAGGGATAAAAGAGTTTCAACTGTTCTATGACGTCATAGTCCTTAGAACAAATGGGAGTTACTGACCACCAGTGATCGCAGAACGTAAAAAATCCTGTATTTACTAAAAAGCCTTTTATTTACGAAATAATTGTCTATAACCAATAGTCCTACCATAGAACTACAGGGATAAAATACAAAACTTGAGAGATGTCAACGGACACCCGGATGGAACGAATTTCCCTTCGATTAATTTGTGAGAGAGAGACAGACAGAGAAACATGCGCACGCCGCATGGCTTACAACTATAGCAAAAAGTGTCGTTACAACTTTTCGTGAGAATTTTTTCCATCTAGCCCCCTTTCACAACGCGCGATAAAGAACTTTGTTCCAAAAGTTTTAACTGTTCTATGACGTCATAGTTACTGACCACCAGTGATCGCACAACGTAAAAAAATCCTGTATTTACTAAAAAGCCTTTTATTTACGAAATGTCCGTGAGTCGTGTCGGTCACGTCCCGGCCTATTCCCGTGAATGCCGGGACTAATGCCGGTCGTCGGCGCCTAATGGCCACGTTTAGAGGCTAGTTACTTTCGCTTTAAATTCAGCTAGGTTCTGAAAGAATTTCCAGGGCTATGAATTTTGTTGAAATATTTCAGCGGATAGGACAGTTAGATGTGACTCTTTGTTTAAAAAGTACGTGTTTGTGTTTTATGTGCATTTAAATTTATTGGCCTTAATAGTTGTACATAAACATACCATAATTGTATTTTACCTAAAACTGTAGCAAACTGTATGTATTCGGTACTACCGGGTACGCACGCCATCTAGTACCGCGTAACGAGACTTTACATACGAATGCGTCTTCGTACTCGCATCGTTTGTAGTATCGAAAAATATCGTGCGGCAGAAAGATGATGATGATGAATATTTCCTCAGATCTCTAGTTAATTGCATTTTTTAGGATATCGAAAGGATTCAGTAAAAGTCCAAACGTTATTGCCACATGCCCAAATTTTGCACGTAATGTGATCAAATTAATAAATCCTACTAATATTATAAACGCGAAAGTTTGTAAGAATGTATGGATGTCTGGATTGGATGTATGTATATAATTATGTTTGTTACTCTTTAACGCTGAAACGGCTGAACGGATCTCGATGAAATTTGTCACAGATATAGATTATAGTGTGGAATAGCATATAAGCTACTTTTTATCTTGGAAAAATGTATGGTTCCCGCGGGATAAGTTGGTTTTGGTTTTTCATGGTATGCGAGCGAAGCCGTGGGCGTAAGCTAGTTTCAAATAATTATTTAATTAATGTAAGGCCCAGTTCACATACCCGTAATTATCTCATCAGTTTGCGGACACACCGATGGCGAATTGAACGCTAAATTATTAAACAGAGTCAATTTTTAATCCTCTGTGTTTAAATTTGCGGTGAATGATGGTACACAGTAATTCCCCTGTGACGGTGACTGTCCGAGTAATAAGTTGATAGCGTAGGTCTTAAAATATTATAAACAAGCTGTTACCCGCGACTTCGTACGCGCACGATTTTCTACTTTTTTGCGTAGCATCATACGCGCGCGAAATATAAGTAAAATAACCATCTTTTTTATTTGTCAACCGATTTGATGAAAGCTAAGTTTTAATTCAAGCTTATCTTAATACATTAGTGAAAAATGCATTTGATTAGGTTGAGCCGTTGTGGAGATAAGCGCGAACGAACGCACAGTTATCTAAGTCGGGTTAAATCTTCACAACGTGATAAAATCAATAAAAGAAATTGGATTAAGAAACCACGAACTAGTATTGGATTCGTAACTCAAAAGTAAAATAAGTAAAATAAGATTTCTCACTATATTATTTGCAATGAATCCCACGAAATTATGAACGCGCCAATAAATTATGTACCTACAATTACCAGTTAAAGCTGAAGATATCTCCGATCTCCGATTTATCTGATGGGGAGTACATGTGGCCTCAATTAAAAACCATTTTACTAAAAAACTTACTATAATGATCCCCTTGTTCGAATGCACCCGTGTGAAGTAGCCCTTAAGTTAAGGCGAAGAGTAGTACAGGAATAATATTGATTTTACGTTTCGTTAATTTATACAGTTTCGTACAATTTAAAGTTTTTTGTCGCTCGTTTTGTTGTTTAATTCACGTTGTTTAAATAATACGAGTATTGTGCTACAGAATCAGTCATCTGTGGTTATTTTATTATTACAATGATCCTGGCCGGATACTCCAAGATGAGTATCCGAAGTTGCCAACTATTACCATCTTTTATATTTTTGTATTTTCATGCTCATTATAACCTAATTATTGTATTATCTTGTGTCAAATTGACTTTGTTGTCTGCTAAATTAATAAATGTACTATTTATGTGTCTAGCTTTGCGCACAATGTGTGTATGTTGCAACTTATATTTTATTAATTAAGTTTTTTTTAGATTTTTGTGAGTGTGCTTCATAAAGTAATATAAATGAATTTCGTCAAAGTAGCTAAAATTTCATTAAAAACTAAAGATTTGTTAAATAATTGTGTACACTTCTAAAAATAGTAATGTAAAAATATATCAGTACAAAAAAGTTTCGTGATAGGTCTAAACCACTATCACTAAAGAGTGTTTTAATAAGCTCAAAACTATTTGAGCTTACTCAAACATTATTTAGTACAAAAAAGCTTTAATATAAAAAAGTGAAAACGTCGCCTTAACATTAACTGACGTTAATTAACTATGACATCGCATCAGTTACTTATATCACCATCTTTATCTTTTACCTGGAAACGAAAGAGATAGTCCACTTTTAAATAGATATTTCCTTTCCCTTGTAAAAAACTGTAACATTTATTTATTTTAATGTTGTAGACTCTATCTAGATGAAAATAAGGTTCAGAATATTGATAATTATTTTAGATTTATGATAAGACAATAATGATTTTGTTTACGCTTTTTAGTAATAGTTAATGTTTTTGACGCTATGTCAAGTTGGAAGTGCTTAATTTTGATTAATGTTTTTCGGATCGTTGGCCACAGTTTTAGACGTTCAAGAGTGTCAAAACTTAAGGCCCAGCATTTTGAAAATTGCAAATATTGCAACCCTAATCATTCTATTACCGCTTAATAGATTACATTGAAATTGAACTACACGATACTCAAGGATATAAGTGATAAATCAACCGGAGCTAAAACACGAATTAGTTAGAAAACCTTGGTTAAAAATCATGTCAAAAACACCTCTGAAAATTTAGAAATTCCCTAATTTATCCAGAACAGTAAGATATTTTGAATTTCTATTTCACATGAATATAAATCAGTTAATTTGAAACAAATCAACCCAGCCCTTTTTTTGAAATAAGCTATTTACTTGATAATATTTATATTTTTTATAAATTGTCGCTTTCGTTATATAATTCAGAGCAGCCATATTATCATGCCGCACTCTACTTACTTGTCATTTGAGTATTTCGCTTCGTGCTATGTCTGATTCCGCGGAGATCCGCGTTGCTATACGGACCTATGTCACTTTTTTTTGTAACTTTTACGTAAGGAATAGTGTGACGAGTATTCTGGGCCTTAATAGTGACATAGTCAAAAAACAAAAACAAACAAACGTGATACGTGATACCAACTGTACTCCCTAGGCTTGGTAGATATCTTCTCAGATCTCTATTTACTAGGAAATCTGAAGGGATAGTCAGAGATACGTCCACGTACGCCAATTTTCTCGCGCTGGCATTGGGCACATATTTGGCACAAATAGGTAAGTATTTAGAAAATATAATGATATATAAATATTTTACATGATCATGACTGTAATTCCCAGGTTTGGTATATCCTCAGATCTTTGAGGTTTTTATAGAGAGTATTCAGAAGCACGTCCGAACTTGATATTTGGCACATGTCCACATTTTGCAGAGTAGTTAGTATTTCGTACGTGACAGGTTGCAAGCCAGTTGCCGCCATATATTTAAGTTTATAGATAAAATTATAAAAAATCTTGAAAATGTTTTTCAGCTAAAATTCATTTAAATAAAATTATAATTATGTTTTTATTTATTTTTGTAATATCGTAAACTGTGGAACATACATGTAATTAAATACCCTAGCCACTCCACTCAAAATCTTCTTCCGGTCATCATATCAACGTCAAAAAGCGTACGAGAAAATTGACCCCTATTGAGTTACATTATAGTTATTCCATGCCCGTATCGTAGGTGATACGAACTATTCTCTAGAGTGTGATAAAAATAAATAGGAAAAAAATAAAATATGACAGATGAAACTTATATAATATAATATCAAACTTAGATATTTTCTCTCGTTTCGGCGTTTTTCGTGTCATAATTGCATTTTCGTTAACTACCCTCTTTATTTAATATTAAGTATTTACCTGATAAAAACATGAACAGACGTATTTATCCAAAACGTATTATTTCTAGTTCAACTTTTTTTTACAATAAGCTTTTTGTATTAATTAATGTAAAATCAGGGTTAAAGGAAAAAAATATATGTACAGAAATATACAGAATACATCTTAATATTTACTCTATAATATAACCAAATTGAAAAAAATAAAAAAATAAAATACATATGAAACAGTTGAGCTATCTAAGGACCGGTATAAACGATCTATAGATTGCTCAACTGATCCAGTTTACTGCCAGATGGAAGCGTCCCCAAGGGTTAAAGCATTTTTTTTATTTTGTACTTAGGTACTGTACCTTTCTAGCATCTCTAACTCCGCGTTAAGATCTAAAACATGTTTGATACACGATAAATACAAAACGTGTTTTATACATGTATTGTTATAAATTGGAAAACACTTTTGCTAGTTTTTGACACATTTTCTATAAAGTCTTATATTCATTTTATTTTAAAAACTTGTTTGATGTCTAAACAATAAATCAAAAAAGTTTGATCCAACATGTAGAATACCTGTCTTATACCATGTAAAAACTATCTTGCATCTACCATTTTTTCCTATCTACAATCCAAGATTTTCAGTCGATAGAACGCATTTCCCGTCAGATAATCACCAAAATAGAGTTATATTTCTACATACTCCCATACATCTAACATTGTACAGTCACGTACATAATTCCTAGAGTTTCACGCCTAAAAAGGTAACTCGTACCTGTTGTATACGGTTTACATAAATTACTGAAAAACGGCTCGCAAGTACAGTGACTATAAATACAAAAAGCTTGGCCCGCACGCCGTTGTTTTTAGCCTTCGGTGCTAGCTTTACTGTAATGGTACCTGATATACAAGCACTTCTACCTGTATATTGCTATAGTTAGATATCAGCACTATAAATTTATAGCTTAGCTTTTTTGGTCGTTTAGTAAGAGTAATTATTATTATTATTTTCCATTAGTGGCCGCCACAAGGTATAATTTAACAAATGAGCAGCGTTATTAGTAACTACTGTGCAAAATATGGGCATGTAGGTACTAAATGTCATGTTTAGACGTGCCTTTGACTATCTTCTCTTTAGATATTCTCGAAGATCTAAGTAACTAAAGATCTGAGGAAGATATCTACCGAGCCCAGGGATTACAGTCGTGATCATTATATTTTTTTATATATTTGAGTTGTTTTTAGTTTCTAAACAATAGCGTAATAATAAAAAAAAGTTTTAATTTGAATATTACACAAACAAGCAAATAATTATCTTTTTATTTATACTTCTCTCTCATCCGTTGTAAAAAATGCCTATATACTCAGTACTTTCTTATCTTGAGTTCGATTTTCAAATAAACACCTTTTGCTTTTGCATTGAACATTTGATACAAGTCAATCATCCAAGAACACTTTTGTTAGCAATTGTACAACCAACTTTCAAACCGTCCGTTCTAAATACAAGAGTATCGGTTACAAAATTGATCTTTATTTTTGGACAAAAAATTTGGGTCGCACTCGGATCAGTGGCTCCGAAGAATGGTATATCAGATTTTGATCAAATAATTTTGTTACTAGTGAAAGAATAGTTGATTTAATAATAGATTTTTAGATCACATTAAAATATAGATAATAATCTTAAAACCACTGTCTATACAAGTGAAAACACACAATACACTAGCATCCGCCCAAGTCTTCGCCCGCGTGGTAAATTGAAAAACAAAAACAAATCTATCCCACAAAAACCGTACATTTTTCAGAGATAAAAGTAGTCTTTGTGCTATTCCAGATTATAATCTATCTTTGTGCTAAATTTAATTCAGATCTATTCAGCCGTTTCAGCGTGATAGAGCATTGAGATCTACCTAATTCTTTACTAATTATTACTAATATAGTTACATTAGTAACTATTTATATCGATGTGAAAGAGTAACAAACATCCATACATACAAACTTTCACGTACCTATATAATATTAGTAAAATTCTCTTCTTAGGACTATAAATAATTTACGCCTCCAATGAACATCCAAATAACTCTTTATCACCCAAAAACCATCACAATATTTCAATATCGACAACCGCACAATAAACAAACCTATTAATCCATGCAAAATATTCTCAACATCATTTTAAAACGCGATACAGATTCAATAAAATCTATATCACGCTAGTAAAAGTCGAAAAGCTGCTTGGAGTAATAAATAATTCCTGAGGGCGCTCTCTCGAGTAAAGAGTCTTATTTCGCCACATTTCAAAATTAGCGAAAGATATTCGGCGATACGGCGCTCGTAAAACACGGTCGACCGCCGCGTCGGACGGTAAAACCGTTCCGATTTATGTTCCGAAGTAAAATTTTATATTTTTGGCATCCGATAAATCGGACGGGTCTGCGTGAGAGCGGTTTCGCACTCCCGATCCGAATCCGATCCGAACGCGTGAAATATGGTTCTAGAAAACTCGGACCGAATTTGGATATTGCTTACGCACTAGTCCGATCTCTGATTCAAATCCAAGCAATTCTGGAGCCACCTTTTGGCATACGTCAATTTAAGTGACGGAAAAGACGAATGACGGAAAGAAATCGGATGACGGAAATCAGATCTACGGCGTAACTTACCATAGAAATAGTTCTACAATTACTCCGGACCATTATTTTTACGGGTTTGGATCGGATTCGGATCGGACGCAGTGCGAAACTGCTCTGATGGGCCTGTGTGCCCGTGTTTACTCCTAGGATCCTTTTACGGTAAGTTTTGTGGCTACTTTGGACGATTCACTTATTTGTTATGGTTACTTACACTAAATAGGTAGGAACTGGGTCAAGATCAGTCTACCTCGTTCTATGATTGTTGGTTACGTAAAAGTAAATTGAATAGCATTATTTAGTTTTCATGTGCTGCTGAAAGATCATCTTTGTGTTGCCCACACCCTTCAACGGTTTAAAGAAAACGTGTTTCAAAAAAATATTGATTTCATAGAGCACTGCTGTTGGTGTAGTGGTACCATCCTCCACGATTCGAAGGTCGAGGTTTCTAACCTGTTCATGCACCAATGAGTTTTTCCATTCGCAAAAATTATGTGCACAATGCCAGTGCTCGTAAACTATGAAGGAAAACATCGTGAGGAAACTGCATACCCTAAAAGCAAAAATTCGAAGGTGTGTCATTGTTTGAAGCGGTGATGTGCTTGCAACCTGTCATATACGGAATTACCGTGAAAAATGAAAGCATAATGCCAAATGTCACGTTTGAACGTACCTTTGACTAGCCTCTTTAGATATCCTCAAAGATCTAAGTAACTAGAGATCTGAAGAGACATCTACCGAGCCTACAAACAGTCGTGATCATTCTATTTGCCTACAAAACACCGATCAACACTTTAGTAGCTAAACATAAAATAAGCAACAACAATCCTATTACCTGAACGTAGTTTGTTTCAACAACTTAGCCGTTTAAATTATAAGCGTGCAGAAATTATATTGGAGCGAACGCTTGAGCCAAGTGGGAACTTTTGGACCAACTAGAGTTGTACAGTTCTGCACAGTTTGAAAAGTATGCAGCGCATTGCGGATCAGTCCACAGATCCCGATTCAAAACAAGTGTTTTGGGAATTTAGAATGGGGAATATTCCCGTTGGATTCGAGTGTTTTGATCACGAAGTCACTTCACTACTGCCCCCAATTCGAATTTTTTTAAATCCAAATATTGAAAAGATTTAATATTTGGTACCATTTAGGGTGGATACCTAGGTTTTTGAGAAAATTTGAAGGAATACCCAGAGGCACGCCCAATCATAATAATTAGCAATTTTTTACCCAAATTTACCCAAAGTTTGCACAGTCATATTCCGTGATATAACTATGAAATAACCCCTAAACTAAATAATATTCAACACAGTTTTAAATATCAAACTTTTGCGCGCGTGATATTTATAACTCAGAGTTTACTTTGCAAGTTTAGCCAACTTACAAACTGCGGTAGCACTTTACTACATTACACTTTACTTGCCCTGGGAGGTTTTAGTGTACCTAGAGTAAGTACTGGAAGCACTAGACACGTGCGATTGAAATTGCTCCTTTCCGGGAAGACTGGTAAAGATAATGATACCTTAAAGTTTTGAGGTTGATTTTATTAAGACTGGCGTTACATTCTATTAGAAGTTGTGGAGAACAGAAGAGGATAGATGATTGGTCATCGTATACATGATAGTTTCATCAAGAACATTATAGAAGGAAAAGTGGAAGGAAAGAGAGGAAGAGAAAGACCGAGGATAAGCTATATGAGCCATATGGTTAGAAAGTCCTCTCTTTCTAACTGCCTTTATATCATCTTTCACACAGTGCATCTATATTTTCTTTGGCCTACCTCTACCCTTGTATCCATCCACATTCATACCTAGCACTCTTCTGGTCACATGACATTCATCTCTTCTCATAACATGCCCATACCACGCTAACCTATTACTCCTCATCTTTTCTGTCACCGGTGCCACTTTCAGAAAATACGTTGAGTAAATACTGAATACTAATAATCTATATCAATATAATATTATAAAGAGGAATGATTTGATTGTTTGTTTCTTTGTTTGCATTGAATAAGCTCCGAAACTACTGGACCGATTTGAAAAATTCTTTCACCAACGTATAGAATTAACTTTCAAGATGAGCATAGGCTATATTTTATGCCGGTACTTTGCGGGCGACGCCGCGAGCGGAAGCTAGTAATAAATACGGCTGTTGCCCTCCTGACAGCGAACTGATACAACCAGCTTTGTTTAAACTAAGGTGGTCTGGTTATCTTCAATCTCACCACGACCTTGCGGAAATGAGTCAGTGGGTAAGTATGCTGGGAGCGGTTTTTGAATACGTTAAACATTTGTGTTCAAGCCACTGTGGTATATTATATTACTCATTTAGTAACTATTTATATCGATGAAATTACTGATCAAAAATGGGTATAAGTCGTCTTTATCATTATTTCTCCTAATGTCTCAATCTGTTAATATTTATTGTGAAGAGTTTTTACTTATTTAATCAAGTCTACTTAGTTAAATGATGTCAGAGTTTCATTTCGAGTATTTTTCCAAGTTATATAATTGCACACATTATGTTGTCTAAACCTATTTCATTTATATTTATGTCCAATAACTGGTAGCTTTCTCAAGCGGCATCACCCGCTTGATTGAGCAAAAAAACTATTATGCATCCATCTATTTATCCAATATTTCGTAGTTATAATATGAGCTAGATTACATTTCAAGCGTTTTGTTTAAAGTCAAAAGTTCCAATTCTTACTGTGTTAATATCTAGACTATATTCTAATGACCTGTTTATTATAACTAGCTACGTATATTTGGAAATATTCCTCCTTAGTTAATCGCGTTTTGATACTATACCTACCTACACATTTATATATGCACTTACATTCTTTTTTATGTTTTTAAAACGTCAAAAGTTATGTTGTTTTCATAAAAGAATAAGAGGGCCTATTATCGGCGATGCCACTTATGCATTATTTGCTTTGAACATCTGCTTTGTGTCTAGCGCAAGTCGTAAAAAACTTTCGAGGGGGTTGAAACGGATCGTATAGCTTTTGATGCTAGCTATAAATAAATTCAACGATACGTAATATACGTTTTACTGAAGTTATTACTCTGTCTAAAAACTTAATATAATTATTTGTTATTTTTGTTTTAGCTCTTTTTACAGTTAAGTCATGTTAAGTTAATGGCATCACCATTAACTCAGGGGTATTACCTCAAGCTTTTCAGGCAATATCAAAGTAATATAACTTTGATATTTCGTATCATGACCTGTATAAATTGTTAAAAGTAGTGTAACTTTAAGCTAATGTGACGTTTCTCAAACATTTGAAATGGTAAGTCCCCAGTCTCTGGCTTAAAGTTCTAAGGCCAAAAACAAAACGCAACGATAGCGCGTTCTAATTTTTCTTGTGGCGCCATCTAGTATCTAATATAAAAACATTACATTACCCTGTATCTAACATTATGAACAATATAACATAGTACGAGTAATATACCACAACACCCAATCCAAGAATTTGTTTCATGCAAACTTTTTACTAGCAAAGGCAACCGAACCTTGGCATCATTGTAGACCTTTTGCATTAAATAATGTATTTTCTCTTATAATGCTAAACCCACAGTGCCATTAAAATAAAACAAAAATATGCTACATGCGCACGCGTCTCGCTGACATCATCCGTCGCGATTTTTATCCACTCAGAGAAGTGCGTGATAAACTTTAAGTCTTTATAAGTATTGTGGGGTAGTTACAGAGATGGTAAGCGAGGCTATGATTATCTTAACTCTTCTTCTTCTTCCTGCCTTTTTTCCACGCTGTGTGGGGTTGGCATAACACCTTCTCTTCTTCCATACCCCTTTATCATCCTACCTGTTATATTGATCTTAATAAGTATTTATATACAAACCCACAAAATACTAAGTATACAAAGTTTTTTGTTTTCCATATTTTAGCAGGTGTTTGAAAAAAAAAACATTTTATTTTTTATCTGCACTTCTGTATTCAGAACCGTTGTAGATTGCAAGGGTTACTAATCTAAGAAATATAATATCTACACTTTAAATTATAAAGAAATCAAAGTGAGTTTGAATAATTATTGCGTACGTTGGAATCTTCTAAAGTATAGATGATAAAATAAAATCTTTCACGTAAGTATTATATTTCAGCTAAACAATTTTTGTATGTTCTATATAAAAAGGTATGCTATGTTCTTAGATCAATATTATCATCAAAAATTATATCATCACAGATTATTATTTTCTTTTGATGAAAAAAAATTAAGCCTAAAACTTAAAGGAATAGTAATTTTTCCTGAAGAAACCGCGAGACTCACATAACCGCATGGCAAGCAGTTAGTAATAATATTTTATAGTCGTATCGCTACAATCAGTACACAAAGCCCTTACGGTCACAACTTTCGCAAACGGCCTGACCACACGTGAGGCGAGTGGGCGTTCGCCTTATTTATTTGTAATTTCTTTAATGCACACACAATTAGCCTTATCCCGGGGTCAAATGAATAATGTCAGTGTGTTGTACTCAGACGGACATTTACTCTAGTAAGTTAAGGTTACTTCTACTGTAGTTACGTTGTGTTACTATTATTAAGAGCGCTGGTGGTACAATTCGAAAAAAATATGTGCATAATGCCAGTGCTCTTAGAAGAAGAAAGAAGGTTCTTAGGTGAAGAAAGATATAGTGAGGAAATCGACATACCCTAAAACCAAAAATTCGAACCAAAAATTCGTCATAGGTTAGTATTCTTATACGAGTAAGCGGCGTGGGTTTGCAATTTGTCACGGACGGAATACTAACTACTGTGCAAAATATAGGCATGAGCCAAATGTCATGTTCGGACGTGCCTCTAACTCCTTCTTTAGCTATCCTCAAAGATCTAAGTCACTAGAGGTCTGAGGAGATATCTACCGAGCCTGGGGATTACAGTCGTGATCATGTATTTTGTTGTTTTTGTTTATGGAAGTGCACTGCTGAAGTGGTAGCATCCCTGATTTGCAATCTGAAAGGTCTGAGTTTGAACCTGGTCATGCACATGTACGCAATGCAGGTGTTCAGAACGGTGAAGGAAAACATCGTGTGAAAACCGAAATATCACCATCATTCTCCTGCCCTTATCCCACGCGTGGGATCGGCACAACATGTTTTCTTCTTCCACTCACTCCTATCATTCGTCAACTCTGAGTCCATTCCTCTTACATTCATACCTTTCAGTCAATCAAACCACTTTTTTTACGGTCTTCCTCTACTTGCGTAAACAGATACACTCATACCCATTACTTATTTGGTGACATGGTTTCCATCTCTCCTCATCCTCATCCATCCAAAAGTTTATTTAAAATTTATTTATTCAATAAAATCACAAGGATCACTTTGAAACTACGTCTTATATGCGGTGAATCTATATGTCAATGAGATATAAAAAAGACTAGCTTACAAAGACTACTAAGTCTAATCAAAACTAAGGCCTTAAGATACGCTTGCAAAATATGATGCTAAGAAAAAGTACGTAATACAGGTTCTTATTACGATGAAGGAAAACATCGTGAGAAAACCGATGTATTCTGAACTTATAAAGACTGCTAAGCCTAAACTAAGGCCTAAATATATGCCTGCAAAATTATGATACCAAGAAAAAGTGTTGGCAAAGAGTAGAGTTTAACCAAATAGGTAGATAGACCATAAAGTATTTAGGATTTTAAATTTTGTCATAGTTGCTAGCCTCGCCATATTTAGGTATATTGCCGTGAATTGGACGATATTTATCAAAAAAACAAGTGATTTTTTTTTTACGAAAAATAAAATAAAAAAATAAATAAATATGATCACGATTGTAATCCCCAGGCTCGGTAGATATCTCCTCAGATCTTTAGTTACTTAGATCTTTGAGGATATCTAAAGGGGGTAGTCAGAGGCAAGTCCAAACAAGACATTTGGTACATGCCCACATTTTGCACAGTAGTTAGTATTCCGTACGTGACAGGTTGCAAGCCCATCGCCGCTTGTAAGAATACTAACCTATGACACATACCTTCGAATTTTTGGTTCTAGGGTATGCCGGCTTCCTCACGATGTTTTCCTTCACCGTTTAATAGCACTGGCATTGCGCACGTAAATTTTTCGAACGGAAAAACTCATTGGTGCACGACCAGGTTTGAACCCACGACCTTTGGATCGTGAGGCAGGGGCGCTACCGCTACACCACCAGCGCTCTTTAATGGTATAATATGGTCATAAATATGCGTAAAAATTTTGATTTTAACAAATACTCGATGAGTGCATAATTTTGCAGCCGGATCTCGTACGATTACTTGTATGTGTGCTTTTTTACGCATAATTTTTTACGGAGTAGTCCGATTATAATGATTCTTTTTTTGTAAGTAAATTCAAGGCTGCCTCATCTGCTATCTACTCTGTGGTCTTGCATAAAGCTGCCGACTATATTGCGCGGCGTGCGAACGCATATGATAACTGCATACTACGACCTGTTTGCGACGCGAGATTCCTTTTTGTTATAAATAAAATGAGAGACTTGGTACATCAACACTTGACGAAACTTTAGTTTTGGTATGCCTTTATATAAAGGCCACTTCCCAAAATGTCCACTTTCCATTTTTAAGTCTATTATTTATTTCTGATGACGACATCTTTTAAAAAAAAAAACTTGAGTTGGACACCCGGATGGAACGAAGTTCCTTTCCTTGCTTTCTATGAGAGAGAGAGAGAGAGAGACAGACAGAGAAACACGCGCACGCCACCGCACGGCTTACAACTATAGCAAAAAGTGTCGTTACAACTTTTCGTGAGATTTTTTTCCGTCTAGCCCCCTTTCACAACGCGCGATAAGGAATTTCATTCCAAAACCTTTTTTTAGATACTAAATTTTGCTCGTTTGAGAATCTCGTGGAGTATTCCTACCTAAACCTAGTAAAACCTTTCTCAAGAACCACTTTAACCATTGGTGAAAACAGCATGAAAATCAGGGCAGTAGTTTTTGAGTTTATCGCAAACAGACAGACAGACAGACGCGGCGAAGGACTTTGTTTTATTATGTTCTTAATGATGGTACAAAATATCAAAGTAATATTAATTTGATATTGCCTTTAGAGCTTCTGGTAAGGTCCTAGGTGGACATATATTAAGTGACCATTCATTTGAGTCTATTCCAGATGATTTATACAGCGTCAAATGAACTTTTTTTATATACGGTACTGCTTGGGATACTTTTTTTGTGTGACTATTTACATGTTAAGGTGGGTACTGACCAACGTTACGAGGTGTAATGTAACATTTGCATCGAGCGTGTTACGCATCACAGAGTTTTGACGAGCATGTTACGCTGATTTTAAAACACAGCGTAACATGCTCGTCAAAACTCTGTGCTCCGTTTTCGCCTAAACCGACTGAACCGCGTAACAGTCAAAGGATTCGCCAAAAAACCGACAGCCGGGTGGAGCACTCAAAGCGAGCAACGAGCGGCTCGTTGCTCGCTGGCTTCCCCGTAACACGACGTACTGACTGCACGAATGCTCGCTGTGTAACACGTTACATTACGCCCCGTAACGCTGGTCTGTACCCAGCTTTAGTGGACATTATGTGCCTGTTTGGTTCCAGTGTTTGTTTAAAACGTTTGCCTCCTTTTCTTATTTGTTTTCTTTTTGTATCTTTTATCCTTTTACAAAAGTGGCAAAAAACTAGCCATCGTCTTCAGTTTAATAATCATTTTATTCTCAAAAAGATATAAATATCGCTTACATGAGAATCATAGAATATTTACAAAAATTTATAAGTAGCCGTTCAAATTAAGGTAGGTACCTACTCAGTTAACGCAGATATATCGCAATTTTTAGAGGTAAGTAGGTAGGTAATAAATTAATAGACACTATTTTTCATAAACAGTCATAATATACTTAGCAAGTTTTGTTTTGAATGCGTTAAATGAGTTTGCATCTTTTACATTTGCGGGTAGTTTATTATAAAGCTGTGCGCCTTCGTAAGCTATTGTTTTTTTGCCATAGTTCGTCCGACATTTAGGTAGTACACGTCTTCCCAAGTACCACAAAGGCCATAGCAGCCCTCCTCATTTCACGGCCATTAGTTAAACTTGTTATACGCGTGAATCCCCATTAAAATGCAAATTGGACACTCACCCCCGAAAATGTTATATTTTTCATTTATTTTCTTATTTATTACAAGCGTTGGCTAGTTTGTTTGTGTTTTCTGGAAGGTGATGCTATGTTTTTGGGAAAGTGAGGGTTAATTTTTGAATTTATTGTATTATTTTTAAGTAATATTGTTCTATTATTATTACAAACCCCCAGCACTAATAAATATTATATTTTTAACTGTTACTATCTATTAAAAAACCATGCTCACGACTATAATCCCCAGACTTGATAGACATCACCTCAAATCTTTTGTTGCTTAGATTTATAATATTATAACCTATTAAATCTTTTGTTACTATTTTAAATATATCAATTTTCATAGATAAGTAATTTGATATCACTCTACAGTACATTTGAATCACCCAAAAACCTTCTGCATTTTTCTGACAAAATACGTATGAAAATTCGAAAATTCATATTAATATTTTATAAAAAAAACTAGTTGAGCCAACAGACATTGTCTTGTCTTAAAACCTTCTCCTTACAATAAAAAACAATAAAAAAATAATTAGCGAAATTGGTTCAGCCTTTCACGCGTGGTGCCGAGAACAAGGGAAATAGAAATTCATTTTTATATTATAGAAGAGTAAGTGCAATATGTGGACATGTACCAAATGTCATGTATGGACGTGCCTCTATCTACCCTCTTTAGATATCCTCAAAGATGTAAGTATCTAAAAAGATCTGAGGAAGATATCTACCGAGCCCGGGGATTACAGTCGTGATCATATTTATTTTATTTATTTATTTTAAAAGAGTAAGATAATGTATGACTTTAGCATAAAAATAAATACAGCACTTTTAAAAAACTAAAAACTTATAAAAAGGAAATTTTGAAGTTTTGATATGAACATTATCATTTGAACTATCAAGGAAATACCTTTTAGCGTCTAACAACATCGTTAAAGAATAATTTAAATTCCACCACCGGAAGTAGGGAGCCCTGGGGGGGAAATAGAAAATCCGCACCGGATGTGACCGACGCACCGTTTGTTACGTACAGCCATAATATATGCTGACGTATGAATATACTGGGGAAATTATTATTTAGGTTTCTGTGTAAATATTACTCATATTTACAAAACTATTTTCGGTACCTCGGTTCAGTACCCCTAGTATGAGTTTTTGATAGTTTACGAAAACTTTTTTCGAATAGTATCCTTTCATACATTTACCTCCATCGGAACTAAAATAAAGTCGATATCGTGAAAAATTGGTTTGAAAATCATTGCTGGGACTGCCGATTATATAATATTTTCGATATTATCGACCTTATTTTAGTTCCTTAACATTTCCGATGGAGGTAAATGTATGAAAGGATACTATTCGAAAAAAGTTTTCGTAAATCAAAAACTCATACTAAGGGTACAGTAGTACAGAATGATGGTGAGATTGATCGGGATGTAAGAAATAGAATAAATGCGGGATGGATGAAATGGCGACAGGTCACAGGAACCACGTGTGATCCGAGAATGCCCCTTAAACTTAAGGGGCAAATCTACAAAACGATCTTACGACCTGTCGTATTGTATGGGTCTGAATGTTGTGCCGACCCCACATACAGTGGGATAAGGGCAGGAAGATGATGATTTACAAAACTATTTATAATTTTGGGAATTAAAACACTAGATAATGTATGATCCACACAGCCGTTTAGTCGTGACACGGTAACAAACAAACAAACAGAGTAACTTTTGCATTTATCTCACTTTAAGTATTATAAAAGTGAAAGATTGTGAGAATGTGTGGATGTTTGTTACTCTTACACGCCGAAATGGCTGAACGGATTTAGATAAATTGGTAATAATGAGTTAGCACAGAGATAGACTTAATAGTCCGGAATAGTACATAGGCTACTTTTTATCACGGAAAAAAGATTTGTTTTTGTATTTTAAGGTACCACGCGAGCTAAACCATGGGTATCTTATATTAGTAGTCAGGAAAAAATCTGACCTTAAAACATGTCCACATTTGCAACAAATGTCACGCGGTATTGTGGATGTCACGCCCTTGATGTATGTCACAGAAAAAAATTTGCTCTTTTTTACGCTTACAATCCGTGTAATTATAGCCACGGTCACGGCGTAATATAACAAGTGGAGACGGGCCTTTAGTAAAGACATTTCAAACAAAATGTATTCTATCTTTGGATTATAATGGCCACTAAACCAACTATTCACTATTGTGGATAATAGCATAATCCTATTTATACACGTTTAAAGCACTTTAAATTTTAAAAACAAGGTGATAAAGATCAAGTTAGCTTGGGTTGACCAACATGCGCCCACGCACATTGTTACTACGCATTTATTTATAGTTTCATTCTTGTATTATCTGCGTTGTGTTAACGTAGCAACTATTTACTTACTATCTCTATCACTGCATACATTAAGCAATTTTGATCAAACACCTACAAATACCTTCATAAATAAAATGTTTATGAAACTTATCATTAAGGTGTATTTGGCGCCTAATTTTAGATTTAGTTAGAAAAAAAACAGATAATAAATCAAAAAAAAAAATCAAAATCAAAATATGTTTATTTTCAATAGAATCACAGGGATCACTTTGAAACGTCTTACATACTAGGTGAGTCTAAGTGCCAGTTCCAGTCCTATCCCCAGTGCGAGAAGAACTGACAAGAAACTAGCTGGGCCCTAGCGCTTTTTTTGTATGATCCTTGTTAATTTTGTAAGGAATACCTAGCAGAGTTGGAACTGATTCATCCCAAGCTTTTTTATCATCTAAGTACTCTGATATTTTATAGTAAGCTTCTCTAGACAGTTTCTGTTTAATTACATTTTTTAATTTTCCAATTGATAAATCAAGCATGTCACTTGGGATCTTGTTATAGAAGCGTACACATTGCCCTTTAAAGGATTTACTTACTTTAGTGAGCCTAACCGTGGGAACAGCGAGTTTATTTTTAAGTCTAGTATTAACATTATGATTATCACTATTTTTCCTAAATAAATTAATGTTTTTGTGAACATACATCAAGTTTTCATATATATACTGACATGGCATTGTCATGATGTTTATTTCTTTAAACTTATCTCTAAGAGATTCTCTAATAAGTACCTGTGTGCGGTCACCCAGGTACTTTGCTCGTTTTTTGGGGTAAACGACGTTTTCTAAAAATGAAACCTAGCTAGATCGATTTATCACCCCCGAAACCACCTGCATACTAAATTTCATGAAAATCGTTGGAGCCGTTTCCGAGATCCAGATTATATATATATATATATATATACAAGAATTGCTCGTTTAAAGGTATAAGATTTTCATAATAACTAGTGACACGATGAGAAAAAAACCGGCCAAGTGCGAGTCGGACTGACGCACGAAGGGTTCCGTACCATTATCTTTAAAAACGGCAAAAATATCACGTTTATTGTATAGGAGCCCGTTTAAATATTTATT
This sequence comes from Cosmorhoe ocellata, assembly GCA_963675405.1. Classification (NCBI taxonomy): domain Eukaryota; kingdom Metazoa; phylum Arthropoda; class Insecta; order Lepidoptera; family Geometridae; genus Cosmorhoe; species Cosmorhoe ocellata. The sequence goes on along the minus strand of OY776249.1, from coordinate 11,098,586 downwards.
TTGTTCTGTATATTAGTATTTTTTGCTATAGCGACAACAGAATATACATCATCTGTGATAATTTCAACTGTCTTACTATCACGGTTCATGTCATACAGCCTGGTGACAGGGCAGACAACGAAGTCTTAGTAACAGGTTCTCGTTTTACCTTTCGGGTACGGAACCCTAAAAAATATTATAAGAACGAAGTCAAGGAAGTTTTACTAGTGTAAAAGCGGTTACGCACTGCGTCCGATCCAAATACGATCCGAACCCGTGAAAATATGGTCCGGAGTAATTGTAAAACTATTTTATTTTGTTGGGATAAACGAGTTCTCGAGTGGAGACCGCGGCTCGGCAAACGTAGTGTAGGACGCCCTCCGGCTAGGTGGAGTGACGATCTGCGAAAGGCTGCTGGCGGAGGCTGGATGCGTCGAGCTGAAGACAGGGCGCAATGGCGCTCATTAGGGGAGGCCTATGTCCAGCAGTGGACTGCTATAGGCTGATGATGATGATGATGATGATTTTATTTTTGGGCGATTATGGATCCGCGATTACCGATTTCCGTCATTCGTAATGACGAATGACGGAAATCGTTAATCGCGGCAATGGCCGTCACGTAAAATGACGTATCCCAAAAGGTAGCTCTGAATTGCTTGGATTTGTATCAGAGATTGGACTAAAATTCAAACATCAACTCGCATCTCACATCGCAATTCACTCTCACTTCGCCTAGGGTTCAAAATGACATAATTTGATATTGACCTTTTTATTTGACACTTTAAATCGGGTTTTAGTGCGAAGCGAGCGTCGAAGTGACTTGGGAATTACCGTATAGAGAATGCCCTTCTTACGTCATCTCATACTTTTCTGTCAAAATCTCTCCGTCAATTTAGTTCAACTCGCTGACACGCTCGCAAGAGTGGCGCTAGTGTAAATTCGAATTATCAACCGAGTTTTTAGAATGCCGATCAAGAAACTCACAGCGGATTCAGATTCGAAGTTTAGAATGAGGTCTTACAGAACCACACAGCGGATTCGGTTCGGACGCAGTGCGTAACCGCTCTAAGTATATAGCGAAATACAATGAGACATGAGCACGGCGTTCGGCCGTAATGGGCCGATAAATTCGTCCCATTCTTCCCATCTCGGCCCACGCTATTCCTGTATTCCCCGTATTTTTTGTTCTTGTTCGTCCATATTTGTATTCTAGTTGGGAACGAGCTTTTACGGGAATAGAAATAGAAGTAATGGTGAAAGTTTTGTCGAAAGCCATTGATTTTCATTATTGTATAGCGTTTTTTGTGTTTTATCATAGAACATTGGAGTCTGTACGTCTACCATGAGTTGTCACATTTAGATTAGCTGACGTTACTACAGTAGTAATAGTACGTTACTATGACATAAAATTGTTACTCATGGTACCAAATTCTAAGCAAATTAATGAGCGCAAACTACAGTCGCTGTAGTACGCTGTGACGTAGGATAGTTAGCTACGTGAGGTTTTAGTACCCAACTATCCGCTAGAGGCGCTGTACCAAGTTTTCATACATTTTTTTAACTACAGTCGCTAGCGAGTGTAGATTGTGAAAACTCATGGTAGACCCCCTGGTCTCATAGCTCAGTTGGTTACCTCTGCCTTCTGCGCTGTAGGTTATGGGTTCGATTCCCATACAGGACAAACAATTTTGTGATGTTTTATTAATGTTGTATTCTGTGTTATTATGTATGTATTTATAAAATATAAATTTAATCATTAATTTATCAGCGATTACGTAAAGAAAAAAATATTTTTTATAATGAACATATAATTCATTAAATTTCCTTGTTACTCTAATAACACAAATAAAAAAATTACCAATATTTTTTATGGACCATTACTAAGATATTTTTTTTTATCTAACTATAATGTATAAATATATTTATTATTATACAATAATATACACGTAATATATATATATATTTTTCTTGTTTTCCAGTCAGAATAATATTTCCTCATTACAATGACTTACCTACGTCCGCATGACCATCGGAAATGGACATGCAAGTCACCGCCCATTGACTGGCCTAATGGGAGAATTAGGATTATGTATTAATAGGGCTTAGTTATGTTGATTGATGGGTGAAGGCGCTGATTAAACTGTTGATTTTTTTGAACTTAGAACTTAAGTTCATTGACCTGTGGTGTGACATTAAAAAGTAAAGTGTCGTAATGAAATTTGTGTTGTGATACAACAAAAATAAAATTATATCATTTTATTTTATTTGTGTTATAAAATCCACAGTCCTTAATCTATTTAATACATAAAAACATTTTCTTCTTATGACCAATCATGGATTTACATTATATATTATTAAAAATACCCCTATTAATGCATGGGGTGCATGGGGTATTAAAGTTTGAAAACTTTATAACGTTTGGTCCGATTATATTTTTTAGAGCTAATAGACGACACTAAAAAAGTATTTACGGAAATTCTACCTCTAAAGGGGTGAAAAGGGGTAAAAAAGGATTTTAAATATTTTTTAAAATTACACATGAAACCTTACCACAAGCTTAGGGCAATGTCAAAGTAATATAACTTTGATATTTTGTACGTATTGTATCGTGAAACTTTTAACGTTTTTGAAACATGATGGTTTGTAAAACCTTGTGGTTAAAAAATATTAAAAAATGCCCCTGTGTATACTCGTATGAAGAATAGGTGCACTAAGAATATAATCCGAAATTTTACCTCTATAGGCACCTCAAACAAAAAGATTTTTATATTCAATGTGTTTTAAATCTTCAGAGCTCATCGCACTTGGAACAAGAATAAATAAATAAATAAATAAATAAATAATGCTGGACAATCCACACAGCATCATCTAGCCCCAAAGTAAGCTACTCAAAGCTTGTGTTATGGGTACTAGACAACTGATATATTTAATACATTATATACATAGATAGATATTTTTTATTATACATAGAAGACACCCAGACCAACGGAACAAATTTATGCAGATCGTACACAAATTTGTTCCGCGGCGGGAATCGAACCCGCAACCTCTTGCGTCGCAGGCGGACTCTCGCCCGCTGCGCCACTGAGGTCGTCAAAGAATAGTGCGCGATCAACCTTAAAACAAAAAACGGCAGTATTTTGAGTCAGTCCGCCGTCTCAATAAGGAAAGTTGTAGATATAAACACACAGTAAACGATCATAGTGCCAAGATACGTTTTATTGTCGTCCTTGATACGAATGGAAATTGTATTGTTTGCTCCCTCTGACTTATGTTTATGGCTACAGAGAATCTTTTCTGATTGGAAATTATTATTTTTTCTCTTTTTTTTCAGGTATTTATTGACTCAGGAACAGCGATTCAATAAATATATTTTGACATTGTCATTGAGTATTTTAAATATAGTTTATACATCTGTAGATTTCTGTAACTAAATAATTAGTATCTTTTACCAAGGTAATACATTTTCAATTTTACACCGATCGAAATAAGTTCCATAAAATAAATATGATCATGACTGTAATCCCCAGGCTTGGTAGATATCTCCTCAGATCTTTAGTTACTTTAGATCTTTGGGATATCTATAGGGGGTAGTCAAAGGCAAGTCCAAACACGACATTTGGTACATGCCCACATTTTGCACAGTATTTCGTCGCTTATAAGAATACTAACCTATGACACATACCTTCGAATTTTTGGTTCTAGGGTATGCCGGTTTCCTCACGATGTTTTCCATCACCGTTTAAGAGCACTGGCATAAGTTCCAAACCCCTATAATACGCAAAGACCATACGGCAGTGCGTATGTCGCGAACTCACACAAATCATGTTTGTAGTCCACACAATAGGCTGTCAATAATCGTGTAGCTGCCTGTACCGTGAATCATGTCCCATCATTGTCATGCCAAATGCTGATGTGCAGAAAGCATTGTCAGACTCTCGTATAGTTCGAGTTTTCACAGTCGATAGGGTTTATTTTCCTGTAAATATTTTAATCAGGTTATGGGCCCAGATGTTAGTTAGAGTTTTTATCTCATAAGTTTTGGTTTGCTGTAAACATTTTAATCAGATTATCGGCAGCTAGGGTATTAGTTAGAGTTTTCATTACACGGTCAATAAGGTTTGTATTGCTGTAAATATTTTAATCAGGTTATGGGCCCAGATATTTCATAGCCACCTTTTAACGAATACAATTTTAATTTTGTGTCTTCATCAAAATGATTATAAAATAATGTTTATTAAACATTATGTATTAGAACTATGAATAAAAATGTTTAGTGATGAAGAAAATGACCGAATTTTTAACCTACATAAAATCACCTAAAATATAACCTCTATTCTTATACTTATAATATCACTAGTTATTTCAAACCAGTCTGCTAAAAGAATGAACCACTCCTGAAATTAATGAACATCAAATTAAAACCACACGATCTCAAATCACACACCAATTTCACACCTAAAGTGTACAGATTCCACTATTATCTAACTACATTAGCATATCAAAGGCCACGGTCTGGCCCACCTGTGAACAACAATAAATAATAAGACCTGTCCAGATGACTTGACATAACCCATTCACCAACATGTTCGATTGTAGGCGAGTGGGGAACTAGATCACAATGGTCTGAGCGAGCGTGTTACATCAACTGTATTGTGAAGCTCTGGGCGCCTAGTTTGTATTCTTGTAATTTTATTCATGAAATATTACGCTGTTTTGTTATTCTTACGGCCACACACCAGCTTTTAATTTTACAAAAGATTTTATAAAAATAGAAGGTATAAGTAAGAAGGTACCTACTCGTATAAAAGCACTGCTAGTGTAGTGGTAGCACCCCTGCCTCACGATAAAGGCGTGGGTCAAACCTGGGGCCTAACCACGAATTCATAATACATCACCGAATTAGTATTACATTGCTATTTCGTACCATGACCTATGCAAATTGTATGGAAGTAGTGACGTTTCTATAATGGAATCGTTACGGAATCGTTCTGGAAGACTTCGTGGTAAGGCCCCTGGTCGTGCACCAATGCATTTTTCAATTCGAAATATGCAAATTAATGCACGATGCCAGTGCTCTTAAACGGTGAAGGAAAACATCGTGTGGGAACCGGCTTACCCTAGAACAAAAAATTTGAAGGTGTGTGTCATAAGTTTGTATTCTTATAAGCGGCGATGGGCTTGCAACCTGTCACGCACGGAATACTAACTACCGTTCAAAATGTGAGCATGTGCCAAATAACATGTTTGGACGTTCCTCTTACTACGCCCCTTTAGACAGCATTATGCTCACATTTTACACAATAGTTAGTATTCCGTACGAAGAAGTTTTTTATATATAGATATCCCTTAAAAGTGTCAATAAATAAAGTAAGAATACACATGAGAAATTGCGGGGTTACCCTCAGGAACCCTCATTATTTTAATAGTGTAAATCACCACTCGTCAATCAAAAACCAACCATACCCCTTCTAAACAAAGCTCTGATTCCCTTAACACATTATGCAGATTTCAGAAGCTGTAAGCAAGAATGTAGCTTCACAAAATTAGTTTGTAACTCTATTGCGATACGGTTGGTTTTTGATTGGTGCCGAGCTAGTTGGACGACACTAAGACCGCACACGGTGTCTTGGCGCCTACGCTTTCTTATTATGCGACTTCTTGAATCAAAATACGCCTCACTGGATCTCAAACTTTTAAATAATTTTTAAGCGCCTATGCATACAACTTGACGTTCAGTGTCCTTGCCCAGTGTTATTATCATGTAAATATGTCATTTTGGATGAATTAATCATAAGAAACTTTAGTGATTGTGAGTTTGTATACTGATTTAAAAGAACAACAGACAAGTTAAAAAGAAGAAGAAGAAACTGTCAAGACTTTCGTTATATCCATAAATATTATTGTTAAATAATTTAAAAAAAATCGGGGCAAATGTGTACCAACCAGCCGGTCAGTTACTCGCAACACCAAATATTGACAACTTTTTGGTAAAAACAAAGTACTTTTTCTTATACTATAATGGACGAAACTATCTAGTACTTTCCCGCTAAACTATTATCTTATGAGCTCAACACAATACAAACTCAAATAGAAATTCGACCTTTGACTCGGTCCGCACTGGTGTTGCTCCACCGAGCGCTGAAAGAGAACTGAGTTGCGTTACGTTAACGTTTTAACTGAGTTTTTATTGGGTGTCACTTTGGGAACCACTGCCTTAGATAGAGAAGGACGGATAATTAACTATGTATCAAAGTTTCGTACTTATCGAGGGATCTTAATAAAGCATGCGCATTCGACGAGCCAACTTCGCGAGTTTCAGTTTTGATTCGAAAAGCGATTGTGAAGACTTGGATTAATCACTTGTTTGTTTTACCCTATTTTGAGATAAAGGGTATTGTAAGTGACTTTTAGTAATTACATGTTTTGGTTCCTAATGTATTTTTTTATTCGTTAAAAGGTACCTACTTATCTCATTTTTTTTCAGCTATATAAAATATTTACGCATAAAATCTTTGCAAACTAAAAAAATAAGAAGATTTTTTCTAATTTTTTATCTGAAAATTATGCAGTCCATAAATAAAAATGTTTGCATTGTAAATAAAAAATTAAGTAAAAATACTCACGATCAAAGTTTAGGCAGACATCAAATCTTTGAGAGTATTTATAGGTAGTGTAGTCCGAGGCACGTTTAAATATTATTATTTTACGCAGTATTCCATTCATTTGTTTTTGAAACAAGTTAAAACCAGAGGCAACACCCACAATATAGGTAAGTATTTATTTGTATATTATCACTATTGTTCCAAATTGCTAGATAATTAGTCGAAGTTATAAGAACCGGAAGTTTCCCATTTAAAATATCTCATCACCAAATGTCTAATTACCCGAAATGCACATAAAATAACGCATCAACTTTTAACTGGTCATTCGGAGCCACCGGACCAGACCACCCAAACCCCGATCTTATAACCACGATTTAAATCGAGATACCAACGTATAATGCAGAACCAGTGTTCTAACTCCTGAGAAAAAAAAGCCACAAACTTCTATTTTATTTTACAAATATTTTGAATTAAACGAAAATTTTAAACTTTGAAGAAAACCGGCATACCTTAGAATGAAACATTCAGAGGTGAGTGTAATAGGTTAGTATTCTAATAAGCGGCGATAGGCTTGCATCCTGTCACGTACGAGATAATAGCTACAGTGCAAAAGGTGGGCATATGCCAAATAACATGTTTGGACGTGCCCTCTTTAGATATCTTCAAAGATCTAAGTAACTAGGGATCTGAGGAGATATTACTCGTATTACATTCTTCATACATGCGCGTCGGTTTAGGGTACTCTTGCCCTGATCTTTCTCTAAAACGTTGTCAAATTTGATCGAGATATGCTCCGTACTCATATTCGGTATTACTCGATAGTTTTACTCCAAAACGAGTAATAATTAACGCGTGGACCGCAAAACTCACAGCTCGAAGGCTCGCATCTAGTAGTAATCCGCATCAAATGTAGGCTCGACATGATAGCTCGATCGAGCAAAACCGTTGTGAGTACGGAGCTATACAGACGCCGAGGTCTTTTCCTTACAACTGTCTCATTCACAGACGCATATGAATGAAACATTTAAAAAGAGATAAAGAATATTGGAGCTAGTTACAATATATGAAGTTGAGCTACTGTTTACCTTAATGAGTCGTGTGCCACGGCCACCCGCTATCGATAGACATATCGAGTTCGTCGTAAATGTCTGTTTGTTGGTGGCGAGCTGTCGGAACAGGTGTGGTAATCAGGCGGTTTGTCGTAAAGCAGTAAAAGTTTGATGGACGGCTAGTCGGAAGTCAATTGTCCTTTTAAATCTTGACTGGTTCCTATTTAGAATAATAGACGGAAGTCAAATTAGATTGCTGAAAAATTACTTAAAGATTATAATAAAACATAATGAAAATAAAATATTAATATTAATACGAATAGGTGTTTATCACTTTTAGAGTTCCGTTCGCAAAGGGTAAATCGGGACCCCAATTATTAAGACTCCGCTGACTCCGCTATCTCATGAACCGTGATAGTTAGACAGTTGAAATTTTCACAAATGATGTATTTCTGTCGTCGCTTTAACAACAAATACTAAAAAACAGAATAAAATAAATATTTAAGGGGGCTCCCATACAACAAACGTTTTCTTTTACTAGTTTTTCTGCTCTATATTGATAACGTCAAGAGGTAGACGCTTGAAATATTCACAGAATATTTATTTACATTCACTTTAAAAATAAATAATTTAATTTAAATAAAACTAATGTTTAAGGGGGTTTCCAAACAACAGAGATTTTTTGCCGTTTTTATAGATAATGGTACGGAACACTTCGTGCGCAAGTCTGACTCGCACTTGGCCAGTTTTTTTATGATGTCACTATAATCTGGCAGCAATCTCATTTGACTTAGGCACTAGTAAATAGGTATCTGTTTACCCCGTTATTGGAACTACTTTACCGTACATTTTATTTTCTTTGTTTAATAGTTTAGTGAAATTCAATCCACCATTTAAACAGATCGACTTTCTCTCAATCGCTGATAGACAATACATTGTAATCTTATCTAACAGATCTGATGTATCGCATCCAGCGTCTCAACTCAACCACACTGTTCAGCATATCGATTACATGGTGTTGTGACCTCTGTGAGATGGTTATTTATATGTACAAGACAATGTAATAGATCCGGGTAGAACTCATTAGGAAGAGCCTGGTGGTGTAGTGGTAGCACCCCTGCCTCATGGTCCGCGAGTCGTGTGTTCAAACCTGGTCGTGCAATAAGTTTTTCCATTTGGAAATTTATTTTCTCAATGCCAGTGCTTTTAAATGGAAGGGAAACATCGTGAGGAAACCGGCATACCCTAGAACCAAAAATTCGAAGGTTAGTATTCTTGATACTAAGCAGTGATGGGCTCGCAACCTGTCAACTGCGGAATAAATGTAGGCATGTGCCAAATGTCATGTTTGGATGTACCTCTGACTAGTCGGCGACGTGTGCGTAATCACAAAAAAACAGATCTATCTACGGGAACCGTACCTTTTTCCAGGATGAAAGTAACCTGTGTGCTATTCCAGACTGTAATGTATCTCTGTGCCATACTTCTTCCAGGACCGTTCAGCCGTTTTTGCATGAACGAGTAAAGAACATCCATACATCAATAAATACATAATTGAACTGTCACATTTATAATTTAGTGGGATTGACACGTTTTTACGTTTTATTTTAAACTATTGATAAGATTTCGTAACTGAATCAAAATAAAATGCAGACTGAACGTAATTTGCCCTTCTCACTTCACCATCAATTTACGATGTAAAAATACTATTATGTACTCAATTTCCCCGTTGAGCCCATGCAATTTTACAGTCGGCAATAAAAGTATTATTTGTTACAAGCCGTTTATTGGACAGGCGACGTGCGATAACTCTGTCTGGTTTATGACGCCGACTGTCCTTATGTCTCGTCGGCCGATTGACTTGTTTGGTAGGTGACATTAATATTGGTATTTTTTTTACCCGACAGCAAAGAAAGTACAATAGGTCTGTGAGTTTCTTTGGCTGTTGCATATCAAGACCAACATGATCATACAGTGCTTAATCTCCCCTGGCTTGGTAGATCTAGAGATCATTATGAGAAATTAAGATCTTTGAGGATAAATAAAAACCGAACAGAACGACTGGATGAATTGTGACCAATTTTATGAGGTCGTTGGATTCGTCTTGATTACAAAAATTACAAAGGAAGTTTATATAAAACGGCAAAATATCCAATATGGTGGCTTAAGAAAATACTCACAATTACAATAGGTCGGGTTTTTATTTTTGAAATAATTACTAGTAGAAAATATCACCTTAAGAGATTGATATTTCATCATTTAATTTTCTTTAGGCCGGTTACAGTGCTCAACCGATTGTCGGTGCACACGGTCGGTCCTGACGATACACACGGACCGACCGTCAGTTTGTATCATTCAGTGCTCTCCTGACCAACAAACTGACCAGATGAAAATTTATGCAGACATCCGTCGTAGGTCCGTACGGTCGGTCCAATGATCGGTGCAGCACTGAACGCGTACATACGTTTCCATAGCGCGTCGGCCGACCGACGGCACGGTGCGCACGCGCTCGACCGACGGTCCTCGTACGCAGTGCGTAGCAATATACGCGTGCGTACGGTCGGTCCAGCACTGTACGATTTATGGATTTTCATATTAATGACAAGCGCGACTGACATACGCACCGACGGTCAGTAAAGCACTGTAACCGGCCTTAGAATCACGTTACTATAGCAACGGCTATAAACCAAATAGGAGTTCAAAGGCCCGAAGCCATGGTACATACGTAGATATTTGGGTGCCTATGGTACCATTGACAGATTCCCAAATGCCCCATTCAAGTCATGCCCAAGGTTACAGATACTGCAATGCACGCTTTGATTTTTCTAAAACCGGAGGCCGCTATCTAACGGCTGTAACAAAGCATAGCATTAATTTGACGCTTTACGTAATTTGTCTTTGTTCATTTATTGTTACATTATTTTGAAGTTAATCACTAGGTATATATCAGAGGTACAAGACAGACTTATCTCACGTACGTGTTATCATAATATCACACTGTCCTTATGGCTAGCACTGTACAGACAAAAATCTAATGTGCTAAGTACCTGTAATATTTTGTTCTTTTGTGATGTGAGTTAAAGGAGGTTATTTAAGTTTACGTTTAAGTTTAAGTTAACGCCGGTCAACAAAAAACAGACCAGGTTTAGGAAGTCAGCTTATGTCATTTTTCATTAGTGCACCAAGTCTCTATAATTATTCTTTCAGCTGATTTATTAAGGTTAAAAATCTGTTATTATTAGTATTAGACGGGTATTTATCGCGTTTAAATTACCTTAACAGCGTGCAAACCTGTCGAACCGTCGGGAAAATATAAGGTAATTTAAATGCGATAAATACCCGTCTAATACTAATAATAATGTGTTCAGATCGCGTAAGTTTAAAAGTTAAAAATCTGATTTCCATTATTGAAAAAATATTTTGAAAAATAAACTGAATGGTTCTAGAAACTTGGTGCCTTAATGAAAAATACTTATTTCTTCCCCAACGTAGGCATACCTTTTTATAGCTGGCCGCCATTTTTGGGCCTAAAATGAATGATTTCTTTTATTTTATTTATTTCAGATACAAACCATCACCGCTTTTTGCGAAACAAGTAGGTAGGTACCTACTAGGTACTTCACGCACGATCGATCCCGCCCCTATTGATACGAACCTTAAATATTCTACGCTTACGTGAAACTTTTAAAGGATTTCTTTTACGGTAAATAGGGGCGAGGAGTTCGAACAAACAGGTATTGAAGCGAGCGTGTCTTTGAACACAGCACGGGAAAAAATATACCAGTATTCTAAAGTCCGTGTTCAGATTGTTTAGTACAGAATTGGGAACTAGATGGCGTTGGTGCTCGTAATTGTGAAATTATAGATTCATCTTCTTAACAGTTTTGATTTGGATGGTATTGTAGACTGCGTTGGAAGACAACATTGGAACCTGAAATAAAAAAATTGGATTGGCTTAACAAAATGAGAAATTTGGTGTTAAGTTTCGCGGATATTTCCCTTAAAGAAATGCTTCCATGTTTGTATACGTTCACTGTTTATACTCGACACCATCGCAAATAGAGGACGACCTAAAAGTGTTGCCACTAAAGATCTCAATATCTACTTATTTAGTGTTACCATTTATAAATGCAACAATCCTTCACAATCCACATTGTTATTCCCCACTCGTGGTCTGATGTTAATCTCTCGCTAACTCCGGAACCGGGCTGCCTCAATAAAATCTGTCACTACATTTATTTACGATGCTATAAAGGAGATTGAGATAGAAATAACTTGAGGCGCCGGCGCACTGGCTTAGGAACTCCTCTCAATTCAATTAGAAGTGTTCATCAGACTCCTTAGATGTAAGAAGAGGTGATGGTATCAGAAGCAAAGGGTTCCTGGTCGATGATAGCATAACTTTGCTTTAAGCTTGACTTTCACCGGTATTTGACTCCAATTTGATGAAAAAACTAAGAGCTGATGTTTCGTATCATGTAGACTATTATCTATAGACAATCTCCACAAAGAACACTAATTCGGAAAGGCAATTTTGATCAAGGTAAAATTTCTTCTTCAAAAGTTATCTTCTGCTGTAGGTTTTCTTAAAAATAAATAAATAATAAAATCTCACTCATTCAATATAACACACAAATATTCCGGGATAAAAAGTAGCCTATGCGCTATTCCAGAGTATAATCTATCTCTGTGTCAAATTTCATCAAAAGCCATTCAGTAATTTTTGCGTGAAAGATTAACAAACATACATCCATAAATTCTTACAAACTTTCGCGTTTATAATATTAGTTGGGATTAAATTAGTAAGATATCACGCCGCGGGACATTGAATAAACATTAGTTAACTTAGTACTAAATGACGTCAGCCATTGTGAAACTCTGCTGACGTCACGCAAGGTCGCCCGCCATGACAGCAGCTGTCAGACAATACATTTAGTTCAAAAATCACTACTAGATGTCACTGCTAAAATAGTCCGCTTTCTGAATCGCGCTGACGAAAACGCACGGCGTGTAATGACCTCGCTCGGCTGGATTAGCATTGTTAAGACCTTACTTCATAGGATCATTTCTATAGTAAGCTCTTCCTGAGTCTTCCACAATAAGAGAGACCAGCTCAAACCACGTTGATGAGATGTGGCGCGGTACCCTGAGCGTGAGAGTGGCGGAGGCAGTTTGTCTTCAGCCATCGATGATCGTTCGCTCCCTTTGCGGGGAGTGTGGGGTGCTGCCGCTGTCTGAGTGGTTTTTGAAAAATTTATAAAAGCACACTACTTACTTGTATTTTTCTAATCTTTAATCATCTTTTCGCTGAGTGAATATAGGATTACTACATTACAACGTTATAAACCAAACTGATTGACTTAAATTCATGAAAATGATTGCTCTTTTGAACTCATTTTCATTTGATGATAATTATTAAATTTAGTCACTTGCACAGGAAAAAGTGACTAAGGAATTTGTTTAAAATGATACTAGTACTAATGATAGTAGTAGTAGTGTTATAAATAAAAATTTTAAATCGTTGTAGTCAGTAACATTTCATTATGCTTTTAAAATAAAATCACGAAATTTTGAATAAATAAATAATTATTTATTTATTTATTTATTCAAAATTTCGTGCTGGACAATCCACACAGCATCATCTAGCCCCAGAGTAAGCTACTCAAAGCTTGTGTTATGGGTACTAGATAACTGATATATTTAATACATTAGATACATAGATAGATATTTTTTATTATACATAGAAAACACCCAGACCAACGGAACAAATTTCTGCAGACCGTACACAAATTTGTTCCGCGGCGGGAATCGAACCCGCAACCTCTTGCGTCGCAGGCGAACTCTCGCCCGCTGCGCCACTGAGGTCGTCGAATGGTTTCCCACTTATTCTTATAAATTATTAGCACAAACATTACTAACGACAGTTCTCTATTTTATTAAATTGACGTTTGTTTTAGTAACTTTTTGTAGAAAAAATATTATATTAAAAAAATTAACTGGTAAACAAAATGCGAGTAAGATCGTATTTTGCAAATATTTTGCTGTTCTAACAAGAAGACAAAATACAGTTTTATTTACTACTATTAATACTTAACTAGAACTATGTTCCATTAGTAACCACAAACTGGAGACTATTTCCTAAAATTAACTAACATTTTAGCTTTTAGTATTAAAGCGATTACGGCTGGCTTTAATTATCCCGTTAATCGCGATCTTGCTCAGTGAGCTCTAATACAGAGATTAGACCATACGCTTTACTCTTAACAATATTATTACGTCACTTCCCGTGGTTAAATAGTGGGTTCTGTTGAGACATTATCAGTATTACTATGGGAACAATTATTTTTATTTTTTTCACAGTAGTTAGTTTTCCGTACGTGACAGGTTGTAAGCCCATCGCCGCTAATAAGAATACTAACATATGACTATGACACACACCTTTGAACTTTTGGTTCTAAGGTATGTTGGTTTCTTCACGATGTTTTTCCATCACCGTTTAAGAGCGCTGGAAGGAGTAGTGAGTGAGTAAAAAGTTGTACCCGATTCTTTCTGCAAGTGACAAAGTTTCAATAGTCAATAGTCAATAATCTTTATTCAGTTATATCACAAGGATCATTTTGAATCGTCTTACATACTAGGTGAGTCTAGGTGTCAATTCCAGTCCTATCCCCAGTACGAGAAGAACTGACAAGAAACTCGCTGGGCCCTAGCGCTTTTTTTGTATTATGACCCTTGTTAACATTGTTAGGGATACCTAGCAGAGTTGGAGCTGATTCGTCCCAAGCTTTTTGTCATCTAAGTACTCTGATATTCTTTAATAAGCTTTACGAGACAGGTTTTGTTTAATTACATTTTTGAATTTCGTAATCGATAAATCAAGCATGTCGCTTGGGATCTTGTTATAGAAGCGTACACATTGCCCTATAAAGGATTTGCTTACTTTAGTGAGCCTAACCGTGGGAACAGCGAGTTTATTTTTATGTCTGGTGACGAAAAACATAAAAAAAACTGTGGATTAAAAAAATTCATTGCTATTTATATTTTTCTTTTCCATTAACTACATACCTAGTAAAATGTCACTTTGTCTAAACATTCTGTTTACTTTTACTTAGGGGATTTTACCAACTTCTCGTATAACTATTCTCAGAATAAAGAAATGTCAAATGCAAGTAAAATGTCAGTTTACTCTTTGTTATCTACGATTTATTCCAAGGATAGTGCTTAAACTAGTTAACTCGAATTCACCTTTACTTAGGTAATAGATAACCTTAAGAATAATATAAGTTCAACAAAGCCTTGTGAGGACAATGATTCTATTTCTTTAATATCACATCAAAAAGCGCAGTAATCTATTAATGCTTCTTAATTCCCAAATAAGCGATATTGACCGGAATTCTATAGAACCATTAGTCAATGGAAGCTATTCATACAAATAATAAACTGGCCAATATAATTTTTATGTGGCTTTGGCTTTGATGGGGTTCCGTGTTTTGGTGGAAGTTTTTTTGACAAATTAAACGTATTTGGCTGTTCATATCAGAGAAAAATGTTCTTTGCGTGATTCAGTAAATCTTTCGATATGTGAACAAATACTTTCTCTGATTTATTTTTATCGTGTCGATATTTTTATGAAATCATTATACATGTGGGGATTTTTTTGTGTGACTTTATTCTGCAATACAACTGTATATCTTTGTACGTCAATGGTTGTTAAAATATTTTGTTTTGTAGTATAACTTAAAAAATTGTTTCTTATGTTTTTCACTAAAAAGCCTAAATAAGCGTAATATTTATTTATTCGACAGTTTAAAAAAAATCTAAAATCTTTTTTTGTTCTATATACAATTCATTTTACTCCATTTTTCCGTATGAGTCACCACTGATTTACACAGTAAAGAAAATAAAAAACTGTAATTTAAAATGTTTAAACTAATTTAGTTTCTAGGGCGAAACAAGATAAGATCGTCCTCTGATTACCACCAATATAAAAGCCTAGCGCCATGCCTCCTATGTATAGTTTTTTGCAATTCTCGACAAGGGCAAATAATTTTTAAGGCAATATTAAATTTAAGAACCCATGTAACACTTATTAAGCAAATACAAATTCTTGATTCTTGCTTTTTGAAGCTAAAAAAATGCGTTTTCGTTTCATGCTTTTCATGAGTAAACCCTAAAAATCTTCGATGAATCAAACACATCCCTCAGGCGAATCTGCACGAATTCCTTCCGAGACGTCAATCAACTTTTGAAAGAATACGCTATACAGACAAATAGGGAGTGTACGTGATGGTATTTGAAACGGGACGTTTGCATGAAATAGGTGATTTTAATTCATTATCAACCTTACAATATTATCCTTTGTGACTGCTTCTTTATGCACTCCATTTAAATTATGTCAATAGTCAATATAATCCTTATTCAGTATAATCACAGGGATCATTTTAAATCGTCTTACATACTACTTAGGTGAGTCTAGGTGCTAATTTCAGTCCTATCCCCAGTCCGAGAAGAACTGACAAGAGACTCGCTGAAAACTTGTTAATTTTGTTAGGGACACCTAGCAGAGTTGGAGCTGATTCGTCCCAAGCTTTTTTGTCTTCTAAGTACTCAGATATTCTATAATAATTTAAATGAATGTTATATTGATAGTAATATGGATTTTTGCGGCCAAAGTCGCGGGTAACAGCTAGTCTTTTATTAAAGTAGGTAACAATTCCTCATAAGTATGATTGAACACATTGAAAGCCACGGGTGTTTGGCCACTCAGATTATATAAAAAAATTCTAGGACCGAGACGAGTTTTTTGCCTATTCTTCTTGGCTTAGGCTTAGGCATTAGGCTAGAATTGGCACTTAAATTCACAAAAATGTAAGAGGTTTCAAAACGATTCTTTTACAGTGAACAACATAGACTTATTTAGCTCTGTAACTATTATATGAGTAGTAATATGAAGCTAGAAGACGCGGTTTGAAATTTAAACCAAAATTGATTTATTTTGTCTGTTAGTCTGTTACATTTACCCTAGCGCTTCTAGACGAATTTCAAGAAAATTGTAATATATTCCATCTTATAGTTTTTTAAGGCTATTCTTGAGTTTCGTGAGCTAAAGCTAGTTTCTACGATCCAATACCGTACTGTGAGTCGTAAACCCAAATCCAGGGTCAAATCTCATTACTTTATGGCAAACGTAAAACGATATAGGGTGAAAAATGTCTACTTACTAAAGTAGGTTCTATTTTTTTTAATTTTTGAACAAGGAAGGAAATACTTTTAAATTGAAGATGATAAAAGATGATTGGTCATCTTATACGACATGAAACTTAAACATTAAAACATTATTGAAGAAAAAGTGGAAGGAAGGATAGCAAGAGGAAGACCGAAGATAAGCTATATGAGCCGAGTGAAAGAGAAGGTTGCTGTCATGTCGTATAAAAAGGGTAAAAAGGTTGCCCTGGAAAGAACTTAGTGGAGAAAGATTCATTAGTTATGCCGACAACAGTATGATTACAGTCTATTTTGATAGTAACTTATTATTTTTAACAATAAACAAAGGCACGTAAAGCACACGCTGAGTTGTGGCAATTTTCTTACCTGTAAACTTATTTGTTTTTTTTTTCAGTCTTAAAAATACTTTATGGTTATATACTAAACGTGATTTACATTAAAAATAGAAACATTTAGTAATCTTGTAAATAATTGATTTCACTTTTCGTTTATGTAAGCTGTTTCTTTACACCTTTTATAGAGATGGCTGGGGCTGGTTATCCGCCGTTCATATTTTATTATGTTCCAATATTTTTAGGTTTCAGAGGCATAGAGGTTGAGTTTAAGCCGTTATGCTTACGTGCTTACGCTCCAAAATATCGTAATATCCTCTTATACGGGCAACTTTATACGCTTACTTCAATCAATTAAAAAACTAAGCACAATATCCTACCAATATTATAAACGCAAAAGTTTGTAAGAATGTATGGATGTCTGGATGTATGTTTGTTACTCTTTCACACTGAAACGGCTGAACGGATCTAGATGAAATTTGGCACACATATAGATTATTGTTTTAAATAACACATAGGCTACTTTTTATCCCAAAAAATGAACGGTTCCCGTGGGAAAAATTTGTTTTTGTTTCAAGGCGCAGGCGAAGCCGTGGGTGAAAGCTAGTCATAGATAGTTTGAAAAAAAACTGATTAACAGAGCATTGTAGGATTCAAATTACTTAGAAAATGAAAATGCTAAAGCGGAAAAGATAATAATCCCAGAAACCTTACCTTGCGTCATTTCTCAAAACAGTTCCTCCAAGAGTATGAACCTTAAAATTTAAGTGTTAATTCGCTTTAAAAATATGAAGAAAAGATATAATATAATATTTTAATTCCTCTGAAAGTAGTTTGTTCTCAAATTCCCAGCTAATTGGAACCATTATTTTGTTAAACAACAGTACTCTTAGCTCACGCAGCTAACAAATAGCGACGTTAAAATCGTCATTAAATGTTGCTCAACTATAATCGCTCGTGTAGCACCTCCAAGCCCAAGTTTTGCTTAAATCGCCTTAAGCACGTGCCCCGTTTTGGAATAGGTAATTTCAAGATGAAATTTTCTTTTCGCTGGATAATTGGGCCAGGAATTTTATGTGTTTGCGTAAATTCGAACGAGCGAAGAAGTTTCAAGCGTTCTTACACAAAACGGCACGATATCATTTCTTTTGACAGTTCTTCTTCTTCTTCTTCCCGCCCTTTTCCCGCGCTATGTGGGGTTGGCACAACATGTCTTATTCCATTTCCCTCTATCATCCGTCATCTCAGTACTTACACCTTTCTTCCTTAATCATCTTTCACACAGTTCATCCATCTTTTCTTTTATCTACCCCTATATCCATATCATTGCTATTGATAGTTCTTCTTCTTCTTCCCGCCCTTTTCCCACGCTATGTGGAGTCGGCACAACACGTTTTCTTCTTCTATTTCCCTTTATCATCCGTCATCTCAGTACTTAACCTTTCTTCCTTAATCATCTTTCACACAGTTCATCTATCTTTTCTTTTGTCTACCACTACCCTTATTATATCCATCCGCATACCTATCACTCTGCTTGTTTGTTGCGGTATGGAAACACAATCACAGCAGTTTGTCTTTAGTGTTTTACCTATGCGTTTAGACCGCCTGTCTGTACATCATTTCTATTAACAGTAACAGATCAAAACACATTATGCCAATGACTTAAGATATAAGTTGTGGTAGCAATATTATAATAAACTAGCTTCCGTTCGCGGCTTTGCTCGCAAGGTACCTACATACAATATAGCCTATGTTACTCAAGGATAACGTAGCATTCTAACGGTGAAAGAAGATTTGAAATCGGATCAGTAGTTTTTGAGTTTATTCGTTACAAACAAAAATACAAAAATACAAAACTTTCCTCTTTATAATATTAGGATAGATATAGAAATGTAAATTGCTCCCACAATAGCTGACAGGGATCAAGACTTGAGCTCATTTGTACCCACAGAGAATAATCTTTTAATTAACAATTCTGATTACACCACTTAGAAAACTGACGCAGATGCCATTTTAGATTTAAAACTATCGTGTCGTGTGCTAAAAGGCTTTTAAGTTTGCTAAGGTGAGTTAGATAATGTGTGGCATGGTGGGCCGTACAATGAATTTGGATAACATGGGGAGCGCTTTAATAGGCGAAAGTTAAGCCATTTTACAATAAGTTGTAGGCATGTTTCGATCAATGCATGTTTGTTGTGGAAATGGTTCTTTTAGCCATTTATCTCTGAGACAATCTAGGATCTTTTGTTAATGACAATGTGGCAAAGAAATTCTCTAAAGTAGAAAATAATTTTATGTTATTGAAGATGTTTTCTGCCCTTAATTTATTACTATTATTTATACTTACGAGTTTTTGATTTAACTTTGAGCTCTTTTGGCAATTTTCTAACGATTTTAAACATAGATAAGTAATGCGACGATTGATATATTTTTTAAACTAACGACTATTTCTGTCCTTTTCATTTGTGTAGGTACTAATAAACGACTGAACAAATTTAGTTTATATATTCAATATCACACTGACTGTGGAAATTAAACTTACTACGTGGTTCTAATTTATGATCTTGACCAAAAAATTAAATAAAAAAACTATGGTTGATTTCTTTAAAAAATCTCTTTCATACAAAAAAATTAATAACAAAGTGAAAGACAACATTCAGCAACTAGTAGCTACAGCTTTGTACTCGCACACGTGACGTCACCAACTTTTAAATTTAATTAAAGACAACTTTTAGGGACACGCTTGAACGCAAACAGACTGTGGCTTTGCAAACCGGCGTCACGTCGGCGATAGTTTTAATTGTAATTCAAATTGTTTTAACTTGGTCAGCTGACGCTAAAAGCGTATTGTGAATTATTGTGTCATTGATAAATTATGTTTAAATAAAATACAAAAGACTTATGCTATTACAGTGTATGTTATTTATAAATAAAATTAAATGTAACTACTGTGCAAAATATGAGCATGTGCTAAATATCAAGTTTGGGCGTACCTCTGTCTACCCTCTTTAGGTATCTTTTTTTGTAATGTAAATCGTTAACACGTTAAAACGTGCTCGTTTTTTTTTCTAAATGTAAAACATAATTCAAACCACTGTCGAAGGTTGTTCTACCTCAAGAACTTATAGTAAATTCCGTCTATAAAAACTAGAAGGCATTCCGAAATGTCATAGTTACGAGTATAATTATCGTGGTTCATCTTAATGTCAAGTTTCATTTAGTGACCGCTGCGTTTTCATTCGCTCTCCAAACTACGATATAACTTGAAGTTTCTAATTTCTTTAAGACTAAAAGACATGACCACTTGTGAAATTATCGCTTGAGACAAAGATTTTCTCATTACATTTTCATACATGCGCATCGGTGTATTCTTGACCTAGCCTTTCTCTTAAACGTCCCCAATGTCTATAAAAATAATACTATAATAATAATCACGGAAAAATACTTGTTTATTTTCACGAAGCCCGATGAAAATCTGTCAAATAGTCACACATGTTTGTTACGGTACGAAGCCACGGTCACGGCAGTTTTTCACTAGTGTGGACGTGTTTTAAGCGTTTAGACCGCCCGTCTGTACACCCAAGCTGTAACACATGACGCCACAGCAGATGCAAAGAATTTAAATGCAAGTCTTGTTGCAATTTAGCGTGACACAATCTTTATATGACATTTTGTTTATACGTAAATAATTGCAATTTTAAAAAATTAAATGAAAAATATAATAAATAATTGGTAAAATATTCATAAAAATGATTGATTGACTTTTATGATAAAAATGACTATATAAATAGTAATTGCTTTATTCAATAATTAAATAATGGGGAAGTGGCATTTTTATAATCGCACGTGCTAGTGTTTATATAAGTGGCGATGGGCTTGCAACCTGTCATAAACGGAATAATATGTGCAAAATGGGGCCATGTGCCAAATAAATGGACATGAGTAGATATCTTAAGTAAATCTTATCCCAAATTACTACTTAAAATTAATTCTGTGTGTATGACTTTCTGAAACTATCTAAAGATCTTTGTGTTGTCTGAATCAATAAACGAATTATTTATTTTAATTTAATTAAACCATTTGCGACCCTAGGATCATGACTGAACGTGGCATAACGTGGACCTTATCTAGTCTGAAATAAAATAAATAAATAATAAAATAACCAAGCAAGCTATCTTTTTTAATCTGTTTACACATTTACATTTTTTCAACTACTTTTAAAAACCCCTCTTTACCTAAAACTCAGCGCCGTCCCAACTTTTTAAGGCGTTATTAGACGTAAGCTTCAAAAATCTTCGAGTTACTACGAAATTAAACTAATTGAAAAACTTTTCTAATTATCGCCTTAACAGACACTGAGTAAATCGCCTTAAGGGTAAACAACACCTCAGGAATTTGCGCCGGCTCTTAAATAGAAAACTGGGTTTATTTTTGCAAGGAAACTTAACTTTATAAATACGTATCTTTGGTGCTGTAAGGACACAGGTTCGGTTCCCGTTGCCGGGTAAAGTTTGTTTTTACTTGAATAGTTACTCAATATTTTGGTATAGGTACTTAGTGAATTATGTAGAATAAAAAATGTAAGCTTTTTTTTTTATTTTGTGTAAAAAGAAATTAATTTATTTATAATTTAGTATACGTGAATATATAAATATATTTATAACGATTTATAAGTCATTTATTACCTAATTACAGGTATTATGCAGATAGTATGTAGCTTTTAATTATTTTAGTAAAAATATAATTTATAATGTAATTATTTTATTTCAATAATGTAATTATTGAAATAAAATCCACAACAATTCATATTTTAACATATTAATGTACATTTTAGTATTTGCTAATTACATGCTATCAATATCGCTTAAAAAATGTAAAAAAAACAACGAATGAAGTAGGTAATCTCTTAAAAGACGTGAAAGTAAGCTGCTATTGTAAATTGTAAAGTCGGCGAAAATTAACAAGTGCATCATGGAATCCTATGGAATAAAAATCCCATTCCAACCCCCCGGCGCGTACCCTGATGAGTCAAATAACAATAAATGTAAACTTGTATTGTTCCAAAAATGTATTACGACATTCCGTTTCATAGCCAAAGTTTACGGAACACACTCTTGTTTTATGGATGGAATTTGTAAATTTTATGACAGCATCACTGATTTGGGTGTTAAATGGATCTTGTGATTTGTTTGTTTAAATTTAGGAAATAAAAATGAGTTTCGATTTGAATATTTTTTTTTGGTCTGAGATTCGATTGGTGAAAAATTGTACTCACCTGCCTATCTAAAGTAACCAATATTTATTAGCACGTCGTTTTTAAAAATAAAATATGGACAAAAAATATCTGCTAAAAACTCGGCTCTAATCTCCCGTGTGATAGAAATCTCTTTAGGTTTCCAGTTGTTTAGATGAGAATAATAATAACAGAGACACAAAATTTGATATTTGGCCAAACCTCTAAATTTTCAAAATATCTATTCCGTGCGCGACAGTCGGTAATTCTATCGCCACTGAAATCTAATTTGCAGTAAAAATCTAAATTGCAAAGTCTGAATTTGAAATCCATTACCAAAATGTGCAATGGATACCAAAATTTGAATCGAAACGTATCCAAATGGGTAAGCTTTTAGTCAAAACCAAATTACCTATTCGAGCGCTTTCAAACTCACAACTAATTTACTAGCTATTTAAATATCAGAGTACTTAGATGATAAAAAAGCTTGGGATGAATCAGCTCCAACTCTGCTAGGTATTCCTTACAAAATTAACAAGGATCATACAAAAAAAGCGCTAGGGCCCAGCGAGTTTCTTGTCAGTTCTTCTCGCACTGGGGATAGGACTGGAACTGGCACTTAGACTCACCTAGTATGTAAGACGTTTCAAAGTGATCCCTGTGATTCTATTGAAAATAAACATATTTTGAATTTTGAATTTGAATTTTAGCGTACCTTTTTTGCTTAGTCAAAAATGTAGAAAAAAATTCAAAATGTATTGGATTATGGCATTTTTTTGGTATCTTGATTACTTACTTTTACTTATTACTTTGAATGGGTAAAATTTAGGCATCAGAAGTAAGTAAAATTTATTTATTGATCTTAAAAGTAAATTATTTAAACTTGTAAGATCAATAAATACTTATTACTTACTAACTTTAATTGACTTACTTGTAATTGAAACCCAGATCTCACATAGTCAATGAAAACTTTACAGTTTTTAACTAAATTGTACATTTTTATTCAGTACTAGCTGTCCCGGCAAACTTCGTACCGCCTTCTACATTGCTTAGACAACAGTGAGTGATTATAATTTAATATGAACTTTATTAAATAGTAATAAAGTTCAAATTGACTCTACATTTTATTTAGAAAACGTTTGTATGGGAAATAGAAAAGGGCTATTTTTAGGTTTTCCCGGCAGTTATTCAATTTCAGTATTTTTCTTACCTTTTAAACCTTCCCTAGACCTCCACGAACATTTCAAGACCAAGATAAGATAAATCCGTTTAGCCGTTCTCGAGTTTTAGCGAGACTAACGAGCAGCAATTCATTTTTATATATATAGATATGATTTGAAAATAGCTTGGCGTCTCACAACTATAATTTTGAGTTTAACTAGACATAATATTCTAACGAAAAAATAAACTATTTTTTTCTTCGTTTCTACATCAAAAAGTTTATCAAAACAAAAAACAAAGCTCTGTAATAAAAATAAACGTTATCTAAATATAACTTCACAAACAATTTATATAAATAGTACCCACTTACCTACAAGTTAAAAATACCTAGCATTTACTTTTCCATTGTTTCGCCCCCTGGCCAACAGAGGGACATTACGACTTAGAACACTTGAAGTTAAACTCATCGTAAACAATATAACAAATACAACAAAAACAACCTTATCACCTTTACTTTAGAGACTATACAGAACATTTTTGCAAAGCATACAGAAAAGATGATATAGGGGATGCTCCCCTTATTTTGTTCCCCTCAGTTGTCGTCGTAATTTTTTTAATCATACTTTATATTCGTATTAATTTACTTAACGGCGTCTTAGTCGAGTCTTAGAACGCATGGTCGCTTTTCGATGAATAACTGATGAGTTACGAGTTCGTAGTAGGTGCCTAACAACTATAGCTTGGGTTGGATATCGTCTGGAAAATTAGATTTGACTCGCAAATTGGATCCTTCTATAATATAAATAGGTACATAAAATTGTTAAATGACTTCCCTATTGACTGAATCTGCCTAAAAAAAACTCCGCATCAATTTCATCTCTCCAAGATCTAAGATTTAGGCTATGCGTTCTTTCTGCCAGTAATGAAAAGTTATATATTATCTAGATAATTGATATGTTTTACTTCCGTGATCCATGTTGTACGAGTAGATGGATACAGGGGTAGAGGTAGGCCAAAGAAAAGATGGATGGACTGTGTGAAAGATGACATGGGTAAGAAAGGAGTGAGTACTGAAATGACGAATGACAGAGAGAAATGGAAGAAGATCACATGTTGTGCCGACCCCACATAATGTGGGATAAGGGCAGGAAGATGATGATGATGATAATTGATATGTTTTAAGGTATCGTGTAAATATTTTTTTTCAAAATAGAGACGAATAGAGACATCTCCAAATTTAAGCTACATACGACTGAAAGTTGAGTCATTCAATCCAATCAGTCAGTCTATAGATCGTTTGCAACGGTCCTTAGATAGCTGAGCTACACTCGTGAGCAACTAAATCGACTCAAGCCTCACACTCCCAACCTGAGAGTTCAAAATTCTCTGTTGCAAAATCAAAAGCTCATATTTTATTTCCGCTTGTAGTACATATTTGCAAGTTTATGGTCATAACTTTAAAATGAGTAAGTATACATTCTTTTGGTTTTCTTATGTATTTCAGATGTGTTTTATATAGTGTGTATATTAAGTTAATATAGATTTATATAAAAAGTCAGTTAAATAAATCCAGAAATATGTTTGCTCACAAGTTGCACGACTTTGTGATACCTGGTGCGAAATTGTGAATCCTTCCTAAAATATACGTAAAAATTTTTGCGAGCGTAAAATTTCAATCAACCTGTTATACATATGCAAAGCAGACCCCTTTAGCGATATTAAGGGCTGTCGGGTACAGGTGAGCTATACTATAACAGTGTAGTAACAGGAAAATTATATTTCTTCTTATTAACCTATGTAGTTTGAGATAAGCACATACATTATGTAGAATTCATTATAGGAAACAGTAAAAACAGTTTATAATCAATTTTCCAATGTTATCGAAGTGGGAATAATAAATATAAAAGAATTTATCTAAATGGATGATTTTGAATATTTTTCTATCAACTATTGAAATAAACATGTCATTGTTAGTACATAATATGCTTTAATAAATATCAAATAAAAATACACTTACGTGCAAAAAAATCAACTCACACCCCGTACAGTGCATAAAAGCCTGTTTCTGTCAATTCAAGTTTTTGATTTATAATGTTGTAAATATGAGATCTTGGGGTGGGCCAATTTATTGCACGCAAGTAATTATATTATAATTTTATTATATTGGAAAACCTTGGTTATATAGGACCTAGAGATAAGATCATACTTTGCAGATCCTACTGATATTATAAAGGCGAATGTTTGTAAGAATGTGTGGATGTCTGGATGTCTGGATGTCAGGATGTATGTTTGTTACTCTTTCACGCTGAAACGGCTGAACGGATCTGGATGAAATTTGGCACAGGTATAGATTATAATCTGAAATAACACATAGGCTACTTTTTATCCCGGAATTTTTTTCGGTTCCCGTGGGATATTTGTTTTTGTTTTTCAAGGTACCACGCTGGCGAAGCCGTGGGCGGAAGCTAGCACTAAGGTATAAGCACTAAGTTCAGAATCACCTATTCGCGGTACGCGCGGCACGCATCATATTGCATCGCTGTGATGCATTAATATCGCTCCAACTTTTAATAAACTTCTTTACTATAAATATATTGTCCTTTTCAAAGAGTGTTTTATACTGAAAATATTGTGTATAAAATAAGAGTAGGTAGAGGTAGACCTAAGAAAAAATGGATGGACTGTGTGAAAGACGATATGTTGTGTAAGAAGGGAGTGACTACTGAGATGACGGATGATAGGGGAGAGTGGAGGAAGAGAACCTGTTGTGCCGACCCCACCTGGTGAGATAAGGACAGGAAGATGATGATGATTGTGTATGGAATGAAAAAATACAATGCATTTACGTGTAAATACTCGTAATCATTGCAGAAGAAATCTCAGATCTTTTGTTATGTGTGTATGGTGTCTAAGATGTTTTTTTAAATTAGTCTGCAAAACAAGAGAATTTCCGCCAGTGTCTACTTTTGTCGTATATATTCATTGCCTAACCTTGAATAAAACAATACTAATCAAAGACATTTGGTCCATAAGTCTCTGTCACAATGTAGCGCCTTTCAGCCTTCTGAATATAACGGCAAGTCTGAGTTTCAGCAAGGATTTTCTGCGGTGTATTTGCCTGACAACTACGTCGCTCTGGTTTTTATATGTTTTCTCGTGTTATTTTGAGTTTTATTGCGTAATTTTGGTGGTTATTTTGCCAATAAAGCCCGGGTTCTTGACGCGAGTGTAAAGTATGTGAATTAGAGTGATTAGTTCTCTTCAAATTCCATCGGAGGAAATCCCGAAAATTTTCAACAAAACAGCCATCTTTTGTTTATAATTGACTTGACTACTTGACTATGACTCTGTGACGTTGACAATACTTATAAATAAATACACTTGACACTGGCAAAATTGTTCTCTAAGAGACAGATGCCATAATTGAAGAAGAAGAAGAGTTTCAGCAAGGTACCAATTTACTCTTCAAAAAGCTGTAACATCAGCTATTCAAATAAAGGTTTTTAAACGTTCAACATACCGTTGCCTCTTCAAATAATATCACCCAATATCCCATCGAAATATTCGACAAATGTGAATAAAAAATTCAGAAGTTCGCATTCATTTCAGGAATTAACCTGGCTGACCCAGTTTTGAGTTTGCTCTTTACAAAAGGTAGAACACAAGTTTTACGGCTAAAAAGTGAAACGAGTCAGCTGGCATGCGAGTAGATTAGCTAGCACGGTCTAGTGACCTACTAGTGCTAACTGGGTTATGAAAATTTGATGTAACTTTGAAAGATACATGAAATTTGGTAAAAATGATCTTTGAAATAGAAAATATTCACCAATTTGTATTGAAATAGCTGTTGCCCGCGACTTCGACCGCGTGAATATGAATATTTATATGAACATGGGGAAATCATGGGAAAAGGTTTTTTCTTTAATTTTATTTTTATTAATTTTTTTATGGTGATATTCGGGACGGAGACAAATATAACAAATCAAAAACCATGAAAATCGGTCCAGCCGACAAACCCAACTTTGTTTTATAAGATAACCTGTTACAAGAATAATATAATTATCGCTACTCTGAAAAAACTTAGTTTCTTTTCTTTCTTTTTTTGTAAATTCATATTTTAGTATATTTTTTTACTTAGCCTAGAGGGGGGTTAAATAACGAAAATGTATTAAGTGTATCCATAGACACAAAAATGGATACTTCCACGCGTCTCACAGATCCAATGCCTCTTTATTGAAACGCAACCGAGTGCTCTCACTAGTATGATCTTATTTTGAAAGATAAATTTAATTTGGGTAAATTTGACTTTGGGTAAAGCTAGGGTGCTTTAAGGGTCGTGATCCAAATTTATAGCTTAAAAAATTAAGCTTTTGTTTGAGGCCCAATGGTTTATCTATACTATTAAGTTTGTATTAAGCAAAATCTGTTCAGGCCACAAGGTTTTCTTAAAACAAGCTAAATTGTTCCTAAAAGTTTCGTTCACTGTGTTTTTTTTTTATTGTATATATCTATGTTAATTGTATGTGTGACTGTAGTACCAAATATTCTTTTTTACAACCTTTTATTTTATTTGCATTGTATGTATGTTTGTCCGGGTGAAAATCAGTTATATTTAATCGATTAAGCTGAAATTTGGTATACACGCTTACTTTGGACAACAATGCTAGTTAGCTATGTGGTCTTTCTTATTCCAATATGGCGGATCAACCAAGATGGTAGACTATTTATCTTTTTTGGACTACCACAGTATAGGTTTCAAATGAAAGGGCTTTCTCAGGAGAACACGAAAACTAATACAAAATCACATTAAAACAAATAAATAAATAAAATTAATAGTGCTGGACAATCCACACAGCATCATCCATAATACTTGTTTTAAAAAATTTTTTTTACCATTAATTTATTATCTATCTATCTAAAATCGGTAGTTGAGAAAACGATTTTGGAATATTTTTATAGTAGAATCTCAAAATATCAGCTTAGTCTCGTGACTGTTTTCACGGAACCCAAGTTGTCCTTCCTGACCACATCTAGAAAATTAAATGCAATCCCTAATCCGAACCCACGGGACCCGATAACCCGTAATAATTAATAAGGTGGGTTCTTACGCCGATTATGAACTTACTGAAAAGGATTTTAGTTTCGATTAAAAAAAAATTGTTCTAATTATAATTTTTTTCTTTACAGGTAAGCTGAGGTGTTGTGAAAAACTACTTTTTGGGAAGTATGCTTTGAGTAAATAATCAACAAATAAAAAAAACTTGTTAAAGATGCTATGTTAATAATGCTTTCAAAATATTTTTGAAGTTTTCAATATAAGTTTGATAAAAACCTTGAACTGCATCACAATGTTTTCTTTATCAAAATTACGCTTGATAATATTAAGTATACGAATTTGATTATTTCTATGAATGATCGTTCGATAATCAACATCAAATAAAATCATTATCAAAATTATTTATATTAAATTAATTTCATTGGAACCTCAGATAAAAAGACTCGGTCAAAAACTACTGTTATTTTCCAATGAAACCAAACAACTCCATTAGATAATTGAACAGATTATATTCGTGGCCTGCACCTCTATAAATCGTGAAGAAACATTATCTATTCCGTCCAGTTCACCTACTGCCTAATTCGGCTACCCCGAACCAAAGGTCATCGAACTCGGAAGCCCTTCAATGGACAGGCAGGGTTGGCAGGTAAACATTCGGTGAAGACGTAATAAAGGCATTTGAGCAATTTGTAAAAATCACCACTATTGCCGAACTATTTTTTCATTTGAAATTTTATGGAGACGAATTTAATTGGGGCTTCGAATGAGCCAATACATAAGTAATGGTTAAACATTTCATCATAAGTATTTAACGTGACACTTTTTTTTTTTTCAAATGCAAATAAAGAGCGAGTTTCTTGTCAGTTTTTCTCGGACTGGGGATAGGACTGGAATTGGCACCTAGACTCACCTAGTATGTAAGACGATTCAAAATGATCCCTGTGATTTTAATGAATAATGATATATTGACTATTTGAACCTTCTCACGTTTTTTGATCTTCTCTGAACGACTCCTAAAGTTCAATTATGTTCTAAGTAGGTAGCTAGTAAGTTCCTCCTCTGCCTTTTCATTTAATTAATAATTTTAAATATAATTTTATTTTTAATTGCCGGAGATGAAAATGATTGGCGTGATAAAGAGGCCGTGGACGCAGACGAGAAAAATGATAATGATGATTATGATTAAAAAATTACAAACGAATGTTCTGTTAAAAAAACAGTTAATTGACACCCCTAAGTCCAACCCTATAATGTCTGTGATTTTTACACCCTAAATTTTTCGTTTAACACCTGATTAGGCATAATTTTCACCGATGAGGGTTTAAGTTGCAGGTAGATTATGTTTGATTGAATGTGCATTTTATGGGGTTGATTTTCATAAAAGATATTTTCTGAGTTGAAATAAAAATATTTTTCAAAAGCAAAGTAAAAAAACTGTTGGCCATCTAGGTACTTACATCACTTTTATGTTTTGATGTAAATAAGATGATGAAGATTATTAAGATTATTAATGATGATGATAAAATGATAAAGACTGGTACTTATTTTTCTAAGAAACGATTAAAATTATCTTGTATTAAAAACATCTATAAAGAAAAGGTAATTAATGTAAGAAAACTAACTTTTTCCAGCAGCGATTACTTTTCCCATTGATGACCGAACATTGTTCAACTTTATTAATACAGTGAATATAACTAAGTAAGTTAGGTATATAATTACGCGAATTTTATTAGTTAAATTTAGCAACATAGTTCAGTAAGAAATGTTCTTTTAAAACCCAGTGACCATAAAAGGACCTATGAGGGATTCGGCCATATCCCTATTTTGTTTTTATAATTCCCACCCCCTGATTGAAATGCCAGAACACAAAGGCACCGTTAAAACATTTGTTTTCAAAATAAAGGTCACGTTTTGTTTGTAGATTACAAGTTGGTCACGGCATTTGATTTTGCTGACATTTTGTTTAATTACAACTTTTATTACTAAGTTGTTTTGGGCTATGGACATTTATTTTTAAACGACTTCAAAAAGAAAGAGGTACTTACTCAATTCGTCTGTATGTTTTTTTTGTTTTGTTAGGTACGCGATTACTCCGCCAATTATAAACAGATTTTAATGATTTTTAGGGTTCCGTACCTCAAAAGGAAAAACCGGATCCCTAAGACACCAAGCTTTGCTTACAATAGCATATTCATCTTATACCTTTAAACGAGCAATTCTTGTATATATATTCGTATGTATATATAAAATCCAAAAATCAAAATATATTTATTTTCAATGAAATCACAGGGATCATTTTGAAACGTCATATAATATACTAGCTGCCTCTCGCGGCTTTGCTCGCGAGGTACCTACATAAAATATAACCTATGTTACTCAGGGATAACGTAGCATTCTAACGGTGAAAGAATTTTTGAAATCGGACCAGTAGTTTTTGAGTTTATTTCGTTAAAAACAAAAATACAAAAATACAAAACTTTCCTCTTAATTATATTATTAGTATAGAAGTATAGATACAGATAATCTGAATCTATGAAACGCAGGGGGTTTCGGGGCCGATAAATCGATCTAGCTAGGTTTCATTTTAAGAAAACGTCGTTTACAAAAAAAACCAAGCTAAGCTCGGTCATCCTGGTACTACATATTTATAACGACAACTATGCTTTTAAACTTAGATCCAAAATATCTTTTACAAACCGCTTTCGCATCTTGTTTTACATTATCATATTTTGAGTCCAGGTTATCCAGGTACTACATCTTTAGCGACAACTGTGCTTTTAAACTAAGATCCTAAATATCTTTTACAAACCGCTTTCGCATCTTGTTTTACATTATCATATTT
The DNA here is from genome assembly GCA_963675405.1 of Cosmorhoe ocellata. Taxonomy (NCBI): domain Eukaryota; kingdom Metazoa; phylum Arthropoda; class Insecta; order Lepidoptera; family Geometridae; genus Cosmorhoe; species Cosmorhoe ocellata. The sequence continues at coordinate 11,067,104 of OY776249.1, read as the reverse complement.
TGAGTCCAGGTTATCCAGGTACTACATCTTTAGCGACAACTGTGCTTTTAAACTAAGATCCTAAATATCTTTTACAAACCGCTTTCGCATCTTGTTTTACATTATCATATTTTGAGTCCAAACAATGCTCATAGCACGCCACTTGAAACAACTAACATTATCCAACAATGAACATCGAACATCTTATAATCAAAAGCTTTGTGTTTATCTTCGGGTGTGGTGTAAGTGACCGCGGATTGTGGATTGAATAATAATTTATCATCTCCCTGTCTTTATCCTTCTTTATGTGGGATTGGCACAAAATGATATTTTCTTTCTTTTCTATCAGCTTACTTAAAAATATATATTATCCATCCACATGCTGTGCCCTTTCTCCTTCTAAACTGTAGTGACTGTTATAATATGTGCTGTGTGTGTCGGAACATTAAATTGTGTATCTAGTCTGAACTATCCGCTTTACTTCATTCTTCACAATCATCCCTGCCTGCTACGCACAACCATCAACAACACACCATCTCTACAATACCTAACACTCTCCTTGTCACATGACATTCATCTCTTCTCATAACATGCCCATACCACGCTAACCTATTACTCCTCATCTTTTCTGTCACCGGTGCCACTTTCAGACTTCCTCTGATATACTCGTTCCTTATTTTATCCATCCTTGTCACTCCACACATCCATCTCAACATTCGCATCTCCGCCGCATGCACTCTTTTCTCGTCCGTTCCCTTGGTGGCCCAACATTCAGACCGATACAATACAAATTGAAACGAATAACCTTTCAAATAAAAAGATTTTTTCAAATCGGGTTATAAATCACAGAGTTATAAAAAATACTGGATTGAGTTCCGAAAAGTCTTTTTTAATTCAATTAAAAACTACAGCCGTTTGAATAACCTCCTTTATTATAAGTTGGATAAAAACAAAGGTGGAAGGCACAAGACCACGCGGGAGGTCTCCCATGCGATGGACCGACCAAATCAAGTCTGCAGTGGGAGATCCATTGAACGAGTGCAGCAGGATGGCTTCGAACAGGGAGCAATGGCGGGTCATCGTGAGGCGCATTAAATCTGCCACCATCAGTACTACATGACGATCACGACCACTCTGTCAAGAGTGTCACGACTAAGAAGAAGAAGAAGAAAAACAAAGGCCGTAGCTGTGGGCGTTATGTCCCGCTGTTCCACGCACCACATCCTCACTTAGTTTCCTCACAAGAAGGCCTTGTGAAGGTTGTATAAATATTGGCACCTCGCTTTGAGGCTAAGTGCCGTCTTTGTCTCGACAATAAAAGAATAACACTCATTTATTGTAACTATGAAACCTTCTCGGGAACTTTGCTATAGCTTCTATGAAGCTACTATAAGCTTAGGTACTTTATGATCTACTTTATTTCATTTTCTTTGTGTTATGAGTTTATTTTAGTAGTTAATTGAACTAACAGTTTGTTAGCCTTTTAATTGCTTGTTAAAGTTTTTTGGTAATCCACGATGTCCTGATAAAGGATTTTCTTCCGTAAAATGAAATGACGCAAAATAAATAACAATACTTTAACATTCTTGTTAATTTTGATGCCCGATCAGGTAATTGTTTGTTAACAAACGTTTGTTGAAATTGGACCTTAGCCGCCTTAATATCTCTCGTTTTAATATCAATATTAACGTCAACACAAAATGTGAAACATAATTTTATGCACAAAATCAACAAGTATTTATAACTCAAAAAACCCGACTGTAATTCAAAATGATTCATTTTAAATAACTTATTCACACATACCCAATAACACTTTATTCTTAATCTGTCCAGAAGTTTCAGCTAATGCGACAACCAAAACTCCGAAAACATTAACTTCTTTCTTCGCAGTCTGGTAAAAATACATTGTAATATGATTATAGGCGTATCTTATTATATCCCAACGTATATAAACCAAGATAAGTTAAGGGTCTAGACGAAGTTTTAAAATATTTCCAGATTGAATCACCTATAACGAACGGGTCTCACCCAACTTGTGAAATTAGTAAGTCGTAAACTGTAGGTTCACCTATCTTATATTCATAAATTGCAAGACTAATGTCCTTAAGGTCTTGCGAAACCGATTTCTGGCAAAGAATACAAGGGCAGAAAGGTTTATTGAAAGGAACTTCGAATAGATATACCTACCTTCTGTTTATTAAATTGATTAGAATTTGGGTAAAGAAACTGTATTTGATAAGTACTTTAAGTTAAGAAAAAAAAGGACAAATTTGAGTCTCGCAAAAACTCGCGCATCGTAAAAAATCCGTAACAATACAAAAACTTGTGATTTCATTTTCGTGATTTTAAGTCAATTATAACTAGATACTCTTAAGATTTTGACTTATTAAGTCTAGACAGTCAGACGGACAAAAGAGTTATCTTAAAATGGATCCATTTTTCCTTTTGGGGTACGGAATCCTAACTTTATCAACTTACTTAATTCTACTTCAATAACGTACGTTGACTGCATTTGATACATTCATAGGTTCGTATTATTATAAGCGGCCATGGGCTTGCAACCTGTCACGTACCGGTAGCGCTCCTAGCGGAAACTTACTTACAGCAAGGCAAGTAATTTTATTGAAGAAAATTAAACGAAATAAAGTTTCGCAAACTATCAGACTCGTACAATCCCCTTCAAACATCGTACCACGAGTGTGTTACATTCTAGAATTCTGACTAACACGCTGATATCAGTAGTACTGTACCTACGTATTTCTAACCGCAACAATCCAAAACATTTCCCATACGATTAAAACAATAAACATTGCTCATCTGTGCTTACATCATCTATGACGCACGGTTCTACGAAAAATCATTATTGGCTCTAATAGTGTGATGCGATTTTTGCTCGCTCAACCGTAAAATTATCAAAAGACGAATAAACTTACTTGTTTATGTGACAAGTTGGTTGTAAAATCTCAACGAGATTTGTCGGGCGAATTTCGCCGAAAGAACTAAGATTGCGAAGATTGGGTGGTGTTGAATTATTCTTTGTTTTCAAGATCTGTGTGGTCACTGGTCAAGGAAAACATCGTGAGGAAACCGGCATACCCTAGCACCAAAAATTAAGTGTGTGCCATAGATTGGTAATTTTATAAGCGGCGATGGGCTAGCAACCTGTCACGTACGGAATACTAACTGCTGTGTAAAATTTGGACACTGTGCGAAATATCATTTTTGACGAGACTGGCCCTCTTTCGAGAACCTCAAAGACGTAGGTAACTAGAGATCTGAGGAGATATCTACCGAGCCTGGGGATTACAGTCGTGAGCATGTTTGTTTGTTTTGTGGTCATTAAGTTTGTGAATTTGTAATTTTTGTAATACCCTAACATAATCTAACTAATAATTTTAAATGCGAAAGTTCGCATGGGTGGATGGATGTTTGTTACTCAATCACACTGAAACGGCTTAACGGATCTAGATGAAACTTGGCACAGAGATAGATTTTTTAAACTATCGCGACTTGAAAACATGTTTAAATATATATTCTCGGGACTTAATCACCGATATTACAATGACCGTGACATGATATTACATTGTAATATCATCGAAACGTTGAGGTAAATAGAATGTTTCACAATACGCGATTAAGTACAGAGAATATATATTTAAACAGAGATAGATTAGTCTTAGATAAGTGATTCCGCGGGCGGAAGCTAGTTGAAAAAATTTGATTAAGATAACAGCAGAAATACATAATTAAAGCAGAACTAAAACAGGAGTAGATTTAACCAATAGGCAGGTACTACAGTAAAGTGCCATCGGCGCGAGAGCTTTAAGTGGAGGGGAGATATCGGAGAGTAGTTAAAACAAAGACCCCTGTAGAATAACTATTGGTTCAACAGTTTACGCAAAGAATAAACTATAAAAGGTCATTATAAGACCTGAAAATGGGCAATTATAATTGTGATGTATGTGAAGAGTCGTTGAACAAAAAATATGATCACGACTGTGTAATCCCCAGACTCGGTTGATATCTCCTCAGATCTCTAGTCACTTACATATTTTGTGGACCCATAGATCTGTGGTGATAGTTTGCGTAGAAATACATACGCATTAGATGTGAAAGTACTACTTTGTAAATGATAAATAATATAGAGCAGCACTATTGGTGTAGTGGTAACACACCTCTGCCTCCAAATCCAAAGGTCGTGGTTTGAAACCTGGTTGTGCACCAATAAGTTTTTCCATTCGAAAAAATTATGTGCGCAATGCCAGCTCTTAAACGGAAAGGAAGGAGGAGTGAGGAAACCGGCATACCCTAGAACCAAAATTCAAAGATGTGTGTCATAGGATAGTATTTTTATAAGCAGCGATGGGCTTGCAACCTGTCACGTACGGAATACTAACCACTTTGCAAAATTTACACTTTTGCTCATGCAGTGCCTTATATCATTTTTGAACGTACCTCTGACTACCCTCTTACCCTCTACTTTATTAAGTAAACTCATGCCTCAACTAGACATCACCACGAAATAACCAGTGAGGTAAATGAACAGCATTAAAATTTCATAGCTATTATAACAGCTTGCCAACTAGGTTACATCGCAGATGCGCTAATACATGATGCATGGAGTACGCTACACGCTGACCTGGTTCTGGCTGTGGAAGATCAGAACAATCGATTTTAGTAGGTTCATTTCAAAATTAGTGACAATAAAAGAAGATATGAATGTGACGAGAGTGTAAGGTATGAATGTGGATGGATACAAGGGTAGAGGTAGGACGAAGAAAAGATGGGTGGACTGTCATGTGAAAGATGACATGGTTAAGAAAGGAGTGAGTACTGAGATGACGAATGATCTCTATCATTCATCAGCTAAGTACTCACTCCTTTTTTCCCTCTGGAAATGGAAGAAGATCACATGATAGATTTGTATTATGGACAGAAAGACAACCGAGACGAAATATCTTTTTAAACCAGTATATTATAAAATTTTACCAGTAATAATAAAAAACTAATAAACTCTCGAAACCATATTAAGTGAACTTGGGAACCTGAAATAATAATCCAAATATCGCACAATATATCGCTGAATCAAACCAATTACTTATCAATGAACATTATAGGCAAAGAGAATTCTTAATTGGACTATAAATCACCAGTGAAGTACTCACAACTTTACTACGTATGAGAACTACCTAAATGCTGAATCAGTACTTGCTGGCTTTACGTTTGCAATTTACACTCTATCTCCAAACGAGCATAAAACCCACCAACAATCCAGAGGAACTCCAGCTTTATGGCCTACGAATAGAGTTTATATCCCAGTGTGCCGCGTGAAGGTATCCTCGCTACTGTATAAATTGCACTAGCGTAATCTTAAGATGATTTATGATACGTTATACGTTTGACATTTACGAGTTAACAACCGTTTCGGGAGGCCTTTTAATCAGCTATGCTAATGTTAGGTGTTGATCCAACGGTGTGGTGTGGGTCCGGTGAGTTGCTTACACGGGCAATCTGCGAGCAACAGTTGCCAACAGTTGTAAGGGGTAAAAGTATTTGTACATACATCCTACTAATATTATAAACGCGAAAGTTTGTAAGAATGTATGGATGTCTGGATGGCTGGATGTATGTTTGTTACTCTTTCACGCTGAAACGTCTCAACGGATCTGGAGGAAATTTGTCTCAGATATAGATTAGACTGAATGAACCCACAGGCTATATTTTATCCCGGAAAATGTACGGTTCCCGCGGGATAGATATGTTTTTGTTTTTCAAGGTACCACGCGGGCGAAGCCGTGGGTGGAAGCTAATAGACATAATAAAATCACGCCTGTTTCCCAACGGGTTGTGCAGAGACCACGAATCTTCTCTTGCTACGATCCTGACATACCTCTTTTGCTTCATTCACTCTCTTTACATTCTTCATGCGCGTCGGTTTAGGTTTTAAAGAAATCGCCGCATATTAAATAGCGGCGAGAAAAATCTTAGTTCCATTTCAAGATGGAAAATAATGACACTAGTTGAAAAAAGCTATTTCAATAAAAAAAATATAAAACTTAGCAAAATGCTAAGTTTTATATTTTTTTGTGTAGTCCAAAAATGGAAAAAAAAAATCTGTCAGGTCATAAAAAAGTTTGTGTTCAATTTTGAAGGTTTGTGTACAAGCAAATATCAAAACTTGTAGTGAGGTTAAATTTACAGGAATTACAGGAAAATATTACACAAAGGAAGTTGCGGGAAAACCCACTGATATTACTAAATAAGTTGCTTGTATGATCGTATATAATGTCAATATTATGGCCTAATTGAATATCCGAATGTAAGCAAAGTTTAATTAAAGTGCCGCAATAGGGGATGATGATATTACGCACCCTGTATATATGTAAGGTTGAATACACTCTGTATAAGCTTGAATGGATGACCCAAATTCCGTAGATTAGGTACGATTTGGTAGTCTTCAAACTGGAATATTAATAAAATGTTCGTTATTTCATGGAAAAAGAGTAAGTTTTTTTCATGGTGATCTTTTGACTGGGAAAATACTTTCTTAAAGGTTTTTACTTATGTTTAAAAATATATTTATTAATGACGTTATTTTCTGTTTGTAACTGTAGAGGTGAATAATGCTGGACAATCCACACAGCATCATCCCAAAGTAAGCTTCTCAAAGCTTGTGTTATGGGTACTAGATAACTGATATATTTAATACATTATATATATACATAGATATATATTTTTTAGTATATGTACATAGAAAACACCCAGACCAACGGAACAAATTTCTGCAGATCGTACACAAATTTGTTCCGCGGCGGGAATCGAACCCGCAACCTCTTGCGTCGCAGGCGGACTCTCGCCCGCTGCGCCACTGAGGTCGTCAAAAAGGTATTTTGAAATTTGCCCATATTTTAAAACATTCAACCCAAAATATCTCACGTGCGATCTGTATTACCGTTTTTGGGATCAACGTGGGGATCCTTAAAATTACAGGGTGAAAAAACGTGCTATTTTAGCCGCAATTAGTGAGAGTCATTTTTTACCTTATCCCGGTGTAGATAGGATAACAACAATGATTCACTTTATTATTCACTTATTATGTTATGTTTGAGTGACCAGCCGAAACAATCTTTGCTTTAATAATATTATATATTATTAGGCATACATTAAAAAATCGCACCCTTTTCCCGACGGGGTAGGCAGAGACCACGGATCTCCACTTGTTACGATCCTGACCTAACGCTTTTGCTTCATTCACTCTCATTACATTCTTCATACATGCGCGTCGGTTTGGGGTACTCTTGACTTACTCTTCAATAATACCTTTACTTATTACATGAAAAAACATGATTACAACTGTAATCCCCAAGTTCGATAGATTATGTCCTCAGATCTCTAGTAACTTAAATCTTTGAGGATATCTAAAGCTCATAGCGCGATCAAACATGATACTTGGCACATCCCCACTTTTTCCGGACAGAACAATCCATTGGTGCACAACCGAATTCGAATCCACCACCTTATGATCGGAAGACAGGACAACCACAGGACCACATTTTTCTATTTTTACAATAAGCTGAAAAAGAACTTCAAATATACCATGAATGACATAAAGAAGAAAATTGTCAAAAATAATGATAATGAAGTTTTTTAAGTTTTAAAGGTAGTTGATTTGATTGACTGTTAAATTTAAAAACAACATGATGAAACTTCAGATACCCTTTTTTTGAAATATGTTGAAACTCAACCTAGTTAATGGAAGTGGAAGTGTTGTTTAAAGAATAATATTGCCCTTGTCACCAGTTCTTACCTACCCTTATCCTAGAACCCAAGACAACTAAATCCCCATTTCAAATCTGTCAGGCAGAACACGACGCACAATGGGGCATGCTAAGTCTCTTCCAGTAGGGCATACTAATAGGAATGCTCTATTAATTATGTCCGAGAAAATTTCAAGGCAAGAAATCCTTGCCATCACGACTAATGCCCAATGAAATGGGTCCATGGCGGACCCTGAATCACTTGTACAAGAGACGTAAGTTATAAGAGAAAAGATTATTTAGAGACTGCTGAAGAGTTAGCTACAAAATTAAGTAATCATCAATGAAAACAAAAAAATAAAATATTACATTTATTTGGCACACACATACATACAAATGAAAAAAGGAGAAAAGTGCATGAGACGGAGATGCGAATGTTGAGATGGATGTGTGGAGTGACGAGGATGGATAAGATAAGGAATGAGCACATTAGAAGAAGTTTGAAAGTAGCGCCAGTGACATAAAAGTTGAAGAGTAAAAGGATAGCGTGGGATCGGCATGTTATGCGGTAGAAAGGAATGTCATGTTACAAGAAGGGTAATGGATTTGAATGTGAATGGATATAAGAGTAAAGGTAGACCTAAAACATTATGGATGGACTGTGTAAAATACGATATCTACTATATAAAAGGATAAGTCCTGACTGATTTGAATAGATACAACGCACAGCCAAAACCGCCGGTCGTACAGACTTGAGATTTGGAGGGTGTGTTCGTCTTGGTATGTAGGCGAGCAATAAGACGGGATTTTTGGAAATTCCACTTTTAAGGGGGTGAAAAGGGCTTAAAACGGTTGTATGAAACTTTTTAACGCGCTGTACGATTTTCATGAAACTTTGTGTGTGTAATGTAAATACAAAACAAATGTATACATGTTTCGAGATTTTTCAATATAACCTTTAAAAAGGGGTAAAATGGGGGCTCAATGTTTATATGGGAACTTTTTAAGGGGTGGTACGATCGGTCTGAATCTTGGTTTGGATACTTTAGATGCAAAATGATGTAAAACGTTTATCTTGATTTTACAAAATAACCCTCCCAAAAGGGTAAAATAGGGTGTCAAAGTTGTGGTGTGATTTGTTTGAAACTCGGTTGAAATACTGTTTGTCTTGGTATGTAGGCGCTCACCAAGACGGGATTTTTGGAAATTCCACTTTAAGGGGGTGAAAAGGGCTAAAAACGTTTGTATCAAACTTTTTAACGCGTTGTACGATTTTCATGAAACTTTGTGTGTGTAATGTAAATACAAAACAAATGTACACGTGTTTCAAGATTTTTCGATATAACCTTTAAAAAGGGGTAAAATGGGGCCTCAATGTTTGTATGGGAACTTTTTAACACATTATCCCTGAGTAACGTAGGCTATATTTTATGTAGGTACCTCGCGAGCAAAGCCGCGAGCGGAAGCTAGTGTGTAATAAGGGCGTGACTACTGAGATGACGGATGATAAGGGAGAGTGGAGGAAGAGAACCTGTTGTGCCGACCTCACCTAGTGAGTTAGGGGCAGGAAGATAATATAAAAAATAAATGATAAATATTTTTAAAGGATAAATATTTAATGGGTAGGTAGGTACAATGAAATAAAAAATGAACGAATGCAGATATAAACTTTACTACTTTTTACTTTATTCAGCCAAATCAGTAGCTCAGAGACAGTGAATCTAAGACTACATAATTCTTAGTTAAGAACTCAAGATACACTCATAACTTAGCCTTGATTATACATTATAAACTTGAGTGTATTTTCCTCAATCTCCTATGTCTTGGGCCATCAACCGCCCATCGTGAGCCGGATTCATGGCCGTCATAACTCCAACCTGCCCCAGATTGGGCGGGCGTGTCGTTTATATTTTGCACCACAAACACACAAACTAACTTCTGATTATACTGTGGTGGATTAAGCCCAGTAAACACCAAAGCGTAGAATTATACAATTCGTATCGTAAGCACTTATAATCATTTATAGAGTTGCTATGGAAAATCTTGACGGTAAAAGCACAAAAAAGCATTTCGTACATGTTCAAAAATTAACCCTTCGTTTTGGTTATCAGCACGACAATTATGTACTTGAATAAAGTTCTGTCTACATCATGGGTCTCTATGTAATTTGCTTAGTGTAATCTTAACCCCGTTCATCTAAATATATATAACTCAAAGGTGACTGACTGACTGACATAGTGATCTATCAACGCGCAATCCAAACCACTGGACGGATCGGGCTGAAATTTGGCATGCAGGTAGATGTTATGACGTAGGCATCCGCTAAGGATTTTGATTAATTCTACTCCCAAGGGGATAAAATAGGGTATGAAAGTTTGATTTTGTTTTTCAAGGTACCACGCGGGCGAAGCCGTGGGCGGAAGCTAGTTCATAACATAAGCCATCGCTTTCCTTGACGTGACCTTTAAACTCTGCTTTGATCGATGTCGGGTTTTAGAAGCACTGCTGCATACTCCATGGCACGGATTATTTATTGACCACGTGACGGCCAGGTATATTGAATGCCGCCATATTGAAGATGATTGCCAGATCGGATTTACGATCTAATTCGTGGATGGCCAATTTGGAGTTTCCGATCCGGTGAGCGTGTATTAGCAATAGCAAGAGCAACGAGGAAACTGGTAGGAATCGATTCTTGGCTTATAGAACTCGTGTGGTATGAGCTGGTGTTAGCACACGCTACAACACCCAATGGTTGAGCGTCTTTTGATTCTAAGTTCGATTACGGTCATGCACCAACGAATTTTTCTATTCAGAATTTTTGTATCCCAATACTATCAAACTTCAAAGAAAGCATTGGCAGGAAACCGACATATTTTGTAGCATAACAAGTTCATAAGTGTATTATAATGAATAGAACAATTAGGTACAAATTTAATAATAAGCGTTTAATTTCTTAAAGTTGCAACCAGTGTGCAACTCTAAAGCCAAAAGATCGTAATAATAATTTGTTAAAAACCTCAACCGAAATCGTTGCACAAACACAAACGCATGAAAGAAATATTATTTCAGACAAACAAAACATACTTATCAGATACTACAAACATCGCAAACTACAATCATATCAACAGAAATCTAACAAAACAACTCAATGTAGACACAAAAGAAAATTGAAACGAGAAAAACTGAAAAGATACAGTAAATAGGTGGACAATCTGATGACCCACTTGACGACAATTGGACAGAGCGGGAGATTTATCACTCGGACTGTATGAGGTTATATTGCCTGTGTCTGTTTGGTGGAATTCATTAGGTACTGAACTTGTGACGCAGCTTGTTTGTTTCACGATAAATAAAAACAACTATTAACAAAAGTTTATAGGTAGTATTCGGTAAATGACTACGCAATTCAAAAAAAATCTAAGAACCGACGAGTTATGATTACTTGGCATTAGAATCAACATCTAGATTCTCGTAGCATATTTGTAAGACGATTAAAAAAAAATACCCTGTAATTCGAAAGAATAAGTATACCTTAAAATTGAATTAAAAAAATGGGGTGGCACATGTATCGAATCACACCATGATAGGTATTAATATCTAGCTTACCAGAGCAAAATACGTTAATAACCACTAAGGGCGGCCAAGTCAATTGGCAGATTTGTAGTTTATTTTGGCAAGAGCAATAAAAATAGCTTTAAATTCCCCATGAACCGCAACTCAAGTTACAAAACAGTCACACGTGGAGACCACCCTAGTGTTGAGATTGTCAGTTTTTATGGCTTTTACGTTTTTTTCACCAAATTCTAGTTGGAACATGTGTTTGCAGATAACACGCACAAATTTAGAAGAAACGATACGATCTGCGTTTGTACATATAACCACGATACTAGAAATTTCAGTGTAGAATCAACGCCAATGTCGTATCGCCTAAACAGGTCCGTTTTTGAAGATCGAGTTTTAAGTAGACCTGATTTATTGCCCAGTGTCGTGGGACAAGTGCGGTACGTGACGCCTGAATCCAAGTTGAGGGTTTAAAATATCGCAAAATGCGGTTCTGAGGACTTGTGCAAGCAAAAAATTGTTTCAAGATTTCGCTTGAAATTTTGTGCATTGTTGCCACTTTAGTTTTTGGTTCAAAATTTCTCTGAGTCTAATAAAAAAACAAACAAACATGATCACAACTAACTGTAATCCCCAGGCTTGGTAGATATCTTCTGTGATCTCTAGTAACTAAGATCTTTGAGGATTATCAAAATATAAGTTGATAATTTTAAAATTATGTGAAAAAATGCATGGTATAAATAAATTTGTATGCTATAACATTGCGAGAAATCCCACAAATTTAACATGAACAGCGCGCTAATAATATGAAACCAGTAAAACTACAATAGTAAAAATAAATCCACATATCGAAACCATATTGTCATTATCAATAAGTATCATGTATCTAATTCCACTAAACATTGCCCCGGCCATTAGCATGAGAAGATTGCTACAAAGCATACGCAAATAGGAGTTGAACAGCAATAAAGGAAGTATCCAATGACCATAGCTCACAGTGCGAAGTGACGCAATACGCTATTTGGGCCAAACATGTAGGAGAATATAGGGCAATGTTAAACGGTAATGTTATATCCTGGGTGGACCTAAGATGTTCACTCCAATTTTGCTGATCATTGAACAAATGGTTACGTTTTATTGAGTAATCGAGAGATGTATGACGTTTACTACTCTTAGTTGGTTCATTAGGACTTTATGAAGCTGTTAATAAAGCGCTCTTGGAGCATTGGTGGTGTAATGGTGCATCCTTGATTTTGCGATCCTAAGGTCGTGGGTTCTAAGGTAGCCGGGTACTTATTTTTTTTCCATACGAAATGATTATTGCGTACTGTGCGATCAAATAAAACATCGCAAAGAAACCTGCATTTGGAGGTGGGTATGAGTCATAGGTTAATATTTCTGCGGCTATATGCTTGTAACATTTTATGAAGGCATATTGTGTAAAATTTAGCAAAATAATGTTTGACAAACGGTCTAAAAGCTATACAAAATACGTTCTCATCTTCACACAAATTCCTAAATTCGTCCACAGATTGGGATTCGGACTTTGCTCTACCATTATTTTTAATTCTAAAATCTTATCTCAAACATAAAACTTTCTTGTCCTCAGTCATTCAACTGTCTAGCTTATCTTTGTGAATGGTTTTTCTGCTCACCCCATTTTGCGACAGGATTAGTTTTTGTGTAGCAGCCGAGACGGGCTTTTAAAAAAACTCATCTGTAGCGACGTGCTTTACAAGGCCCATGTAATTTATAAGCATTCACCAAGCAAGAACCAGTGATGTAATTGAAGCAAATTATTTACCGTATAACTCGTTAGGGCCTATCAAACTGTTTAAACTAACCTACGACGGCACCGACCCAAAACACGGTCATTGGACAATTAATTTTAAGATATTCAATGTATAAATTGGTACAACCAATTTGCTAGTTATAAATTCAAAATGCATTCAACCATATAATTGTATCAGAGCCCGGAAACACCCGGCTAAGTTGGGATGTCCGCAAGACTTGGAAGTGTGCTCGGGTGTAGGGGTGTTATAATTTGGTAGTTTTATAAGGACTAACCCGGGCTTTTGTCCAAGCGAGTGGACGGGTATGCCTCTCATTTGGTTGGCTAATCTTAATGTGTTTGGATCTATTGGATTAGCTAGCTTTTGTTCTAGAATTCTATTTACTTCTGCTGTTGCTATCGTGCGACAAACGGAATGTACTTTATTAGTGCTATCTCATTTGTACCTACCTTCATAGGATAATCCTTATCATCTTGTATATTCACGGATTCACGTGTTGCGACTTTCGCATCGCCGTGTTTATCGAGCTAAGGATTAACATGTGAGACTATAATTTTTCGAGCCAAAACAAAAATTACATCTTCCTCGATATCAATATCGGAGCGATTACAGTTTATGTTTGTTTTAAGATATTTTAGCGTCTAATTTATGGATAAATTATACAAGTAGGAATTTTTGCTATATATTTTATTCTTTGTGACAACTATGTTTACCAAAATATTTTTTTATTGTGTTTGTAATTTAATAAATTCCGTTAAAACTTGATCATACCTGGTTCAATTATGATTTTATCCCCAAAAATAACTTCAAACAAAATTGGTCGTCAAAGTTCCTATGAAAATAACAATGAATTGAATTGCTGGCAGTTCAACTAGTCAGCCGTAAAGCGTTACCTCGTCAGATAATGACAAGGGGGTGTCATAAAAACTAAGAGCTACCTTATCGTTCCCTACATACCCTAAAATCTGAATTTCTAATATCATCCTACAGTGAAGTGAACATGTAAATACAGCGAACGCGGTAACTTTTAAGGAGCTAGAGAGGAACTGGAAGTGACTTCTTCTGGCCTTACAAAGTCACAAAATATATTAACTAATGGTCTGGTTTAAGGCTGCAACCAATTTTAAAACCAAACATCTGTTCTGACGCGTGGTACACTGTCAAATTATGTGAGTATGCGTCCGTGCCTTATTTGTGCTAATATGCGCGTATTAACCTTTTCTACCATAATTTGCTTTTTAGACATAGACACACACTTACATCTCCTGCCGTGTCCTTGCTTATTTAAGCTTAAGTCTCAGCTGTAGAAATATAAGTTAGAAAAATAGTATACAGAAGACCTTCTTATCTCCATATTTTGTAAATCAATTTCACTTTGTTTTGAAATTGTTGTAAATGTATGCTACACATATCAGGCGCCACAGAACACTAGCGCTGCAAATTTTGTTTACAAAATATTATCTCTTTTTCTTTATTTAATTTTTAGTATATTTTTGAAGTTTTCATTCCATTGCGATGTTCAAATACTATTTTGTCTTTACTCTTATTTGTTGGATATTTCCGATATTTACGAGTGTTAAGAACAACATCAAACAAAATATTTTTTAGAATAAAAAAACAGAAATCAACTTTAAGATTATAAATATAGTACTTTTACAAACATAAACTAAAAATTGAAAGTGCCAGCTAAAGCAATAGCAAATTTTTTTGAAGTCGGTTAAAAATGACCAATAGATCTTTCGCTTGCTGTTTCCAGTATCTATAGATCCCGCATAGTACAGTTAAGATCGTCACACACGTAACCCGTTAGGGCTCCGAAATGTTTAATTTCATCCCCTGCTCCGCTAGAGTCGCCGCTGAGGAAGAAAAGTCGGAACCTCTGGTATTGCAAGCGTCCATGGTAAAGTAGCCACTTGTCTACAGGTGATCCGTATGCTTGTTTGCGAACAGCCAAACAAATATTAAAAATTATTTAAAAAAAACATCAAATATTTGTTACCAAAAACACTTTAAAATTTTACTCCACAAAAACAATTTTGATGGAAATAAAAAGAACCGCACTTACGGCTTGTGCACACTACATCCGTCATTTGACGAATTGTTATTTCTACCGAAGTGATATATCACGAATACGTCCTAAAAATGAGAATTTATCCTTAAAAAATAATAACGATTCGTCAATGACGGATGTAGTGTGAACAAGCCCTTAAATTGTTTTTTTTTAGCCGGATGTCAGTAAAAGCCGGTCTAACAGCTCTATCATTGGGGAGGCAAGTCCGTACCTACCCCCACCCCAACTTTAGAAGTCACCCAAACCACTTTCTATGTAATATATGATAGGTATAGTGTACCTTAATCACTTATTTAATTACAGCATTTATTTTGTTGATTAAAATACTTGTTTTTGTTGCATGGTCAGCAAAAAAGGCACAAAATAATTATCATTCAATTTGGGAAGCAAAGATTGTCTAGACAAAGCGGCATTCCACTAGCGATGTCGCTAATGAAAGGAGCAGAATGTATGAAAGTGACATTTCTAATCGATAAATCACGTGGTAACTTTACAGTGATTAGTAATGTTATTCTATAAAATGAAATTGATAAAATTTGGCCGACTTCTGGCATAACAATTCTCTGAATGATGTAAATAATAAGAATAATTACGATTTATTCTGGGGATAGATAGTGCTTTAATTAGTTTGGTTGAATTAGCTCGAACTATATTATTATTAGTCAAGTCTGTATTCAACTACTTTAGTTTAGCAGTTGTTTGTTTTTGCTGACACAAATTTAATTCCTTTTTTTTAAGAAATACTTTTTTTTGTCGTCTCTAGTTTAGCAGTTGTTTGTTTTTGCCGACACAAATTTAATCCCTTTTTTTTACGTAATACTTTTTTATTTTTTTGTTGTCTCTACCATCCCTCTGAAGAATGTACGGTTAGCAGCGAGCGTCGACAATTTAAACGCTTACTCTTCTCTCAAAGTTTATCGTTCCCGTAACTAGGACCCTCAACCAGCTCCATACGACCCCCGCTTCATTCTTGAGTCAGCCAAAATGTGGGCACTTCGAAGATTTTGGAGATCTGATTATCATGGTGGGTTCGGGAATTCTAGTATTAAGTAGGTACTTGTCTCAGTACTTTTGCGTTCTTGTTAGTATTTAGGTACGTATAGTCTAAATAGTCGAAGAAACGGAGTTAGCTAATGTGAGTTTTGACTAACAGTTAAACATGGAATTTAGCAAATGCTAGAGTAAAAACCAAAAAAAGAACTATAAATACACCTATACTCGTATGTATACTTACGCGTCAAATTGAAAACCTAAATTTTTTCAGCGGTGGAAAAAACATGGTGACATTAAAAAGTGAAAAAAATGTTAAGTACTTATCTGTTTTTGCAAAAAAGTTTTCAACTCTGCTTTTGCAAAGTAGTCTTTCATACAACCCTACTTTTAATTTTTATTTTATCGATTCTTTTTCGCTAGAAATGCGTTAAATTTTATACATTTTAGCAACGATGCCAAATCAAAGTACGCTTGCTACACGCCCAATTATTATATTTTTATTTTTTCGTTACAGACTTTGATTTTTTTGTTAAAGAAAACATGTTTTTTCGTTACCACGAAATTGTGAGATCACTAGAATCTGTTAAACGCGAGTAGGTACTTTTTGAATCAAGTACTCCGTCTTTATAAAAGCTCTTTGTAAAGGTTATATTCTATTTCAATACCTCTTTCTGTAAACAGTTTCATTTCCAAGAAACCATTACCAAAAACGGCGTACAAAATACCCGCAAAGTACAATCAGCCACGTAATAACCTAAACATAAGCAAACGCAGAACAAATAGCACCGGAACAATGGATTTGTGGAAAATCTTTGACCCCTAACTTGGGTAAGTACTTACCGTAAAATGAGCCGAAATCAAATATGAGCGCAAAATGAGCAAGACAAACACGGACCTAGAACAATGAATTCTTGACCCTTTTTACGGGGCGGGAACGACCGAAAATGGGGGATAAGGGAGCTTGCACAGTTATTGCAAAATCGGCGTAAAACGTAGTAAAAATTGATTGGTGATTCGCGCAGCTCAGCGGGATCCGAAGTTATTTTAATTTAAGGGTTGCGAAATTTCTACTTAAGGCCCTTAGGCAGAAACTAGATCAATACCCCTAAAGGGCTACATTCCAGGAACTTTGCTTTGGTATTCTAACGAATTTCTATAAAACAAATATTAAATACAATATATCCAAAAAGCGAGGTTGATAATTTATATAAATTATATCACGTATCATTTTATCATGATTTCAATTTGTATCTTTAAACTCCAAAACTTGACCTATCAATATTTTCAACGATCACAACAGCACCTAATTAGAGGAAATTCAGAAATTTCTTAAAGCTCTAATTGATTATGTGACGAAGGCTTTGCGGTCTATTAATTATTGGCGTCGCCGGTACGTGATTTTAGTCATAAGCATGCGTCGAGTGAGTTATGTGTGGTAAATTAATGTCTTGATTAGTAGGTATATGATCCATTAATACTATTATTTTATTACCTCTAGGTCTGAATGCCTCAAATCAGATGCTCTGATGAATAAAAAATAAAAACTGCCTCACGACTTTAATCCCCAGGCATAAACAAAATCTCAGATGGACTTAGCTATTAACCAGTTCTATGTAGTTGCCCTTTAAAAATTGACGAGTGTAAATTACCCTCGGATTGCAGTAAAATAGTGCACGATATTGCATGCTACATCACACCGTACCGGGTTTGAACCGAGCCTCTGCTTACGCCGGAAATTTGAACTTTATTTATGAAGAGATTGAGTTCATTATCGGCTTTTAGATCACCGTCCTATTTAGGCATACCTTTATTCAACTTTACACTCATACAAATAAAGTTAAATTTTCTACCGTGAATAGTTCTTGTGGTCGGTACAGTTTGGCTTCGAGTAATATTAAATCGAGTTGTATGTACACGGGTTAAACTATTAGGCCTTGAGGCAGGCATTATGCAGTGAGATATTTCTGAATATTTTATCGATTCTTTAAAATTGCTATTTTTCTAGTACGCACCAGAAAAGTGTTCTCAATTACCAGTTCAGCGTAGTGATTGAGAGTGTAAGTCTTATCTGTTATAGAAGAAATGATAGCTAGATCTGAGTTTAGGCAGAGTAAAGTCCTTATTTGTAGTTTCTGATGCCTAGAAACCTTGTGTTAAAGACTCAAGATTATCACTTTTGAGTGCTATAGTATCATCATCATTTGCAACCCTATTTTACTTCCTGCTGGGTAATAGCCCTCACATTGTGTGTGCTATTGCTCATAGTCTACTGCTAGCCTCATCCACGTCCTTTGTAATCTAGGCTCTAGATGCTATTGTCGGCTTTCTCGATGCTAGGCACCTGGTTCTTGATCGCTATTTAACTAACGCTTTACATTACTTGTAGTCATCTCGCCTTACCAGGTGTCCATCTCAATTTGAATTCTGCAGTTATATTTCATCATTATTTTTTTGCGCTTATTCCACTTCTTGTGGAGTTTGATTTCTTCTATTTGTTCTCTTCTATCATTCACTATTTCCGTATTCACTTCTTTCTTTTTTATCTTATTGTGTCATTAGTTCTTTTGAGCCAATAAAGTGAAATTGTTAAAGTGCTACTCATAGGCTTCTTTACTTTTTTCTTTCTATTTTTTCCTTGGTCTCCCTCTTCTAATAAGTTTAAATTATACAGTAGTATTTAAAGAATCAAAGTATTCAGCGATACAACAAGACATTAAAATTCCGAAATAGCATCAACAAAGACCTATTTTTTTAAGTCGATTAAAAATGGTATACCATATCCATAGATTTTTCAATCCTCAGCCCTGCCATCAGCGGCCCCGTGAGAATTTCTCGAGGTAAATAGCTAGCCGTGATTTTGGTCCAACTCAGAATAATTGTAAGTCTATATTCAGCTTTCGCTGATTTATAGCTAAATGGATTGTGAGCTATGATCTGAGGACAGCGAATATCCATTAGAATGAAGTTTAAATTCATACATAATTAAGTTGAACTGTTAAGTTTGTTGAAATCCTTACTTGATATAATTTATCATAAATGAAAAAGTAACTCTGTCTGTGTGTTACGCAATCACGCCTAAACTACTGAACCGATTTAAATGAAATTTGGTACATAGACAGTCTAGACCTGGAGAAAGGACATAGGTTACATTTTATCTAAAAAAAATAATTAAATGCGGACAAACTCGCGGCCAACAGCTAATTTAAAAAATCTCTAATTTAGATAACATAAAACATCATGAGGAAACGGGCATGCCCTATAACTAAAAATACGAAGGTGTGTGTCATAGGTTGGTATTCTTATAAGCTACGATGAGCTTGCAACCTGTTACGTACGGAAGACACTGGGCATGTCATGTTTGGATGTGCCTCTGGCTACCCTCTTTAGATATCCTCAAAAGATCTAAGGAACTAGAAATCTGAGGAAATATCTACCAAGCCTAGGGATTACAGTCCTGATGATCATTTCTATGTTCTTTTACCTTAAGATCCTTTAAATTTAGAGTTTCTGAGGATTCAAGACTGTACAAAAAGTTGTATAAATAAAGTCTAATGGTATATATGAACTAAATACGAGTATCAAAAACTTTAAACTATGCTTTAGGAAAACAATGTCATTTTATAAACCAAGAGATTTACGTATATTTTATTTTAAAGTTGCAATTTAAAAATTAAATATCTAAGTTACTAGAGATCTGAAGAGATGTCTTCCAACCATAGGAACCGGTCGTGATCATGTTATTTTAGTAGCGAAATGACTGATATAGAATTGATTGTCTTTTTACCTACCATAGAACTATCTATCGTTGTTCGCCTCCAACTACATTGCTAATATCACCATTATGCTGTCCAGTCGTCCAGTCTAGCCATAGCCTATGGCCTCCATCCAAGACATAGTGAATAGAGCTCAATTTACACAGGTGATTCACTCAAAGATAAAGTCTATTTCTACAGCCGTAGCAAATTTGAGCGAAATTCAACCCTAAAACATGTTATTATAATTCATTTCCCATTTTGTACTACACAGCACGCTGTGAAGTCTCTAGTTTTTCAGCAACTACCTATAAATTTACACGCAAGCGATATTGAATCAAAAGTTTGCAAGATATAGTTCATTTTTCAATGACCGTCTACTGGGAGTAATACAGATCTGACCACAGCCTTCAAGCTATGCATTATGCAGTAAGCAACTACTGAATTAACATTTACCCGTTCAGGCTCAATTATTGCGGCCATAATCGAAGTAAACCCCTTCAATAGCGTCGTAAGTATACGCTTATGTTGCAACGTACGGTCGGCTAAAATGTAAAGTAATTTTTATTTGAATATTTTGTACTTCAGTTTTTTTATACAAATTCGGCTTTTCTAGTCAGTAAATCCTCGGCACTCTCATCGTCTCTCGCACAATTTCGTTGATCATCCTACTTCTTATCCTATTAATACTATAAATGCTTGTTATAAATGCAAAAAGGTGTATGCGTATGTGAATGTTTGTAACCACGTACCTCCGTAATTACTTAAAATCTATATCCACATTCATACATTCAGAAATCTAAAATCTACATTCAGACGACTTTTTTTTAATTTTCACAATAATAAGTAGTTGAAAACAAACATTTGTTAGACTCGCCAGCCGTGTGTAGTATCAAAACCAAACCGCTCCCGGGCTTAGGCAAGTAAAGCAGGGCCGCTCTTACAAATCAACGCGCCTATTATTGTAATACCTTGTATCTCATTACCCACCGCTTTCTAAGGATAAACTTATTATTTATCGACGCCCAAAGCCAGATGGAACCTTTATATTGGTGTCCACTTTGCGGTCCACCATCCACTGAAGCGTAGGCTCG
Source organism: Cosmorhoe ocellata (assembly GCA_963675405.1). Taxonomy (NCBI): domain Eukaryota; kingdom Metazoa; phylum Arthropoda; class Insecta; order Lepidoptera; family Geometridae; genus Cosmorhoe; species Cosmorhoe ocellata. Next base: position 11,046,101 of record OY776249.1, on the reverse strand, counting down.
ATTGATACACCCATCGACTGACTTCATAGCTCAGTTGATATAGCTCTGCCTTCTGCGCTGTAGGCTGTGGGTTCAATCCCCACCCAGGATAAATATTTGTGTGATGAACACAGGTTTGTCCTAAGTTTGGGTGTTAATTTATTCTATGTATGTATTTACAAAAAAAAAGTATATATAATCTAAAAATAATTTGGTTCCCATAGTAGGTACAAGCTTTTGAGGCTTGATGGCGTTGTGTCAAATGTCCACCAATATCAATTATTTTATTTATTTATCTCTCCATAACAGTGCACAAAAGGATTTACTTAAACATAAAAACCGAGCAACATTTGAATATATTTTGAATTTTCGTTTGTCTGTTTTTGAAAACACTGAGTCTATTCCAATCATTAAAAATCCAATTTGTACTTTTTTATAATCAAAAATAGAGTTTTCAAAGTAGGTATAATCTAAAACCGTGGAACGTGCTAAATGTAGCTTAACAAACCTAAAAAAACGCTTCTTCATCAGTAGAAGCATAACAATACTTGCAATAAGTGCGTTATAAATCAATAAAGCGTCGCGCGCGCACCTATGCAGCACTGTAGTGGACGTTGAGCTGTAGGATAAACTTATTATTTATCGGCGCCCAAAGCCAGCTGAAACCTTTATAGGCCATTAAAAGTACCAGTCGTGTCTTATCTCGTGATTTATACGAATGAATATGTATGTGTCGTAGGTAACGTGATTATATTGACTCGTATGTGGCCCAGATATTAAATCTTGTATATAGTAATGTATATTTTAATCTAATTTTTCTCTAGAATTATAACATGAACATGATCACGACTGTAATCCTCAGGCTCAGTAGACGTCTCCTTAGATCTCTATTTATATAGACCTTTGAGGATCTGAAGAGGAAAGTCAAAGGTACGTCCAAAAATATGGCTCATGTCCATTATTATGCACAGATTTCATGTCCATATTTTGTTACTTTGTGTATTCTATTTTGTAGAAAACCTTTGTCTATGTTCATGCTAAGCTGTCATATCTAATCTTGCATTACGCATGTACTAACTAAGCATAGTAACCATGGCCAAAAAGTACAGAAACAAAAAAAAGATTGTCTACCGCCAGACTCCCAGATCGAAAGTTTGCTTTGCTTATAAAAGAATATTCAACTGAAAGAACACTACGAGTATTAAAATAATAAAAATCAACCTCAAACAACATCAAAAGTAAACCTTATAAATCCCCTCACTTTGACCACATCGAGAGTACCCACTATTTCCTTAGAAAGGTACACTCGCTGTTATTTTCATAGCTAATGTGAATAGACGACATGTGTGTAACTCATAGTAGAAGCCGAGATTATGATTCTTAACCTAAAACTTTTCAAACCAACCCAAGTATATTTATTTTTGTAACAAAATTGTGTTCTATTCCTTTTAAATTACAGTCTGTTTTCTTCTGAGTTGCTAAGGTGAGTTATAGCAAAAGGGTTCTTGGACTGTGGTTGCTACACTGCGACACATTTTTCTCATTTCTGTTGCATATTTTATGGGGCACGAACGCATAATGAAAGGAATCTCGTCGCGAACAAACAAATTACGGCTCTGTCATTGTAAAATAGTGGTTATTTACATATTTAGTGAACTTAATTTCGTCTGGAAGTAAAGTTGGAAATTGTTGCAAGCATTTTAAGCTATGAGTTTTCAAGCAAATATTAGATTACGTAGTGGTCAGCTATGGTGGCGGAGAATTTGGCTGCATCAAAAGTATTTACCCGTTTATGAAATACACTGTCAGTAAATTAAAACAATATACTCACTGATCTCGAGTCTTAAAAAGTTTTATATTTTTCTGAAATATCAATCATGGTATCATCAATTTTATTAAACGAAAAGAAATGAATAGCGATAATAAAACCAGAAAGCTCTCGAAAGTTCTCGAATCAACTTTTACAAGTCAAGTGCCCCAAAGTAAAAGACGTCGTTAAGATCCAGTGAGCGAAGAATTTGCTAATGGCTATTTCAAGATTTTCAAGAAAAGAACATTACTTTGAAATATTATAGAATAAACCACGATTACGCATAAGGCTTTATTCAGTCACTATTCACATCAATGCTTTAATCCCGAAATAGCAATAGTCAATAGTCAATAGTCAATAATAGTCAATAATCTTTATTCAGTAATATCACAAGGATCATTTTGAATCGTCTTACATACTAGGTGAGTCTAGGTGCCAATTCCAGTCCTATCCCCAGTACGAGAAGAACTGACAAGAAAATCGCTGGCAAATACTCCATATTAACAACTATCACTAACTGTTGATACAGATGATTTGGCAGGTTCAGATAACAAATATTCTCACATCACTCTAACAAAATAATAAGAAGATAAATTTAATAGAGTGTATGTAGAAACGAATGAAATGTTTCTAGTTGATGTTGCATTGCAAGTGTGCGGTGAACCTAACCCTATGTTGTAATACTCATTTATACTCAGAGGAGACCGATATCGTGCGTGGGTCGTAACAGCTCTAGGCGCTATCTCGACAATAATCACTTTGAAGAACCAGACCCGCGATTACAATCTTAAATCCCCCGTAAATTTTCTATTCCAACTGCCCATTATAATAGAACAACCTCGGGAAAAAAATACACAAATAATTTCATCATCTCACTCCCCTTGTTGATTGCAAAATTTCAATCAAGCTCGTAAATGGTATACAGTTTCGGATCGACACTCGAAACGATTTTTGGGGTTGGGATTCGAATGTGTGTCACGCACTGAATCCGACACTATACAATCCGAGTTTAAAGAATAAATTCGGTTGCAGCGAAGCGTCGTACGCTGCACATACATTTGGCCTGCGAGTGCATACTGCATGACGCAGATTTATTTGTTGGTTTCAGATGGCAATTGTAGCACGAATTTATTAACATAGACTTGGAACTAATTATGTAGGGATGAACGGGATTAGACCAAAAAGGCTGAGCCATCTGGTGGAATGTTGAGTGAGTCACTCAAGTATTGAAGCTCGATAAAAGAGCCAAGTTCATGCGAATGAACTTCACTACAGAGTTTAATAAAACTCTACACAGGGTTGATGTAGCTATAGAAACACTTCGAATAACAAAGACCCTTGAAAAATGTAACGTCTGTCCTCCCGCTGTGAATTCAAGGGCTCAAATAATAACGGAACTTTAATTTGACTTGAAATAGTGCACCCTTTAGTTTCTACTGAAATTATGATCCGCGAGGGGTCAAACAACACATTACTATTTAACTTAAACCTTTCGGCACGTTACTTTGCAACGTTGCTTAATAGTGATCAAAACTTGAGAGAATTTCTATTTGCTATCACTACTGTGTTATGGCAATTTGTACCTTGTGATAACGCTTTTGCATCGAAATTCGTGAACGCTGCTTTATTGGAATCTTCAATTTGTTTCTCATCAGCTTCGTTATTTGATTTTTGACCTTTGCTATTAGCAGTTAGAGTTTCATTTGCTTTATCAGTCGTGTGGTTTATAGGTCTTTTATTGCTAGTTGGAGTTGGAGCACGTGCTTACGCGTGCCGCTTACTCCCCGCTGGTACGCACTCCTTGTTACAGCAAACTCCACGGTCCTGTAATTACACACAAATTAGACAAGATTTATAGAGGGGTGAAACACCTTGGCAACTATACGAGGAGGTACTAATAACGGTTGGCCAGGTTCGATATTGCGATTAATTCGAGTCCTTTGGCGTCAGGAATAAATTATTCGAAGACAGTGGAGCTTTCGGGAAGAAATCTGGGGAAAGCTGTGCTGGCAAATTTAGTTGTTTGAGGGTCTTAGGTTTTTTATACTCAGCTTTTGAACTTTGATAAACGGCCGGTTAAAGTGAATACTGCTATTGTTCGGCACCTCAAAGTATTTATTTGTTAATCACTAACAAAAAGAAAGTTATTTTAAAATTGACAATTTACAATCACAAATTCCACAGCCAAAAGCACCAATAAATACTTTAGAAACGCATTGTGAATGCATCGAACGGAAAGTCTTATACATATTTTACAAATTGCGTGCTCAATATTGCTTCATAAAACATTTTATTTTATGACCATGTTATTGCCATGACATGTTAATTCTGCTTTTTGACTTGATGCCGTAATATTGACAGCTTCATTTAACAAAAGGTGGACATTTATTGTTACACCCACTGTCCACTGGAGTGATGCGGTAGCGGTTCACATTTTTTGTCGTGCGGCGATCACTTTTCGGATGACAGACGTGTCAAAAAAACAGAACTTTATAGGCTTTTACAATATCATGGTTTATTTCCTTATTATCTCTACTAAACTCGTTCAAACTATAATGATTATTGAAATATTTCAATTTTAAGTATATTATTATACTTTATAAGCAAAAGCACAAGAAAAAAACCTTCTTGGATACAAACACATAGACAGACGAAAACTGTGTCTGTCACGACCTGTTTTTTATCACAAAGAGGTATCCAGTTGAATTAAGTTTATAGTCTCTTGAAGCTGTTAAAATCTAGCTTTTTAAGATAGGTAGGTACTCAGAATTGCAATTGTCCAGGTTTTTTGTGCAAATAATATGCCGGACCAACAAGTTTTGATTTCTCCACAGTGGACAGTGACCATAATGGATATTTTTAGTGGGTCCCTCATATTTTTATGGCGTGTTTATTGGCCATTGTGGCGCGACTCGGTCGGTATATGGGACACTTAAAATGATTCATCTTCACAGGTACGAATTATCGGACATTCTTCGGGTATTTTCGGCTTAATGAGCGAGAAGAATGTCTTCGGCTTTTTCATTGATGATTTTATCGCGTTTTCGTTTTTGTCTCCGATAATGCACATTCTTTCAAACGTTTTTAAACATTGGTGCAGTAATTTATAAGCGAGTATAAAGTATTTGAATAAAAATGTCTTTATTGTTATATTATATTTATGGTTTTCAATAGTTGTTGGAACAGTGGTAGGTTGATTAACATAATTATTATATTATATGGTTTTTTTTATTTTAATCTCTAAAACGTTAAATTACCTACTTATTCTACTAATATTATAAATGATTTATGAGTATGTATGGATGTTTGTTACTCTTTCACGTTGAAACAATTGAGCGGATCTGGAAACGATTGAGCGGATCTGGATGAAATTTGGTCCAAAAATAAAATGTAGTCTGGAATAGCACAAAAATTATTATTGCAAAAAAAAATTACGGTTTTGTGGGATAAATTTGTTTTTGTTTTTCGAAGTACCACGCGAGCAAAGCCGAGGGCAGAACCTAGTCCTCAATAATCTATGTAATGTTCTGAGGAGTTGTACAAGCATATTATCTCTACCAACGTAGAGACGTAAAGTGTGTTTAGTGGTTTTCGCTAAAAAAATCTTTATAAAGTGACGCCAAAATAATGTCAATATTTCGAAATAAAATGCTTAGGGTAAAAACTACATTATGAAAAGTATAATGCCGTGGCTCTGGCACTCTTTGCACGAGCGGTCCTCAAAGATTTTCAATCAAAACTAAACTTTAACACTCTAGTTTAAAATGCAAAGGAAGTCCATTTGCAAACGCAACTCCGAAACTAAAACGTATTATACTCCACGGAATAAATAATAGTTAGTACCATAGCACACAATAATAGTAGTAGTGCAGAGATGTGAAACTCCAGTAAGTATACCTAATGAGAAGTACCATCCTATTTTGTTTGTTATATTTCAAAGGTGAGCCGGTTATTGTTTTTATAGCTTTTTGTAGCCGAAAGGCTGGACGGATTTTGAGAAATAAATTGTCTTCGATTTCGTCTGTCTCGTCTGAGAACCAGCGTTGATTTTACACTATCGTATTTGGAAGTGGCACTATGCTGAGATGGCACCTTTTTGGCCACACCACATGTTGACTGGGTCATTTAGTCTCTTGTGTGAATGTGTTTATTGTCTCTTCTATGTATCTTATAGTATCCAAGTATCTAAAAATTATCTATCTCTTTCCGGCTCTGTTTTAAATTGATGTGTGTGTGTATCAAATAATAGTTTTTCTATTCCATTCTGTAGGTGTGGGTAGGGTAGTAACGGAAAACGCGAGTCCCTTAGGTTACTTTTCAGGTAACCCTGTGAGTCCCGTTGGTTACCTATGATTGTTATCATTAATATAAGTTGTTATCATTGAAGAAGGAACTTCCTGTTTCTTAGGTTCGTTAAAAGGGTTTCTTCTATTTATTACTCAATAGTTAAAAACACGACGTGCGGATGGCTTCAAGTTTATTTTCGGAAGGGGCGTGGTCAAGCACAGCTTGTACAATGCACACATGAGTGAATGAATATACTTAATGTTTCCAACATTCATTTAAAGGAGTTCCACTTCTACAGCACTATATTATTAGTATCCCAAGCTCGTTACCTGGTACCCGAAGGAAATAAAAACTTATCAGCGAACTTTGTGCCGGTTATCTTGGGGGGAGAGTAAACACTTTTTATTTTACGACCGCCCGCGCTTTACGAGGACCAGTGGGCTGAACTGCTTCTGTATTGCAGCTACTTATTCCGAGTGCATTACTTGAAATGCTTTTTGTCGCCAGGTACAGAGCAAAGAGTATTAAAGTACTGTTATGAGACGGGACTGTGACTTTGTATTTTCATTTCTAGGGTATCCCGGTCTCCTCGCGATGTTTTCCTTCATCGTTTAAACACACATACATTTTTCGAATAGAAAAACTCATTGATGCAAGGTGCCTCACCACGAATTCATAATACATTACCGAATTCATATTACATTGTTATTTCGTACCATGACCTATGCAAATTGTATTGAAATAGTGTTACTTCAAGCTTTAAATGTGACGTTTCTAAAACGGAATCGTTCTGGAAGCCTTCGTGGTAAGGCCCCGGGTTTGAACCCTGCTACCACTACACCACGAGTGCCCTTGGTTTTGCTTATAACAGCCATTAAGCCACTTTGAATTATTTGTGTAAGACCACGATCAAAGGCCCGAGGCAACCTGCTACTACTAAGATACGAACTTTACTGATTACATGCCATTGATACGTCAATCACAGTACATGTAGTTCAATACAGGAAGTAGTATCTACCTATCCTTATAATAAACTAGCTGATGCCGGCGTCTTCACCCGAGCGGCGAAGACGGCTAACTTTTTACGACACCTTTCGCAAATCCTACTAATATTACTCGTATTATAAAGGCGAAAGTTTGTAAAGATGTCTGGATGTATGTTTGTTACTCTTTCACACTAAAACGGCCGAACGGATCTGGATAAAAATGACACAGATTATAGTCTGGAATAGCACATAGGCTACATTTTATTCCGGAAAAATTTACGGTTCCCGTGGGATAGATTTGTTTAGGTTTTTTAAGTACCTAACCACGCGGGCGAAGCCGTGGGCGTAAGCTAGTACCGCTATATTTTATGTACTTTTAAACTTACGCGATCTGAACACATTATTATTAGTATTAGACGGGTATTTATCGCGTTTAAATTACCTTATATTTTCCCGACGTTTCGACAGGTTTGCACGCTGTCGTGGTCACGGGTAGACTGGATTACTGGAGCTACCGCCTCCGCGAAGCGGGGGTCGCATTATTTGCAACTACCCTCACTTCGTTCTCGACAATAGTCGAGAACGAAGTTGCATATTTATACGCTATATTTTAGCCAATGCATACAAAAACTTGACGAATTATATACTAAAACCTTCCTTGAGGACCATTCTATCTATTGGTGAAAACAACAAGAAAATCAGTGCAGTACTTTTATGTATTTTTTAAAATTCAAATTCAATTTATTAAACTCACAATATACTTAAGTTTTGAGTTTATTGCGAAAAGACGGACAGACAGACAGACGTGTTTTAATATGTAGTGAAGTCACTGAACACACTCAATTACTTTACCTATCGATATTATTATCAGTCGATAGATACCCTTCGCATGTGTCCGCCACATTTCACAACCCCTGTCTTTTCTGTCAAATAACACTAAAGGAACTTCTTATTACGCCCTTCCTATATATTATACCATCTTATCATTTTTATTCTTGAACCCTGTGTTTTAAGGACTGCCAACCATAACCAGAAGTAGCTTGGCAACTTATTCTCGGACTGGAGTCATTTTTACATTCATATTTTTTAAAAATAACCCCTGAAGAGCACTTTTGCTCTTTTATTACACTGATTCGAAAAAAATAGCGATACGGTGAAGAAAAGAATAAAGTAATTTTTAAAAGTTTGATTTTTTGTCTTCTTCAGATACGAGTATAGAAAACTAGCTGTCCCTCTCGCACCTTCGTTCAAACTATACGACGAATAAATATTTGCTTAGTAACCAGTAATTCTTCTTAAAAATAATATTATAAACGCGAAAGTTTGTAAGAATTTATACATGTATCTTTGTTACTCTTTCAGACTCAAACTACTGAATGGATTTTGATGAAATTTAGCACAGAGATAGATTATAATCTGGAATAGCACATTATAATCTATCTCTGTGCTAAATTTCGGTTCTTGTGGAATAGATTTGTTTTTGTTTTTTCAAGGTACCACGCGAGCAAAGCCGTGAGTAGCCTCGTAAGCTTCCTTCCATTTTTTGTTTAGGATGAATTGGTCAAGAGCTATCATTGTCTAAGTTGCTCAACTACTTCTGAAAGAATGCATGTATTGTTCCCTTCGCTAAAAATAAATTGTCCAAGCCCTATCATTATGCTGATAAGGCTGAGTTATAACGATGTTGCCTGCCCTATTTGTAGACAAAGGTTTGAGCTCCAATGTAACTGTCACCTTAGTTTAGTTTATTGTCCAGATTGGACACATAAATCTGAGTTTGTACACGATTTCCATTGTTTTGCTTTTATCAATTATGTACCTACAAGTGTTTGGTCAGTATAGATTCAAATACAATGTAGTATGAGTCACCATATTAGGTGTTATTTTAGCGTTAGTGATTGTTTATCAACAATCATTACGGCTGACGGTACTAAGATCACTGTTATAACGGACTAAAACAATAGAAAAATCATACAATAACGTCACAAGTCATTAATGTGTAGTAAGTATTTTTTCTTTTGGTCAATATAGACTCAAATGGAATATTGTATTATTAGGAGCTATTTATCAATAACTAGTATAACTCAAGGTCACAAGGACTAAAACAATAAAAAACATACAATAACGTCACAAGTCATTAATAAGAATCAAATTACAAAATAAAAATATAAATCATCTTTAATCAATAAAATCACAGGGATTATTTTGAATCGTCTTACACACTAGGTGAGTTTAGGTGCCAAATTCAGTCCTATTCCTAGTCCAAGAAGGACTGACAAGAAATTCGCTACGTTTACTCGCTAAAATATAAAATTAATTACTTGAAAATTACTGCAATAAGTAAAGTAACACCCTAGTTAATTGAAAACAGACTAAGTACTGCTTTCTCTCAGATTTTATAATTTGCGCAAATGGTAAGATGCCCGAATGGCTACTAAAAATTTCAACTTTGCAAAATAATTTGAAGCTCAGAGCTGTCGCTCATAACAGCATCTATAATATACATATGCATTTATAAATTTAATAATTACCTTGAGTCATTAAGCTTTTAATGGAACCAATATGGCCTTGATAACCGTAAAATGTGAATTTACTATATTATGCCCTGGCTGAGTGAGGCAGTATGTAAGACCGATTTTGATCAAATAAGAGATTTATTGAATAACTTATTTTATCCAAAAACACAAACCCCACTAACAAAATAATCTCCAAATCTCTAGTAAATAGATAATTCCGCATTAAGGTGCTAATACACAGTAAAGGGATCCAAACTAATTATTAATTGACGAAACCGAAATCAATTCATTACCGAAGTCGGGGCTTAGTACTATCTAGGATCGTCTAGGTGTTCATTTAAGTCAAGATTGAACTGGAGATTAAACAGAAGATCGTTTTGCCTTCTATTGAATGGTACAAGTAAAAAGGTTAAAGCGGAAATATTAATATAAACAATTTTTAGTATCGTTCCATACTGATTTCAAAGACAATAATTGCGTAAGTGGTATAAAAATCACATGGAAGAGTTTGAAGATTTACTAATTTCTTTTTGTTTAAAACCTCAGTATCAAAGAACAAAATTTGTTCTTCTTCCCGCTGTTTTGTTGTCTCTTAGTCTATGCCCCGTGTCGAGGGGCATTATACATCCTTATCGGTACTCGTTAGCCACCCCTAATAAAAACTCCCCTCCAATCTCAAGGGTTGCAACTCTCTTAAATTTAATAAGGGTGAATTAAAACAGTCACAATAAGCCCTAGACGACGTTCTTGATTGCAATCACAAGTTTCAATATGTTTGATAAGATGACAATGAGCATGGGAACAATTCCATGAACCCTACAAACGTTAATAATTATAATAAAAAAATACGTCTCGATTTAGATTATTTGATTGACATCGTTGCTAACATGAACCAATTATACGAGTACGTCTAACACTGATTAGCTAATACAAAAAACTGAATAAGTAAAACTATTCAAAACAAGCCTCAATTTGGGCGCCAATATAATACTGGCGCCCGACGTGGGACATAAAAAATAAGTAAAACTTGCCATAACTAGGGATAATCATAATTAGCAAGAACAAATACTTACCTACCAATAAAATCTTTTTAGTTGCTATTAAGTCAGCAGTCAGCAATGTTTGTGAAAATTCACAACTAAAACACAAACGACACTTCATCAATGCCACCCTCAAAAGGGCAACCCCTCAGGCAACAGTTAGTTAAACAAAATATCAACACAAGTACTAACACGCACACATAGCATCAAGTATGTAATACATCTTGGAACAAAGCAAAACCGACAAACTTAGTTGAGCTCGCATAATGCATAATCAATATGTTACTGCCAAGTGATGAGTATAGGTAGAAACTGATACGTATAATTTTTCTAAAACAACTAGCATATATTCTTCTTCTAAAGTGTATTAGTTGTTAGGAACAAATTAAAAGCGCGTATTGTAACGGGTTCATTATTTGGTTCAAGGTCATGCAATTTTTGTTATAAAGAGCTAAAACAAATAATATATTAGAAAACAGAGTTCAAGTCTTTGGCTGCAGGTAATGTACGTAAGGCTGGCAACGATAATGTTGGTGTATTATTATTTAATTTTCTCTGTAAATAAAAGAACTAGTTATGATACAACTTTTTTTTTTCAATCTAACATCAACGCAAAAATCGAATAACATGAATTTATATTTTCTGCTCTTAGCCTTTTTCTTATTGAATATTTTCTTAAGAAAGTGTTAATCAAAATTGGATTTCTGCCAAAAAAGATAATGCCTGCTAACAATTTAAGTATCAAAATCAATTGAACCAATTAATGAGTCTGACAATCTGACCATAGCAAACGTATGGAGCCTCGCCACGGCCGCATTTGGCAAAGGTTCAATTTTGCATAGATCCCGAATAGAAAGGTACAATACGATACACCTACGTACTTTGAATTAAATAGTAGATAATAGATCGGTGAAGGCTTTCGATAGGTATCTTTAATTATCAATGATGTACCTTTCCTTAAAAACAATACTATACATTCGGTATAGCTTACCGTCACAGGAATAATTAATGAATCCTATATAATAAGGAAATTTAAGCAAAGGAATTAATGCCATCATCAGGAAGGACGTCTAACGTGCTGGATATGAGCCTCCAAACTCAAAGTTCAAATATATTTACTTAATAAAATCACAAGGATCACTTTGAAACGTTGTTTATGTGGTGAATTTAAGTACAGGCAAGAAACTAACATACAAAAAAGCACCAGCTTTTTTGTATGATCCTTCTTACAAAATAGTAATCATAATTACTAATAATAATAATAATAATAATATAGATAAACACAGAACATAAAAACGAGAACAGCAAAGTATAATAATTATGCAAATTGGTAAGTTAGCTATCGGAGGACAAAGCTACTTCAGGCCATGAGTTCATAACAGCAATTCTGTAGGTGAAAAGCATTAGGGTCAAAGTAACATTTTCGTCTTATTTATTGCAGTTTTTTGTATGATATTCTTAGACGGATCGATTACGTGACCATTAATAATATTCATTTACATTATAATAACAGAATGTCATGCATTATTTATAAAAAAAAAAAAAAAAAAAAAAATATGATCACGACTGTAATCCCCGGGCTCGGTAGATATCTTCCTCCAGATCTTTAGTTACTTAGATCTTTGAGGATATCTAAAGGGGGTAGTCAGAGGCACGTCCAAACATGACATTTGGTACATGCCCACATTTTGCACAGTAGTTAGTATTCCGTACGTGACAGGTTGCAAGCCCATCGCCGCTTATAAGAATACTAAACCTATGACACACACCTTCGAATTTTTGGTTCTAGGGTATGCCGGTTTCCTCACGATGTTTTCCTTCACCGTTTAAGAGCACTGGCATTGCGCACATAAATTTTTCGAATGGAAAAACTCATTGGTGCACGACCAGGTTTGAACCCACGACCTTCGGATCGTGAGGCAGGGGTGCTACCACTGCACCACCAGCGCTCTTTATTTATTTATTTATTTAATCTATTGAGTAGTATTTTACGGTTTCTATGAGGATAATTATTTTCCCCAGCGTTTGTCGTTACAGCAACTTTCAAAAACCCACTGTCAGAAGTGGGTCAAGCCAAAACCGTTCAGTGTAGGTAACAAGTTAGGTTCCACAAGTTGCACAAGTGCCGGCTAAGTCGCATTTGACCCGGCAACTCCCGGCACTTAACTCGTGTAGTTCACGTAGTGACGCCAGGGATACTGTTTTCAGAACTTTGTACAATGCTGAATATGTTCGGCGTGGACAAATTGATGGAGATACAAATGTTAGTAATAGGTAATTATTAATAAATATTAAAAAGTTGGCTGGCGTTGTATAGGCATGTTATGCGGCCGGAAGAAAATCATGTTACAAGAAGGGTGATGGATTTGAATGCGGATGGATAGAAGGGTAGAGGTACCTAAGAAAAGATGGAAGAACTGTGTGAAAGATGATAATATGTGTAAGAAGGGAGTGACTACTGAGATGACGGATGTTAGAAGAAAGTGATGGAAGAGAGCCTGAATTGTGTCAACCCCACCTAGTGGGATATAATAAGGGCAGGAAGATGATGATGTCGATGATGAATACAAATATTTGGAGTTATTGCGAGTGGCGTGCTAAAAAAGAAGTCTTTACTTTTTCAGTGGGTTCTGTAAGCTGATTCAATAATAATAAATAATAACTAAATAAATAATGCTAGACAGTCCACACAGCATCATCTAGCCCCAAAGTAAGCTACTCAAAGCTTGTGTTATGGGTACTAGATAACTGATATATTTAATACATTATATACATAGATAGATATTTTTTATTATACATAGAAAACACCCAGACCAACGGAACAAATTTCTGCAGATCATACACGAATTTGTTCCGCGGCGGGAATCGAACCCGCAACCTATTGCGTCGCAGGCGGACTCTCGCCCGCTGCGCCACAGAGGTCGTCAATGTTATCTAAATGAATACAAAAACACATTGAATTCTAAACTTCAACAATTAACTATTACTTGAGAAAGAAAGAATACCTACTCGAAAAACTACTTAATAGACTGCTGCCGTGACGCGTATCTCATTATTTTTTGTTCCAACCATAATGTATTCCTAGTAATTAAAATAACCTATTTGATTATACTATTATAACGAAAGCAGTCTCATCATTTTCGTTATAAACATTTGCATCTGCTTAAAATTTCCAAGAATTTGATCTCATGATACCGATATGGTCATTTTGGCCAAGTTATCAGCATTTATCGTGAAGTCAATAGGTTATCTGTCTGTCGATTACAAGCGACGGTTTATCAAAGACAGGAAACAATACTACCAGTATTTGGTACCCAGTACCCACTGGACCTTCAAGATTGAACCCAAAAGCAAAAAGGGCCCATTGGACCTCATTTATATGGCCAATTCGGTCTTCTTAAAATAATTCGTGTTCTATCAAACTGCAGATAAAACTTGCGGTCTAAAGTTTTGACATTGACTTCATATTGAACTTTGTTTATCCACCCTATTATAGAATGCCAAAAAAACTAGATGTGCCTAAACTCATCTCATTTTTTTGTTTTCATCAGTCCACTGTGTACATTTTTAAAAATAGTGGCAGTATCATAAATTGTATCATTACTAACAGCTAATACTGATTTTCGTCTGGAGGTCAACATTCTAACAAGATAAATAGGGAGAAAATCTATGATGTACAACACGTCATTACTCACTAGAACGTTCACCGCAGATGTATCTTCATAGGCAATCTACGGCCTGCTGTCATCAAAATTGACAGTTTTCATTTGTCCCGCCACACCCTCTCTATGCACACAACAGTTATTTCTAGCGCTGAATCACGATATTTGAACAATAGACCATTTCCCCATACGGTCCTTTATCAGACCTTTTGTCACTTCAATCGTTTCTTGATTTAGAATAAGCCTTAGGTCGCTCGATTTAAGATTATGTATTGCTTGAACTTGAATTTGTGATTACTAAAAATTACGATGCGATACATGTGGCTTGAAAGATGATTATTATGAATTTGTCATGATTATTCATAATATAAGTTTTGTATTTAATATTCAAGAAGTGAAATTTCATTTCAATGATACTATTATCCTGTCTGTGTTTCTTTTGTTTAGATTTAAAACGGGAAACAAAGTTGATGAACCATTATTCAATCCTTATATTCAATGTATGCTTACAAAACAAGAAACGCCTGTACCTGAGTTTGATACGAGACGTCTGATGACATTATTATCAATGCCATAAGATATAAAATGCAAAGATTCACAGACAAGTAAATATTTGCCAGGGCAAGATATGGTAGCAAAAATCTTATGTGGAAAATTACGTTTGCATTGAAAGCTTTGTTGGCACTTTCTCTTCGAATACCGGCCACACTTCGTCATCGTTAATTTGACAATGGGGTTTTAATGGAAGATGACTCTCCGATCGGTGACCCTGCTCATTAGCTGAAGGGTGAAACTATCATTTTGAATTCAATTTGTGATGCATTAGCAATCCCATTATTGCGATTAGAAGGACATACTTACAATAATTTGCTAAGTTAAGTGATTTTTAGTTTACGTTATCAAAATCAAAAATAGTTATGTGTATTGTAAATATGCAAATTCCTTTACGATTCAAGTCTAAGTAGCAAAATGTCTTGGCAGCAAGACGTCCAATAAACAAATCGTCAAACTAGCAATACTTGGGCGATTCTCCTTAATTTGATATTTTACCGTTATTTAAAAACTTGTTTAACCTTAATTTTAGAGCTCGTTTTTTAAGTTGATAGTACGAAAATGGAGCAATAAAGTATTGGTTGATAATCAGTTAATTCACAAAAGGTACATTTAAAATTAACTAATAATTTACGAGTTAACCAAAATGTTTTGCGAACAGTGACAAATATTGAGAACAATGACAAAATCATTGAGGATAATCAACCGACGTCATCATGGTTTAAATTATGTTATATTATATGAAACATTAAAACAAAAATAATGTACGTTATTACGCTACCTTTTATGCATTATATTAAATTAAGGTGCATAATGTAAACTTACGTACAAAGTTTAATATGATTAATTCATCCAAAAACATTTTATATTATTCTAAGCCTAATGTTGTTCAAGCTTTTGTGCACTCATTTATTAAGAAAATATGATCCTCAGTTTTATTAAGTCAAAGTTTTTTTTACTCCACATGTTAGCTCGAAAATTACCTTAGACCTTATCTAATTACTCAGAAACTAAAAGCCTTTATAAAATCATAGGTTGAAAAGCACGAGTAAATAATATAATTTAATATTAAACCCAAGGTCTCAGAAAAGCTCACCCTTTTTGGCAGAATTCACACTGAAATAAGTTTTTCGGCAACTTAGTACTTAGTGCTATTATACTAAGTAACTGGATGACCGAGCCTTGCTCGGTTTTTATTGGTAAATTGAGTTTTTTGGAATGAAACCAAGCTAGATAGATTTATCAACCTCGAAATCCCCTGCATACTAAATTTCATGGAAATCGTTGGAACCGTTTCCGAGGTTCAGATTATTTATGTTTTCATATACTCAAGAATTGCTCGTTTGTAAGTATAAAATAAAATGTATACTAGGTATTATGTATTATGTTAATACTTGTATTAATGAGTATGTACATTTAAACATGTATTAAGGACCAAACTGAAGGTTCAATAGAATATAACAACCTCTTTGAAATGGATTTTTTAAACACAAACAAATACTTGTTGTTTTTTTGAGTGGTTTTACGTTTTATGATTCAGACCAAACATAATTATTATGCTCTTATTATATTTTTTTTGTAAAATATATTATAAGCCATCGTTTTGCATAAATGTGGTCATACAACCTGTGTAAATAAAGAGTTTCTGTTTGTTTGTTTTGGGCTGGTGTGCAACCTTAGGTATTTAGGGTTATTGACACTGAAAGTAAATTAAGAATTAAGAGATACGTAGTGAATAACACAGTAATTACAAGGCAAAAGGAAAATAATTACATCAGTTTTTTTAATATCTACAATAAAAATGTTTGGAGGAAGACGACATTTTGCCTTTGATGCAGATATTATTAGCTACTAAATTGGCAGACAAGCCATCTGTTGGTAAAAATGTAATAAAATAATTCAATATTTCTGTTGTTTTGTTTCAGGTAAGTACGTACAATTATAATCTGGAGGCTGGTTTTCCCAATACAGTACAAAGTATGTAGTCATTTATTTTTACTTTTATGATGTACGTATACGAATGTAAATTATAAAATATTAAATAAAATAAAATAAAAATAAATATGATCACGACTGTAATCCCCAGGCTCAGGAGATATCTCCTCAGATCTCTAGTTATTTAGATCTTTTGAGGATATCTAAAGAGGGTAGTCAGAGGCACGTCCAAACATGACATTTGGTACATGCCCACATTTTGCACAGTAGTTAGTATTCCGTACGTGACAGGTTGCAAGCCCATCGCCGCTTATAAGAATACTAACCTATGACACATACCTTCGAATTTTTGGTTCTAGGGTATGCCGGTTTCCTCACGATGTTTTCCTTCACCGTTTAAGAGCACTGGCATTGCGCACATACATTTTTCGAATGGAAAAACTCATTGGTGCACGACCAGGTTTGAACCCACGACCATCGGATCGTGAGGCAGGGGTGCTACCACTACACCACCAGCGCTCTCTATAAAATATTGACTTCAATAAATACCTAACGGTGTCATTCTAAATGGAAATTTCCAACTTCAATATTATATATAAAGCATTTTGAAGATAAATTACTAGTTCTTTGATCTATTTTTATAAATAGGTCTAATCAAAGAACCAAAATCTTCGCATGACAGGAAATTATATCCCTTGTGAGCGTGATTGCTTCATTATAAAAGATTTAAAGGTGTGAGACTTTCAAAGATTTGCAATAAAAGTTATATTTTACTTTTTTTTGACATTAATAAACTAAAATAAATTTATTAACAGAAATATACAGATAACAATATCATAAATACACATCATTATTTAAAATACATCTAAAATAGTTGATCTATTTTATAGAACAAAGATTTAAAAAACAAAGTTAATAAGCAGCTAATTAACATATTAACAATATTTTAATAATAAAAAAATAAAAAATAAATATGATCACGACTGTAAACCCCGGGCTCGGTAGATATCTCCTCAGATCTTTAGTTTCTTAGATCTTTGAGGATATCTAAAGAGGGTAGTCAGAGACAAGTCCAAACATGACATTTGGTACATGCCCACATTTTGCACAATAGTTAGTATTCCGTACGTGACAGGTTGCAAGCCCATCGCCGCTTATAAGAATACTAACCAATGACACATACCTTCGAATTTTTAGTTCTAGGGTATGCCGGTTTCCTCACGATGTTTTCCTTCACCGTTTAAGAGCACTGGCATTGCGCATATAAATTTTTCGAATGGAAAAACTCATTGGTGCACGACCAGGTTTGAACCCATGACCTTCGGATCTTGAGGCAGGGGTGCTACCACTACACCACCAGCGCTCTTTTAATATGATAACAATATCATACTAATCTTTTAATTAAAATTATACCTCTTTTTTATAACAGTCTTATATTTTCACAAAGGAATTTCGAAACATGCATTTATTAATTAGATTCTTTGATGTTGACTGTACCTATTATTAACTTTAAAACGTGAACAAGTTAAAAATAAAAAGAGCGTTTTAAACTAAAGCCTTTTCTCATTCTAAAAATCGCCCCCGCGTTTAAAGGTACATCTCGTGCCATTAAAATGCTTAATTTGGTGATCAATTCTCAATCGATGTCCTATTGATTCATAGCTCAAGTCATAAGCGGAAAGAGATTTAAATATTGAATCACATAATTAGAAATACTGTATAGGACGGAAATGTCTAGTACTTCTTAATATTATTACGCTTAATTATTAACCTCTTTAGGTGATAGTTTTAGCGGGAAAGTACTAGACATTTCCGTCCTTTTCAGTATTTGTAATGGATTTCCGCAAAGTCACGCCTGAATCAATTATCTAAATGATTAGATTTTTTCATAGTTTCTTAGCTAGTTAATATCTATCTAATTACAGTTTTATCTGTGGTTACATCACAAATTGTCTTCTTCTTTATGGCATCTGTCTCTTTTGTTGCCATTTTTTATTGTATTGCCAACGTCACAGAGTCACAGTGTTTTGTTTAAAATTGTCGGACCAAAATGTAAAACTCAAAATTTGTGTCTCCAGTTTTCAATACAAAACATTCGTTAAAAACAGTTTTTAAATTAAAAGTATCAAAAAACATTTTTTTTTAATATTCATGACTAGCATGTTTACACCTTTGTTCTTTCACAAGCTCTTGTGTCTCTTTGTATCAAATTTCATCAAAATCGGTTCAGCGGTTTAAGCGTGAAATCATAACAGATAGACAGAGTTACTTTCATATTTATAATATTAAGCATGGATTAGCAATTTATTCAGACGTAAATAAGTCTGATTTACGATGTGATCCTGCTTATGATTTGCATATACAAAGCTGTAGATTATTCACAAGTTTGAATTCCAACGTTTTCCTTGAACCACAAACGAAAGGTGTAGTTGCAACCTACGTACGTAGCAGACAAACGGACAGACAAAAGGAATGCGTTCGTCACAGACCCTTAATACCCCACGCAATGCTCGATAACCAATGCTGCTGTCAATTTCAAAATATTATTGTTTTAAAAAGTTAATGATTTCATTTACATACCTATTCGGACGTTTTGTGTTGGAGAATGTTGGCCTGAAAATAAGCAGGACCAAAACAGAACACCTGTTTTGTGATTTCGGCGGTCTTTCCAGCTTCTCTCATATTGCCTTAGACGGTGTATTCCTACCAGTCTGCTCCGATTTTCGCTACCTCGGTTCACTCATCCAGAACGACGGTGAGCTAGACCGAGACGTGAAAAACAGAATGAATGCGGGATGGATGAAATGGCGACAGGTCACAGGAACTACGTGTGATCCGCGGATGCCCCTAAAGCTTAAGGGGAAAATCTACAAGACCATCATTAGACCTGTCGTATTGTATGGATCTGAATGTTGGACAACTAAGGCGACGGATGAAAGAAAAGTGCATGCGACGGAGATGCGAATGTTGAGATGGATGTGTGGAGTGACGAGGATGGATAAGATAAGGAATGAGCATATTAGAGGAAGTTTGAAAGTAGCGCCTGTGACAGAAAAGATGAAGAGCAATAGGTTGGCATGGTATGGGCATGTTATGCGGCGGGAGGAAAGCCATGTTACAAGAAGGGTGATGGATTTGAATGTGGATGGATAGAAGAGTAGAGGTAGACCTAAGAAAAGATGGATGGACTGTGTGAAAGACGATATATGTAAGAAGGGAGTGACTACTGAGATGACGGATGATAGGGGAGAGTGGAGGAAAAGAACCTATTGTGCCGACCCCACCTAGTGGGATAAGGGCAGGAAGATGATGATGACCTATTCGGACGTTTTCAAATTTTTTATTATATCTAGACACGCGGCAGCGTGTCAAGCCAAGTTCAAGTGAACGGCGAGGCGCGCACCGTGTTTTTTTTAACAATACTTTTTGTAGTTTACATTTTTTCAAACCTATATAATTAGTACTATCTATACATACATAAATCAGTAATGTTAAATTAACGAGCAAAAATGTTCGAACGAAATCACGATTTTTTTAATGTATGAAAAAACCTGGCTTAGTTTTTTTTATCCTGGTGACCTGGACTTATCGAAAACCCCGTTATTTTTTTATAGACGTCCAGATAACGAATTCCTGTGCGCTGAACTTTATTTTTATGGTTTCAGTAATTAAATTGGTAATGGTTCCTCTTACTGTTGATAAGATAAGTGATTCTTTAAAATAGAGTTATTTCACTTTATTTTTGTTCATACTTTAAAGTTTTTTATGAGAGTTATTGTATAAAAAAAATATATTTTTTACGGACTATATTGCTGCTACAGTTTGATATAAAAATCGGCACAGTCAATACCACCAATTTCCTACCATTCACCGCAACATAAACCGAAACTATTATCCGATCGTCTGTAGCCCACGTAAACGCATGTTATGCGTTATCTCGATACATTCTGCTACAGATCTCAGTCGGACTCCATTTTTGTACATCTTCATAGTTCATTTCTGTTATCGTCAACAAACTTAACTAATCCTCTCCAAACAAAAGTTTGTATAACTTTGAACTGTATTACACTATGCTTAGTGCGTTCGCTTATATTTATAGCTGTCACTTCTGTTTGTGTTACAATGTGTCTGGTATGGTCCGTTGTTAATATGATCATTCGTCATAGTTGACAGTTTGTAATGGATAATGCGATCGCATGTTTACTGGTATTTTTGTTCGTTCTTACTATTTATAAGACACTCTATTGTTGATGGCTTAAACCCTCGAGAGTTTTTAGATTTATCAGTCTTGTAAGTGGTTCAAAAGTTTTATTTTCTATGGAACTAATATGTTGTGTTTCATTCTTTAAAAATAAGACTACACAGACTAACGTAGTTGTCTTTTTGTTGAGTTTTGTTGACTTATTGAAGTCTTCTTCTTCTTCAATTATGGCATCTGTCTCTTAGAGAACAATTTTGCCAGTGTCAAGTGTATTTATTTATAAGTATTGTCAACGTCACAGAGTCATAGTCAAGTAGTCAAGTCAATTTTAAACAAAAGATGGCTGTTTTGTTGAAAATTTTCGGGATTTCCTCCGATGGAATTTGAAGAGAACTATTCACTCTAATTCACATACTTTACACTCGCGTCAAGAACCCGGGCTTTATTGGCAAAATAACCACCAAAATTACGCAATAAAACTCAAAATAACACGAGAAAACATATTAAAACCAGAGCGACGTAGTTGTCAGGCAAATACACTGCAGAAAATCCCCTTATTGAAGTCGGTCAGCTACTTTTCATAAGATTATGCTTAGAAAACTGAAATAGACAATGTAAGAGATGACGTCAATACGTCAAATAAATGACAGCGTGGAAACGCAAATTTGACGTTGTACTCCTAATGACACTTTATCTCACTTTTTCAAGTAAAAAGCCCAAAATTGGCCTAACATTTCTTTTGGATTTTGTAAAAAAAAATAAAAAAAAAAGATCACGACTGTAATCCCCAGGCTCGGTAGATATCTCCTCAGATCTTTAGTTACTTAGATCTTTGAGGATATCTAAAGAGGGTAGTCAGAGGCAAGTCCAAACATGACATTTGGTACACGCCCACATTTTGCACAATAGTTAGTATTCCGTACGTGACAGGTTGCAAGCCCATCGCCGCTTATAAGAATACTAACCTATGACACATACCTTCAAATTTTTGGTTCTAGGGTATGCCGGTTTCCTCACGATGTTTTCCTTCACCGTTTAAGAAGCACTGGCATTGCGCACATAAATATTTCGAATGGAAAAACTCATTGGTGCACGACCAGGTTTGAACCCACGACCTTCAGATCGTGAGGCAGGGGTGCTACCACTACACCACCAGCGCTCTAAATTTTGTTAGCCATTTTTATTCAGAGGCTTCACCACAAGCTTTTACAAACCATGTTTCAGAAACGTCACATTTCAAGCTTGAATTAGGACTACTTCAATACAATTTGTTTAGGTTATGGTACGAAATATCTTAGTTATATTACTTTGATGCTGTCCAAAAAGCTTGTGGCCCCCTCGGTGATCATGGTATTAGCAACTAGGTTGGTGGCAGCGATTTTTTGTTGGCAAAAATCAACAAAATTTTATTTAAATGATACCTGACACCACATACCGCTTTAAGTAAAGTCGTTCCCGAAACCGCAATAAAAACCACAGCGTATAAATAAAACATGAGTGAGTGAGACATCAGACTTGTGTCACCCATTTGCATTGAATGGACACAATCACAATTTTATTGCAAATGCTTTGTGTGGACTGACTTGTGTAAATGCTAAGTTATTTCGATGTAAGTGAGATCTTGGAAAAATGTTTAACCGGAATTTTAAGGTGCCCACAATATCGAATTCACATATTGGTAAGTTATATTACTACCCCCTTTTTTATACCTTTAAAGATCTAACAAGAGATCTGTAAAAATGTCTACCGAGCCTGCCGTGAACGTGTTTGTTTCGTTTTTATTTTGTTTTTGCCTATTTTTTGGGTTTCATTAGCTCAAAAGTAAAAAAATTAAGCCCTTATAGGCCATTATCTGTCCGTTTGTCTATCGGTCTACAAGTCTGTCTGCTAAGACCTGATAAGCCAAAAGCAATAAGATGCGCGAATCAGACTAGCATTTTTGAAGTAAAAACTTCTCTAAAATCGTTGTGATTTGAAAGTTGATGAAACGAAAAAGCGACAATAAAAAGAGACAGACATATAAATTTATAAGATTTAACGTGAGCGAAAATGAGATAGGAAGCATTATGCAGTGTTTCTTAGTGGTTCTCTTTATGCTCTGCTCCCTCCCTCCACTCGTGTTCACCAAGGCATAGTGGGAATGAGAGAATTATATTGAAGCCAAAATTTTTGAATTTCACTTCTATCACGTGTGACACATGCTTTTTTTAATGTCGTTTTTATATCCTTTAATTGTTTTCCTAACTACACATAGTTGAGGTAAGTTATTGAGTAGATACAAGGACTTTGTTAATAGGTTAAGCTTCATAACTCCTCGCCCAAGTGACCGCCTCAATTAATTTCAAGCTCACTTTAAAACTACGACTAACTTTGCTCAGTTTCTTGCGCGATATAAATTGCGTTATGGAGTTATTGACGGTAATGCTATGATATTAAAGTTTACGTTTCCTTAGCAAAAAAAATCTTACTAGCAAAAAAAACACAAAATCTTTCGTATGTTTAATACGTTTATGTTTAATATGTTTAATATGTGCGCAATGCCAGTGCTCTTAAACGGTGAAGGAAAACATCGTGAGGAAACCGGCATACCCTAGAACCAAAAATTCGAAGGTATGTGTCATAGGTTAGTATTCTTATAAGCGGCGATGGGCTTGCAACCTGTCACGTACGGAATACTAACTATTGTGCAAAATGTGGGCATGTACCAAATGTCATGTTTGGACTTGCCTCTGACTACCCTCTTTAGATATCCTCAAAGATCTAAGTAACTAAAAAAAAAGATCTGAGGAGATATCTACCGAGCCTGGGGATTACAGTCGTGATCATATTTTTTTATTTTTTTTATTTATTTGTTTAATACGAAAGATATTGTGTTTTTTCTATCTATTTCTATATAACGGCTGAAAGGATTTGATAACCGTTACTGTAGTTATGTTAGAAAATAAAACCGCATTCGTGTAGTTAGACCATTTTATAGATATTCGAATCAACAAAAATTAATTAAAAAAAAACATATTATTTATTTATTTATTTATTTATTTACAAACTTCAACCCTATATTTACATGATCACGACTGTAATCCCTAGACTCGGTAGATATCTTTTAGGATATCTAAAGAAGATAGTTAAAGGCACGTCCAAACATGACATTTGGCACATGCCCACATTTTGCACAGTATTCCGTACGTGACAGGTTGTATGCCCATCGCCGCTTATAAGAATACTAACTAACTACACACACATATTCGATACAAAAATTTATCGATACAACAATATCGATTTTACAACTTCATTGTACATACAAACAAAAGTGGATATAAAGCGAGAATTAAGTATGAACACCCACAAAGATACGTATTTCCGATAAATCGATTATCGGGTTACAAGAACAATAGCTGGTCATACAGCTCGGCAGATAGAGATTTTTTTCGATGGAATTGTTTGATGTAGGACGAAGAGTTAGCTCACTGGAAGACTCATTAAAATCAAAGTCAAAATATAAATAATAAATAAATAATGCTGGACAATCCACACAGCATCATCTAGCCCCAAAGTAAGCTACTCAAAGCTTGTGTTATGGGTACTAGATAACTGATATATTTAATACATTACATTACATACATAGATAGATATTTTTTATTATACATAGAAAACACCCAGACCAACGGAACAAATTTCTGCAGATCGTACACAAATTTGTTCCGCGGCGGGAATCGAACCCGCAACCTCTTGCGTCGCAGGCGGACTCTCGCCCGCTGCGCCACAGAGGTCGTCAATATATTCAATTAAATCACAAGAATCACTTTAAAACGACTACATACTGAGTGAATTTAAGTGCCAATTCCAGCTTAACTTAACCCAAGTCATCATCTCCCTATCTTTATCTTTTAGATGGATAAGATACTCTAATACAGTATTAAATTGCCATTATTGCCAACCTCTTTAAAAAAACCTTCGTTTTTTAATAGCATTTAAAATAATAATTTACCTACTTGACCTTTTTATAACTGTGCACTGCAGATACATTTAAAAATTTAACGACCTTAAGTTAGGATAATAGTTAAGGATAATATAGAGAAAATAAATTAAAAATATGTTTTGAATAAGTGAACGAGAAGTGAGTGAGGAATGAAATACCTTCATTAGTTACAGATAAAAAATTATATTAAAATTTAAAAAAGTGAACGAGAAGTGAGTGAATGAATGAAATACCTAAAATAACGCCTAACGTAAATTTTTTGTAACGCGCAGAAAATTTTGTAACATTTTAAATTTTTTTTAGTAAATAAATCTATTATTAGAATCAATATACTTAATTATTCGAGGCTTTGTCCGAAGGGATTATCCAATAATAACACTCGTAGTACCGCCCAGTGGTACGCCGTTTCCGCACTAAATTTGAGGGTAGGTACAAAATAAAGTACAAAATAAAATACTTTGTTGGTCACCCAGACTACCCGCTCGCGTCATTCGCTTTCTAGTGCTCGCCGTGAACGCACGTCTCGTGTCATTGTTCAATTCATAAAGTTTTTTGAAAAGTTTTAAAGTCATGCCTAAGCATAAGAGTGAAAGAAGTGATAATTATGAACATTTATACAAGAAGTTTCGGAAGTTGGAGAAAAAACTGCAACGGTGCCAACGCCGCTGGCGCAGTCGTAGCCCCAGTCGATCGTTGGATAATTCTTATCGCACGGAGTATAAAGGTTAGTTAATTGTTAGCCTTTTACATACCTACACAATACTATAAGTATATTGGACAATAATGAATAATACTTTTACAATCTCTAACGGATTTGATGATTTCTTTATGGAGTTCTAACTCATATTTTTACTTTTTTATTGTGCAATCACTAATTGTTTTGTACAAGGAATGTGTTGTTAACAATAAGCAGAGATAATAATTTTATTAGTACCTAGGTGTTTGCTATTCTTACCACAAATAGGTACATACCTAATATTATACTCGTATTATGTGTCGTAAAAGCATTATGCTAACTGGGTTTGCGTATCTTTCTTTGGAACTGTACCTACTACCCGTAAAGTTAGTAATGGGTACACCTACCAAGGGTTGCGTACTTTTCATTGGAACTGTACTGCCCTGCCATGCAACTTGTTTAAACCTTTGCGTACTTTTCTTTGGAACTGTACTACCCATAGATACCTACCGCTAAAGATTATGTATATATACATTTTTATGGAAATTTGATACCTGAAAAAATCGTTTTTACTTACCAAGGTTTGCGTACTTTTCTTTGGATCTGTACTACCTGGATAGTTAGTTTTGCAAACAATACTTTGGTCTGTTTCTTAACTATTAGGTAACGAGAAATCTATTGATTTCAGAACCAGAACACTATACTAATAGTGAGACCTATGAACTCACTGAAAATAATGTTGCTGGATTACTCGACGGTAGTATAACTGCCCCAGTGTCTGAAATTGATGCTATCTGCAATACGGAAGCTACTGCAGAATCCATCAAAGAGCCATCTGCCCCTATAACCGCAGTTCCCACTACTGCTACGGCGGTCGAACCCAGTACTAGCTCACCTATGACTGAGAACCCAACAAACACTAATTCTGGTGAAGAGTTGGGATCTATAGAAATGACACTGGCCAGTGAAATATTAGAAATATTAGGGGAAGATCCTACTATTTCTTATATCTATGGAAATGAGATTCACAAAGACTTAGCAGTTCGACTAGAGCATACTGCCATATACGGACTAAGTAAAGAGCTTCGTAAAGAGTTACTCGAAAAGTACTTACTTCCAGGTAACTGTAAACTGATCGATGCTCCTGCATTAAATGCTGAGATGAAAGCGGGTATTTCAGATATGGTCGCTAAACGGGACAAGAGCATTGAAATAAGACAAAAACAAGTGGCTTCAGCGATATCGAGCCTGGCTCAGGCCATAAATATGCTGATTTCAAAAACTAACGCAGATCCATTACTAATAAAGATGCTAATGGATACAGAGCGTATTTTATGTGATTGTCAACATAGCGATTCAGCAATCAGAAGGAATTTCATTCTATCTACGATGAAAAAGGATATGAGAGACCAACTGCAAAACACCAAGCAAGATAACTTGTTGTTTGGACAGAACCTGACTGAGACAATCAAGACAGCCAAGGCCATTAATAGATCAGGTGCAGAGCTGAAAACGCCATTGCCTAGACCACAAGCAGATACAAGCAATAAAAAGTTTCAGTCGACAGCTAGTACTTCCAAGAATTTAAACTGGAAAGGCCCATATCCTCCACGGAAGCAGCCGAATCATCCGAAGACGAAGGAGCACCCTCCGAACAGGAAGAGGCCATTGAACTCATCGAAACAGTCGCAGCAGCAGCGGACGCGCGACCGCCGCTAAACCTGGTAAACTACTCTGGTAGATTGTCCTTATTTTACGATCAATGGTCCTTAATTACCAATAACCCATTGGTACTTGCTTGCATCAAAGGTTATGAAATTCCATTTACATTTCCAGTTGAACAACGGTCTCCGCCATCTATTAAAGAATATTCTGACTCAGAAAAATATTCCTTCTATGAGGCTATTGATAATTTATTATCTATAGGAGCTATTACGGAATGTCATTATACAGAAGGTCAATTCTTATCTAGTGTGTTTCTAGTGCCAAAGCCAAATGGTAAATTTCGTTTTATTCTGAACCTCAAAAATTTGAACAAGTTTATAACAACTAATCATTTTAAGATTGAAGATTTACGCACTGTCCTAAAGTTAATAACTAAAAATTGTTTTATGACAAAGATAGATTTAAAAGATGCTTATTATCTAATTAAAATTCACCCGAATTCAAGGAAGTATTTAAGATTTCAATTTGAAGGTCATTTATATGAATTTAATGTTTTACCGTTTGGCTTGAGTACTGCACCCTACATCTTTACAAAAGTAATGAAACCTATAGTCCGTTTGCTACGTCTAGCTGGACTTATTTCGACTAATTACTTAGATGACTTTTGGCTAATGGGACAGTCATATAAACAGTGTTTATTCAACACAACACAGACAAAGAAGTTAATAACTTCTCTTGGTTTTCTAATTAATGAGGACAAGAGTTCCATGGTACCAAACAGGACATGTACATTTTTAGGTTTTGTACTAGATTCAAAGAAATTCCAGATCACGTTACCTTCTGAAAAAATAGAACGCGTTACAAAAGAGATATTAAAATTTTTATCTCTTAACCACTGTTCAATTCGTGAATTTACTAGATTTGTCGGAATACTAGTGTCAATATGCCCTGCTATAGAATACAGTTGGCTGTATACAAAAACATTTGAAAGATTAAAATTTTTAAATTTAAAACCAGACGATAACTACGACAAGCCCATGAAATTACCTATAACATTACAACCTGATTTAAAGTGGTGGTATAACGCAATACGGATCCCTTCCAGTAGAATCAGAGAAGATACACATGATCTGGAAATATTCTCCGATGCCTCAAATACGGGGTGGGGGGCCGTATGCGGAAAAGAGAAGGCCAGTGGGTTGTGGAATCCTCAAGAACGCGCTCGACATATTAACTATTTAGAAATTCAAGCCGCTTACTTCGGTCTTAAAGTTTTTACTAAGAACCTATACGATTGCCAAATTTTACTTCATGTTGACAACACAACGGCCATCTCTTATATTAACCGAATGGGAGGTGTTCAGTTCCCACATCTTACGGAAATTACCAGGCAATTGTGGCAATGGTGTGAATGTCGTAGATTATATGTTATGGCTACCTACATAAAATCAGCAGATAACATGACGGCAGATGCCGAATCTAGACGCATTCATCCTGATATAGAATGGGAGTTAGCAGATTGGGCATTCCAAGAAATTGTTATGTCATTCGGTGCACCGGAAGTAGACCTGTTTGCTAGCCGTATTAACAAAAAATGTATCAAGTACGTTTCCTGGCATAGAGATCCAGACGCAATGAACATTAATGCATTTACAATTTCTTGGGTTGACTGTAATTTCTATGCTTTCCCCCCATTCTCTATAATTTTGAAGGTTTTGAGAAAAGTTATCTCTGATAAGGCTAGGGGCATAGTTATTGTTCCTTTATGGCCTACACAGCCTTGGTACCCCCTTTATAGAAGTCTTTTGATATCTGACTTAATAACATTTAAGGCAAATAAGTCTCCAATCGTTTATTTCGGTTCCAGCAATCGCAACATCCACACCACGCTTACCCTGGTGGCAGGAGTCTTATGCGGACAGCGTGGCTAAACAGAGGTGTCCCTCCATCTGCCATTGATGTCATGATGTCATCACTATCGGAAAATTCCCATAAACAATATGATGTTTATCTAAAACGTTGGTTCCTATGGTGCAATGAACATTATTATGATTTGTATAACGCGTCGGTTCCACAAATTATTTATTTTCTTAATAAACTTTTTGAAGAGGGATCCCAATATGGAACAATTAACTCGTGTAGATCTGCGATAGCCTTATTAATGGGAAAAAATATAGCAGAAGATGACAGGGTAAAAAGATTTTTTAAAGGCATCTTTCGTTTGAGACCTCCATTGCCGAAGTATTCTATGACATGGGATACTTCAATAGTAATTAATTATTTAGGCCAGCTATATCCAAATGAAACCCTTACTTTTGATAAAATTTCGAAAAAGCTGATAACTCTTATAGCACTACTAACCGCTCACAGAGTTCAGACCCTGTCAAAAATCAACATCAAAAATATTGAGACACTGCCTTCAAAAGTAACTATAAAAATTCCAGATTTTTTGAAAACTACACGTAGAGGCTGCTTGCAACCAATATTAGTATTGCCCTTTTTTGAAGAAAGACCTGAAATATGTCCAGGAAAAGCCTTGCTGGCTTATCTAGATAAAAGTAGCCCTTTTCGAAATAATATTGACTCCCTCTTCATTAGTCTTCGAAAACCATATAAACCTGTAGTGTCACAGACCTTAAGTAGATGGATTAAGGATATTTTACATGAGAGTGGAATCGACGTCAACATATTTTCAGCGCATAGTACAAGGCACGCAGCTACTTCTGCGGCCCATAGATCGGGTGTTAATTTAGACCAAATACGAAAAACCGCTGGATGGAGTGGTTCTTCTAGCACATTCTATCGGTTCTATAATAGAACTACAAGTAATGTCACTAACAATAATAATAATGATGATTGTTTTGCAAGAGCTGTTGTCAATGGGCCTTCTGATTAGGCGATATTGATATTTATGTAGATTAAACTAAAATTGTTGTGAAAATAAATCAAAAATATTTCACACTAAGTCTCTAAAAGTCTACGAGTGTTATTATTGGATAATCCCTTCGGACAAAGCCTCGAATAATTAATGATTAAACGAACTTACCTGTATGTGAAGTTCTATCATAATTATGGGAGGCTTTGTCCGAAGGGATTAGCAACCCTCCCTCCCTACTACATGCTCTGCAATTCCCATATTACTATGTTTTGTGAAATATTTTTCAGGCATCTCTAAACTAAATGACGCGAGCGGGTAGTCTGGGTGACCAACAAAGTATTTTATTTTGTACTTTATTTTGTACCTACCCTCAAATTTAGTGCGGAAACGGCGTACCACTGGGCGGTACTACGAGTGTTATTATTGGATAATCCCTTCGGACAAAGCCTCCCATAATTATGATAGAACTTCACATACAGGTAAGTTCGTTTAATCATTAATAATATATTATACTCAATAAAATGCCTCTTCCAGCGTGACGCAGTTACTCTTTGTGACACATTAGTATGCGAAGCAGAATTCTGTTGATGCACGAACTCCGACGATACATGATGCGGTGTCCAGTGTTTTGTATCTCTTTCATTTATTATAATACCGGTTACATAACGTTTAAAAATAATATTGGTTATTTTTGTATATTATTTTTAAACGTTTACTGTCTTCCTTTTGAAATATAGACTGTTCGAATTTAATTTTTTTATAGTAATAAAAATATTGATTTAATTCGTAATAAAAAGTGGTTTTTAGTATGTAATCTAAATTAACTAATAAAAATCAGAATTATTATAAAAAAATATCTGCACGTTCGTTTGGTGTAAGTAGGAAGGTGCTTATTAATTTTCGTAGCGTAAAGTTATTTATTAAAATAACAAAAAAGTTACGCTTTAACTTGAAAACCTGCTTATTTTATTTTAATCGGTTGAAAAGTAACTCCTCCCGTACTGCCGTCCTTAAGCTAAAATGCCGTTATCCAACATTCAGTCAAATTCGACTTTTTTATGCCATCGTAATCGGGAAAAAAAGCTCTATCGACCAATGTTACCTGAACTCAAATAGCTCTTATAGTTTTCGAGTTATGAAAAGTAAAAAATGCCGTTACCAGAATCAAAATTTACATCACTTCAATGCTTAAATGTTGCTTAAGTGTTATGCTAAGCTTAAAAGTGGCTAATGGCTTTTAACTTTATTTTTATGTAAACAAAAATAGTAACTTAACTATTAATAACTTCAATAACACTAGGCTTGATTGCGGCAAAGCGACTTTAAATACAGTTATTTGCAGTTATATATTAATCGTGCTAAAATATAAATGGTTTTTCCCTCTTGACTCAAAAAGTGGATTTTGTGAACCCTTTAAACTAAACATTTAAACTTAGTAATCTCTATTAGACTATCTAAAACCAATAAATTTATCTAACGACTTAGCGCTAACCCTTAAAACGGCACGCGACTTCACACCGCTAACCCATAGGTCTTTTCGTTCCCAAAAACCGCGATACAAAACACAAAGACAAACTTTATAGTATGTCATTGTTTCTGTATTTTCCTTAATTGTTTTTCCATGTTGTCTCCTAATCGCTCTTCTAAATCTGCAGTTCGTATAATCCAATTTCCATTATAAGGAGTTGTTTTAGCTGATACAATTAAGGGGACGGGATATCTGTTGTTCGTCGCGAAGATGCATGGACGTAATTATACAGTGGGTCTAGTTTATGGTAATTTTGTTACGTCAGCACAATGCAGTCGGGTCGCGAGATAAACTTGAAATTGCTTTATTTTCTAATTCAATAACTCCATTTTCATAATTAATTTGAACTTAGTTTTATTTACTACCCGCTGAGCTAGCAAACAAGCATTCAATACACTTGTTAATAAGTCGCTACTTATAAAATCCTATTATTTGTCCGCGTACAATGATTAAATTTATATTTTTCTACATAAATGATCACTAACAAACGCAGCAAAGTGTATCATTTGTTGAAAACGCTCGGCCATTAAACTGAAGACGCAACAACTTGTCATTTTTACCACTTGACAGCGAACTTCGTTTCACAAAGTCGTATCACTTGATTTATATCTCCCTCGCACTAATGCAATTATTGCAATTTATTATGAAATTAAATAAGGTCGACGCGACGATCTCCCTCGTAGTACCCTTTTGCAGACTATTTTTGCAGGGTCATGAAGACCGACCGTGCTGTTTTAGGGTTGATTCTTGGACTGTAGAGTTAGAGTTTGATTTCGGTTGTGGTTTTGTCTTTATGTGAGTGCAGTTGTGTGGCTGGGGGTTTTATTATTCTTATCGCAGCTTTTAAGTCTTTGTTTCTTGAAAGGCGGAGGTAGAAGATTATAAAACTTCCACCGTAATATAGCATCTTCAGGGAACAAAATGAGGTTGAAAATGACGATCGCTATTTTAAAACCCAAATTCGTCTACAACATTCCTGGGATGAAAGTTATAAGCTTACTTTTTCCAAATCCAAAATTAAAAAGGGCACTCAAAAATAACTTTTTTAACTTTTGCTTTTTTATAATCGTATTTTTAACTAAAACTAAAACCAAGTAGCAATTTTTTTGACAGCTTTGAACGAAAAACAATGAAATTATTTTTTTATGAGAAATGTTTACGAGTTTTGTTTCAAAATATTTGGCCGTAATACATATAACGGTAGTTTTTGACGGTGACCGCGTTTTAAAAAGCCAGTGTTAACGTTGTGAGAGGTTGTGTTGGGTAATAAATTATTCGCGTGCCCCCAACACCTCGTCTTCAGAGGGTCTACGGTGATAGAGTCATTTTTATGAAACTGTAATGCGGTTTTCCTGTTGTGATTGCATCTTTTCTAGTCTGTATTTGGAGTGTTGTTTTTTGGGCTGTGGAATTGGATTTGGATTTTTTAAAGGCAGCTCTCACTGAAACAAAATAAATGTTACGACTACTAAAAGCCTATCTTATTTATGACGTTTTAGTACTTAGTACCTAGGTGACCGAGCTTTGCTGGTTTTTTTGGGGTAAACGACGTTTTCAAAAAATGAAACCTAGCTAGATCGATTTATTGCCCCCGAAACCCCCTGCGTACTAAATTTCATTAAAATCGTTGGAGCCGTTTCCGAGATTCAGAAAATATATATATAAACATATATACAAGAATAGATTGCTCGTTTAAAGATATAAGATAAGATACGACTTTGAAATATCATACTTTGATGATAATATCATCTTAATACCCTTCAAAGTCGTATATGTTATATATATATTTTCTGAATCTTGGAAACGGCTCCAACGATTTTAATGAAATTTAGTACGCAGGGGGTTTCGGGGGCAATAAATCGATCTAGCTAGGTTTCATTTTTAGAAAACGTTTACCCCAAAAAAACCAGCAAAGCTCGGTCACCCAGGTACTAAGTACTAAATCCAATAGCTAAGTATTGTTTCGGTATTCAAGTAGAAGGTAGGTTTTGAAAATATAAGTACCTACTTGTTGGTAGGTACTTAGTACTTATCAATCTTATGAACGAAAGTATGTAGTGAGTATTGTTTTATTTTTTATTTTTAAGGATTTTTTTTTATAGTCTTTTTCTTCTTATAGTGTTTCTAGTTCTTTCAAACTAGTGTGTTAAAAGGACGTATTCATCAGTTTTTTTAGGTTCAGTCACGATTGGACTCAAACTTAACCTTAGGATCGAAAGGCGGGGCTGCCTAGATGACCAGTGTTCTTCTGGCTAAAATATATAAAAAAAAAAAAAATATGATCTCGAAGTTATCTCCGGGCTCGGTACATATCTTCCTTAGATTCTAGTCACTTGGATATTTATAGATATTTAAAGAGGGTAGTCAGAGGCACGTCCAAACATGATATTTGGTCATGCCTACATTTTGCACAGTAGTTAGTATTCCGTACGTGACAGGTTGCAAGCCTATCGCTGCTTATAAGAATACTAACGTTTAACACACACCTTCGAATTTTTGGTTCTAGGGTATGCCGGTTTCCTCACGATGTCTTGTGCACATAATTTTTTCGTATGGAAAAACTCATTGGTGCACGACCAAGTTTGAACCCACGACCTTCGGATCGTGAGGTAGGAGTGCCACCACTACACCAGCGCTCTATCCAGCTATATCAATAAATAAATAAATAATACTGGACAATCCACACAGAATCATCTAGCCCCAAAGTAAGCTACTCAAAGCTTGTGTTATGGGTACTAGTTATGGGTACTAGATAACTGATATATTTAATACATTATATACATAGATAGATATTAGTTTTTTACTATACATAGAAAACACCCAGACCAACGGAACAAATTTCTGCAGATTGTACACAAATTTGTTCCGCGGCGGGAATCGAACCCGCAACCTCTTGCGCCCGCTGCGCCACTGAGGTCGTCAGGCTAAAATATACAAACAGAAAATAACCAAGGTCCATAACTTGGACCCCAAAGAGCGTGTATTCCTGTGGTGATGGTCCATCCTCGTTGATGCTCTATCATTTAATTTACTAATTATTGGTAACCTGATACCACTCAGCAGCCTTAATACATTCCACGTAGAGCTAGGAACAATAGACACGGCAGTTCTGTGGCACTTACAACAGCTCTTACAAACCATGCGGCAGTTTTGATCAAGGGTCTTACCACAGCTCTTACAAACCATGTTTCAGAAACGTCATATTTGTAGCTTGAAGTAACACTACTTCAACACAATTTTTATAGGTTATGTTACGAAATATCAAAATTTACTACTTTAATATTCCTCGAAAAGGTTGTGTCTATCTCTACCACTACCACTACCACTCCTCGGAAAAACTTCCAAGAGGATGAAAAAGGGTTTTAAAAACTACATAAACGGAACCACTGGGCGTAGCTAGTCATACTATCACATCAACTGTTATTGTTACACACAAAAATTTTTGCGATAATTCTTGAGTTTTTAACGGTCAAATAGCTTGAAGGCTATGAATAGCTAGGACGGATTTAAATTAAATTTCAGATAATTAGAAAAAACTTTTTTCTATATTTTTTGACCTCATGACAAAGGGTCATACTTTTTGGCTGTGATTTAAATTAAGTGATCAAATTGTTATTAGTATTAGACGGGTATTTATCGCATTTTATTTACCTATTTTTCCCGACGTTTCAACAGGTTTACACTAATTAATAATATACCAGTTTAATAATAAAAATAATGTGTTCAGATCGCGTAAGTTTAAAAATATATGTCACTTAATAATTCCAAGCCGCGGAATATTTTTTAAGAAATTAATTTTACCATATCCATAGTTTATAGACATGGTAACCCAAACAGTATTGAGTGGTGTATCAGCGTAACTGAGTTAATTACCGCACGTATGGAAACGCCTTTACACTGATGCACTAGTCTGTGACCTGGAAACGCACGTGTGATACCAGCCTATTATGCTGTTCTAGATCAAAGGACAACCTATTTCCGTCCAAATGTAGCCGTAATGGCATTTTCGTCTAAGCGCTTTTGTATGAGCGCGCTAATCTTTACGCGTTTGGCGTAAAAAATTAAAATGATACCTACATAAATAAAATAAAATAAAATAAAATAGCCATTTATTCTACTACCTTTCCTAAATTAAATAACATTCTTAATAATTTATTTTCTATATTTATGATCACGACTGTAATCCCCGGGCTCGGTAGATATCTCCTCAGATCTTTGGTTACTTAGATCATCGAGGATATCTGAAGGGGGTAGTCAGAGGCAAGTCCAAACATGACATTTGGTAGATGCCCACATTTTGCACAGTAGTTAGTATTCCGTACGTGACAGGTTGCAAGCCCATCGCCGCTTATAAGAATACTAACCTATGACACACACCTTCGAATTATTGGTTCTAGGGTATGCCGGTTTCCTCACGATGTTTTCCTTCACCGTTTAAGAGCACTGGCATTGCGCACATAAATTTTTCGAATGGAAAAACTCATTGGTGCACGACCAGGTTTGAACCCACGACCATCGGATCGTGAGGCAGGGGTGCTACCGCTACACAACCAGCGCTCTTTAAATAAAATAAAATAGCCATTTATTCTACTACCTTTCCTAAATTAAATTACATTCTTAATAATTTATTTTCTAATTATATGAATTAATGTTAACTAGTTTTTGTGCTACCTAATATTAAATCCTTATTTTATCATTAATTGTATATTCATTTATTTCATACTGTTGCAGTAGTCGCCTCTCTGGCGTAGGCCTCCCCCTTATTCCTCCACAGGTCTCTGTCTCTAGCTTGTCTCATCCAGTCTGTTCCTCCTTTTTCTCGGAATATATCCTCCCAACGTTTTTTTGGGCGTCCCTTGTTTCTTTTCTTATCTCGCGGTATCCACTCCATAACTTTTTTCATCCATCTCGTGTTTTCCATTCTACAGATATGTCCAGCCCAGTTCCACTTTAATGTTCTTATTCTTCTAACTATGTCTGTTACCTTTGTTTTTATACCTACATACATACATACATAAAATCACGCCTGTTTCCTGACGGGGTAGGCAGAGACCACGGATCTCCACTTGCTACGATCCTGACATACCTTTTGCTTCATTCACTCTAATAATATTAATAAACTAATTATCACATGCTTCATACATGTCGGTTTAGGGTACTCTGGACCTGGGGCGTTACCACTAATTCATAATACATTACCGAATTAGTATTACATTGTCATTTTGTACCATGACCTATGCAAATTGTATGGAAGTAGTGACGTTTCTATAATGGAATCGTTACGGAATCGTTCTGGAAGACTTCGTGGTAAGGCCCCTGGCCTTTCTCTAAAACGTTCCCAATTTGATCGAGGTTCGTACGCCGAGGGCTTCCCTATCCAACTGTCTCATTCACATTCTCCTTAAGCACTCAAAATGATCCACGTGATCAACTTACTAACAAAATAGTGCATAATTACATTAATTGTTTAGTAAATTCATTGTTCTGTTGGTTCCAAATATGTATGTCTAAACAGTTCAAAGTTTATAACTGAATTTTATCAAAATTTATGATCTTTACAAAAAAAAATATTGGATTTTTTGTCGATAACTCTATATTTTAGTTATCAGTGGTAAATTTAACAAATAAAACTGGTAGGTATGTCAAAAATTTCCACAATTTTACTAAAAAGATTTTTTCCAACTGTTTCCCGAAAAAGGTTGTACACAAGAGGAGCCTCTTTGGTACACATTAAAAAAAAAACTGGTACCCAAATCGTCCAAAACAACGACAGTCTGAACTAACAGGATGGTAATGCTATAATTTATTTACTATCATGGACGCGCAAATCGCACGATAAACGGTCCTGCATTCACGGGCAGTAATGATAAAATATTAAATTGACAATAACGTGACACGGCTACACTATTATACTATCTGTTATCTACCTCAATTACTGAACAATTCATTTCAATACTGTGGCCGTTAGCTCATTGGTATTGAAGCTGGTTTAAAACAGAGCTATCAAATAATAAGTATTGCAAAAATGTTTTTATGTTATGGGCTGATTTTTTATAACAAATAACTCGTTTTTGAGTTTATTCGTTACAAACAAATATACAAATATACAAAACTTTCCTACTCATTATTAAAACTAGCTTCCGTTCGCAGCTTTGCTCGCGAGGTACCCACATAAAGTAAAGCCTATGTTACTCAGGGATAATGTAGCATTCTAATGGTAAACAATTTTTTTTGAAATCGGTAGTAGTTTTTGAGTTTTTCCGTTACAAACAAAAATACAAAAATACAAAACTTTCCTCTTTATAATATTAGTATTAAAATCTGTGGTATTAAGTACCTGGGTGACGTTTTCTAAAAATGAAACCTAGCTAGATCGATTTATCGCCCCCAAAAGCCCCTGCGTACTAAATTTCATGAAAATCGTTGGATCCGTTTCCGAGATTCAGATTATATATATGTTTACAAGAATTGCTCGTTTAAAGGTATAAGATATGTAGATGAATGTACCAGCCATTCTCCAGCGTCCGAAATGCATTAATATCTAATTTGGTCGCAAACATTTTACCACCGTAACTATAAATACTAATTCATTAACAGAGCGTTGCATCTCATTATCAGCGGTACCCGATGTAAATATTAAAACGGACTTTAATTCCATTTATTGACAGCTTCGAATCGCCAATAACGATTCGCAATTCCACACTGAATATGAGCTTTATGGCTGTAATAATAAGGTTGTATACTACGGCTTGCGTTGTATTGGTAACAGTTTGTTTGAACTCATCTCAAACAGAAACAGAGTTGTTAAGAGCAGTGTTTAAGCGTAGCTTATTGAGGAAAGCTGGGCCATTTCGTATTTGTGAATGTTATTGACCAGTAGATTGTACTACCCTAGCTTACGTCATTTTTATTGATGTTTGATGGTAACTGTGTTTTTATTTTTTATAATTGTAATAGTCTTTAAAGCTCTATATTAATTAGCGCATAAATAATGAATCAAACTTGCCAATCTTGCAATATTATCCTAATTTTGTACCTAATTAAGTAGAATGAGGCAATTAAATGTTTTCACGATATTTATTTAATTGAACAGTAACGATAAAAAGATTTATAAGTATATTATTTCTATAAAATTTTCATATTTTACATTATATTTCATTCATTTAAATTTCATTCATGCGTTCGTTCATTCATTCATTTATAACATCTAAGCAAGGCACAAAGAAAATCATAAAAAGTAGCTATCAAATTATATAGTGATTTTAATCCCTTTATTTTGAAAAACCTTACTGTGTGGATTTAGTTGAAAAAAGCTATCATCCTTTCAGCGGTTTTGGCGAAGGCTTAAGTTTTTTTATTTGAATACATGAGCTATTTACCTCTTAGCTGTGGTCCAGTTAGTTAAGAGCAGTGTTTAAGCCCCGGTTTGACGTACAAATAGACGAATGATGTTTGGTGATTAGTTTTTGTATCGAATTATGGTCGGCCTGAGTCGATTCGACCGTTACTCGATTGGGAAATGAAACATTGTTCATTATATTTTACGAACCTTATTATTCTGGATATAAGACACAAAATGCAGTAAACCAAGCGTTTTTGTTAATAAAAATTATATTATTACTAGCTTCCGCCCTCAGTTTTGCTCACGTGGTACCTTGAAAAACAAAAACAAATCTATCCCACGGGAACCGTACATTTTTTGTAGTCTATGTGCTATTCCGGACTATATACTGCAGGATATATAATCTATCTCAGTGCCAAATTTCATCCAGATCCGTTTAGCCGTTTTAATGTGAAAGAGTAATAAACATACATTCTTAAAAATGATCGCGTTTATAATAATAGTAGGATACTGGTTCTAACTTGTGATCTTAATGTCTTTTGACTAACACAAAATGCAACAAAACACGTGTTTTCTATATATAACAATTTAATAACTTACTCTACAGATATAAGTGAAGTAGTTAAACATAATGATAAACATTATAGATAAAAAAAAATATAAAGTTTGAAAAGAATTCGTTTTGGTTTGTCTAAAAAGATCTAACTTTCTTTTCCAGTAGCTTTTTGTTTGGTGCCTTTTAATAAATATTACAATTAAAGTTTAACAAGAAGTTATGAAATCAGGACAGTGACTAACAAAGGGAATTGAATAGCCTTAACGCACGACATTTTCATGTCACTAGAAACAAGCTATAATACTTTGAACGAGGAGTAACAATTCCGGGGATAGAAAGAGCGTATGAACTTTTAAGTCGTATTAGCCGGTTAAAAAAACAAAAAAAAATTCGTTGCTGGTTTTGAGAGGCAGTAACTGAAATTGTTTTTTTTTGATAATCGGTTATAAAAAATATAAAAAAAAGCTTTGAACTTGGATTAAATTTTCATATTTCCTCAGACTTCTAGTGACTTAGATCTTTGAGGTTTAAAGAGGGTAGTCAAAGGCACGTCCGAACATGACATTTGACACATGCACACATTTTGCACAGTAGTTAATATTCTGTACATGACAGGTTGCCCATCGCCGCTTATAAGAATACTAACCACACACCTACGAATTTTTGGTTCCAAGGTATGCCGGTTTCCTCACGATGTTTTCCTTCACCGTTTCGAACACAGGCATTGCAAGACTGGGTAGCAGATATATTTTAAGTAGTTATAAGGCAATTTTCAAAGTTCTGAATACCTATAGCTAATTTTGTACACTCATTTTTTTTGGCTACTTCTCTTATAGCTTCTTCAATATTACTCTTATCTAATACACTAACGTAAATGACAAAGCAAAATATCTGATTTGATCATTTAATGGGTTAATTTATAGGACACTGGTCATTTTAGTATTATTTAACAAACTGTTCTGGTCAATTGAGTTTGGACATGAGTTTCTTATTGACCGAGTTTTTAACGGTTATACCAGACTGCGAAGGGAAATTTTGATATATGGGTATTTTTTAAAGACACGTTTCAACTGACGTCGTTAAAGCGATAGATAAAACATCAACTTGTGTCATACAGATGCTGAAAGTTAAATTATATTAGTTTGAGGCTATCCTACTAATAGTATAATAGTGGAAATTTTATTTTGTAGGTTGTTTTTAGGTTTTTATATATTACTAGCTGTTGCCCGCGAAATCGTCTATATTTAATTCATTTTCATTAAATTTATTACTTATAAAAAACTGTGAGGAAACCGGCATACCCTAGAACCAAAAATTCGAAGGTATGTGTCATAGGTTAGTATTCTTATAAGCGGCGATGGGCTTGCAACCTGTCACGTACGGAATACTAACTACTGTGCAAAATGTGGGCATGTACCAAATGTCATGTTTGGACGTGCCTCTGACTACCCTCTTTAGATATCCTCAAAGATCTAAATAACTAGAGGTCTGAGGAGATATCTCCTGAGCCTGGGGATTACAGTCGTGATCATATTTTTTTTTTTTTTTTTTTTTTTTTTTTTTATTACTTATTCTGCAATTGGGGACGGAGAAAAATACAATAAATCAAAAACCCTGAAAATAGGTTCAGCCGTTCTAGAGTTTTAAGTGTTCGAACAAACCCTTTGTTTTATAATATTAAAATTAAAAATTGGACTAACTTACCAAGTGACGTCCAATTGTAATTATATGAACGGGTTAACTAAATCACGATCACGCAGGCGAACGGAGAAGTACTACTACTAGTAAATCGTGATTTAGCTAACCCAATGTGAACTATAATATAAGATGTTGTTTTTGTATACTATGTTAGGTACTTTAATATGTTGGTTTTTGGTTTGTTTGTGGTCTAATCACAAAAAAAAGTTTCACTTGACCGTAAAAAAAAATCTAGAATTATAAAGACTTGTTTTTTTCCACCATGCGTGCAAAGTCACTGACACCAGCTAGTATAACATAAACAATGTGTACATTTCCATACTCATACCTACTAATCAATGATTCAATACATACAAGAGGTTGTCTGTCTGTAACAAGTGCGCATTGACCCAAAACTGAGGTGTTTAACATTGAATGGGCATTTCTGGTACCACTATTATATTAACTGTGGTCTTAGGACAAAGGAATTGAAAAACCGGCGCACAAGCAACATGTGAATGATTTTTTTGAAGAGAATGCGGTTGACATAACGAATTATTGTTTCTATGAAATAAATATTAACTTAATACAAAAGTTTATATATCACAGTGTTTTTTAGAATATTGCACACAGTAAACATTATTGTATACATAATAACTTGCTTTAAATACAGCTATTTAAGCATATTTAATTTAATTTTATTAATAGACAAAAACAATAATAAATAAAATAAATAAATATGATCACGACTGTAATCCCCAGGCTCGGTAAATATCTCCTCAGATCTTTAGTTACTTAGATCTTTGAGGATATCTAAAGGGGGTAGTCAGAGGCAAGTCCAAACATGACATTTGGTACATGCCCATATTTTGCACAGTAGTTAGTATTCCGTACGTGACAGGTTGCAAGCCCATCGCCGCTTATAAGAATACTAATCTATGACACATACCTTCGAATTTTTGGTTCTAGGGTATGCCGGTTTCCTCACGATGTTTTCCTTCACCGTTTAAGAGCACTGGCATTGCGCACATAAATTTTTCGAATGGAAAAACTCATTGATGCACGACCAGGCCCCCATTCAATAAACATTACAAGTCTACAAATTTGTAAAAAAGGGACAATATTGTCGAGTTTTATGACAAGTGTTGTTTAATAAAACCTACAAATATGTATAATTGTAAGAAAATTTTACAATTTTGTGAATTTTCCCCCAATAAATTGTATTGTTTTATTAAACAGAAACTTGTAGAATTGTAGCCGCTTACAATTAATTGTATTTTACAATTTGTAATGTTTATTGAATAGGGGCCTGGTTTGAACCCACGACCTTCGGATCGTGAGGCAGGGG
Source organism: Cosmorhoe ocellata (assembly GCA_963675405.1). Lineage (NCBI taxonomy): Eukaryota > Metazoa > Arthropoda > Insecta > Lepidoptera > Geometridae > Cosmorhoe > Cosmorhoe ocellata. The sequence continues at coordinate 11,003,484 of OY776249.1, read as the reverse complement.
TGCTACCACTACACCACCAGCGCTCTTATATACATCACAATGTTTTTTTAGAATATTGCACACATTAAACATTATTGTACACAATAATAACTTTTATATATAGCTATTTAAGCATAACTTAATTTTACCTATATATATAAAAATGAATTGCTGTTTGTTAGTCTCGCTAAAACTCGAAAACGGCTTAACGGATTTATCTTATCTTGATTTGGAAATGTTCGTGGAGGTCTAGGGAAGGTTTAAAAGGTAATAAAAATTCGAATAAATGCCGGGAAAACCCTAAAAATAGCCCTTTTCTATTTCCCACATAAACGTTTTCTAAATAAGTACGAAGTCTGCCGGGTCAGCTAGTTAAGAGATAAAAACAATAATATAAACATTAAAATAATTCAATATTTTTTTCTACACTAGTAATAATAATTATAATTAATAATGAGCCGATAGATGTTGTCCTGTCTTAAAACCTTCTCCATACAAACAAACACTACAAAAAAAGAATTAGCGAAATTGGTCCAGCGTGATGCCGTGACTAAATAGGGATTCATCTTCAATAGATTGACGGCCTCTGTGGCGCAGCGGGCGAAGGTCCGCCTGAGACGCAGAAGGTTGCGGGTTCGATTCCCGCCGTGGGACAAATGTTTGCATTATTTCCAGATATTTGTCTCAGGTCTGGGTGTTTTCTATGTATAATATGTATGTATTTACAAAAAAAAAGTATATCTATGTAGTTTATCAATCATGTGGTTCCCATAATACAAGCTCTGCTTAGTTTGGGGCTACATGATGCTGTGTGATAGTGTCCAGCATTATTTATTTATTATTTTATTTATTATAGATAAGATAAGAGTACCTGGACGACCGAGCTTTGCTCGGGTTTCTTTTCTGGTTTATCGTGTTTTTTGGAAAATAAAACCTAGCTAGATCGATTTATCGCCCCCGAAACCCCCTAAATACGAAATTTCATGTAAATCGTTGGAGCCGTTTCCGAGATTCCGATTATATATATATATATATATATACAAGAATTGCTCGTTTAAAGGTATAAGATATACTACGAGTAATATAACAAAGCTGAAGAGTTAGTTTGTTAGTTTGGTTGAACGCGCTAGTCTCAGGAACTACAGGTTGTAATTAAAATATTGAGAATTCTAGACGGGTATTCGCGTATTATTTTAATTTATTTATTTTAACGTGTACTTACAAGTATAATATCTCTGCCAAGTTACTTATGTATATTATTGTGATAATCTTAACATAACTCTTATTTTATGTTCATTTCACTAGCTCAAATGCAGTAACTCTTTAACAGCTTAATAAAATGCCACGAAGGCTGTTGTTTTTTACGAGAGCTTAATAAGCACTAACATGGTTTAAGTCCTCATTACCGCTGAAGGCTTAGGCTTTGTAATGATTATTGCTCTTATTCACAAACACTTTGACGTTTAAAAACGCATTAAGTATAAGTAGACTATATTTTACTATACTAGTAATGGCATCTAAATTTATTTAGCATGTAGGACTTCTTTAAATGGTTTTTAAGATTTTACTGGTTAAAATTATTTTGACTTTGATTTTGAAAGCAATGCCTCAAAATTTAGAATGACACTGATAGTTTTACATTCGATTTCACCTCTAGAGGTGAACCTAAAATAATCATCTAGATGATTATTTTAGGGTTTAGAGTGTGATTTAAAGTTTTCAGTTTCTCAATCGGTCAACTTGTCAACAACAAACAAACAGTAAAGACAAATGATTATTGAATAAGATGGTATTTACGATTAATTTTTCATCCAAATCGTCGAGTGTAATTGAGCCACAAAGGAATTTACATAATATCCAAACCTTCACCCTTAACGTGAGTAGAGTTATGTAATTTTTGAAGGCTTCCTTTATTCCACGTCTGAATAACTCTAAAAGTACTGTACAGTCCACAGTCACACGGAGATGGTATCGCGGCCGCGAGCGATTGCGCTTTGAACCCACACTTAACAACTCTAGCTTTGAAGTCGCCGGAGTGGTCAGAACCGCACTTGAAACTAACCTATTGTTACACTGTACTGTAAGTCTGTAACATTGTAGGTGTTACATTTTTTGCATATTTTTCATAAACATAAATAAGCACGTAATTCAGCATAGCATTAGTGTGCATATTGAATAGTGTGAGCGACAGTGCAGATGCTTGCGGAACTCCAGCGTTGATGGACTTCGGATCAGAGAAAAACTCATTCACAAAGTGTTGTGAATGAGTTTTGACATTTAGGCCCGATAATAAACTAGAAATTAATTATTTCTCTGAAAGATTTGAAATTTGTGATTTGGTTCCAAAAAGTTCTGTGATCAAAGGCAACCTGATCAAAAGCTTTAGTAATATCCAGCTTTTTTCCTACTCTTGATTACCCCTTTGTTTTTTTAGGCATTTATTAAAGCCTTTTGAGCACAGTGCTCGCATCGGTGTGACAGTCATTGAATGTTTTCTATTTTTACCCTGGCAGCCTGAATGAGTTTCAAGGTGCATAGGTCTCAGAGTGAGTTTTTTCTAATTAGAGATTTTCCACTCTTGATTTTGACGCATACTATTTTCGTTCGAGGTTGCAGTCAAGCTATAAATCATAGCAAATATTTTTCAATTTTTATTAATTACATAATGGAACTTCATCAGCACCTTGAACTTAGCTTATTCCTTATATTCTGAAGATGTTAAACTCAAGTTTATTATGAAAATAAAAGCAGAAAGCCACGCGTGTTATGGAGTGCAATGATGTATGTATAGTCTAATCCCTATTTCATCTATTGTTTGGCAGTTGATTATGTTCTTTAATACGATAACGTCAGAACAATTTGACGAGCACTTGTTATAGTCATATCTACATCAAGATCAAAGTCAGTTGATAAGTAGCTTAAAAAAAAGCAAGCTAAAAAAGCTAGGATCACTAGTATATATTTCATGCTTTAAATATAACTCTCAAGCTCTGTTCAGATGTGTTACAACCGCAAATTGATAGTTCAGAAGACAAGAAATTGTATAAAAATATAAAGTTTACTTCTAAATAATATTATTAGTTATTTCAAAACAAAATAAGAAAGTTGTGACAGTATTTGGAAAAAAAAATGGCCAATAAAAAACAAAATAATCCTTTTGAATAACTTTGCGTAGATTTAGAAGAACATTCTAAAGTTTCTACTCAAATTCTCGCCCTTTCAAAGTATTTTTATCTGAAACTTTGCTTAATGTTATCTCGAATGTTCTCGAGTACACTTCGAAACGACTTTGGTTTTATCTAAAGTTTAATGACTACATGGCAACACTTGATGTGGTCACGCTTTTATCTTTGAATTAAATTACAAGTCTTTACAGTTAGTTATTGTAAACCTGTGTTTATAGCAAGGATTTTGTGAAAAAAAAGTACCCTAGATACTTTTTTTTCACAAAATCCTTGCCTTTACGTATTTCTTACAATTTCTTTTAAGACTGAAGTTAAGACTGTATTGAACCTAAATTCCTCAGGCACTAGGATTTAGTTATGACGCTATCAAAGATTTTATCCAACTACAAAGAAAAAGAAAAATTGTATTTGGGATGTTTATATATACGCAGACCTACGAGTTCCTTTGGCTATCGCTAAAGCACGAACGGCTAGACAGATTTTGTCAAATGAAGTGTCGTTAATTTTTGAAAATTTAACCAATATGGCGTTAAGACGCTATTTTCAATTTCTTAAAGTCGTATTATTTATTTTTGTAATAGATATCAGTTTGCAAAATCTATTTATTAACACATCAATAAAAGACAGAGTCTGCTATATTTTTTCCAAATAAAATTAAATATCGACAATGAAACCTGAACAAGCATTCAAAAATAATATTAAATACAATGCGCCTAAATCACATTTTCCCTTGCAAGCGAACTTGAAGTGACACTCACCTGAGAAACAAAATCAGAACCAAATTACAAAGAATTGATCATCAAAGAACAAAAGACGTTCAAGAATAACCATTCTCAACAAAGACGAAGAAATATTAATAACTTGTACGTATTCAGAAAGCCACGATACGTTTTCGTCTGTTAACAAAAAACATTTAACCGAACCACTTTTATTGCTTTGAGATAAAGCTGAAATTCGTATAGCAGATAAGTTATGTAGGGGCAAATGTGATATGTCAGTTCATAATGAAAAGAATCCAGACACCATTCCTTCTGTTTTGAGGCAGCAACATGTAACGCCACAGATAACTAATGATGCAGCTAGAACACTTCTATGTACCGTAGTAGTTACTGATAGTTTGACTGGCCTCACAGGTCAGTTGGTAGTTGCTTTGCCTTCTGCGCTGTAGATTGTGAGTTCGATCCCCACCCAGGATAAACATTTGTGTGATGAAAATTATTTAATTATCGTGTTTATACGCTCAGAACAGTGTAAAACACTAAAGCTCACTAAAATCTCTCACAGGTCCAAAATACCTGGTGATACGTTAAGAAGAAGAAGAGATTGGCCTAGTTAGTGAAGTCGTTCATTTGTTTTGTATTGAATTTTGATGATTCAAACACGCTTAATTGGGGCTTTTTGCAATAATTCAACTTTTTATACCACCTCTGTTTTTTTGTTTTCTGTTTAACTTGTTTATGTTACCTGTTTCGATGTTTTTTCTTGTTGTTACAAAAAAGTTTATTTGACTCAATTATTTTTTTTTTCCGATTTATGCAATGATTTCTTTATTTTGTTGATTTTTAGTAACTTGTTTCATTACAACTGTAAACAGAATACTAACTACTGTGCAAATTGTTGGCATGTACCAAAACGTCATGTTTGGACGTGCCTCTGACTACCCTCAAAGATCTAAGTAACTAAAAAGGAAGATATCTACCGAGCCCGGGGATTAAAGTCATGATCATATTTTTTTTTTATTTGTTTCGTTAGTATTTCATTGATTGTTTAAAAAAATATTCAAAAGTGAACCAGTTCTTTGCAACAGACTGTGGTATAAAGGTACGTGCACATGTAAGACTTCGATACACAATTATACGCTCTTCTTTAAGCCGATTCCTCATTTTGATTAATTGTCTGTTAGGGAAAGGTGGTGCCGTATTTTGCTATCGAATAGAGATTTAGATGTAATATTGTTTTAAAAATGTGTTCATGTGTTCTTTTCGGTTCAATCCTAAATTTTTTATACTAAATTATTTATAACGGAACTTGTAAGTTATTAAGACCTTGTAATTCATTAGAAATGTCAGCTAAAGTGGGGGTTTCAATCGAATTCATGTTTTTTTTAAGGTTCCGTGCCCGAAAGGTAACCATCGGAACCTTATTACTAAGCCTCCGCGGTCTGCCTGTCCGTCTGTCTGTCAGCGGGTTGTGGTTGTTATCAAGATATCCGTAGATAGACAGTTGAAATTTTTACAGAATGTATATATTTTTGTTGCCATAATTATATTGTTGTCATAACAAAAAATATAAAAAGTTATGCGTGGTCATAGACAAAAAAAATTACGCGTCGACTTAAGAACCTACTCCGTTTTTTTCGTCGGTTGAAAAAGAAAAAAAAATCAAAAACCAGGTAGGTAACCTGGTAAATATACATAGTATTAAATCTTCTGTGTATAAAAAAGAGGGTGCAGAACCCTTCATGCGCGAGTCCAACTCACGCTTGGCCTGTTTTTTCTTGTATATTATTTTACTACTACGCGAGTCAGAATACTTTTTGTTAATTAGTATTACAAAGCAAGTTTTAACTGTTTAAGTTCTTTAACAAAGGCACACAAATTGCGACCGTTTAGCATCGTCTAATTTGACCTACTTTCAAATAGAAACAAAATAGAATTTGATTCAGTAATTTGCAGTGCGCTAATCAAACGCATTCATGCAATTAGAAAGAACTCAACAAGATGGTGGTAAAATAGTGCGCGGGAAAGATTTTTTTGGGTATCACAAACATATGCAGATCATGCAAAAATGTCTCGAACTCGCGCCTTATGCGTCTCGGTCAGAGACTTGCCCGCCACCGAGGTTCAAAGAATCTATGAGTGCTTTGAGCATTTCAAAAACTCTGTCATAATTATAGATTCTAGTATCTATAACAAAAAATAAAAAACCTGACTGAAAGTAAATGAAAACAGCATCTTACAGCCACCATATAGATTTTTTGACATTTTGGATAACCTATGTCACTCTTAAAATCCAGACGAACTCATTTCATCATCTTCCTGCCCTCTTCCCACGTTATGTGGGGTCGGCACAATATGTGATCTTCTTCCATTTCCCTCTATCATTCGTCATCTCAGTACTCACTCCTTTCCTACCCATGTCATCTTTCACACAGTCCATCCATCTTTTCTTTGGCCTACCTCTACCCTTGTATCCATCCACATTAATATCTAACACTCTCCTCGTTACATGACATTCATTTCTCCTCATAACATGCCCATACCACGCTAACCTATTACTCCTCATCTTTTCTGTCACCGGTGCCACTTTCAGACTTCCTCTGATATACTCATTCCTTACATTATTAACTCATAACGCCATTTAATTTTTCAAAATCTATAGTCGTTTAAGCTACAATGACAGTCAAAGAACTTGTATAAAAACATACACCTCAAACACATTTCTCTCTTTTCCTTGGCAATCGGGCAATCCTACTAATATTATAAACGCGAAAGTTTGTAAGAATGTGTGAATGTCTGGATGTATGTTTGTTACTCTTTCACGCTGAAACGGCTGAACGGTTCTGGATGAAATTTGGCACATATGTAGATTTTAGTCTGGAATAGCACATAGGCTACTTTTTATTCCGGATGAATGTACAGTTCCCACAGAATAAATTTGTTTTGGTTTTTCAAGCTATCACGTGGGCGAAGCCGTGGGCGAATGATAGTAATAAATAGGTTAATAAATAAATATTGGTGGAAACACACAATTCATACACTTGCTTTCCTTTGCTTCGCAGTCGGGCAATAGGCATATAATGGCGTCCTAACATGACACACGCTTCACTCACGACTCATCCACTTAAGCGAGTTACTAATTGCACAAAAAGCATGCCATTAAATGAGCATGCCAGTTGACTAACCGCCAGTTCGTGCGCTTATCAGTTAGTTTAGTTTATCTGATGAAACGCAACGCTCTTTAAAATTGTGTAACAATGGTTTATGTGATTTTGTAATTAGGAAGTACGTTTCAATTTATGAATCTAGTAGCAACTGCGCGCGGCTCCGTTCGCGTGGTACCTACCCGGATAAGAAGTAGCCTATGTATTATTCCAGGTCATAAATTACGCGTATTCCAAGTTTCAATAAGATCCGTTCAGCCGTTTTAGCGTGATTGAGGAACAAACATACATCCAAACTTTAGCATTCTACTAGTAATTATAAACGCGAAAGTTTGTAAATATGTATGAATGTGTGGATGTAAGGGTGTCTGGATGTATGTTTGTAACTCTTTCACGCTGAAACGACTGAACAGATCTGAATGTATTTGGCACAGATAATAGATTATAGTCTGGAATAGCTGGATTACTTTTTATCCCGAAAAAAATTAAGGTCCCCGCGGAATAGTTTTGTTTATAAGATATCACGCAAGCCAAGCCGTGGGCGGAAGTTTGTATATTATAAACAAGATATTAATATCTAAATATCTAAGGGTCAGTAAGAAATGTGCCACCTATACTCTATACTAATATTATAAAGAGGAAAGTTTTGTAATTTTGTATTTTTGTTTGTAACGAATAAACTCAAAAACTACTGGTCCGATTTCAAAAATTCTTTCACCGTTAGAATGCTACGTTATCCTTGAGTAACATAAGCTATATTTTATATAGGTACCTCGCGAGCAAAGCCGCGAACGGAAGCTAGTCTCTTATAGCAAGCACCCAACACAAAAACTACTTTTCATCAGGTGATCAATAAGGCCATGTCCCGGCTCAATAGTAAAATATCCCTACCTAAATATCTAAAACTGTATCAAAATAAGTTCCTCTTGGCAAGTAAACCACTAAAAATTCCCGTACAGATAGATAAGATCGCAACCTCAAGACTGAGGTCGCCATCACACAGACATGCAGTCAGAACATCATTTAATAATAACATTTTATTAATAACTAGCTTCCGTTTGCGGCTTTGCTCGCGAGGTACCTACATAAAATATAGCCTATGTTGTTCAGGGATAACGTAGCATTCTAACGGTGAAAGAATTTTTGAAATCATACTAGTAGTTTTTGAGTTTATTCGTTACAAACAAAAATACAAAACTTTCTTCTTTATAATATTAGTATAGATATTGGAGTACATATCACACAACACCCTCTAGCCCCAACTAAGCAAAGCTCGTACTATGGGAACTAGATAGCTGATATTTTTTTTTTGCATGTGCCAAATATCATGTTTGGACGTGCCTCTGCCTACCCGCTTTAGATATTCTAAAATATCTAAGTAACTAGAGATCTGAGGAGATGTCTAACGAGCTTGGGGATTACAGTCGTGATTAGGTGTGTATAAAAAAAATATTTCAAGGTAATGTCATGAACCAAATAAAATTGAACCTTACGCAGTTACATGACAGTGTAACATGCGGCCTGTCATACCAAAACAGTACCCATCCGTCTAATGGCCTCTAATTGTTTAGCTCGAATCGATTCGATCTCGAACCGGTATCGCCTCGAGATCGTATCGCCATCGATCGACTGACACGAGCTTCGTTATAATATTTAAGTCGAACTTACTGTCAAAAGTTCATTGCACCAGCCAAAAGGTTGTACCTCAAGAGGTAAGAAACATTTTTAAGATCACCTTCATTGTTATACATAATTATTAGTATTAAACGGGTATAAATTTATCGCCGGAAGTGTAGTATTATTTTGTAAATGTGTTCAGATCGCGTAAGTTTAAAAATATACACTTTATTGTCCGTCTGTTTGTCACGACCACCAAAATCTATAGGATATTTTCCGTTGACTTAAAATCATGAAATTTGACAAACAGCACATGAAAAAAAAATAGAAAATTGTATATAGTTTTTTTCCAAAACCCTTGGCATGCGATTAGGACTCGCACTTGACCGCTTTTTTTAAATTAAAAACAAACATGATCACGAATGTAATCCCCAGGCTCAATAGATATCTTCTCAAATCTTTAATTATTTAGAGGTTGTCTAGAGGCAAGGTAGTCAGAAGTACGTTCAAACACGATATTCGGCACATGCTTACATTTATGCACAGTTAGTATTCCGTACGTGACAGGTTGCAATCCCATCGCTGGTTATACGAATAGGTAATAATCTATGACACACCGTCAAAATTTTGGTTTTAGGGTATGCCAGCTTCCTCACGATGTTTTCCTTCACCGCTTTTTTAAATCATAAACGCGAAGATCATGATCAGTTGTCAATTCCTTTTTTTTCACTATTTTTTGGGTCCATACTTTTGGGTGCTAAATCCTTACGATGCCTCCATCGTATTGCTTCCTCACGGTAAAAGTACCAACAGTTCTCGCTACGAAACTACTAAACAAACTTGCTCCGCACAGCGAATATGCATTTTCTTCTCAACTTAAGTTTCCGGTACTGGTTTCGCCTTGTAAATAAACTAAAACTATACGTGAAGATGTGAAACTCGCTTTTGTAACATATCAGCCGTGACAGCTAAAATGATACGTAAAGATGTGAAACTCGCTTTTGTAACATTATCAGCCGTGACAGCTAAAATGATACGTAAAGATGTGAAACTCGTTTTTCTAACATATAAGCCGTGACAACTAAAACTATACGTAAAGATGTAAAACTCGCTTTCGTAAAATATTAGCCATCAGTGTTCTCGCTTATTTTATGAAAATGATGGAGCTGGATATTTTTTTTCAAAATATTATGTTACGAAATTGACGTATTTTTCTTATAACTAAAATAAATAGTATACTTTGACTGAATCCCATTGAAATATCCAAATCAAATTTATTTATTCAAACACTATGTTATCTGTGACGATTGACAATTCGTATATTCAAAAATGATGAAAATTAGGACAAAAAATGCCATAAATAAAGAAGAAGAAGGAGAGCGTTTGTTAAGGTGACTTGTTTTTAGGATTTTCGCTTCTATTTACCTTACTTTTCCTTGTCACTTATGCATTTGCTTTGTAAAATATTTCCGATACGAGCTTCACGTGGTTGCGAAGTATTATTCCAACTTCGTGGAGCTTAAAAATGGAAAGGCAATTAAAATAACTTAAAATTGCTTGATTTAAAATACATTTAAAAAAAGTCATCCAGCAATCTCATTCAAATTATAAGTACCTGGGTTACAAAGCTTTGCCCGGTTTTTTTTTTGGTAAACGACGTTATCTAAACGAATATAATCATATATAGTCTCTAATCTAATCTCGTTAGGTGAAAATCCCAAAATGGACTTTTCCCAAAATAAATGATTGATTCATGTAGCCAATTCAACTTTTCGTCCTTTTCAGTATTTTCCCAAAATAACTGATTTTCTAAATGCCTTTGTTCATGAATGTATTAAATTTATCTGTCAAATTGATGTACAGTCGAAAATAAAATTTTAAATTGTTTCACCTGCGCCGAACTGGCTCTCGATATCAAAAATCCATTGTTATACAAATTAAATGTTATGCTAATATAAATTAGTTGCCTCTGCGTCGAAGAAGTTAAAAATGCAAGTAAGTACTTATTGGTTTTTTTCACAAAGTCTTTGGAACTAGTGTGGTGAGAGGATAACTGTGCTATACTAACAGTATACTCAAAATGACAAATGATCTTGCAAAGCTATCGATCAATTATGTACTTGAGTTCATTATTTATTATGACAATCCTAGATCCATTAATAAACTATTCTGCGCAGCTGCGAAAAGTTTCGCCAATTATTGTGAGCAATTGTGCTTCAACTGTTATTCACACTATTATTTTATATAGGTGATTTGTGGAGTGACAAGGATGGATAAAATAAAGAATAAATATATTAGAGTCTGATAGAGGCACCGGAGACCTGTAGTGCGATAACGGAACTCTGATACAATCAACACTTGTCAAAACTGGCTCAAAATAAACACTCTTATGTCATACCAAATCACTTGATTACAATGAAAACGTATTGACATTGATTGTAAGCAAAGATCCATAATCGCCCCACTAAAAATGCCTTTGAGTGAAGTTTCATACAACTTGTGTTAAACTTTACATATTAGTGATATTAGATAGGCACTAACTTAATAATATCCAGTCCAAAAAAAAGATTGTATAAAAAAAAATTATATAATTTGTAACTCATAATGTTCTTTTTTTGTTTTCAGGTAAAACATTATGATCTATCCCGCTCTGGTACACCGTAAGTAATATGATGTAGGTAATAAGAAACTGCTGAGACAAAAAAACTAAACCAGACTAAATAACCGAACTACTGATTCTAGTAGGAGCATGAAGGTATGTGTTTAGTATTGTTAAAAGCGGCGATAGGTTTGCAACTTGTCACGTACGGAATACTAACTACTCTACAAAATGTGGGCATGTGCCAAATTTCATGCTTGATCGTGATTAGACTCTTTAGATATCTTCAAAGATCTAAGTAACTAGAGATTTGAGGAGATATCTACCGAGCCTGGGGATTACAGCCGTGATTAGACTCTTTAGATATCCTCAAAGATCTAAATAACTAGAGATCTGATGAGATATCTACCGAGCCTGGAGATTACAGTCGTGATTAGACTTTTTAGATATCTTCAAAGATCTAAGTGACTAGAGATCTGAGAAGATATCTATCGATCCTGAGGATGACACTCGTAATTAAGACTTTTTAGATATTCTCAAAGATCTAAATAACTAGAGATCTGATGAGATATCTACCGAGCCTGGAGATTACAGTCGTGATTAGACTTTTTAGATATCTTCAAAGATCTAAGTAACTAGAGATCTGTGGAGATATCTACCGAGCCTGAGGATGACACTCGTGATTAAGACTCTTTAGATATTCTCAAAGATCTAAGTAACGAGAGATCTGTGGAGATATCTACCGAGCCTGAGGATGACACTCGTGATTAAGACTCTTTAGATATTCTCAAAGATCTAAGTAACGAGAGATCTGTGGAGATATCTACCGAGCCTGAGGATGACACTCGTGATTAAGACTCTTTAGATATTCTCAAAGATCTAAGTAACGAGAGATCTGTGGAGATATCTACCGAGCCTGAGGATGACACTCGTGATTAAGACTCTTTAGATATTCTCAAAGATCTAAGTAACGAGAGATCTGTGGAGATATCTACCGAGCCTGAGGATGACACTCGTGATTAAGACTCTTTAGATATTCTCAAAGATCTAAGTAACGAGAGATCTGTGGAGATATCTACCGAGCCTGAGGATGACACTCGTGATTAAGACTCTTTAGATATTCTCAAAGATCTAAGTAACGAGAGATCTGTGGAGATATCTACCGAGCCTGAGGATGACACTCGTGATTAAGACTCTTTAGATATTCTCAAAGATCTAAGTAACGAGAGATCTGTGGAGATATCTACCGAGCCTGAGGATGACACTCGTGATTAAGACTCTTTAGATATCCTCAAAGATCTAAGTAACTAGAGATCTGAGGAGATATCTACCGAGCCTGAGGATGACATTCGTGATTAAGACTCTTTAGATATTCTCAAAGATCTAAGTAACGAGAGATCTGAGGAGATATCTATCAAGCCTGGGGATTACAGCCGTGATCATGTTTTTGAAACTAGGAGGTTATCGATAACACAAAAAAAGTTGAGAGGTGTCAAGGGACACCCGAATGGAACGAAGTTCCTGAAAGAACGAGACAGACAGAGAAACATGCGCACGCCGCACAGCTTACTATAGCAAAAAGTGTCGTTACAACTTTTCGTGAGAATTTTTTCCGTCTAGCCCCCTTTCACAACGCGGGATAAGGATCTTCGTTCCAATAACTTTTCAAACTGCATTCGCCATAAACGTCACACATCATCTTAAAACACGTCTCTATCGTCGAAAATTACTCTAAATTTTACGACGCACAATACAATCGGCAATGTGTCGGGAACGTGTCGAAAACATGTCGAATTGATGTTAAAAATCTGCGAAATATAAAATGTGAGTTGCATTTCGCTCAAGAAATGAAAGCTTTGGTTTCTCAAAAAGCGGTGATCGTGTTATAGCAACGTTAAATTGTAGGAGGAAACCGATATACCCTAGAACTGAAAATTCTAAGGTGTGTGTCATAGGTTAGTATTCTTATAGGCGGCGATAGGGTTGCAACCTGTCACGTACGGAATACTGAATACTTTGCAAAATGTGGGCATGTGCCAATATCATGTTTGGACGTATCTCTATTTCTTCTTTAGATATCCTCAAAGATCTAAGTAACTAGAGATCTGAGGAGATATCTACCGAGCCTGGGGATTACAATCGTGTTTTTTTTCTGTTTTTGTTTTATATTGATTACTACTTATTGTGTGTGATTCATTTTTCTTTCTTTCTATATAGAATTTTCTTAAGATAATCCACGACTTCAGAAATACGTTAAGAAGTTTTCCACTAGACACTTGCTAAGATAAAAGCGTCGTCATAGAAAATTAAACTCCTTATCCGTCTTGTTAGTTTAGGGCCCCTGCACACCCGCGGTCGATAGTTCTGATTACGTTCGAGTTACCATTGTCAGTTCTCTGATCGAGGGGACTTCTAATAGCTGGTACACTTTTGTATAACCTTCGCAATCATCATCATCCGCAGCCCAACTTCACCCACTGGGTATATAGGCCTCTCTTTGCATATGCCATTGTCCACGGTCTGCTGCTAGCCTCATCCAAATAAATATATAAATAAACAAATAAATAAATCAATAAATCACCTTCGCAAATCGAACCAAGATTCTTTGCGCGATCTTTTTACTAGATTTAGGGTAGTGTCTAATTAAAAAAAACTTTAATAATATAATAATATAATTATGCCAAACTTGTTATACAATCTTCTTTTATAATTCTTCCTTAATCTTAATTTCTATTCCGATTATAACATCGATTGGAGAGCAACTTTAGGAAAAAATCCACTTTAACACTTATAGTGAATCACAAGGTCGAAGTTTGATGAACATGACAGACTAAATATAACATAACTACACCAAGAGCACGAGCCTCTTTGCAAATATCTCATACGCGTGGAGTGTGCGAGCGGTCCTCTCAAGGCTGTGACATTGTCAGCCCCAGATGTAAAAGCCACGAGGGATGGCCCTTCATAGCTGGAATTAAGTTATTGTCAAGTTTATTGCACTAATGTGTGGGGTTAGAACGGGTCTAACTTACGGTAACACACGCTTATACACGTGACTAGAACATTTTCTGTACAGATGTAAAGATCCTTGTTATAACATCTTTTGAACGTTTGAAACTGGCAACAAAATCAGTAGGTAAAAATTGCTAGATCTAGCGCTAAACGCGTCAAAGTGGCAATACTGTCGGAAATAAAATCGTAAGTTATTGTCAAGTTTATTGCAATAATGTGTGGGGTTAAAACGGTTCTAACTTACGGTTAAGTACGGATCTTTGTAACATCTTTTGAGCGTTTGAAACTGGCAACAAAATTCAGCATGATCGAACCAAAAAAGAGAACCAAACATTTGAAGGAATCGCAGCGATGGGCTTGCAACCTGTCGCGTACGGAATAATAACTACTGCGCAAAATGTGGGCATGTGCCAAATATGTTTGAATATGCCCCTGGCTTCTGACAGATCTAAATAACTAGAGATCTGAGGAGATATCTACCGAGCCCGAGCATTACAAAATTCAGCACGTAAAAATCGATATATTGCTATATTTAGCGGTAAAAGCATCAAAGTGGCAATACTGTCGGAAATAAAACCGTCACGACACGACCAATCATCGAATTGATCAAATTAAAAAGAATGTAAAATAAAATTTACGAAGCATAACATAGAAAGCGCTAAAACAACTTGTATACGTTAGTAACCAAGGTTGAGAATACAATGGTTTTAGAATTTTTAGTATTTTTGTGTACTGTTTTAGCTTTGTTAAGATTGCATACACCATTCTTTCGTTTTCGTTGTATTTATTTAGTAAATATTGGGTTAAATTCGAATGTGTACTACTGTGCTGTTTTTAACTTGGATACACAGTAGATGTAGTTTTTATCAAGCTTTGTTTTAAATGTATGACTTTATATTAGCGTTATAACGGAACTAGCAAACGGGCAAGATATATAGCTAGTTAATTATATCTATCTATATAATATTAGAGCGAAGGCAATTATTACTACCATTATTGTTAGAGCGCTGGTGGTGTAGCGGTAGCACCCCGGCTTCACGATCCGAAGGTCGTGGGTTCAAACCTGGTCGTGCACCAATGAGTTTTTCCATTTGAAAAATGTATGTGCGCAATGCCAGTGCTCTTAAACGGTGAAGGAAAACATCGTGAGGAAACCGGCATACCCTAGAACCAAAAATTCGAAGGTGTGCGTCATAGGTTAGTATTCTTATAAGCGGCGATGGGCTTGCAACCTGTCACGTACGGAATACTAACTACTTGCAAAATGTGGGCATGTACCTAATGTCATGTTTGGACTTGCCTCTGACTACCCCCTTTAGATATCCTCAAAAGATTTAAGTAACCAAAGATCTGAGGAGATATCTACCGAGCCCGGGGATTACAGTCGTGATCATATTTATTTTTTTATTTTATTTTTTATTATTGTTAAGTTTTGGTTTTATTTTTCTTTGAGTTAGTAATACATTTTTATCTTATGGTAGGTAATAAAATATTTTAATCCTACTAATATAATAAACGCGAAAGTTTGTAGGAACGTATGGATGTCTGGATGTATGGATGTATGTTTGTTACTCTTTAACGCTAAAACAGCTGAACGGATCTGGATGAAATTTGGCACAGAAATAAGTTATTGTCTGGAAAAGCACATAGGCTACTTTTTATTCCGGAAAGTGTACGGTTCCCGTGGGATAGGTTTGTTTTTGTTTTTCAAGGTACCACGTAGGCGAAGTAGAAGTTAGTTTAAAATAAGTAGTAGCTGAAACAATAACCCTCCTCTCCAACTCGTCAGCTAGCCGGCGTCACGGACCACGCTCCCTTTGAATCGATGGCGATACGCTAGATTACTCGACAAATTATGATAAATAGGTAAGTATCTACAATGAATAAATCCTATATAACTAGTTCACTTATGCTGTTTTAGTGATGTTTTAGTGATATATTTTGAGTTTTATTGTGTAACTTTGGTAACCCAAGTTTTTGACGCGAGTGTAAAATATGTGAAAGTGAATGTAATACAGAAAAATCTCGAGAATTTTGAACAAATCAGCCATCTTTTGTTTAAAATTGACTTGACGTTTTAACTGATTTTGTGACATTGACAATATTACTAATTTTAACACATAACACTGGCAAAATTGATCTTAAATTGAACAATTTTCATCATCCATTACAAGGAAAAAATTGATCTCAAAAGTGACATAATATATTTCACTTTTACATTTCAATTTTTTCCTTGTTCATGGCATATAATGCCATAAGGAAGAAGAAGAAGACGACACCTAGAGTGACTTCAAATAGAATATCTGAGTGCCACATGGCATATTAACCCTTAACTAGACGCTGTCCCCTGTTTATTTATTGGATTATTCAGAATAATGTGTTTTACACTCAACGTATTTTAATGGGCACGGAGTGGTTTTGCAGTCATGTGGGAGAGCTGAGAAATTTAAGTAAATATTGTTGATGGCTATTCTTCGTCTTCTTCTTTATGGCATCTGTTTCTTTTGAGATCAATTTTGTCAGTGTCGAGTGTTTCAATAAAATTAGTAGTATTGTCAATGTCAAAAAGTCAGTTAAACTGTTAAGTCAATTTTAAACAAAAGATGGCTGTTCTATCTAAAATTTTGGGATTTTCTTCGATGGATTTGAAAAAAAAATTTTTACTTTGATTCAAGCATTTTACACGTCAAAAACTCGGGCTCTATTGGAAAAATAACCGCCAAAATAACACAATAAAACTCAAAATAACACGAGCAAAAATATAAAACTAGAGCGACCAAGTTGACAGTCGAATGCATCGCAGAAAATAAGAATAGTCATTCTTAATATATATCTCTTGCGTAACTGCCTGATTGACTGATTGTTTTACTAACAGATAGACGTATATAATAACTATGAGTCAGAAAGAGCTGAAAATTGAAAGGTAAGAGAAAGAGGGCGTTTGTGTGAAAAAATATTAACGCGATCAAAGTCGCAAAGTTGGTTCAAAAAGTGCATTTTAGAGAATATTAGTGTGATTTCCATGACTTTGCTCGAAACGAGTTTTTTTTTTGAAATTTTAATCCTAGAACCGTAATAAACCATAAAGAGGTTTTCATGACCCGTTATCTATTGTCTCTTTGAATCTACTGAACTACTTCTCCATAGTTTCTGCTATCCTGGTATCCAGTATGGATTTCTGGAATGAGCTTACTACTATTAATAAAACAACGTACTCAAATCATGTAGGCCCAGGCTAGCTTTAAGATAAGTATACTTTAGAAACACTTTTTTCTCGAACTGTTCTTTCCATTGTTTATGGTAGGACTGAAGAATTCGTAGCATAGCGGCACTTTTTGTTAGGTATTTTAGAATCCGTGCATAGCGGGAATCAAGCATAGCTAATATATAATAGTTAAATTAAAAAAATCTTTTTAGTTTTTTTTAAGACACTATGGTTTCAGTTGTATTTAAATAAAAATGTGGAATACCTACCGTTTGTATTGTGAACAAAAGTTACCTACTAAAGTTTTTTTGTTTTTTTATTGTAATAGATAATGTGAATCAATTTATCATTAAGTCCATAGGTTTCTCAGGCAAATGTCCTAGACAACCTTACAAGGCAGTTAATATGACTTATAGTTTTTGTACAAAAAAAGTCGTGTTTTCTGTTTATTTTTTGTTCCATTCTCATCGTAAATCATAAAATGAAATAAAAGGACACACAAAAAGAGGATAAAAAACCTCTAAATCAAAAAATAACAGTGGTAGTGACATGTGGCGCCATCTATTGACAAATTAGAGTAGAAACTACACTGTAAACAAACTTAGTTTGTGGACACTCTGTGGTATTTGGGTATTGTACAATATTTGTTAGCAATATATGACCCTTAAAAAATATTTGAAAATAATTCCTACAAAAGCAGACAGAATTTTATGCATAGCTTTTTTCGTTATATATTTTTTGTAAGCATTTTTTCCCCAAATTTGTAAGTAAGTACCTACTTATAAAATTAAGTAATTGATATTCTAAATCAAAATATTTGTATTCAATTAAATCTCAAGGACCGTTTTGAAACGTCTTTGATGCTAAGTGAATTTAAATCTTTTTTTAAGATGAGCACCATAAATCAAAAACGCATTATCTATTTAACCCTAAATCTGTCTCATTTGCATTTAACCCGTCACTGTTAACCTTTCGTCGCTGCCTCAATAACAAAACCGTAAAACTAAAAAGTTTAAAAACCTCCTGACGACTGACTTACAGATAAGGGACGGGCGACCACCGAAATAGCATCAGAAAACACATTAAATTTTTGTTCTATTTTCTAGTTAATTCTTTTCTAAACTTTGTATAAGTAGGTTAACATTAGTATCCTATCTTTGACTTTTCATTTTTTTCTAAACATTTTAATTTATCCATGTTCAAAAAAGGACACGAAATTAAAAAAAATGTTGAGCATATTTTACTTTGAAATGGCGATTTCGCCTGTAAAAGTTTTATGTTTATCGTGCTACGTAGACATGCAATAGGTTTACAATCCAACGATTGATTCTTAGTCTACGACCTTCGAACGCCAGACGAGTGCAAATTTTACGTAGAAAATATAAGAATTTTATTGTGGCTATAAAGTACCGACAGGTAGGTACTGAATTATAATGAATATTTCATGAATTCAACCCTCGTTTCGAAACTAAGCTTCTTTGTTCAAGATCACTCCGAAAGCTCATTGTCAACTCAAATATGTAATTCATGTTTTATTTCATTCACATAAATCATCGAAGAACGTAAGCTGACTCACAAAGCAAGCGTCTTAATAAAAAGGAAGCAATCTAAATCATGAACCCATCGAAACAGGAAGCAGCGAAACGGTACAAATGTATCGGAAACGCCGAAACAACACTGGCACTTAGCGCACGCTACTTAGCGAATAAAAAAACAAAAACAACAACAAACGCGCTCTCCAAGTGTTATTCGCGCGGTATTATTAGCTGCAGTGCATATAAACAAGGTTACATCTAAACATCGCCCCCAGCATATCGATGCGTGGTGGACGGCGATTTCGTGCTTTCAAAAAGCTAACCCGTCCTGCAAGAAAGAGAGGTACGTCCCAGCACGTGGGAAGCGAATTCCGACCGCACGCACCCACCCCTCCCGCACCGCCCCCGCGCCCCGCGCCTCGCGCACGCCAGTCGCGCGCCGACCGCCGCACCGGCAACACGCTTTAAGGAACCCGTCGCGCTCGTCCCGGCACCCGCCCTGACGTTGTGTTGTACCCGCACTGTGAACCCAAACGCTGTGATTTGTTTTGAGTGCGACGTCCCTTGTGAGCTGTGAACGTAACGTGAACGCAATAAATAAGTGAATTTGTGTGCACTATGAGGTTGTACACTGCGTTATGAATGGTCTGGATCGCTGTTTCTTCGATCAACGTAAGTGTTTACGGTATTTAAGTGTTGTGAATTGTGAGGGAAATGCGGGAATTAAATTGGCTCTTCGGTTTTGCGGTTAGTGAAGGCTGTTGCCGCATTTAATGGGACGTGCGTCGGCTGTTTCGATATTTTCAGCGGTTGTGCGGTACGCGTGGCCAATGTTAATTTATATTCAGGGCTAAATGCGATTTACATTACATTTAGGCTCTTTATTGGCAACCATAGTGTTGGAGTACCTCTTCGAACTTTTAAATGTAGCGAGTTGACATAATAATTATAACTGTTATGTTGATGACAAATTAGAAACTAAGTGGAGCAAACGTTAGCTACAGTTATCTAGCTGAAATCGTACATAAACGTGAGATAACCTTTGAACTAAACTTAGATCTGAAACTTTAAGTAACTATCAAAGAACATAAATTTTGCGGCACTCGTAAACTCGGAAACTCGTAAAGTTCAAGATACACATGTCGATGTTGAAAACTGAATCGTTTCTAATAGAATCCACAAACCGACAATAAACGGAGTCACTGAACCTGACATTCAAGTGAAACATCAGAAACACAATATTTCATCGGAGACAGATATCTATTGGGTTGTGAAAAAGGATTTATGCCGAATCAAAATAAAAGAGTCGAAGATTTCGTCCGATATAAAAAAACGGACTTTGACTTGGGATTAATGTTATCATTGAAAAAAATTCTGTGCTCAAAGTTTTGAACTATAGACAAATAACTTGATTAAAACCGCCACTAGCTTAGACTAAGCACCAAAAGTGTTTCAAGTGGATTTAAATTTAGTTTACGGTTCTCCTAAAGAACATAATTATAACAGATTACAACACGCTAGTTTAATGGTGAAAATCAATTAATATAGAACAGATTAATATTAAATATGTACTTGTATTTTACAAAATTGAACCTTTATAATAAAAACGTCGTTATTTATGGATACAATAACAAAATTTTCGTTCCGAGAATTCCTGTTGGAACATTACAAATAGATAACACTAATGATCCTTATGAGTCAACAGCTTTATTTTATTTTGTTACGATAACTAACGAGGAACAACTAGCAGCAAACGGTTGAATTGAAGATAATTTGTTCTATTAAAGGATTGTGACTGAGATCGATTCGCTTGGGGTTGAAGTTAGTGAAGCGGTTATGAATGTAAACGGACCTACCACTAGTTGTTTCTTTATCACTCTACCAAAATGTGAGTGGCTTAAGCTTGGAAAATAAAAGGAAGAAGTACGAGCATAGTAGTCGAATTGATTGATAATTTGCTTTGCATCTTGCCACTATCAATAAGAACTAAATACGATAGAAAATGTGGTCATATAGCAAATAAACTTAGTGTTTTATTTGGTTTAGTGTCTCCGACTGTCCCTTTTAGATTATCCTCAGTCATAGTAGTAACTAAAGATTTTATGAAACAACTGTCAAACCTTTATACTCGTACAATGATCAATTACATACACAGTCATGATCACCTTTCAGTTCCTAGTCAATTAAATGACAAATCTTTAGAAACAAACAAGTGCAAACAATTAGCTCAGCAGTAAATTTTCCTCAACGACACGGAAATGTAGAATATAAACTTGACCGATTGAACCGCAATTATCAGTTCAAGAGCGTTTAACCACGGAATGTGGTCATAACATTTTTATGGTCCAAATAGATAGCCCGTAACCCAACATATCACGCCCATGTTGTCCCAACACCTTCGCGTTAAACACACATAAATCATCGATGGCAAATAATAGAAAAAGGTATTTTAAACAGTGCGATGGACCACCCGCGAGATCCACCCAACGTCATCCGAAGCACGAACCCACATTATACTATCAAAAGACCCACCCAACTATATTGAGTTTTACGTAATTTACATTTCTCGCGTTCTGTTTTAGAGATAGGTTTCTTCGAAAAAATGTATTGGAACTTCTTTTTCGCATATTTCCGCAGTTGGTATTTGGGATACGTCTTAATAAGTGATATATCTTT
Organism: Cosmorhoe ocellata; assembly: GCA_963675405.1. Lineage (NCBI taxonomy): Eukaryota > Metazoa > Arthropoda > Insecta > Lepidoptera > Geometridae > Cosmorhoe > Cosmorhoe ocellata. The sequence continues at coordinate 10,981,793 of OY776249.1, read as the reverse complement.
GTTTTAATGTCAGTTATTTTACTTTAAAGATCATCATCACCTTCTTAGTTGTGTGAGATCGGCACATAAACTTTTCACACTATTATTCTTGTATAAGTTAATTTTAAAATATATCGACTATAGCTTTTACAAATCTAGTTCTAACTGAAATTTTCAGCATAAGTACACAAACACTAGAACAGTGGCCTTAACCACAAGCTCCATCATGTATTAGAAAAGTCATTATTTCAAGCTTGAAGTAACACAATTTTATAGGTCATGGTACGAAAAAGCAAAATTACTTTGATATGGCGCGCTATTGAGTTATTGAGTTATGAGAGTTATTGAGCTATTTAGAAACCGCTGTTTAAATTGTATGTATAAAGATAAACTCAACAGCTGATTCAGGCAAATAATCACTGAGTTGAATGTCAGTTTTTGTTAAATGGATTTTTTGTAGTTATTATTGAACTAAAATAATGAGAGTGAATGAAGCAAAAGAAGTATGTCAGGATCTTAGCAAGTGGAGATCCGTGGTCTCTGCCTACCCCGTTGGGAAACAGGCGTGATTTTATGTATGTATGTATGTATTATTGAACTCTTTATGTGCAAGCTTGACTCGAACTTATTTTTTCATGTCGTTTTTGTCAGTTAAATATAGTGGAGTCACAACTGCACTATCACACAGCTATTGTTGTTTAATCCCATCCTGTTTTTACTCTTAATTGGATGAGTTTATCGATTACATTGTCTGCTACTGTCTGCAAACTGGTTACACGTTCGTATTCGACTTTATAGTTTAATATTTTATTCATTGAGCTTATACTGGTTTCTTGTTGCATTTTTATAAGACTTGGCCGAGAGCTTGTAACGGAATGCAACTTCTTGTGTTGCTTTTTCATCTTAGTTTTTTGCTGGGAAGATGCAACTTCCTTATTCCTAAAGCTAGTTTCCTTAACAACGGTGGCAGTCATATTGTGGTCATTAAAAAGCGATGGTGCGATTTTTTTATTAAAAGATAAATATTCCATTATTCGGCTTTATTACAGTCGAATATTAGTTCCATAATCATCATAATGTTTTAAGTATGTTTTGTATGTTCACGAATGTTATTACCTCTGTAATTTTCTTTTTATTAACTAAAATGCTTATGCTAAAGACATGTTTCGATAAAGATATTTACATTTACTCCAACCCAAATGAATGCGGTTCAAAGTTTTACTTTATTCATTAAACCTACACGCGAACTAAGCGGGTAGTCCAACAATAAAGTTTAAAATTCCAGCGCTCCGAGTTTCAATCCCGCTGTTATTTTAAACGACACATGTTACAAGCCATGTTTAACTTTCTGAGTGACTGCAACAGACCTGCACTGAATCTTAACTATTTCCCCCAAAGTTTCCGGTTAATTTAACCCGGGGTCGACACAACACATGCATCCAAACACGAGAAAGACAAGGGAACTCCCACGTGGCCTGAACAAACATCTTCCCAGAAACACAATGTCATCAGAAACAAAAACACACCCAAATTGCCTACAATATTACGTTGAGAACTATTCTTCCATAACCGACCCCTACTATTATTACGAATACAATTTGTAATTAGAGATACGGAAAGAACTCTCAGGTTTACGAGGCCTATAAAAGAGTTATAGGTAGGTAAACGATCAAACTTAAAAGCACTACTGGCGTTCATTGTTTGATGCGTTAACCGCGATCGTAAAATTTGGACAAATTGGTTTTAAAGGACCCGTTTTTTGCTTATAGCTCTTTTCGTTCGGTTTATTGCTCTTACGCGAAACGGATATAAATTTCGACTTCCACCTTTAGTCGGGTTGCGTTTTGAGCCTATTCAGGATTGATGTTCGTATTTAGTCGTATAGGCGACATGGCTTCGCTATTCCGGTATTGGATCATTCTGTGGTCTATTTTCATTTCAGTCGTTCGATAAAGCTCTTGTGAAGTAACTTGCTTGTTGTTCCTGAAATATTGTAAACCTAAAACATGTAGGTACTATTCAGTATTCAAAACTGAGTACAAAACTTACTTTTATAACAAAAAATAAACTGTTATCCCAAGACTTGGTTGATATCTCCGCAGATCTTTAGTTACTTAGTGTAGCGTGAATTTTGTGTTTGACTAATAAAAAAAAAAATATAACTTAACTATAACGAACTTTTCGCAGTCATGAGCAGAGAGTTTCTTTGATTAATTTAAAATATGAGATGTCATCGTCTGAATTTCAAAAATGACATAATTATAGGCAATATACTGCATTCAGCCGGTTTTTTTTTCCAAAATGTTTGTTTTAAATAGGTACTTGTAATCAATGCTCGTATTCCAAAATTATCAAATTTTCATCATCATCACAAAGCTTCATGGATAATTAAATCATCAGCCAATTAAGTTTTGTCAGTGTGACGTTAATAACTAGTAATTATACACCGCGTTCGATCCAAATTATCTATATATAATAATTTAACTGTTAGTTTGTCCCACATTTTAGAGGCCAAATAATTAAGGATAAATCGAGAATAGGTTTTTTAATATACCGATCAAAATTATATTTACGACATAATTGCTTTAAATTGCTAAATACTTAATCGATATTTTGTTTATCTGATTACAAGTTATAATACCTATTGCTCAATTTTTGTAGTACTTATTTCATGTCGCAAAAAGTATAATGGCTTCGATTTACGTCAAACAAAGATTTGTATCAACTGTAGATATTAAGTTAAAATAAGTTGGCTAAAAAAAATCATTAAATTTATTTGTAAACTCCCTATAAACTACGTGAATTGAAGTCATCTTCCTGCCCTCTTCCCACGTTATGTGGGGTCGGCACTAAGTGAATTGAAGTCATCTTCCTGCCCTCTTCCCACGTTATGTGGGGTTGGCACTACGTGAATTGAAGTCATCTTCCTGCCCTCTTCCCACGTTATGTGGGGTCGGCACTAAGTGAATTGAAGTCATCTTCCTGCCCTCTTCCCACGTTATGTGGGGTCGGCACTACGTGAATTGAAGTCATCTTCCTGCCCTCTTCCCACGTTATGTGGGGTCGGCACTAAGTGAATTGAAGTCATCTTCCTGCCCTCTTCCCACGTTATGTGGAGTCGGCACTACGTGAATTGAAGTCATCTTCCTGCCCTCTTCCCACGTTATGTGGGGTCGGCACTACGTGAATTGAAGTGCCAGTAGATATAAGGAATAACCGTATTTTCTAATAGAACAGAACAAAAAACTTTGTTCAGCAAAACAGAAAAACATATGTAATTTGGTTTCTGAAATTGAAGTATACTTGGCAAAAAAATTATTCAGCCACCTTTACACTAAGTGACTTAGTACGACTTCTTTTTCTTCTTATGGTGTCATTGGCTATTAGTATTATATACAAACTATTGAATATAATACTAATCCACAAAAATTATGAATATCAGTATATTCGAAAGCTTTAACTACCCCTATTAAATAGTGCTTTTTGTCTCTTTGTACTTTCAGTCTATCTCTAGATATTTGGAACTATATAGTCAAAACAGCTATAACTTTAAACTTATCTTTTTTCGCTCGTTTTCTGTTGATGATAAGTGGTATTTTTGAGCACTGGTCATCATCATCTTCCTGACCTTTTCTCTCGTTATGTCTTCGGCACATTTGATCTTCCTCCATTTCCCTCTGTCATTCGTCATCTCAGTACTCCTTTCTTTCCCATGTCATCTATAACTTGTCATTTTTCAGTTTACTGTTGATATATATGTACAATAAGGATTATGTACTGCTGACTGTTTATACAACTGCGTCTGCCAACTCAAACGCAGGCCAAGCCGTTAGCGGGAGCTACTCGGGCAGCAACCAACCCCGGAATTAGGTTAGGCATCAATCACCGTGATAGCGTTAATAACGCGCCGTATTATCACGCTTCGACTTATGCATGTATGTTAAGGGCTGGCTGATATTGTTCCTAAGTTGTGAACCACTTCATTAGGCACACTAGTTTCTTTGCTACTCCTATTGAAATCGCTGTATGAAATGGCGACAGGTCACAGAAACCTGTGATCCAACAATTCTTCTAAAAATTAAGGGGCAAATCTACTGAAATGGCGACAGGTACCACGTGTGATCCAACAATTCCCCTTAAAGTTAAGGGGAAAATCTATGATCCTAAAACTGGTCGTGTTGCATGTTAATATTACATTGCTATTTCGTACCATGACCTATGCAAATCGTATGGAAGTAGTGACGTTTCTATAATGGAATCGTTATGAAATCGTTCTGGAAGACTTCGTAGTAAGGCGTTTTATTGTGTGAGTCTGAGTGTTGGACCACCAAGGCAACGGACAATAAAAGAGTGCATGTGGCGGAGATGCGAATGTTGAGAGGGATGTGTGGAGTGACGAGGATGGATGAAATGATAATGAGTATATAAGAGGAAGTTTGAAAGCGGCGCTGGTGACGGAAAAGATGAGGAGTATAGGTTAGTGTTACGTATGAATGTGGATGGATCTACGAAGCATCCTGATCAGAGAAGATATCTTCTCTTTCGGCGCTCGGTGGAGCAACACCAGTACGGAGCGAGTCAATAGTCCTGAGGATGCTTCGTGGAGATGCGAAACACGTGTTGGACTTCTATTTGAGTTTGTGTTGTTAAACCCATTAGATAATAGTTTAGCGGGAATGTACTAGATATTTCCGTCCTTTTCAGTATTATTAAATACCAGTTTAACAATAGATACTTTAAAAGCTGCACCCCGCGCCCCGCACTAAGCTTCAATACCGTAAAATCATGCACATAATATAATTCACACAACACAACACGTGTACCCATGAATATATGAATTCACATCATCCAAGTACTGTTTTTCAATTTTCCGGTACAACAGACATACTGAATGTGTAATGTCTGTTATTATAAACTAGTTTTTTCCCGTGACTACGTATGCCTTATATATTTTTTTCATATTTTAACACCTCGCAAAAGATGAACCTAAAGACCTTTTTTCATATTCACATAAATTCTGTGAAAAAGTAAATTTGAAGTCTACGACCAGCGGTTTTAAATTGTTTAGAGACAGTGTTACTGCTATCCAGTTAGTATTTGTTTAATAATCGAAAAGATAATTTTATATTTTAAAAAGCTTATAATTTTAAATTTAATTATAAAAAAATATGATCTACACACAATTTCATTTTATATTAAAGTTTTATCAAAATCTGTGAAGCACTTTTATGGAACCATTATATTGATAAATATTATAATGATGAAGATATTGATTGATGACCACGACGTAGCCTAAGTTAAGCTGCTTAAATACTTAAAATGATTGCTTGAAATGCTTGATTGCTTAACTGATGATTTGTGATTGGCTTAATGCATTCTTCTATTGTGTTGTGTGGGTGGGGATTTAAATTTAATAATGTGATGCATTTTATGATAATAGTTTAAGGTCATCTTTTTAACCTATGCAGTTGGGTCATCTTGCTGTTATTCTTCTTCTTCTTCTTTAATTATAGCATCTGTCTCTTAGATAACAATTTTGCCAGTGTCAAGTGTATTTTTATATAAGTATTGTCAACGTCACAGAGTCATAGTCAAGTTGTCAAGTCAATTTTAAACAAAAGATGGCTGTTTTGTTCAAAATTCTCAGGATTTCCTCCGATAGATTTAGAAAGGAACTTTTCACTTTAATTCACATATTTTACACTCGCGTCATAACATTGGTTTTATTGGAAAAATAATCACCAAAATTACACAATAAAACTCAAAATAACACGAGAAAAAATATAAAAACTAGAGCGACAAAGTTGACAGTCGAAATGCATCGCAGGAAATTACTCTTATCATGTCACTAGTTCTTTTGGACCAGTGTGGTGGAAGGATAATAGTGACATTTGACATAAGTAATAATGTCTTTGAACTTGTTTAGCTTCTACGACAAGCAGTTTCCTCACGATGTTTTCCTTCACCAATTGAGAGTACTGGTAGGTAGGTAATAGCGCACATATTTTTTCAAACAGAAAAATTCATTGGTGCAAAATGTGGACATGTGCCAAATGTCATGTTTGGACCTACCTCCGACTACCATCTTTAGATATCCTCAAAAGATCTAAGTAACTAGAGATCTCAGGAGATATCTACCGAGCCCGGGGATTCAGTTTAAAGATCTTTATTTATACTCAAAAAGAACAAACTAGTCCACTTAGAATGAGTATACATTGGTATCTAAAGATAAAGTATTACTTAAGCAAAGTTGCGGTAGATCTACGGCGTTAACAGTTAGGTATAGATGAAAGCAGTACCTACCCAAAAAAATAAAAAATAAGTGACCCAACAAAGGAAGGTACATAGTTAGGATTAAAATAAAATAAAGTAAAGTGGATTACAGTCGTGATCAGATTGTTTTTCAATCAAAATGTGAAAGTAGGTAGACAGCGAAAATAATAATTTAGCCATTTTTGATGACCTTTATGTATAAAAGTTATACAATTTATAAGTTATAGGTACTGCATTCATAATGCAATGCTGATGCCCAAACATCTTCACTTACGCCATAAACTTTTTATGGTAATTCAATTCTCAGAACCCATCATAATATCAACAGCCGATAAAGAAGCAGTAAACGCGTTTTTTGTTTCACTTTCAATGGGGTGGTAATGTTTGTTGAATTAAAAGCCGGTTGCTTTTAGTCGGACGATCGCTTGGTCGGAAACTTTAGAAAACCAGCACATTAGTACTTAGAACTACAGGATTACAGTAGATGTTGTATTTACTTCACCTAAATTGCCACAGAATTGCAATATAATTATCCTTTTAACGTAATTAGTTCGCTAATTATTGTACTTTGTAACACAGCGCTAAGTTATATATTATCTAACCGCTTGTTCTGCCTTTAAATTATTTTAAATTTTAAACGATTGTTGTCATTATTAAAATACTAGCTTCCGTCCGCGGTTTTGCCCGTGTAACAGAAATAACGAATCTACCTCACAGTAACCGTATATTTTTACATAAATCTTTAAAAAAAAATATAATCTCTTTGCCAAATTTTATCCAGATCCGTTTTGCCGTTTCAGCATGAAAGAGTCACAAATATCCACACATACAAACTTTCACGATTATAATATTATCAGGATTCCATTTAGTTTTTACGTCTAAAAACCGGCAAGTACCTAACTAATAATTGATATTTTGTCATTTTTTCTTAAAGTCGGATAACTGTACTACTTGCATAACTATCGTAAAAAGCCGGATCCTGTGATTGTTTAACAACACTATAAACAAGAAATAACATCTTTAGTCCGAGAATACGGCTTCTTTGACGATTATACTCGGCTATAAGAATGGAATTGGGTTGAAGGAACAAAAAAGGGCATTATGAAAATGAATGAGAGTATTCGTCACGCGTGCGATGCGCTTGCAATAGCGCAACACGTAACGCCATCTGTTGGGGAGTTCTGGGAGTTTTGACAATGTTCTTCTTGTCTAAGAGGTTTTTGTGTTTACAATTGAGGCTTTGTTTGACCAAATAAACCCATTAAAACTTCTAAAAAAAGATATTTTCATACAAGGTATAGTTTTTAGCAACTTCAAAGGAACAAGTTTTTTTAAAATAAAACTTTAAATTTTTTGTAATGACTTTTTAGTGTGCCTCATTAATTTGTATCTACCTAACACTTTTTTTAATAAAATAAATAGTAGCTATAGCAGTTATCGATTCCTGGTCCACAGCAACTAATATTAGTTTTTCTTACTTGATGTTCCGCCCAAAAATAATTGTTTTTCTACTTGATATAACAGTTTTTTATTTTGAAAACGGTATATTTCAAATAAATTGGTTTTTTGAAACTTTTATGTGACACGCTCCTTACAAAGTTTACAATCACCTATTCATTGACAGATTTTCTTCGCTCAATTTACTTACACAATCTATTTTTCATGTTCTAAGCTATCCTACACAAAGTAACCTTCCCTTTTCATTCAACTCCAGTCAGCTATTACTCTTGTCATAGCTTAAAAACGGCTGGTTCACTTTGCAGATCTTGAATATACAATGAAAATAAGTTACCGTTCCGCTAGATGGCGCTGATTCTATTTAATTATAATTGAACTTTATTGTACACAGATTAAAATGTGTGACAAAAGAAGGGCTTAATGCCTAGAGGCATTTTCTACCAGCAAACTTTGCTGTGTATTTAAATATCGACGCTTCTCTTAAAGCACAATAGAATAATAAATATATAATAAATAATAATAATAAATAATGCTGGACAATCCACACAGCATCATGTAGCCCCAAAGTAAGCTACTCAAAGCTTGTGTTATGGGTACTAGATAACTGATATATTTAATACACTATAATACATAGATAGATATGTTTTATTATACATAGAAAACACCCAGACCAACGGAACAAATTTCTGCAGATCGTACACAAATTTGTTCCGCGGCGGGAATCGAACCCGCAACCTCTTGCGTTGCAGGCGGACTCTCGCCCGCTGCGCTACTGAGGTCGTCTTCTTCTTCTTAATTTAAGAGTTTGACTCTTGTCGGTATAACTGATGAATCTCTCTCCATTTAGTTCTTTCCAGGGCAGCCTCTTTGACCTCTTTATACGACATGACAGCTACCTTCTCTTTCACTTGGTTCATATACCTTATCCTTGGTCTTCCTCTGAGGTCGTCAAATGATGGATATTTTCCACAGCGGCATATAACTGAAAAAATACTCATACCACTATTGATTTTTTTTATTTTTTAAATATGAATTCTTTAACGAATAAGGTTTATAACGTAAATATTTGTCTTTGCTGGTAATCAAATCCATAACCAGAAAACAGGTCATTGCTTTAAGCAGTGACGTACCTATAATAAAGGTCAATTCATGAATTACTTAATAAAAAAAAAAACATTTACCATAACATTGACGCTTTTCGAGTTGACATGCGTCAAATCAAAACGCGTCAGCTAAATCAGTTTTGACACTTCAACACGTCCGTATCGAATTGTAATGTGAACCAGCTGTGTTCTAAGGTCCATTAAAACCATTACTCTTGATCAATACCAGCGACAATAGCTTAGATTTGGACCTCAGGAATGACAGAAAGGTTGACATATTGAACTGTCAATGTAGATACAGACATAAGTAGATATAATCCTATTTTAAAGTGGAACTAGTATGTCAAATGTTTAACAACAGAAAGTTTGTACCTTTTTATTTTGTTTAAAATTGACTCCAATGATTGTGGCTATGTGACGTAGCCTCCTTACGTCAGTCGTCTACTCGCGCTGACTCGCGCTTAACGCATCCGCATTTTTGGCGTTGAATTATGTATGTTAAAACGCAAAACACTAGTTTCTCTTTCGACTCGGCCGCTTAAATGTAATTTTTTTTTCTTAAAAGATCGGCTTTTGCTTTTTAAAAGTAGTGACCTAAATCTTTAGATATTTTATTATCTACTAACTATGATATTTCAAAGTATTTTCACGAATCTCACAATTTGTTTTAGGTACTGCACACTTTTTATTCCAACTTCTTCACAGTCGAAATCACATTTTGTGCCGTTTTTCATACTTCAGTTGCACATCCATCGCCGCTTATTATAAGTAAACAGATAACTCACATACTTGAGTTTTTTAAAAACAACAATTTCTTGAATTTGGGACGACTGAAAGGCGCCAGATACTTTGTAACTGTCATCCGAATTGGAGATCGTATTCGACCACCTCTGCTTAAGGCATCGATTACTTAACTCATTCGTAAAAGGGATGATCGTCACGCAATCACGTCTTTTAAGACATTACGTAAGGCCCTATGACCTGAATTGAGTTTCTTTTAATCGTAGGGCTTTCTAGGTCATAATTTTTAGGACATCAACATCCTCTGACTGGTCACAGCTCAGTTGGTAGTAGTTCTGCCTTCTGCCCTATAGGTTGTATGTTCGATCCCCACATAAAACAAACGTTTGTGAGATGAACACAGATGTTTGTTCTATGTCTAGGTGTTATTATGGATTCTATGTATGTATTTACAAAAAAATAGATTATTATTATCTATCAGCTATTCTGTTTCCCATAGTACAAGTTTTGTTTAATTTGGGGCTAGATGGCGTTGTGTGAAATGTCCTCCAATTTTTTTTATGCATAGGTAATTATACTCTTTGGTTTAAAATAGCCTCTTTCACCACGTAGACCCAAGGTTGCAAATGACTCATTGACTAGCTGGTTTCCAAATAAGGTTTTCTTTCACCGTCAGAGTTGATGACACTCACTACTGGAAAAAATATTATTTTCTTTTCATCTCTCTTTTGGTCACTCTTCATGAGGTCAATGACTTGTTGAGTTATACAAAAACAGCAAAGCTAAGGCAGTTGGTATCTTAACTAAGCGTCAATCAATGTCATTCCAACTCTGATGCAGGCATTCCAATAAATGCAGCATTTTGAGCGTAGCATCTAAATATCTATTTTTTTAGGTTTGATCGGTTGAGTTGGTTTTTCAATCTAGATAAATATATTTGATAATTCAGTACCATTAAAATTGATGGTATTTTGGTGGTTTTTATCGCCGTTTGATGGTAACGGCAAAGTTTTTTTTACTTAATACCATGGCACTGCGTAAATATCTAAAAATGAGATTAAAATTTTTCAAACGGGCGGAAGTCGAACTCGCATCTTTACCTGAAGCCGGCCAACGAACCTATTAATGAAATACAAATATAGTTTCTATAAAGGCTATCGTCCACTTTAGTGTAGTTGACTAATTAATCACTTTGTAATGTAACCGTCAACATTTCAAATCGATTGTATCGATTTGACGCTGTACAAATAATTTCAAATACATGCAAAGGCATGTTTAATCTATAAAATAGACTAGCGTGCAGTTTTAATACAGTAATCACAGGTTCTGATAATCTTTATTGTTGTTCAAACTAGGATATTACAAAATGTCAAGCTACAAACATTATTATTATATAAATTGGTCTTTTGGTCGCACATAAAGCCTATTCCATTAACCCTTGTAAAGCCTTCGTTAGGCGTTTTCGATTATCGATCATATTTTACGGATTTATTTTGATTCTGCTCGCTTTGCATACATTGTTCTAGATTTAGGGTAAAAAGTGGCTTATACTCGTATATACCAGGCTTACTACACTATGATCTCGGGGAGTAGTCAGAGACACATCCAAACATTTTATTTGATCATATTATGAATGTTTGAACACACCTCCGATTAAGATAATAATCATGCACAAAATATAATGCACAAAATACTTAAATCATTAGTAATTACAGATTTGAGATGTTCAGTAAGTCTGGGTATTCCAGTCATGATGCTAAGTGTCTTTCTAAATCTCAATTACAAAAAAAGTTAATATTAAAAAACTAAACTTATTATTACTAGTTCATTTGAACCGGTTTGGTGATACGATCAAAGAATTATACATACATACATACATATACTTACATAAAATCACGCCTGGTTCCGGGGTAGACAGAGACCACGGTTCTCCACCTGCTACGATCCTAACTTATCTCATTTACTTCATTCACTCTCATTACATTCTTCAGACGTCGTGGGTTTAGGGTACCCTCGACCTGGGGCCTTACCACGAAGTCTTCCAGAACGATATCGTTTTAGAAACGTCACATTTGAAGCTTGGAGTCAATTCAATTTGCATAGGTCATGGTACGAAATAACAATGTAATATTAATTCAGCAATGTATTATGAATTCGTGGTGAGGCCCCTAGGCTTTCTCTAAAACGACCGTGTTTTATTCAAATAAAAAGGTAAAAAGAAACAAATAACGTAAAGATCCGACACTTTAAATCTATCCGCAGATAAAGTGACACAAATGGTCGACATCAATCAGCCCTGTACCCTTTGTCGCGATTGAAACTGCGCATTGATCAATCAGTAACAAGTAGGTCTGTACCCCTAGTATGAGTTTTTGATTTACGAAAACTTTTTTCGAATAGTATCCTTTCATACATTTACCTCCATCGGAAATGTTAAGGAACTAAAATAAGGTCGATAATATCGAAAATATTATCTAATCGGCAGTCCCAGCAATGATTTCCAAACCAAGTTTTCACGATATCGACTGTATTTTAATTCCTTAACATTTCCGATGGAGGCAAATGTATGAAAGGATACTATTCGAAAAAAGTTTTCGTAAACTATCAAAAACTCATACTAGGGGTACTGTTTATATCGATGTGGTGGTAATACTGTTGTTCCGCGGACTAACTGATAAAATGCTGAAATAAGTTTGTTTTTGGAACGAAGTTCCTTATCGCGCGTTGCGAAAGGAAGAAGACAGAAAAAATTAAGACCAAATGTTGTAACGACACTTTTTGCTATAGTTGTAAGCCGTGCGGCGTGCGCGTGTTTCTCTGTCTGTCTCTCTCTCTCTCATAGAAAGCAAGGAAAGGAACTTCGTTCCATCCGGGTGTCTCTTGACACCTCTCAAGTTTTTTTAAGCACATTTTAACTGTCAAAAACATACAACAGCATACACATTTTCTGACAGTTCTCAATTTGACTTAACTCACGTGTGATCGCTGGTTTTATTTTAGAAGCCTCATAAATTAGCGCTGACCAAAACTACGGTAAAATGGTAGAAAATTAATTGAATATAGACCAAAATCTTAATTTTAGCTTTTTTAATAACTGTGAATAATAACAAATGTTACGCCAATTATTAGGTCTATAAAGTGAACAAAAAAGATCGTTCGTTTTCTAGAATTTTTAAGCTAGTCTGCGGAAGAACAGAATTACGGAATTATACAGTACTTCCATTTATCCCATTCTTCCTTAGATTGATTTGAATTTTGTGTGTGTCATAGGTATTTTTATAAGCGGCGATAGGCTTGCAACCTGTCACGTCCAAATAACCTACTGTGCAAAATGCGGGCATGTGTCATATATCATGTTTGGCCATAACTCTGACTACCTTCTTTGAGATATTCTCAAAAAAATCAGTAACTATTAGATATATGTGGAGATGTACCAAGATATTATGTTACAGCCGTGATCATGTTCTTTTTGATAATTTTGCTTATTTTTCTGAAGCACTAAAGCGCTCAAATGTAAATCCTAGCGGTCACTCAACCAAATGAGTTCAGTACCCCTAGTAGGAGTTTTTGATTCACGAAAACTTTTTTCGAATAGTATCCTTTCATACATTTACCTCCATCGGAAATGTCAAGGAACTAAAATAAGGTCGATAATATCGAAAATATTATCTAATCGGCAGTCCCAGCAATGATTTTCAAACCAAGTTTTCACGATATCGACTTTATTTTAGTTCCTTAACATTTCCGATGGAGGTAAATGTATGAAAGGATACTATTCGAAAAAAGTTTTCGTAAACTATCAAAAACTCATACTAGGGGTACTGAACGTAACTTTAATATAAAAACAAGTAAGCCTACAACGCAATCGCTTCATACAAAACGGTCATTACCTCCACAGGTTAAATATTCTTCTCTCGTTTAGATGAACATAATAATAAACAACAATTAAAGTCACATTACTCGTACACTCACAAGCTAAAGTTGAACAATCATTTTGACTGTACGGACTTTATACTCAATGGTTTCGTCATTATAAATAAATAAATAAATAATGCGCTTAATAAATAATTAAGAGCGCTGGTGGTGTAGTGGTAGCACCCCTGCCTCACGATCCGAAGGTCGTGGGTTCAAACCTGGACGTGCACCTATGAGTTTTTCCACTCGAAAAATTTATGTGCGCAATGCCATTGCTCTTAAACGGTGAAGGAAAACATCGTGAGGAAACCGGCATACCCTAGAATCAAAAATTCGAAGGTATGTGTCATAGGTTAGTATTCTTATAAGCGGCGATGGGCTTGCAACCTGTCACGTACGGAATACTAACTACTGTGCAAAATGTGGGCATGTACCAAATGTCATGTTTGGACTTGCCTCTGACTACCCTCTTTAGATATCCTCAAAGATCTAAGTAACTAAAGATCTGAGGAGATATCTACCGATCCTGGGGATTACAGTCGTGATCATATATTATTATTATTATTTAAATAAATAATGCTGGACAATCCACACAGCGTCATCTAGCCCTAAAGTAAGCTACTCAAAGCTTGTGTTATGGGTACTAGATAACTGATATATTTAATACATTATATAGGTACATAGATAGATATTTTTTATTATACATACACACCCAGACCAACGGAACAAATTTCTGCAGATCGTACACAAATTTTCATCAAGTACATTGTTCGCAGCAAACAATTTGTAAACGCTCAGTGTTGGTTTCTTAGAAAAAGATGTTTATATTGATGGGTACTTTAACCCCCTGAAGTTTTCGGAAGTAATCTGGTAACTCCCTGTATAATATAATTAGTACCTGGGTGACCGAGGCTTTCTTCGTTTTTTTTTTGGTAAAATTACGTTTTCTAAAAATGAAAGCTAGATCGATTTATCGCCCCCGAAACCCTCTGCATACTAAATTTCATGAAAATCGTTGCCACTCGTACTATCGATTATACAAGAATTGCTCGTTTAAAGGTATAAATAATAAATAAAATAAATAAATAATGCTGGACAATCCACACAGCATCATCTAGCCCCAAAGTAAGCTACTCAAAGCTTGTGTTATGGGTACTAGATAACTGATATATTTATCTAAACTAATATTATAAAGAGGAAAACTTTGATTGTTTGTTTGTTTGTTTGTTTGTTTGTTTGTTTGAAATGAATAGGCTCCGAAACTACTGAACCGATTTGAAAAATTCTTTCACTGATGGGAAGCTACACTATCAGCGGGTGACATAGGCTATATAATATTTTCAAAAAAATTAGGGATCTTTACTAAAACTTCAATAATGTAAGCCAAAGTGTAAAAAAAATACCTAAAATATTCTTTATATCGCGTGCGCTGCGAAAACTATTGACGATAGAATAAAATAATGTACTACGACTTTGTAGAACACATTTTTATAGGTATATATAAATACCCGTGCGAAGCCGGGGCGGACTACTAGTAAATTATATACATAGATAGATATTTTTTATTATACATAGAAAACACCCAGACCAACGGAACAAATTTCTGCAGATCGTACACAAATTTGTTCCGCGGCGGGAATCGAACCCGCAACCTCTTGCGTCGCAGGCGGACTCTCGCCCGCTGCGCCACTGAGGTCGTCTAAGATTAATAAGTTTGGCTTGCCAATTTGCGACAAGCTTCATAAACTCTCCATAGCATATTTCAACTGTTTTATTATACGAACACTTACAATATGCAATTTTTAACTCTCGAAACACACGACCAAATTAAAACGTCCATTCGTGCAATTTTAACTGAACAATTTGAACATGTCCAATGTCCAGATAACAGACGATATTCAAACTAAAAATTTGGGCGAAATTCGTGCAAAAACCGTTTTGAACAAACTGTGATATGTTCACGTTTTGATAAACGTCGCTGGGCTCTTGGTAAAAACGTTGTTTTCTGTTAAAACGATGTTGCCAACTAAAACATTGTGTTGCCACAATAAAGTTATTTAAGTTGTGATTTATATGGTTTCAGTGAGCTGTATTAAGTTGGTTTGCGTAGCACAAATTTATATGTATACTAGCTTCTGCACGCGGCGTCGCCCGCGAAGTACCTACATAAAATATAGCCTATGTTCATCCTGAAAGTTCATTCTACATATTGGTGAAAGAATTTTTCAAATCGGTTCAGTAGTTTCGGAGCCTATTCATTTCAAACAAACAAACAAACAATCAAAGTTTTCCTCTTTATAATATTAGTATAGATAAAAAAATATAAATTATTTATAATAAACACATTTAATGTTATAGCTGTTAATTGATTATTAGTAAATAATATTATTAGATGTAAAATTGTTTTAATTTACTTTTAAGCACCTTTAGATTTCAAAAAGAACGTACTTTCTAATTTTCAGCTATCCAGGACTTATTGTTTAGGTTGTGCATTGATCTATCAGTTAGTCAGTCTGTCAGTTTAATATACCTATATATTTTAGATTAAAAGGTCTTGAAAATGATGTCAAGAACAAAGTATTAGAAAGTTTTACAAAAATATTTTGCTGGTAACAATAGGCTTTGTTCAAAATTATGAGACAGTCAAAATTCAGTTCAAAGCTTAGTATTTATATATAAAGTACTATCAAGACGAGTTTAGAGAATAATAATAACTCAAGCGCTTTGTTAAAAGAGCTTAAAGATAAAAACTAGAGATCTATGTAATAACTTAGACAAATTGGCAGATATATTTAGTAACTTTTACAACTTAAAAAATGCTAGATTTATTTGATAACCTTATTTTTTGAAGACTGTTAAAAGTAAAATAAGTATTAAAAATAAAAACCCACGTGAAAGTAACTGATAATAGATTATTGAAGCCGCCATATTGTTTTTTTTTAATTTTACACAGGTTTGTCATTTTTGTGATCCAGACAAATCATTTTCCAAACATTTTCCAAAATCTGTCCCGCCATTTTGGTTTCAGCGACGCTAAAGGCATCATCATTATCATCATCATTGGCCTGTTTACATCCAATAAATATGGTTTATGTGAGGTCAGGTTAAATAATAATTCGAAGTAATCGCACATTACCTACACAAGCATATTACTTTCGTTCGCAGTCGGGAGAAAGAGATTGAAATCTCAGACTCAGTTTTATAACAAACAGGACATGTCTTAACTTCAACACTCCGGATCCTGTCAGAGAGACTCCGGAGTGACAGCTGTTCGCCAGGATACCATTTAATCCCCGTCCGGGAGAACGTAAATAACTTATTGGTAAGATTTATAGAATAGGACGAATATTTTAACTTGACTTGACTTTTTTTTTCATCCCACCGCTTGCGTCAGATTATTCGCTCATTTGAGCAGGCTATAGTCTATAGACCGTACCACCTAGTCTTACGTCAATTAATTTCTTCTGTTTTCTTTAAAATCTAACCTCAACGAAACCTCGCACCGCTTGTTTCTTACCACAATTCTGCCAGTCAGTAAGGAGTGTCGTAAAGTTCCAAAATCATAATGATATGACGGGTGTAACGAAAGCAGAATTAAAAGAAAAAATAATTTTGCATCAACAAAATGATTGACTTATGACAAATAGTTCTGTCCCTTCTGTCAAGTTGACATTCAGCAATTGCTAGTTTCTTAAAAAAATAAAAAAAATAAAAATAAAATAAATATGATCACGACTGTAATCCCCAGGCTCGGTAGATATCTCCTCAGATCTTTAGTTACTTAGATCTTTGAGGATATCTAAAGAAAGTAGTCAGAGGCAAGTCCAAACATGACATTTGGTACATGCCCACATTTTGCACAATAGTTAGTACTCCGTACGCGACAGGTTGCAAGCCCATCGCCGCTTATAAGAATACTAACCTATGACATATACCTTCGAATTTTTGGTTCTAGGGCATGCCGGTTTCCTCACGATGTTTTTCTTCACAGTTTAAGAGCACTGGCATTGCGCACATAAATTTTTCGAATGGAAAAACTCATTGGTGCACGATCAGATTTGAACCCACGACCTTCGGATCGTGAGGCAGGGGTGCTACCACTACACCACCAGCGCTCTTTTTCTTCTTCTTCTCTATCTATCTGTCTCTTTGAGATCAATTTTGCCAGTGTCAAGTTTATTTAGGTATATAAGTATTATGAACGTCACAGAGTCATAGTCAAGTTGTCAAGTCTATTTTAGGGATTTTCTGCGATGCATTTGCCTGACAACTACGTCGCTCTGGTTTTTATATTTTTTCTCGTGTTATTTTGAGTTTTATTGCGTAATTTTGGTGGTTATTTTGCCAATAAAGCCCGGGTTCTTGACGCGAGTGTAAAATATGTGAATTAGAGTGAATAGTTCTCTTGAAATTCCATCGGAGGAAATCCCGAAAATTTTCAACAAAACAGCCATCTTTTGTTTAAAATTGACTTGACAACTTGACTATAACTCTGTGACGTTGACAATACTTTTAAATAAATACACTTGACACTGGCAAAATTGTTCTCTAACAGACAGATGCCATAATTGAAGAAGAAGAAGAAGAAGTCTGTTTTAAACAAAATACGTTTTGTCTAAAATTTACTGGATTTTTTCGATGAATTTAGAAACGAACTATTCTCTTTATTTCGCATATTTTACACCCGCGTCAATTTGGGCGAAGTTACACAATTAAACTCAAAACAACGCGAGCAAAAATATGAAAATTGAAGCGTTAAGGACAGTCGATGCATCAAAAAAAAATCTCCAATACACTTTTACCCACAACCTACAGAAACTCAAAAGGCAAAATTACTACCAATTGATCAATGACACCAGTCTGACTCACAACACTCTGTAAGTGATAGCGCGCACTTGTTACTTTTGTCGCCGTGACCAAAGATTAAAATCGTAGATATGCCCGGACGCCAAAAACTGTGGCACTGTTTTTACTTGTGTGTGTTAACAAAATGCCGATGCAAGAACACTAATGATTAGTAAAAAATGAACCAAATAATTATTTCACCATTTATTGTGCAATTAAATGCACGATCTTTTGTAAAAAAATATATTTAATCCTTTTGTACCCTGAAATTGAAAATATTTGGTGTGCCAAATGAGCGAGCTATCTCATTTCGTTTGGCAACAAAACGGCGCGGTCTCAGTACCGCACGGGCATATCTACGATTTAAATCTTTGGCCGTGACTGTTTCGTCACTTTTAGGTTATGTTTGCAGATGTCACCCAGTGTCACGTTGTAACATGCGCGCATCTCCATACAAAACCGCGGACTTAATAAGAATGACGAAGCAGTCACGGCGACAAAAGTAACTCGTGCGCGCTATCACTTAGTCCAAGAAAGTGCAATTTTAACTTATCCCGATAGTTTATTCCATGTTAGTAAGTTAACTTGAAACATAAATGCATAAATTGACCAGTCATTTAACCCATGAGTGGTTGATGGCCATTCAACTTCAAATAACTCGACCGACACTTGCTCCCATTAGAATACTTACCCAATAAACAAACCAATCCAACTATCGTACTAGTAAGATAAAACTTTTCCCATCATTACTAGAGTTGATGATAGTTGATATCAAAAAGCCGGAAAAAACGGGTTTTGTAAAAAAAAACATTAAATTTCATTTTAAACTCAACAAAGGAATCCGTTCAAATGTTCTTATTTAAAAAATAGGTCATTCGTTTATCTGTATAGTTTCGATGATATTCGTTAAGATAGCTCTTTTATCTTGGGTTTTTTATCTAAAGGGTGTCTTATGAAAAGTAATTGTAGCTATAAAATTAAAAAATATATATATAAATAAATAAACTAGCTTCCCCTCGCGGCTTTGCCCGTGAAATACCTACATAAAATATAGCGTATGCTACACATTAGTGAAAGACTTTTTCAAATCGGTCCTGTAGTTTCAGAGCCTATTTAATTCAAACAAACAAACTTTTCTCTTTAATAATATTAGTGTAGATAACTCCCAGCAGTCAAGTATTTATAGTTCTCACCTCACATTAAGATTCCCTTTGTCGTGGGTATCAGAAACTGCGAGTTCCAGTTAGGTACCACAACACCCAGACACTGTAGAAAAATGTAGCACATACAAACATTTTTCCCACCGCGGGAATCGAACCGCACCTCTCGCGTCTCAGTCGGACATTCACCCTAATTCACCCAAATTTTAGCCGGAAAAATCCGTGATTGACGACTCTAGTTACCATTAGTGTTACCGAAATAATCTAAGCCATTAAAATTAACGGCCAAACTGCATACACTTTTACAGCCAAACCACAGAATATACTACCCGATATTTAGGCTATGGAATTCATTGATGGAACTAATTGTAAATTGTACAGAGTAATTATATTACTGGATTTTAGTTCTACGTAAATAGGTACTCGTATCGTTATAAATATGAATCAATATTGATGGACAGTTCACACAACGCTATCTTGTCAAAGATATGCCCGGACGCCAAAAACTGTGGCACTGTTTTTACTTGTGTGTGTTAACAAAATGCCGATGCACGCACACTAATGATTAGTAAAAAATGAACCAAACAGTTATTTCACAATTTTATTGTGCAATTATATTGCATGATCTTTCGTAAAAAAATATACTTATTCCTTTTGTACCCTGAAATTGAAAATATTTGGTGTGCCAAATGAGCGAGCTATCTCATTTCGTGTGGCAACAAAACGGCGCGGTCTCAGTTCCGTACAGGCATATCTACGATTTAAATCTTTGTAGTATCTAGTCCCAAACTAAGCAAAGCTTGTAAAATGAGAACCAGATTGCTGAATAATTATATGCTTACTTTTTTTTTTGTAATTACATAGAGTACTTAATAACACCCAGACACAGAACAAACATCTGCGTTCATCACACAAATGTTAGTCCTGGGTGGGGATCGAACCCACAACCTACAGCGCAGAAAGCAGAGCTACTACCAACTGAGCTGTGTGGCCAGACTTCTATACTAATATTATAAAGAGGAAAGTTTTGTATTTTTGTTTGTAACGAATAAACTCAAAAACTACTGGTACGACTTCAAAAATTCTTTCACCATTAGAATGCTACATTATCCCTAAGTAACATAGGCTATATTATATGTAGGTACCTCGCGAGCAAAGCCGCGAGCGGAAGCTAGTATGCAATATAACAACTAAGTTTATATACATAAAGTAATGATAATATATTTTTATTAACTTTATTAATAATATTTTACTTTTGCTTATAACTTCCTATCATAGAGCCTATATTGATAGTTAATTTACATACAAATATTTATTTAAATCTTTACAAATTTAAATTGGACTCTACGGTATTGTAATCAGTATCATTGTTATTGTCGATAAAAAGCAAAACATCCTAAACCAATCGAGATATTATCAGAAAATGGGAATAGTGAACAAATACTTTGTGTGTAGGTGTTTGAAAACCAGTGGTATTAAGGAGACGGTACAAGACACTAGCTTCAAGCGATTATAACTATATATCTAAATCTAAAAAAAAACAAACAAATATGATCACGACTGTAATCCCCCGGTAGATATCTCCTCAAATCTCGAGTTACTTAGATCTTTGATGATAATATTATGTAAAGAGGGTAGTCAGAGGCACGTTCAAACATGGTATTTGACACATGCCCCCATTTTGCACAGTGGTTCAAAAATTAATTGTGTGATGAAAATGGTGTTAATGAATATTGTATTTATCCTGGCAAAAATAAAACATTTTTGCTTATTGTCATACATTTTATTGACCTAAATTCATCAGAAAGTACTAAATTTTTTTACGGCATGACCAAGTAGTATTGATATTTTATTCACTAACCTAAGTACTGGTATTTTATTACATTTCCTAATAAATACCTAAAGTTGCTTTTCGTTTCCAAGAACCACTAAATTTTTAGCCCTAGTATTAAAATTTACTACCTAAGATATCTTCGTTGTATTTATTATACTATAAAGTTTTACTTTCGCTAAGGCTGTCGATTTTGATATTGAAATATTTAGATTTTACTATCCTTTACTAATCATTTTTGCAAATTTATAGCATTTTAAACAATCAATTTATTGAAAACTAGCTTCCGTTCGCGGCTTTTCTCGCGAGGTACCTACATAAGATATAGCCTTTGTTACTCAGGGATAACGTAGCATTCTAACGGTGAAAGAATTTTTGAAATCAGACCAGTAGTTTTTGAGTTTATTCGTTACAACCAAAAATACAAATTTACAAAACTTTCCTCTTTATAATATTACTATAGATTATTTAGTTGCCTAAATTTTATTAAAACAAAATAAAAACGCGTCACACACATGGTACTTAAAAACACTACCGCAAAATCAAAATATTGACCATAGAAATCTTTATAAAATTATTCTTCGTTAAAAAATTCTCAGCTGGCAAATACTGACACTAAAATTGTTTTATCAAAGTTCGATTATAAAATTTTATCCACAGCCACAAGCCCATAGCTTGCGCCCCGTCGTAAAAGCTTACCGCAGTAAAGTACACAACTTGGTCTCTCGTGTACCGTAAATTTACGATGCACGCGCTTCGAGAATTTCGTTATATGCCCCAACCGAGTGCGGATTTGGCACCGCGATTTTTACTGAGAGTTCAGTTTGGCACCCTGTGGCATCCTTAGTTTGTATGAGCTAGAAGCATCTTTTGGCCCCCATAGTTTGCATAAGCACCCTTAGGTTAAGTTTCAAGAACTATTTTCTGTAATTTACCTAGTTTGTTTGAGCTAAAAGCATCTTTGGATACCGTAAAGTTTGTATGAGCTAAAAGCATCTTTGGCTTACAGTTTGTACGAGCTAGAAGCGTCTTTAGATACCTTATAGTTTGTATGAGCTAGAATCGTCTTTGGATACCTAATAGTTTGTATGAGCTAGAAGCGTCTTTGTGTACTTTATAGTTTGTATGAGCTAGAAGCGTCTTCGGGTACTTTATAGTTTGTAGACGTCATTGGCATCCTTAAGCATCTATGAGCTACAAATCCCATCATACAAACAAAATGAAAAGTTACATTTAACCTGATATTCAGAAAATGAATGCCGTGAAATCGCTAATGGCTAACAAACCCGACCTTTGTAAATGTCTTTACCGGTCACCCATCCAAATACAGACTGGGCTGTACAACAAATATCAACTCGGTTGAATACATTTTTACCTAGAACCTTCAGTATATTTATAAGGGCTTAAGCTTTGATTTCAATATAATCTTTATTTTTGTACGCTCTCGAAAAATATTACAATTGTAAAAAAAAATATGTTACCTTTGTGAGTACGTCATTCATTTAATATTCATTTAGGTCGTCCCTATTCATTGGAATTAACCTTTGTCTGAGTGGAGCATGCCTTTTGTAAAATATGTTTGTAGGGCGCTTTAGACCAAACGTTTCTATGCATTGCTGTCTGAAACGTGCCTAATTTAATTTCTATCAAAATATTGGTAAAACAAAAAAATCTACGATAATTCGACGGATAAAGCACTGGTGGTGTAGTGGTAGCACCCCTGCCTCACGATCTGAAGAGCGTGATTTCACACCTAGTTTTGTGCCAATGCCACAAGGAAAATATAGTGAGGAAACCGGCATACATTAGAACCAAAAAATCTAATGTATGCTTAGTATTCTTATGAGTTGGTAAACGGCGGGCTTGCAAACTGTCACGTACGGAAAACTAACTACTGTGCAAAATGTAGGAATGCCCCAACTACCAAGTTTGAACTTGCCTCTGACTACCCTGTTTATCCTCAAAGGTCCAAGTAACTAGAGATCTGTGGGGATATATACCAAGCCTGGGGATTACAGTTGTGATCAAGAATTTGGATATCTACCAGGCCTGGGGATTACAGTTGTGATCATTGTATGTATACTACCGCTTTAGGTATCCTGAATCTTAGGCATTTTGCTTTTTAGACATGAACTTTAGGCATTTTACTTCTTAGGCAACTTAAAAGTTAGACTTTCTGATCAGAAAGCTGTTTTTTTAATTGGTTTAAGTAGACTTATACAGAAATCTACACTTATATTTGACGACCTCTGTGGCGCAGCGAGCGAGAGTCCACCTGCGACGCAAGAGGTTGCGGGTTCGATTCCCGCCTCGGAACAAATTTGTGTATGATCTGCAGAAATTTGTTCCGTTGGTCTGGGTGTTTTCTATGTATAATAAAAAAAATATCTATCTATGTATATAATGTATTAAATATATCAGTTATCTAGTACCCATAACACAAGCTTTGAGTAGCTTACTTTGGGGCTAGATGATGCTGTGTGGATTGTCCAGCATTATTTATTTATTTATTTATATTAAAGAGGAAAGATTTCTTTGTTTGAATGAACCCTAGGCGAAGTGAGAGTGAATGCGATTTGAGATGCGAGTTGATGTTTGAATTTTACAGAATCGACGTACTGGACTGATTTGAATTTTTTTTTCACCAATGTTTAGAATGAACTTTCAGGATGAATAATGGCTATTTTTTATACTTAAGTACATCGATATAAATTATTACTTTCTTTACCTCGATGCCCACGTACCGATACCGCGGGCGGAAGCTAATTCGATTATAATTTAGCGGAATAGATATGTTTGCACAAATGTTTTATTAAAAAAAAATATAAGCCAAACAATACTATTCAAAATTGTATTAAAAATAAGTATATTCCATACTTACAATAAATTCATGTGCTTAATATAAAACTTTGGTTTAATAACATACTTAACTTGCTATATTATTGGATTAAGTGAGGATTTAAGTTGGCGTTAACAAAACTTAAACTTTGCTCCGGTAATGTTTGGCTGCGTGCAGTTTCACTTTGAAATACGAGAACAACTTACGTGCACTTCATTCCCGTATAACCATCGCATAACAGAATAATCTATACTAAGTATAATAAAACTGTAACGGAGCAAAATCTGTGCATGAAATGTTTAGTAAATTTTAACTGGATAGCATAACACACGATCAAAGATTCAAATCGTAGATATGCCCGGACGCCAAAAACTGTGGCACTGTTTTTACTTGTGTGTGTTATCAAAATGCCGATGCACGCACACTAATGATTAGTAAAAAATGAACCAAACAGTTATTCCACCATTTATTGTGCAATTATACATATAGCACGATCTTTCGTAAAAAAATATTCTTATTCCTTTTGTACCCTAAAATTGAAAATATTTGGTGTGCCAAATGAGCGAGCTATCTCATTTCGTGTGGCAACAAAACGACGCGGTCTCAGTACCGTACGGGCATATCTACGATTTAAATCTTTGCATACGATATAGTTATGGGTATGAGTGTATCTGGGTACGCAAGTAGAGGAAGGCCGAAGAAAAAGTGGTTTGATTGTGTAAAAGATGGTATGAATGTAAGAAGAGTAGATTCAGAGTTGACGAATGATGGTAGGTACTTACATTTTTCCGGGATAAAAAGTACCTAGCTTATGTACTTATATTCCAGAATATAATCTACATCTGTGCTAAATTTCATCCAGATCCGTGTCAGCCGTTTTAGCGTGAAAGATTAACAAACACATCCACACACCCTTACATTCTTACAAACTTTCGCGTTTATAATATTTATATTTAACTGTGTATATTAAGATACATCTGTTTTATTTTCATGTCATCCTTGTTTAACATAAAAACAACTTTTGCTATAACATATTTTCTTAATTTCAACGTAGAAACGAAAGCAGTGTACTCAAAGCGACGGAAAATATGTCGAACACGCGAAAATCCTGATTTTTCGTATCTCCGCGTGCCGCCATAACGACATCCTTATTCTCTGAGTCTTAGTTTGTCTAAAGCGACATCTTAATTTCACATCGCCCTTCGGGGGGACTTTTTCGCATTCATCCAACCGACCGTGACCTACTTCTGATATGTCTTAGAACACTTTTATTTTTGTTGTATTCATTAGGAGTGTTGTATTAGTTAGTAGAACCAAAAATTCGAAGGTATGTGTCGGGTTAGTATTCTTAAATGCGGCGATGGGCTTGCAACCTGTCACGTACGGAATACTAATTAATGTGCAAAATGTGGGCATGTACCAATGTCATGTTTGGACGTGCCTCTGACTACCCTCTTTAGATATCCTCAAAGATCTAAGTAACTAAAGATCTGAGGAAGATATCTACCGAGCCCGGGGATTACAGTCGTGATCATATTTTTTTTTATTAGGAGTAGGTACTATAGAGTGGTAAGTACTATGTTTTTTTCAAACCAATTAACTTTATAAAGTGGTAGCAAAAAGAGATTTCGTTTACTAGCTCTTACTCACGACTTTGTACGCCAAGTAACATATTTCTTCTGAAATTATTTATATAGGTTGATTGGGATTTTTTTTTCAAGCGCAAAAAGAGGCGGTCACTTCCCCATACCATCTTACAACCGCTATATAAAAGTTGTAAGATCGGAAATACCTACTAAACTTATTACTTACATAAGTTTTTTTTATTAAAGTAACGTTAGTAATCAAGATAATAAACAATATTTGCAAACCTGACTTTATTATAATATCCTAAAATAAAATAACCGGCCTATTTATATTGTGAATAATCAATTTTATAGTTGCAATAGACAAAAATAAACAAGAGGGTAAAGTTGTAAGTACTTACTTAGGTTTAACCATAAAAAAGTTTGTCCAACAAAAATAATAATAATAGTCTATGAAAGAATTTCCTAGATGCAATAGAAAAAAAAAATAAAAGAGACAATAAGGTTATATTTAGGTTAGAAAACCAACAAAAATAGTAACTATGACTAGACTATGAAAAAGTTAACCCACTTTTTCCCCTCTACATCAAAACGCGGCAAATCCAAGTGTCTGCGTACGAAACTTGACATCGCTTCCGTGACCTACTTATCAGAAAGGACCAACAATTTTATCACGGGATTTCTGTGTCCCTACATCCTCTCTAGCGTGTTTACACGTATTGTAAACATCTCATACCAGTTTCTAGTGTAATATAAGTTCTAAAAATAGTTTGCATAACACGTTGCAAACAGTTGGTTAATATATTTGCTCAAAGATCTTCGTTCAAGAAGGTACACGTTTTCTGCAGCCTTCTTCGTATAGAAAATTTAAGAAAATTCAGCCAATTCGTATTTCAAATTCAAACTTCGAACGCGCCGTCTCAGGAATTCAAATTCGGCATTAGCGCGGCACTCGTTACCCCGTTCCGTGTTAGGAGCGGACACACGTACGAAATCGGGGCCTGACCGTCCGAAATCGACGGCTATCCCAAAACCGTGACTTTTGCCCCCGGAATTGACGCGAGGTGCGGGTGCCAGTGTGGGGGTATTGATCGCGAAAGCTCGGCCCTGCTTCGGCCGACTTCGGCCAACTTCGAGCGACTTCGGCGTTACTTGAGAGCCGGGACATGTAGCCACAGGCCGTCTATTTGGTCAGTTGGCGTGTCAACTTCCCTGGAAGGAGTTGATTGGAACTTTAATTGGGACAAGGTTACCGACGTGGGCGTAATTCAGTTTTCACCGTTTCATGTCCGCTTTAATAAGTTAGTTTCTTGACTCGAGTTCGAAATTTGAACCGCTTTTTGCTTTCGCTTCTGTTGATTTTCTGAAGTTCAATGAAGGTCTAATAATGCCGTTCGGATTTTTAATTGAAAGTTTATGAACAGACAAATATCAAACTATTCAAATATTTAAGAGAAAGTTCGTTGGGAATGAAACTTTCCGAAGTAAACAAAACAACCCTTTAGCATTTTAAGGTCACCAAAGGTTCAATGTTTTCATGTGTGCGACCTAATGTCATGAATGCTTTACTTTAGTCAATGTTTTTAAATGTTTACAGCCGATGTGTGAACGACTTTACGCTACCAATGTACGCCTTGTGTTCGTTTACCGAGCGCTGACCCATTTCAGACTATTCATTACGTGCCTACTATACATAGTCGCTTATCACTAACAAAACAATGAACATTGTGTCCTCTGTCACAGTTCACACTCGTTATACAAAACAGTCGGTGTGAACTAGCTTTTATTTCTGTTCTTAATTCAAAAATATGACAGAAACTGACACCTAGTAAAACTAGACAAGTGATTGGTTTCGAAAAAAAAGTTTTACTGCGTGTTCTCAATTCAAATGTTGTTTTATCTGGCAGCTTCAGCTACTTTTATAAAACTGCTTTGCGATCATTCGATCCAAAGAGGTTCCGAGCCCATTTGACGTTTGTCTTGGACCTTTTTTATAGCCAATAGTAAAGAATGCCCCTATTCTTTAAGGTAGACAATGTTTTTGCAATTCAGTTTTATTCTTTCTGTCGTTTTGCATAGTGTATCTTGTTTGAGAGAAAGATATTAAAACTAGATTAAGTTTGTTTTATTTATTTCAATAGATTATTTAATTATTAATAACATTAATGAGATTTCTTTACAGTGATTTTTAATAAAATAATCATCAATATTTACATAGCCAAGATATTAAGATATAATTATCCTAAGTACATATCCCAAAATAATGATCAAAACCTTAATTGGATTCTGATTTTCTAATTGAAAACAAAAGAAAAAACAGATTTCAGATGACTGTTAATTTTTTTTACGAATATAATTTTATAATAGAAAATAATGAGACCTTTGCCCAGTAATGGGACAAAATAGGTTAGTAAAAATATGACAATAAAATAAATAGTAGCTATTTACAAACAAACATACAAAAATCTCGTGATCGTTGTAATACGGCCTTAAAGTAGTAAAAAATATAGAAATAAGCGCAATGAAGACACATTATATTTTAATTACATTCAATGTAGGGAAACAGATAGTACTTTAAATAATTCCAAACGAGTGAAGCCGCGGTGAGCCATATTATATACTAGAGGAACTCCCGTGACTTTCTTCGTGTAATGTTTTTTTCATCAAACTTACTGCTTACTCCTTTTAGAGGTAAAATTTCGAAAATTCCTTTTTAGTGTACGTGTAGACGTGCTATTAAAAAGCATTCTAAAAATTTCAAGACTTTAGGACCAGCGGTTTAGGTTCTGCGTTGTCTGTAAATCATTCAGTATTTAAGTTATGACATTTTTTTTTATGTATTTCAGATAAAATACCCAAAATAAAGATGAGCTTGACTGACTGTCTCAAGCTTCTCTATTGAATATAAAGATATTTATAATAATATAAGTATAGGCTTTATAAAAAAAAAAAAAAATATGATCACGACTGTGATCCCCGGGCTCGGTAGATATCTCCTCAGATCTTTTAGTTACTTAGATCTTTGAGGATATCTAAAGGGGGTAGTCAGAGGCAAGTCCAA
Organism: Cosmorhoe ocellata; assembly: GCA_963675405.1. Lineage (NCBI taxonomy): Eukaryota > Metazoa > Arthropoda > Insecta > Lepidoptera > Geometridae > Cosmorhoe > Cosmorhoe ocellata. The sequence goes on along the minus strand of OY776249.1, from coordinate 10,953,002 downwards.
ACATGACATTTGGTACATACCCACATTTTGCACAGTAGTTAGTATTCCGTACGTGACAGGTTGCAAGCCCATCGCCGCTTATAAGAATACTAATCCATGACACATACCTTCGAATTTTTGGTTCTAGGGTATGCCGGTTTCCTCACGATGTTTTCCTTCACCGTTTAAGAGCACTGGCATTGCGCACATAAATTTTTCGAATGGAAAAACTCATTGGTGCACGACCAGGTTTGAACCCACGACCTTCGGATCGTGAGGCCGGGGTGCTACCACTACACCACCAGCGCTCTTATATTTATTATATCTTATATTTATAGGCTTTATATTTATTATATTATTTGAAATTAATGTGTAATTTAAAGTTATAATAATTTAATTTTAGGAATTTAATATGGATATTTTATATGAGTTAAATTAATAATACGAGTATTAGATAAGTAAATAATTATATGTATATGTGTAAAAGAAATTGTCGTGACTATCTGACTGTCTAAACCATCATCGCCGAGCCGAAATCGCTGAAATTTAAGTAGCTTCATTTTTAAGGCCCAGAATCCTCGACACACTATTCCTTACGTAAAAGTCACAAAAAAAAGTGACATAGGTCCGTATAGCAACGTGGATCTCCGCGGAATCAGACATAGCACGAAGCGAAATACCCAAATGACAAGTAAGTAGAGAGCGACATGATAATATGGCTGCTCTGAATTACGTAACGAAAGCGACAATTTATAAAAAACATAAATATGTTCAAGTAAATAGCTTATTTCAAAAAAAGGGCTGGGTTGATTTGTTTCAAATTAACTGATATACATTCATGTGAAATAGAAATTCAAAATACCTTACTGTTCTGGATAAATTAGGGAATTTCTGAATTTTCAGAGGTGTTTTTGACATGATTTTTAACCAAGGTCTTCTAACTAATTCGTGTTTTAGCTCCGGTTGATTTATCACTTATATCCTTGAGTATCGTGTAGTTCAATTTCAATGTAATCTATTAAGCGGTAATAGAATGATTAGGGTTGCAATACTTGCAATTTTCAAAATGCTGGGCCTTAATCAATACTGTCAGTCAGTCACAACATTTTTTTTATATATAATTATGATTCATGTCGCTGTCGCGTCGCATTCTGCTGGTAGCCAACCAAAACCTTCTGCGATCTAGGTCAGAATACGCCCGCGAGTATTCGCTTAATTGAAAAAGTTAAATCGGTCCATTTTCGCGAAATCGTTTCGAATTTTTGTTTTGTTTCGAACACTCGACCGTCTCGGAATAGGACACTTTTGATTTTTTTTTCCCGTTCGTATTGAATCTAATGCTATGTTTGCATACGTGAATTTTACTATGCTTCTAGTTTTTTAAGGATTTAAAATATAGTGTAGCCAAAATTATTAAGGTGATGTGACCAACTTTCGGTATAACTATAAAAAAAAAATTGATTACCTACGTCTGCAATCCCCAGGGTCGGTAGACATCTCAGATCTCTAGTTACTTAAACCTTTGAGGATATCTAAAGAGGGTAGTTAGAGGCGCACGCCCAGATTTTGCACAGTAGTTAGTATTCCGTACGTGACAGGTTGCAAGCCCACCGCCACTTATAAGAATACTAACAAAAGTACCTTTAAATTTTTAGTTCTTGAGTATGCTGGTTTCCTCACGATGTTTTCCTTCACCTTTAAAGAGCACTGGCATTGCGTAAATACATTATCGAATAGAAAAACACATTGGTGCACGACCAGATTTGAACCCACGAACTTCGGATCGTGAGGCAGGCGTGCTATCACTACACCACCAGCGCTTTTAATGTAATTCATAAACCTCCTTAATCAACAGTTAGGTAATATTGCAAAGCAAAAATAATAAAAATAGAAAAAATCATTAGTGCACCACCAGGTTTGATCCCAACCACCTTAGGATCGGAATGTTACCACTACACCAGTGCTTCCATAATGTACATACATACATACATACATACATACATACATATAATCACGACTGTAATCCCCAGGCTCGGTAGATATCTCCTCAGATCTTTAGTTACTTAGATCTTTGAGGATATCTAAAGAGGGTAGTCAGAGGCAAGTCCAAACATGACATTTGATACATGCCCACATTATGCACAATAGTTAGTATTCCGTACGCGACAGGTTGCAAGCCTATCGCCGCTTATAAGAATACTAACCTATGACACATAGCTTCGAATTTTTGGTTCTAGGGTCTGCCGGTTTCCTCACGATGTTTTCCTTCACCGTTTAAGAGCAGTGGCATTGCGCACATAATATTTTTAAATAGAAAAATCGGTGCATTACCAGGTTTGAACCCACGAACTTCGGATCTTGAGGCAGGGGGGCTACCACTACACCACTAGCGCTCTTAGTGTAATTCATAAACCTCCTTATAAACAACAGTTAGGTAATATTGCAAAGCAAAAAAAAGGTTTGAACCTTAGGATCGGAATGCAACCACTACACCAGTGCTTCATAATGTAAGTATACTAAACTCATCTAAAATGAAAAATCACTATACTTCCAAGCTATTCCCGAAGTTTTGATAGTAAAAGCATGTGTGCCAAGTAAACAAGTCGTAAATTAAGACGTTGCGGAAACTTAGCGCTTTATTGGTAAATTGTGAAGAGGGCGGGGACGCGGGGCGCGGGGCGCGGGGTGCAAACAACTATGACGTATTCATTATGTAATTAATTGCAAAATTGAGATATTTTTTACTCAACTGCGAAGAAGGAAGGTTACATTAGGATGTGTTTATATAATATATAATAATATATGATCACGACTATAATCCCCGGGCTCGGTAGATATCTCCTCAGATCTTTAGATACTTAGATCTTTGAGGATATCTAAAGGGGGTAGTCAGAGGCAAGTCCAAACATGACATTTGGTACATGCCCACATTCTGCACATTAGTAAGTATTCCGTACGTGACAGGTTGCAAGCCCATCGCCGCTTATAAGAATACTAACCTATGACACATACCTTCGAATTTTTGGTTTATATATGTATGCAATTTTCTTTGGCAGTTGCTACAGCCCGGCTGGACAGATTTTGACAAATGAGAAGTTATTGGATTCGTCTAGATCATTAAAGTGACATACTAGGTATACAGAATGTCAAAAAAATCTAACATGGCTAACATGGCTGTAAAAACCAATTTTCAGCTACGTTCAGTCGGGTTTTTTATTCATAGCATTAAATCTTATACCTTTAAACGAGCAATACTTATATTATATGTATATATTTATACTAGCTTCTGCACGCGGCGTCGCCCGCGAAGTACCTACATAAAATATAGCCTATGTTCATCCTCAAAGTTCATTCTACACATTGGTGAAAGAATTTTTCAAATCGGTTCAGTAGTTTCGGAGCCTATTCATTTCAAACAAACAAACAAACAAACAAACAAACAATCAAAGTTTTCCTCTTTATAATATTAGTATAGATAATACTAGCTTCCGCCCACGGCTTCGCTCACGTGGTACCTTGAAAAACATAAACAAATCTATCCCGCGGGAACCGTACATTTTTCCGGGATAAAGAGTAGCCTGTGTGTTATTCCAGATTATAATCTATCTCCGTGCCAAATTTCATCAAAATCCATTCGGTAGTTTTTGCTTGAAATAATAACAAACATACATCCATATATTCTTATAAACTTTCGCGTTTTTCATATTAGTAGGCTCCGACGATTTTCATGAAATTTAGTATGTAGGGAGTTTCATGTGCGATAAATCGATCTAGCTAGGTTTAAAATTACATTCGTGTTCACAGAGTAAACCGAGCAATCATCGGTCATCCAGGTAGAGATGATTCATTATAAAAATGCACGCCCCTCTACTTGTACCGTATGTAGAGGAAATAGAGTAGCAAATACATTGGAGGGGCGTGCATTTTTAGACTGATCTACCTCTACTCATTGTTATAAGAGGTCTGTTTTGAGGCGTTATTAAATTTTGCAATGTCATCCCTGATTTCCATCGAGAGATTTTCCGGCGAGCGGAGGCCGAGCGGATCGTGCATTTATGGAATAATAAGTAGAGCTTAGCGTACAATTAGTGGGACCGACGCTGTGACCCCAATCCATATAATACACCACTCGCCCCTAAAAGAACTTCGCTAATTCTTTTTTATGATCTTTTTATTAGAGTTCGGAAATTGCCTCAATGAGACTCGTTAAAAGTCTTAGGACTCCTAAAAGGAGTTCGTATTCTTTCCTTTCATTACTTTTACTCAATATTTTAACTTTTTCAGCATAGCCCGAGGCATGGCCGGGGAATTTTCGATAATCGCTTATTAAATAATTGAAGAAACGAAGATATTTGATTATTAAAAGTTTCTAGTTGTTTGTACCGTGTGCTTGTTTAGGGGAAGTATTTTAATTGGCTTAGCATGTTCAACATATGGAAAAGATATTTATACGAAACTATATGTTTTCGATAGAAGGAAACCATACTAATATTATAAATGTGAAAGTAACTCAGTTTGTTTGTTATCTTTTTACAAAACGGCTAAACAGATCATAATTAAATTTGACAAGGAGATAGGTTATATCTTGGAGACGGACATAGGCTATGTTTTGTCACAAAAAAATATCTTTATAAACGTTATTACACACTTAGCTGCCCGCTACTTTGTCTGCAAAAATCCATCATTATAATTCTAAAGGTACGAGTTGGCAGCGGGCGATGTGAGGCGGCGGCGGACGACGTGTCGCGGCGACACTACTGGTTTCTATGTATTTCTATGAAATTAGCCCTATTTATCCCTCCGTAGTTAGCGTCGCGAAGCTAGCGACGCATTTCATAGAAACCAGCAGTGTCGCCGCGACACGTGTTTTATGTATTTATGTTCTGTTTTGTCTTTTGTTTTTATGTTATTATTATGAGATAATCTTGATTACATTTTTTTGTAAGAAGGATCATACAAAAAAGCGCTAGGACCGAGACGAGTTTCTTGCCTGTTCTTCTCGTACTTGGGTTAGGTTGGAATTGGCACATACTGCCGTCCGATCACTAAAAGGCCGTTAAGTGACATTTGGTCAAAAATGACTTTTATATACCACGCGAAAGCCCGCATTTTTCTCTATCGACCAGTCTTGGACACATGTTTCTATCATTTATAGTTACTGAGTTCTGGACACCTCGTACACGGCTATCTACACCTTTTTTGGACATGTCCAATTCTTAAATACGGTTAACTCGTATTAAAACACTACAATACGTTTAAATGCACTTAACAGTACATTTCAACATTAAATTATATTTATGAAACAAGCCTAAAAAACGGTTTAATGATGTTACTATACTACTTAGCCGTTACCCGACTTTAGATGTGTTTTTGTCATTTATAAATTGTAATCCTCAAAGGGATCTACTACGTCTAAAAGACAGTTTTCCTTCAACTGCTACTCTATAACACCGCTAGACATACTTTGCCGCTTATTTGTTTTTCACCTCACGTGGGTATAAAACTATTACAACTCTAAAATACAGTGACTGTTTTTTAGTCTTGAAAGTTATTACTGAATGCTAATAAATACAATATTAGAAACTAGCTAAACAACATTCCAACGCTAAAAAACGTCTATTTGCAGTACCTTCTCGTACGTACCGTACAATCCGCGCACTCGTTATTAGAGATAAGCATGGTATGGACACGTGATGAGGAGGGATGAATACCAAAACAGTATAGGTGTGGCTGGGTGCGCAGGTAGAGGAAAGCCGAAGAAGAAGTGGTTTATTGTGTGAAAGATGATATGAATGAAAGAGGAGTAGATTCAGAGTTGACGAATGATAGGAGTGAGTGGAAGAAGAAAACATGTTGTGCCGACCCCACTTAGCGTGGATGGATATAGGGCAGAAGAATGATGAATGATTATTTTGATATATCAATACTATGTATCGTTTTAAATAGATAGAAGGTTATTAAATAGTTGTTGAAGTTGTTCTCTCTCATAGGCTTGAGGTGATTGATGATTCATGATAGGCATAATCCTTACTTATATTATAAATGCGAAAGTAACTCTGTCTGTGTGTGTGTTAGGCAATCACGCCTAAATTGCTAAACCGATTTATATAAAATTTAGTACCGAGATAGTCTAGAGCTTGAGAAAGGACATAAGCTGCTTTTTACTGCGAATAAAGTAAGGAGTAAGTGTAAGAAGTTGAAATAGACGATTAAATTTGTGTGAAAATTATTTCATTTTTAAAGCTAGAAGCTTGGAAATTATTTGTTAGGCTTTGATTAGATATAAATAAATACAACATTCAAAGTTTGTACAAAAATTACCCTAAAGGGAGTAAATATAGGAGATGAAAGTATTTATTTGACGACGTTGGCATAAAAACTTACAGCCCAGAAAATAAAAATATTATGGTCTGTTCGCCGCTTACCTCCTATCTGATTTAAAGAATGAGAGTAAATAAAGCAAAAGAGGTGTGTCAGAATCGTAGCAAGTGGAGATCCGTGATCTCTGCCTACCCCATCGGGAAACAGGCGTGATTTTATGTATGCATGATTTAAAGAAGAAATACAGAGAAGTACGGAATCATTACAAAATGTGAACTTAAATTGAGGCAAGTAAGTCTAGCACGATAAAACTTGTTTGGTTAAGTAGGTACTTATTATTTTCTTATGTAACTCTTTATTATAAATTAAATATTTAACTTTGAAAGCTTTGAGAAGTATGTGTGGTTTAACTTTGAATTATAGGGAAGAACAGTATGATAAGATAAGAGAACGTTGTGGAGTGAAAGAAGACGTAGTGATGAAAATTGAGAAGCGTATGTATGGTTTGGGCATGTTGAAAGGATGGATGAAAGGAGATTGACGAAACAGGCGCATAAAGAGAGTGTGGATGGGACAGTTGGAAGAGGAAGACCTCGGCGTACGTACCTCGATCAAATTGGGGACGTTTTAGAGAGTACCCTAAACCGACGCGCATGTATGAAGAATGTAATGAGAGTGAATGAAGCAAAAGAGGTATGTCAGGATCGTAGCAAGTGGAGATCCGTGGTCTCCGCCTACCCCGTCGGGAAACAGGCGTGATTTTATGTATGTATCTAAATATTTAACTATTTTCAGACACCGTTGGCGAGTTTTATTAACTTGAACTTATTTATTTACTAAATAATAATTAAGCAGGATACAGATAGGAGTTCAAGGACATCTTTTTATATTCTAAAAATCAAAGTCCTGACTAAAATATTCATTCTAGACGCTGACATTATAGACAACGCACAGTCTAAAACGCTGGTCGTAGAGACTTGAAATTTGGAGGATACGACTTTCTTAGTACGTGGACGTGCACTAAGAAGATTTTTTTTTAATTCAATCTCTTAGGAGGTAAAAAAAGAGGATAATGTTTGTATGAAAAATCGTATTCTATGCACTTGAAACTTGGAAAAAATATTCTTCAAGATAAATAAAAAAAGAATAAATTTATGTATCTTTTCCCAAAGCTACTCTTACGAAGGGGTGGTAGGGGTGTTAAAGTTTATATAGGAACTTTTTAATGTGTGATGCGATTTGTTTAAAACTCAGCAAAAAATACTCTTCAAGACATCAATGTTTATGATTCAATTATTTAAAAAAATATCCTTAAAGCGTGGTGTAAACGACACAAGAATTTTATAATACAGTTAGTACATGATACCTATATTATTATTATAATATAGTACTCGTACATCGGGGTGGTAATGATTGACTATGAACTTTTTAACTATTTAAAATAAAACACGCAAATGCCGTTGCGAGCGGGCCAGCTAGTAAGCACATAACATTAAGCTGTGAATACTTTAAGTAAATTAATAATTGATTTCATTTAGTTCCTTGGAACATATTGATTAGACTTAATTAAGTTACTATAATAGTAAAAAGTTGTGCCATTTTATTTGTAAGAGCTCCTTATAAGTGTAAGGACTTCATCATCGAAAGCTTTTTAACTAACAAGTACTATTTCGTTTTATTTAACAATCATTTTCATAATATAATACCTTGTTAATGTAGGAAAAAGTTACGCTTAGCCGTTCATTTGACAGTACATCATAACATTTCAAATATTATTGTCAACGCTAAAAAACAGTTTTCATTGTGTGTTCATTCTAAAACTGTGTTTAAGTGTAGAAATATAAAAAAAAATTAAGTTTGAAAACAGTAAATAAACGGTTTTAGGCTTTTCACCTTGTTTTTAAAAATTATGTTGAATGTAATTAAGTTAAGTTTCAATTCTAGAAGAAGGTTATGTGACTTAACTGTTATATAGTATTGTAATTGTTTAAAACTGTGACTCATTTGGAATGAGTGCTGCAGTTACAATCGTATCCAACTCTATACAACGGCTGTACTTCAGCCAGCCGTTTTTTAGTATTTTAAATGATAGCATTTTAAAAACATATGTCGATGGCTAAAACACAAAAACTTGAATTAAAAATTAAATAAACAAGCTACGCTTGATTGTAACATAAATAATAAAAGCTTATAATAATACAAAAAATTTGGTATAGCAAAAAAAATTGTAAGTCTTCACAATTTTTAGAAACACCATTTTCCCACGTTTTTGCTCATACCCAAAAATTTGGTTTTGTCACTTAGCCGTCTTTTAACAAAAGGACGGCAGCATAGATTCACCTAGCATGTAAGACGTTTCAAAGTGATCCTTGTGATTGTACTGAATAAATATTTTTCAATTTCAATTTCAATTTCAATTCTGAAATTATTGACATCGGTCAATTGGAGATTTCTATGAAGCGTAAAAAGAGGCAGTCATCCATCCAAAAACTGACTGTACCCAGCGTTACTTAACTAAGCGTGCCCCATACAAACTTTCAACCCTTATTTCAGCCCATTAAATACTGTTTTTGGAAACAAAAAAATATCTAAATCTGTTTCCAATTATGATGTTTTCCTGCACCGTTTATATACTATAAATATAAGAGCTTAACCTGACTGACTGACTGACTGATTCATCATCGCCGAGCCAAAACCGCTGGAGCTAGAAAGCTGAAATTTGGAAGGTGGTTTCCTTTTATAACGAAACCACCCACTAAGGCGGGATTTTTGGAAATTCCACCTTTAAGGGGGTGAAAAAGGGTGAAAACGTTAGTATGAAACTTTTTAACGCGTGGAGCGATTTTCATGAAACTTTGTTTATGCACTGTAAATGCAAAATGAATGGACCCGTGTTTCAGAACTTTTCAATATAACCATTAAAAAAGTGTCAAATGTGGGGTCAATGTTTGTATGGGAGCTTTTTAACGGGTGGTGCGATTGGTCTGAAACTTTGTTTGTGTACTGTAAATGCAAAATAAATGGACACGTGTTGTAGGATTTTTCAATATAACCTTCAAAAGGGTCAAATGTGGGGTCAATGTTTGTATGGGTTTTTTTATTAGTTGTGTTATTTGTTTGAAACTCGGTTTAGATACGTTAAGTGCCTAAGTGCCTTTAAGACCTAAATGCAGCCCCTAGCAGAATACCAGCGCTACAGCATGGAGACATGCTGGAGCATCAAGCTGAGCTATGGGCCATTTCTCTGCCACAACAATATATTAGGTATTACTGAAGATTTATATAAGATAGGATAACTTCTATACCTACCTCATTTGTTAAGTGGGTACATAATATTTTTAAGCAACTTATTTCTATTTTATGTTTGGTTTTGTTGTGGTTTGCAAGAAATAAATATATTTCATTTCATTGCATTTCATTTCAAGTGAACGAAGTCGCGAGCGGGAAAGCTAGTATGGTATAAATTTTGAGTAAAATGCCACATCACTATGATACATTTCCGACAGTACTTATTTATGTTGGACTAGCAAACACTAACCCATTCAATCCTATACGCAAACAGAGCAGAGCCCATCCTGAAACCGTAAAACACACAATCCATATTATGTTAAAACCTTTATCCACATCTAGTCAAGATAAATAATGTTCAAAAACAACCGCGGAGTCTGTACAAAGAAAGTTGGAAGTTACACTGACACCGAGAAAAATTGTTTAATCTCAAAGAGATACAATGGTTTAGGTATTTCACGACAAAATAATATTATATAACTTAATATCTAAAGCAGTTTTTCTGTGTGGTGCCATTGAAACAACAAAACCTATTAATTAATAACAAATTAATGCTTTTTTTGTAAGCGCATCATTTGACAACTTTTTAAAGTGTCCGTTTTGTAAAATTGCTTTGGGAAATCGGAAAATACAAAAAAAAATCTATAAATTTAATGTTTTTATTTTAAAGAAGTTATTAATTACAAAAAAGTTGTTTCCTTCTTCTTTTCCTTCTGTAATGTTCTTGATGAAACTGTCATGTCGTTTAAGATGATCAATCATCTTTCCTCTTCTGTTCTGTATTATCCGAAGAAATAAAAATAAATAAATGAACACCACCGTACCTCATGCGACATAGGTACAACAACATTGCCAAACACACATGCGACATACAACAAAATTGCCAAACACACACATGCGACATACAACAAAATTGCCAAACACACACATGCGACATACAACAAACTTGCCAAACACACACATGCGACATACAACAAAATTGCCAAACACACACATGCGACATACAACAAACTTGCCAAACACACACAATGTGACGACATAATAGAATTGCTAACGACACTCAATGTTAAACAACGGAATTGCCAAACACACACGTGACTGTGACATACTAGAATTACCAACAAAATTTCCGAACTAAAATACAAGTAAATATTTAAAAACTATTCCAAGCGCATAAAAATAGCAATAAAAAAACTGCTCGTAATAATTGCAAAAATTGGACTGGGAGCACTTAGAGCTCATTTTAATATAATTTATGCCCACTGCCATCACTCGCCATACATAAAGGTGTTACTGTTACGTAAGAGCTTATACTAAGCTGGTACATAACACGCCGGTGCAAGTTACGCTTAATAATTTTAGCTTAAAAGCTTGCTCGACTATCGCTGGCGGGAAAGCCTTTGGAACTTTGCGCACTTGCTTTTTAAGCTAATTTTTGGTAACAGTTCAGAGTTTGCGAGCTTAAACTTAAATTCTGTTGGTTCTTAACTGGGTCATGATGTTTTCGATCAATCTTTCGGTCACCACTTTAGCGGTTTTCGTGAAGTGATTTTGATGTTTTTGGTTCAAAATGCTGTAGCTAGTTTGAAAGATTGTACTTCAAAGGCTAGTTTTTCTTATCGACTGTTATCATCATCAACTTTCTGCCCTGGTTCTCTTCCTCCACTCTCCCCTATCATCCGTCATCTCAGTAGTCACTCCCTTCTTACACATATCGTCTTTCACACAGTCCATCCATCTTTTCTTAGGTCTACCTCTACTCTTATATCCATCCACATACAAATCCATCATCTTTCATAGCGACTGTATGCAATGTCAACTCCAAATTATTTGACATGATTTTACGTTTCAAAAAATCTAGTATTACCATTGGTACGGTTGGCCAAGGTAGTGGTTTAGTTTCCTAGTCATCGAAAATTACAACAAGGTTCAGTTCATACTATAAAAATAGAAGTTGTCAGATAGATCTGCAGGCGAAACTAATCTTTATCACTTAGGAATCTACAAGCGGCATTCAACCTTAGGGTGGTAAACCAATTTTTTGGTCGACCGTACTATTGGTATTTTTGGTCTAAATGTCTAAATAATTACGAAATACAATAGTTTGAAAAGGGAGCATTTTGCAAATGAGGCGATCTACGCTCGACCTAACAACACAAAATATCATGCCAGCCCTACAAAGCCCGGAAGATTATTCGTACCTTTCATTGCGGTTTTTATAATGCACAATAAAAGCAGGCGATGCCACGATTTCTTCGGAAATAATCGCAGAAAGCTCTCAGACATCACGTACTCTTCAGATAAATCTGTCTCGATTGTCATTTTTTACCGATTCTATGCAGGATATTGTAAAAAATGGTTATCAGTGTCATTTGGGATTTACCTGAGCGTAATATTATTTAATCTTTGCCTGAGTGGAGATCTGAGTGAATGATAAAAGCCATTGTTGATACTTTGAAAGATAGTCTAACTATCTTTTACTGCGTTTTTGCTGTGACTCAAGGAGTTTGTTGATGCTTTTTTACCCGAGCGTAAAGAAGAATAATCTTTTTAATCATTGGAGCCGTTTCCGAGATTCAGAAAATATATAATAAAAATAAATACAATAATTGCTCGTTTAAAAGTATAAGATAATAATGTGTTCAGATCGCGTAAGTTAAAAAATATTTGTTGACAAACTGTAAGATACAAACTGTAAATAGACAGATACTTAAAATAACACAATCAAGATTTTGACGTTGAACCATAAATTAAGAAAAAACAACTAAGTATATAAGAATAATTACTAACCTAAGTGTTCCACGGGTCCAAAGGTACTCATAGAATACCTAGATCCAAGGTGAACCACTGGTAAGAAGAAACTATGTTCACTACAACTGCTTTAATATCAATATTGATATTAGCCTTAGTCCTTTTATTCTTAGGATATGAAGTGATTGTTTTTTGTTAATGTTGTATATTTTCTTATTTAGCCCCATATTTGCACAGCAAATAGGTTGATACTAAAGAATAAAAAAAACTGATTTTAGCACAAAACAAACAATCTTTTCCAGCCCTCTATTACAAGCAATTTGTCAAAAACCACTAAATCTTACGAAGATACAGAGTGCCTTTACAAATGAACAAGAACATTTGAAGGCGTCACGCCTAAACCCCCAAGTCTCTATACAGTGCTGATTACTCATCAGAATGCATTTAGATGGGTAAATAGTTACTTCCTCCGCCATTTTCCCATGAAACCCCAAAGAATAACGACTGACCGTTGAATAGGGAGAAAGAAACTATAGTGCTGTACATCAGTTAATTCGAGTTGGGGGAATATTCTGAATGCAGTATTTAGGGGATGAACTTTGACTTTTGGATGAATGGCATGGACCACCCTAGATATTGTGAAAAGATGTGTGTCCAATGTTCTTTTCAAAGATTTTATTGCATTGCTTTTTTTGTGATTCCCCTCATTTGGTACCTATATCAGGAGAACCAATATCTTTATTTGCTTAGGTGTTTGTGTCATCAAAAGTATACTATTCAAAAAAAGTTAACTACACTTACCAAATATAATATCTATTTGTTCAGTTACGTCGTGATAGAGTAATAAACTCGAAAACTTTTGCAATTTCAAATGACATTATAAAAATATACATATTCAATATTATCAGTGGGATAATTTTCAGTGATTTTCAATGGTTACATGTTAGATGAATCTGGATGCCAATTTCTGTCCGGGATGAACTGACAAGAAACATATTGGAAGCTGGCGTTTTTTATAATCCTTGTCAATTTTGTTGGATTTTATAAAATAAGACAGCAGGAAAAGCATCGGTGATATAGTGGTAGCACCGATAGCACTGCTGAACCAATTTAAATGAAATTTGGTGCAGAGATAGTCTGGAGCTTGAGAAAGGACATCACACATTTTGTAACAATAAAACAAAAAAATAAATGCGGACAAAGTCACGGAAAACAGCTAGTATCTTTATAAACTCTCAAAGATATAAGTAACTAGAGATCTGAGATTATATTTTTTTGTTTATTTTGGACAGTAGGAATAACTCATTTGATGTCATGTCATGTATAAGGAGTTGAAAGAGATGGCGTTGGCGAGAACGAAACGGAAAGAAATGCATCAGTTCACCGACAAGAGCTGAGCTCATATAAAAACAAAATAAAAGGAATAACTATGCGATCATAACGGTCAATAAAACAATGATGTCACAAACCTCGCAAAACTCCATAAACATGTGCCGGATACATCCTAAGTCGCAGTCCGACCCGGAAGACGCCGCACTAAATCACAGGTCGCCTCGACATGTATAATTCAGCAAGCTGAAAGCGACACCCAACATACACACATAATTCCTACAAAACACCGTACAAGATACCATATAACCGCAGTGACCGTCCACCCAATTTCATGGACTGCTGCGACCGGCCGATTCAATTTCGGTAAAATTTTATTCGCCGAAACTCGACCGTGCGAGTGAATTTCTATCGATGGTCCACGTCCCCTGACAGTTCCTAGTGGCTTTTGGCAATGGCAAAGGAGCTAAATGACCGTTGTGTATCTAGCTGTGAGGTTTTATAGGCAAGTAAACTTTGGATAAGGCGCGGAATAAGAAATGTCTTATTTTTGTGGTGTAATGGAAAGGGAGAGTTTATTATATCGGTGATATTCCAAGGATAAATACGGGTCTTTAGAATAACAGTTTCAAATTCTTCGTAAATTCAAGTAAAAGTATATTTATTCGACTCTTTAATCAACTGAGGCCGCTGTCAACTTATCCCGCGGGATGAACTATTTTTACAACTGGATTTTATTGCAAAAATTAATAAAACCAGACTGAAAGTAACTGAAAATAGGTTTATACCGCCATATTGGATTTTATGACATTTTGTATAGCCTATGTCTCTTTTGCAATCGAATCTAACGACATCTCATTTATCAAAATTTGTCCGGCCGTACTTTATGTTTGTGCCGAAAGGTACCTACTTAAAATAAACCTAAATTTGAAAAAAACTTATAAAACTCTTTACTGACTGCCTGACTGACAGATCACAGCCTCAACCATAGGTCATAGAGCTGAAATTAGGAAGGTAAGTTCCTGTTGCATTAAGCACTTAAATTCAATTCTCATTTCATTAAAACATTACGTGAAATCGCAGGGTCGCGTTAGACATTGATAAAATTTGAATCAAAATGAAAACTCTACTATTCATCAATGTTAAGAAAAAATGTTTAGAACACACATTGAAAAGTAATCTTCAAACTTGACATCTTACAGACTATAATGGCTTGAACAGATAGGGGAGTCGTTGAGATATACGCAATATTCAATTGAAAGTCATTAATCAAATGGGACCCATTTAAATGGGGTGGCGAAAGATCTACACCCAAAAGTTGTCTATGAGAATAGGCAGAAATATTTATTGTATAGGCCATTGTTATAAACAACTGTTTGTAGGGGGCTGGGAGCTGTCAGTGCGCACTCAATAACATCTATACATTTTGTGTTATTTCATGCGTATTTTTTTTATTTGCATTTATTTTACTACTAGCTTCCGCTCGCGGCGTCGCCCGCGAAGTACCTACTTACATAAAATATAGCCTATGTTCATCCTGAAAGTTTATTCTACACATTGGTGAAAGAATTTTTCAAATCGGTTCAGTAGTTTCGAAGCCTATTCGTTTCAAACAAACAATCAAAGTTTTCCTCTTTATAATATTATTATAGTATAGACTAGTTGTAATTCGCGACTTCGTTCGCAAAAATCCATTAGTATAACATAAAATATGGTACATGCTACTCAGGGATAATGTAGCATTCTAATGATGAAATAGTTTTTGAAATCGGTCCAATAGTTTTGAATTTATTTGATGAGGAGGGATGAAAACCATGTCACCAGAAGAGTTATGAGTATGAGTGTGGATGGGTGCGCAAGTAGAGGAAGACCGAAGAAGAAATGGTTTGATTGTGTGAAAGATGATATGAATGTAAGAGGAGTTGATTCAGAGTTGACGAATGATAGGGGTGAATGGAAGAAGAAAACATGTTGTGCCGACCCCACTTAGCGTGGGATAAGGGCAGGAGAATGATGATGAGTTTTGAATTTATTTGAGTTTTTTTTTTAATATTGGTGGACATTTAACACAACGCCATCTACCCCCAAACTAAACAAGCTTGTATAATGGGAACCATATAGCTGATAGATTAAATATAGACATTTTTTTTTTAAAATAAACATCCACAGACAACATAATTACATCCGAACACAATACGAACATCAATTATAAAAACCATCTAAAAATAATTTAAATTGGCTTCTTATAGTCGACATATTGGATTTTAAGACATTTAGTCTATAGACTATTAATTATCTTTTATCAGTAAAAGACATATGCAACGACAATGTTTGACAATAATTTATCGAAATCTGCCCAGCCGTCTAGACTTCAGTGCACAAAGGGAGTCGCACACATACACCCAAACACATTACCCTCCTTTGTAGTCAGGTAAAAATTTAGTACGCTTCGAGAATCGAACCTACACCTCACATATCAACCACATTTCTCATATTGGAAATACAGTTAGTAAACAGAGCGTGTAGAGATCGCACTAACTGTATATCAAACGATTTTGAAGCAACTGCAGTTTGACTTACTCAAACCTTTAAACTGAACCATAACACTCAGACACAAGGTTCAATTTCGGTCTTGTAATATTCTATCATCGTCTTGACAAGAGCCTACGCAAATACAAACTAGAGTAATGAAAATGACGTCACTGGATCATTGCGATATCCGTTAAGACATAAGGTCTTATTAGAAAAAAAAAAAAAAAAAAAAAAAAAATATGACCACGACTGTAATCCCCGGGTTCGGTAGCTATCTCCTCAGATCTCTAGTTACTTTTACTTAGACTTTGAGGATATCTAAAGGGGGTAGTCAGAGGCAAGTCCAAACATGACATTTGGTACATGCCCACATTTTGCACAATAGTTAGTATTCCGTACGTGACAGGTTGCAAGCCCATCGCCGCTTATAAGAATACTAACCTATGACACATACCTTTGGTTCTAGGGTATGCCGGTTTCCTCACGATGTTTTCCTTCACCGTTTAAGAGCACTGGCATTGCGCACATAAATTTTTCGAATGGAAAAACTCATTGGTGCACGACCAGGTTTGAACCCACGACCTACGGATCGTGAGGCAGGGGTGCTACCACTACACCACCAGCGCTCTCGTCTTATTAGCACCTAAGTAATTGAAAATTGAAAAAACCAATGACAAAATATGAAGAAATATAATATAATACATACACCACAAGTACATAGCACTCCGTATAGGCTCCTATATAGGCATATAGGCTACATACTCTCTACTCTTATGTTATATCTACTTAATGAAAAGAAAATCGGCCAAGTGCGAGTCGGACTCGCGCATGAAGGGTTCATCATCTTCCTGCCCTTATCCCACGTTATGTGTGGTCGGCACAACATGTGATCCTCTTCCATTTCCCTCTGTCACTCGTCATCTCATTACTCACTCCTTTCTTACTCATGTCATCTTTCACACAGTTCATCCATCTTTTCTTTGGCCTACCTCTACCCCTGTATCCATCTACATTCATACCTAACACTCTCCTTGTCACATGACATTCATCTCTTCTCATAACATGCCCACACCACGCTAACCTATTACTCCTCATCTTTTCTGTCACCGGTGCCACTTTCAGGCTTCCTCTGATATACTCATTCCTTATTTTATCCATCCTTGTCACTCCACACATCCATCTCAATATTCGCAATTTCGCGCACGAAGGGTTCCGTACCATTATTTATAAAAACGGCAAAAAATCACATTTGTTGTATGGGAGCCCCCTTAAATATTTAGTTTTTTAGTATTTGTTGTAATAGCGGCACAGATAACAGAATGAATAACAGATGGACGGACAGCAGAGTAATAGGGTCCCGTTTTACCCTTTGGATACGGAACCCTAAAAATGTACTTAAAACGTGTAATTTTATTAACTTTTAAAATAAATTATTGATTATTATTATTATTAGTCTTTCAGTCTGTTGAAAAACTCTGCGACTGAAATGACCTTTCATTTTTCGTCCTTTGAAAATGGCATCAAAATTTTCAAGGTCACCCTGTACAGGTCACTCTGACCTTAGACTTAAAGAAGGTACATTAATATTCCTGTCTCTTTAAACTGCCCATTAATCTTGGACTTACTTAGGTATTCTGGATATTGAGCAGCTTTTACAAAGCAAAGTTAAGTAAAACTTGTAAGTTGAGTTACTCTAAGAAGGGTGTTAAGCATACGTAATAAATAAATATTGGTAGACATTTCACGCAACGCCATCTAGTTCCGAACTAAACAAAGCTTGTCCTATGGAAATCAATTAGTTGAATAGAATAGTACAGTTAAAAAGAAAAAATAGTAGAATAATTATTTACATTTTTTTTTAATTTATACACCCAAATAAAGAACAAAGATCTGTGTTTATCACACAAACGTTTGCTCTGGGTGAGGATCGAACCCAAAACCGGGTTACGTTTGTCGCCGTGAATTTCGTCACTCTTATCAAGTCCGATTTTATTTTATTTTTTTTTAAATTAATATAGACAGTTAAATTTGTTACTTTTTATATTGAAACGAAACTATTTTTTCATTGGGAAACATAAAAGCCAATTATTAATACGAAAAAACACCCATGGAGACGAAATAGAGAGGATAACCTTTCAAACTGCATAATCCCGGGTGAGACCGCGGGGCGTCGCCAGTAACATACAAAGATCACAAATTTAATTACAATGCCTACTGAAATTTAATAAACAAGTATTTCAAAATATTTTCGTTTTAAAAAGCAAATTTAATAATGTCCGCTCTTTGTGTACCTAATAGCTTATATCTACAGGCATTGTTTAAAAGATTTCATGTTTAATATACACCGTGGGGTACATTGTGCCCTAATCCAAGGGTCCGCGGGGTACAAGCGACCCCTAAAGTCATAACTTCAGTGGACGGCAGTAAAGGGTTAAACTGTTATTTTATAAACCAATTTAAATACTGGTCTGCTGAGATAAGCCCATTCTACTGGACGCTCAGCGCCCTCTGGTGATTTTTCGAAGCGTTAATTGGTTTCAATCAACTTTTATTTAATTAAAATAAATGATTGAAGTGTTAGAAGATAATAAAATTAATTGAAACATTCGTTCAAGATTTAAATGGATTTTTGATTGCTTTTCAACGAGCTGAAGATAAGTGTTTTCCTTGAACACAATTCAAATTCAGTCAAACTCATCTTTTTGAAAGTTCAATCTAAATATATATAACTCAACTAACTATATAAATAAATAAATAAATAAATAATGCTGGACAATCCACACAGCATCATCTAGCCTCAAAGTAAGCTACTCAAAGCTTGTGTTATGGGTACTAGATAACTGATATATTTAATACATTATTTACATAGATAGATATTTTTTTATTATACATAGAAAACACCCAGACCAACGGAACAAATTTCTGCAGATCTTACACAAATTTGTTCCGCGACGGGAATCGAACCCGCAACCTCTTGCGTCGCAGGCGGACTCTCGCCCGCTGCGCCACTGAGGTCGTCAATATAAATATAACAATACTTTATTCCGCGCGTCTGGGTGTAAAATATGAACTTTTTGTCTGTATATAAAAAAGTAGCTATTTATTCTATCAGCTATTCGACTACCATAATACAAACTTTCTTAGTTTGGGGCTAGATGGCGCTGTTTGAAACGTCAATCGTCATTCTCCTGCCCTTATCCCGCGCGTGGAATCAGCACTACATTTTTCTTTCACTCACTCCTATCATTCGTCAACTTTGAGTCTATTCCTTTTTCATTCATAACAATGTCTACCAATATTTCTTTATTTAATGCGCCTATGGCGTCTGTCGCGGTCTGACTGCTATTGGTATAAAAATCTTACATAACAAGAGAACACAAAACGGCTATATGCTTGGCACCTAAAATTTTTTTATGAAATAACATGTTTTGAATAAATCCGTGCAGAGTTCCACTAAGCCTTATGGTGGTAATTCGGTTGCAGACTTACTTAAAAAATGCTACCATAGGTACGATCTTATTCGGCTTACTATAAAGACCAAATTAGCGCAACATTTTTGAATGACAGTTTTAAAAAGATCTAAAATTGACATAATCATTCTAATGTAATTAATTTTCCACCATTTTCACGTAGCTTTAGTCACCACCAATTTACATGGCTTCTAAAATAAGCTAAAACACGTCAATCATACGTCAGTTTAGTCAAATTTAGAATTGTTATTTAAAATGTTTACGCTAATTTAGTATTTGATGTGAACAAAATAAGGTCGTGTTTAGTTCAGCATTTTTTTAGATTTTTTTAGTTAGTCCGCGGTAAACAGAATCACCACCAATAACACACAATTTAATACAACTAATTCAAATAAACCAAAATTGATGGCCCAATCCAGCAAACCGTAAAATACTTGACAGAACGGCAAAACGTCAGAGTACGTAATGTCACCGATTAGGAAATAACCGGACAAAAAACCTGCCAAAAACCGCTTCGAACCGGTTATCCGGCTCTGATGGGTTACATCGCTCATACAAGGGGTGATTAAGTGAACAATTTGTTGCGGCTGGCTTAAGGCTTGTGTTTTGGTCGATGTATTTTATATTCGAAGGTATGTGTCATAGGTTAGTATTCTTATAAGCGGCGATGGGCTTGCAACCTGTCACGTACGGAATACTAAGTACTGTGCAAAATGTGGGCATGTACCAAATGTCATGCTTGGACTTGCCTCTGACTACCCTCTTTAGATATCCTCAAAGATCTAAGTAACTAAAGATCTGAGGAGATATCTACCGAGCCTGGGGATTACAGAGTCGTGATCATATTTTTATTTTATAACTGTCGCTTAAGGGCCGAATTTTCCCCGACCTTAAAAAAATCGCATTGTGATTAGTTCTTCAGATAATAGTTAAACAATAGATTAAAATCTTACCAATATTACTCGTATTAACGTGAAAATTTATGAGGATGTATGGATGTTTATTTCTCTTTCACGATGAAATGGCTGAACAGATCTGTATGAATGGCAATGAAGGCGAATACAAACTGCCTTTACTTCCCCGTCTCAAAAATCAACTACTAAACTAATAATAATAAGAATACAAAAGCAACTTTTTTTGTCTGTTTGTTTGTTCCGTTGTTTGTTTGGGACTAAACGGCTGAACGGACCGTAATGAAATTCGGCTAGGAGATAGATTATATTCTTGAGACGAGGTTATCTTTTATTTCGAAAAACAATCTTGAATTGGTTTAAGTTTGTATGAGAAACGCCTCAGCAACGCCGGGCACGGCCAGTTTTTGGATGGGTGACCGCTTTGTTTGCAGTCTGTAGAGACTTCCCAATTAACCGATATCAATAATATATATATATATATATATATATATATATATATATATATATATATATATATATATATATATGATCACGACTGTAATCCCCAGGCTCAGGAGATATCTCCTCAGATCTCTAGTTATTTAGATCTTTGAGGATATCTAAAAAGGGTAGTCAGAGACACGTCCAAACATGACATTTGGTACATGCCCACATTTTGCACAGTAGTTAGTATTCCGTACGTGACAGGTTGCAAGCCCATCGCCGCTTATAAGAATACTAACCTATGACACACACCTTCGAATTTTTGGTTCTAGGGTATGCCGGTTTCCTCACGATGTTTTCCTTCACCGTTTAAGAGCACTGGCATTGCGCACATAAATTTTTCGAATGGAAAAACTCATTGGTGCACGACCAGGTTTGAACCCACGACCTTCGGATCGTGAGGCAGGGGTGCTACCACTACACCACCAGCGCTCTTAATATATCAATAATTTCAGAATTAAATTGATGGATTTTAACGGACAAAGTCGCGGTTAACAGCTAGGTGTAATAATGTGAACTACAATCTAATACTGAACAAGATAAGTCGAACTCACGTACTAACACAGAACCACGGCGTAGCTGCAGCCTACGCCGTAGCAATAGCCTACGGCGTAGCGGCATAGCATTCACGTACCGCGCGCCAAAACACCCGCTTCCGCCGGAAGCAGGCTCTTAGTTTACGAAATTGTTGGTATTATTATAATCTATATATATTACAAGATCATAATGCTATATGATACAGAGTATATCTAAAGAGGATAGTCAGACGCACGTCCTAACATGACAATTGGCACATTTCCGCATTTTGTACAGTAGTTTGTATTCCGTACAGGTTGCAAGCCGATCGCCGCTTACAAGAATACTAACTTATGACACACACCCTCGAATTTTTAGTTATAGGGTATGCCAGTTTCCTCACGATGTTTTCCTTCACAGTTTAAGAGCACTGGCATTGCGTTTATAAACTTTTCGAATGGAAAAACTCATTGGGGAAGGACCAGGTTTGAACCCATGACCTTCTAATCATGAGGCAAGGGTACCACTACACCACGTGCTCCTGCTTAATCCACCTTTAGGTAAAATTGCAAAGTGCTGACATTGAAAGACTCTTCAAAACTCATTTTCCTTTTAAGGCTGCAAACATCAGGATTCCATTTGAAACACTGCACTAATGGCGCCCTCACACTAAGGCTATAACAAGTAATATAACTTTTACTATTTGTTATATAAACACAAGCTTTAGTTGTATTTTTTAGTCTTAAAAAGTAAAGTAAAGTTGATGATCGAGCATTGCTCGGTTTTTTTTTTAACGACGTTTTCTAAAAATGAAACCTATCTAGATCGATATATCGCCCCCGAAACCCCCTGCATACTAAATCTCATGAAAATTGTTGGAGCCGTTTTCGAGATTCAGATTATAATTATCTATATCTATATAAGAGCTTGACCTGACTGACTGATTGATCATCGCCGAGCCGAAACTGCTGAAGCTAGAAAGCTGAAATTTGGAAGGTGGTTTCCTTTTATAACAAAACCACCCACTAAGGCGGGATTTTTGGAAATTCCACCTCTAAGGGGGTGAAAAAGGGTGAAAACGTTAGTATGAAACTTTTTAACGCGTGGAGCGATTTTCATGAAACTTGGTTTATGCACTATAAATGCAAAATAAATGGACACGTGTTTCAGGATTTTTCAATATAAGCATCAAAAAAGGGTCAAATATGGGGTCAATTTTTGTATGGGAACTTTTTAATGGGTGGTGCGATTGGTCTGAAACTTTGTTTGTGTACTGTAAATGCAAAATGAATGGACACGTATTTCTGGATATTTCAAAAAAACCCTCTAAAAAGGGTAAAAGGGGGGGTCAAAGTTATGTATGGAATTTTTTTAATAGTGTGATTTGTTTAAAACTCAGTTTACATACTTTAAGTGAACGAAGTCGCGAGCGGGACAGCTAGTATGTAATATACATCTACTATATAAAAGGATAAGTCCTGACTGATTTGAATAGATACAACGCACAGCCCAAACCACCGGTCGTACAGGCTTGAGATTTGGAGGGTATGTTCGTCTTGGTATGTAGGCGAGCAATAAGACGGGATTTTTGGAAATTCCACTTTTAAAGGGGTGAAAAGGGCTAAAAACGGTTGTATGAAACTTTTTAACGCGCTGTACGATGTTCATGAAACTTTATGTGTGTAATGTAAATACAAAACAAATGTATACGTGTTTCGAGATTTTTCAATATAACCTTTAAAAAGGGGTAAAATGGGAGCTCAATGTTTATATGGGAACTTTTTAAGGGGTGGTACGATCGGGCTGAATCTTGGTTTGGATACTTTAGATGCAAAATGATTTAAAACGTATATCTTGATTTTACAAAATAACCCACCCAAAAGGGTTAAATGGGGTGTCAAAGTTCTTTTGTCGAGTGGTGTAACTCGGTTGAAATACTGTTTGTCTTGGTATGTAGGCACCCACTGAGACGGGATTTTAGGAACTTCCACTTTTAAGGGGGTGAAAAGGGCTAAAAACGTTTGTATGAAACTTTTTAACGCGCTGTACGATTTTCGTGAAACTTTGTGTGTGTAATGTAAATACAAAACAAATGTATACGTGTTTCGAGATTTTTCAATATAACCTTTAAAAAGGGGTAAAATGGGGGCTCAATGTTTATATGGGAACTTTTTAAGGGGGGGTACGATCGGTCTGAATCTTGGTTTGGATACTTTAGATGCAAAATGATGTAAAACGTTTATCATGATTTTACAAAATAAGCCTCCCAAAAGGGTTAAATGGGGTGTTAAAGTTTTTTTGACGAGTGGTGTGATTTGTTTAAACCCGGTTGAAATACTGTTTGTCTTGGTATGTAGACACCTACTAAGACGGGATTTTAGGAACTTCCACTTTTAAGGGGGTGAAAAGAGCTAAAAACGTTTGTATGAAACTTTTTAACGCGTTGTACGATTTTCATGAAACTCTGTTTGTGTAATGTAAATACAAAACAAATGTACACGTATTTCAAGATTTTTCAATATGAACTTTAAAAAGGGGTAAAATGGAGGCTCAATGTTTATATAGGAACTTTTTAAGGGGTGGTACGATCGGTCTGAATCTTGGTTTGGATACTTTAAATGCCAAATCATTTAAAACGTGTATCTAGATTTTTCAAAATAACTCTCCAAAAAGGGTTAAATGGGGTGTTAAAGTTTTTACGAGTGGTGTGATTTGTTTGAAACTCGGTCTAAATACTTAATAGGCAAAATAAATGAATACGTCTTTCTGGATTTTATAAAATAACTCTTCAAAAAGGGTTAAATGGGGCGTCAAAGTTTGTTTGGTCTTTTTAACGAGAGGTGTTATTAGTTTGTAAATGGACACTTATTGGTTAAAATACACTACATACGAAAAAGACGGGTTTGTTTGAACACTTACAACTCCAGAACGGCTGGACCGATTTTTATGGTTTTTGATTTGATGTATTTTTATTAAACAAAACCATTTAAAATCGAATGAAACGTGGACGAAGTCACGGGCAACCACCTAGTACATAATATTATGTAAATGCAAGAATTGCTCGTTTAAAGGTATAAGATAATGTTTGACTTGCAGTTTTGGTGATATGGTCACTAGTTATTTCGAACCAGTCTGAAATGATTAAAAATCTTCCCTGAACTCTCCATTCTAACCTTTCCTGTGCCGAAATGGTCACAACAAAACGCGCAATTTTATTTACGTCCCATAAACTTGCAACTCTATTTATATCGAATACAGCCAACACGTAGTGCATAAAGTAGGAACCAATAGGTATTTTTCCCGATTAAACTAGAAATGACCGGTTAAATCCAGTTATAACTGGTGTGTAACAGGATTTATTGCCGTTATAAAAGTTTGTGCGCGGCAGTTTGTGCAAGTAATAATGTGCAGGTGAGTCAGCCCTGGAATATTGTATATTAATATACTGTTTCAGTAATATTACATTGTCCTACGTTGTTATTACATTTGAAATAATGCAATATTACAAAAAAAAACATTGACTTGCTCATAACTTTAATTCCCAGGCTCGGTAGATAACTCTTCATATCTCTATTTACTTAGATATTTTTGAGGATATCTAAAAAAGTTAATCAGAGGCACGTCCCAAAGAGATTATATTTAGCACATGCCCACAATAGTATTCCGTATGTGACAGGTTTGCAACCCCATGGCCGCCAAATATATTCATCTAAAAATTATTGATGTAAACATTATCATCGCTGGTTTAAATAAAAAAGATGGCGGCCAAAAATATTCATCTAGAAGTTATTGATGTAAGCATATCGCTGGCTGGTTATTGGTGTTGGCTATTGGCTCACTGTGGCCATTAATTCTTCGTTTTATAGCTCTCCGATCGCACATTTCATGGCCTCATTTACGATTCTGACGATACGTTTGTCCTAATGTATCAGAATTGCTCTTTGTCGCAAGCGACTGCATTGCAGTAGTATGAAGGATGCAGCGTTTGCCGCTTCCAGACTATTTGAATAACTTTTAAGTTGTTTACTTTCAAGTTCTTTAGGTAAATGCTTCGAGGTTTGTTTCTAGACTTTAAAAGACGCGAAAACATATCATTTTTATGAAGTGAACGTGCTTTTTTGTGTGTGTTTGATGATTTTTTCATCGTCTAGCTGAACTTTAAGATATGCCAGCTTTTTCTAGCAAAAACACGATGCATGAAATGGTAAAATTAACGAATTATGTACGCAAAATATATATAATATATAAAAATGAATTGCTGTTCGTTAGTCTCGCTAAAACTCGAGAACGGCTTAACGGATTTATCTTATCTTGGTCTTGAAATGTTCGTGGAAGTCTAGGGAAGGTTTAAAAGATAAGAAAAATTCGAATAACTGCCGGAAAAACCCTAAAAATAGCCCTTTTCTATTTCTCATACAAACGTTTTCTAAATAAGTACGAAGTCTGCCGGGTCAGCTAGTAAGTTATAAAAAAACAAAAAATATGATTACGACTGTAAACCATACATTTGTTGGCCATCGTTGGCCATCTTCTCCATTTGAAAAGAGGGTAGTTAGAGGATCCAAACTTTCGCATTTATAATATTAGTTAGATTAGATTATACATAACTAGCTTCTGCACGCGGCGTCGCCCGCGAAGTACCTACATAAAATATAGCCTATGTTCATCCTGAAAATTCATTCTACACATTGGTGAAAGAATTTTTCAAATCGGTTCAGTAGTTTCGGAGCCTATTCATTTCAAACAATCAAAGTTTTCCTCTTTATAATATTAGTATAGATATATTTTAGGTTATACATTATATATTTTAGGTTATATTCAATCTATAAAATCACGATCACTCCATTCATTCCTAACAACTCATTCTCTTTACATAATTCAGATGAGAGCTATATCTACATAATCCACCAATCCTATACCAACAGACGAAAATCCTTAGTTCGAAGGACCAATGAAAATAAACCGCACCCAAATCTAGAGAAATGAACATATTCTGTTAAAACGTTCAATAACATTGTTTTTGGAAACGACGTAATCTATACATATAATAAAATCGTTGGAAAATTGTGTCTGTACTTTTGATATTTTAAAATATGTTAGTACCTTTTTTCTATCGCATATTAATAAGGATTAATGAACGCTTCGGAGGCTTATTTCGTGCACTTTACTCTGTCTTCAAACTTTTAGACTCTACGACATATCACTTTCACCACGATGTTTTTCTTCACCGTTTGAGAGTCTGGTACAGCGCTCATACATTTTTCAAACAGAAAAATCTATGTCCTCAACGGATTTGAACCCACGACCTTAGGATCGGAAGGCAGAATCACTACCACTAGACCATCAGTATTAACTTAAAGAAGATAGATAAGTAAAAGTAATGGTTGATTAGATAGGAACAACCTGATAAGTATATCCACGAGTGTGAGAGATGCACACTATTTTTCGCACCTCGGATAAAGGTTTGGAAAACTTGAAATATTGCCTTGACGCGTGCATATCCCGCTCTCAGCTCCAACTCGAGCATAAGTTAATACAAAGTAAGTTTTACGAGCAAAAAAATAAAGTGTAATTTCGCTCGTGCAAATGAAGGCTCGCAAAGTTACATACGGTTGCCTACACAAAAATAACGAACGCCGAGACGGCTGTTGCAATCACTGGCCGTGAATGGCATCCATAGACTATTATGAAAAGGATCTTTTGAGCTTTTTCAAAGGGATCTAGGAGCGGTTCTGTGCGGTTAATTATGCGTTGAAGGCCGTTAGTGTGGAGTTTGTCTTAAACTGGCATTCGCATCGTATAAAGAGGTTTCACGGTGTTTTAGGCTTGCTACTGCTTCTTGGTTGTGGTTTTTGATGGCCTTAGAATTTATTTTGGCTATCTCTACCTTTGTTTGTATTTTGTCTCTTTCTACTTTAGCTTCATATTTTTAGCCATATTTTCTTTTTCAAAATTCAGTTTTATTTTGTTTTATATTTTGCAACCGTTTCACATATAACTGCTGTGCAAAAACGTGGTCATATGCCAAGTAGTGTTTCGAATGGATGTATGGATGTTTGTTACTCAATAACGTTGAAACGGCCAAACAGATCTGCATGAAAACGTTCAAAAAGAATCAAATTTTTTTTTTTGAAAATGGGATACCTACGTGCTACGATTACGTAGTTCTGATACTAACAAAACATTATTACTAACAACTTCTTTAGTTACTAGCGGTGAATTGTATTATGGAAAATTATTATATTCATTTTTTATTGCCTTAAGTATATTGTAACTATCTTAATAACGTAATCACAGCAGTGTTGCTGATATGCTTTCATTGTAATTGATAGCAACAAGGGTTTCGTAATGGCCACTCAGTTGACTTGAATTTTGAATTAAAGAACGGAATACCAACCACTGCGCAAAATGTGAAACGTGCCTCTGACTACCCGTTCAGATATCCTCAAAGATTTAAGTAACTAGAGATCAGTAATAGGTAGTGCGATTACGGAACTCTGATATAATCAACACCTTTTCAAATGTAAATCAAATTGATTGAATAAACACTCTTATATAATCACTTGATTACAATGAAAACGTGTTGACATTGATTGTAAGCAAAAATCCATAATCACCCCACTGATATCTACCGAGCTTGGGGGTTATTATAGTCATGATCATGTTTTTATCTACAATATCTTTGAACTAAGCCCAGAGGTACAGGTCAACCAATGGATCTAGGCATTCGTGAAATTAGCCACAGGTGCGAGTTTGCGCATGTACAGTTCCTTCCCCCCCTCATACCTCCAATCGCTCCCGAAAAACGCTACTGCGCAGCTCTTGCGGCTAACTTCACGAATGCCTAGATTCGTTGAGCGAACTATACCTAAGTTTTTGTTTTGAATACAATAAATCAATGTTTCAAAACATTGGTTCTCATTCTTACAGCCAATAGCTTTGCGCCCGCGGAATTTATCCCATTATTACTATAGAATGGTTTGTGGTAGTGTCTGTTCACATTCACACGTTCACAACAAACAGCTTTATGTATAGGCGACCAAGAAATTGGTTTACCACTCTAAGGCTGAATATCATTTGCACGTACAAAACATCAAGGGCTATTTTCGCTTGACAGATTAATAACTGCTACGTCAGAATCTGTCATAGTAATCCTTAGCAAATAATTATGTTACTGGGAGATGTCATCAAAAGTGGTAAACCAATTTCTTGGTCGCCTATACCTATTAATTAAAGAGTCCAAAATTGGACTCTCATCAGTTACTTATTCATTAAAGAGTCAAAACTTGGAAACCTGCATATTTCCTTGCATTTTTAAGGTTCTACCCTTGAAAATTAAAAAAAAAGTATCGACTGTAATCTCCAAGCTTGTTAGATATCTCCTCAGATCTCTAGTTACATAAATCTTTGAGGATATTTAAAGAGTGTAGTCAGCAAGTCCAAACATGATTGGCACATGACCACATTTTGCACAGTGATTAGTATTCCGTACGTGACAGGTTACAAGCCCATCGCCTATTATAAGAATACTAACCTATGACACGTACCTTTGAATTTTTGGTTCTAGGATATGCCGGTACTTTTATACTGTACTAGCTTCCGCCCACGGCTTCACCCGCGTGGTACCTTAAAAAAAAAAAAACCTATCTCACGGGAACCATACATTTTTCCGGGATAAATATTAGTCTATGTGTTATTCCAGACTACAATCTATATTTGTGCCAAATTTCATCAAGATCCGCTCAGCCGTTTTAGCGTGAAAGAGTAAAAAACATACACCCTGACATCCACACATTCTTACAAACTTTCGCGTTTATAACATTAGTAGGATGATATGAGTAGGAAAGAAATCAGTACAGAGATGACGAATGACAGAGGGAAATGGAAGAAGATCACGTGTTTTACCGACTCCACGTAACGTGGGAAAACGCCAGGAAGATGATGATGATGACTGTAAATTATCGGTAGCCGTGTGTATGTGTAAAGGTTGGAACTGAGCAAAATGGCTTGTGGGTGCCGCTCGGTGGCTCTCTGATCGTGCGTGACAGACCGCGACGATAGGAAAATACTGTTTCCAGGATAATAATACGTTGTTTGTCCGTTGATGCCAATGTTACAATATAATTTAACCTATTTATAAATGTGGGAGTTTATCACGTATTCGCTGTTTTGTTTTATTAAGCTGAGGCCTTGTCACAAGGTCTCCAAGCAATTTAAATCCTACTATAATAAACGCGAAAGTTTGTAAGAATGTCTGGATGTCTGAGTGTATGTTTGTTACTCCTTCATGCTGAAACGGCTGAACGGATGTGGATGAAATTTGGCACAGGTATAGGTTATGGCTTGGAATAACAAATAGAATACATTTTATCCTGTGGGACAGATTTGTTTTTGTTTTTCAAGGAACCACGCGGGCGAAGCCGTGGGCAGAAGCTAGTGTAACATAATGAAACTTTTATATTTCGTGCCATGTCTTTTAAAAAGTTGAGCGCTGGTAGTAGTAGCACCCCTGTTTCACGATCCGAAGGTCGTGGGTTCAAACCTGGTAGTGCACCAATGAGTTTATTTATTTGAAATAATTATATGCGCAATGCCAGTGCTCTTAAATGTTGAAGGAAACCGGCATACCCTAGAACCGAAAATTCAAAGGTGTCATAAGCTAGTATTAATATAAGCGGCGATGGGCTTGCAACCTTTCACGTATGGAACTAACTACTATTCGAAATGTGGACATGTATCAAATGTCATGTTTGGACGTGCCTCTGACTACCCCTCTTTAGATATCCTCAAAGATTTAAGTAACAAGAGATCTGAGGAGATACATACCTACCGAACCTGGGGATTACAGTCGTGATCATGTACTTCAAGCTTTGAACCTTGAAGTTTTTGAAACATAATGGTTTGTAAGAGCTTGTGGTAAGATCCCTGATTCGCATCATAGTTTCACTGGCAATTAAGCAGTTTAATCAAAAAATTTAATACAAAATTAACAAAACCCAACCACACAAACAAACATAGATTAGAACACTCCCGACTTAATCACTTTTCAAACAAAAAAAACTAAATCAAAATCGGTTCATGCATTCGAGAGATACGATGCCACAGACAGATACACAGATACACTGACAGATACGTAAAACTTATAATACCCCTCTTTTTTGTCGGGGGTTAAAAAGTAATTTTAACGCGTACGGTCGCGGGCATCAAGATCCATTAGTCTACAATATAAAGAACCATTTGTTTTGCCAAAAATTCTTATTAATAACCTACATTCATTGCTTTCAAATTCTTTGTTGTATTTTATAATATTTTTTGTTAAAAATCCAACCTGTTGACACAAAAAATAATAAGATGAGCTCAATGCCATGGTAATAGGGGCGTATTGATGATTCGAGAGGCCGATTCAATGGCTTTTGTCTTGCAAAATAATGAATCGTGAGAGTATCCCTAATTGCATACTTAAACATTTTTGATTGAAGAGACCGGGATTGTAAAAAATTGTAGTGAAACTCCCAACGACTTCGTTTATGTATTTTTCCATACAAAATTAAACCTTTCGCACTTTAAACTTCTGCACTTTATAGAGCTTAAATTTAAGGAAATTCTTAGAACAACGCTAGAGGAATGTATTCTTCTAGTTTCATGTTTCTTGGACTATGCTTTAGGCTGCGTTTTGATGAGTCAGTCAGTCTGTGTCGGAAGAGTTTTATATACAGATATATAGATTTTCTTTATATAAAAACTACAATTTACAGGCCTGGCCATATCTGTCTGTAATACATAGGCAAAGCCAATTTTCTAAGGAGAAAATAATCTGCAATTTTCTGATAATTCTTTACAATCTGTTGGCAAAGATATTAATTACTTAAAATAAAGCAAAATTTTTTTTTAAATTGGTTCTAATTTCGTTAAAAATATTATGTCTGTTACCCCTGATTCAGTAAATATCTCCTCAGATCTCTAGTAACTTAAATATTTAAAGATATCTAAAGAAAGTAGTCCCCACACGTTCAAACATGATATTTGGCACGTGCTCACATATTGCATATTTCTAACTTGCGGATCTCTAGATAATATTGAGGATGTCTAAAGAGGGTAGTCAGCACGTCCAAACATGATATATGGCACATGCCCACATTTTGCACAGTACTAGTATCCCGTATGCCGTGAAATAAAGCACTAAAAATCAGAACTATTCAGGAAACTAAGTAGGTAGGTACCAACAACATTCAATAATATTGAGCCACTGAATTTCCTGTTTCGGCTGTGCTGTTCACAGTACATTTACCAATTGGGGAATGCTTGAAACATCACGAATTTCTACAAGCACTAAATTCAAATTCTAATGAAATATTGTTCAGCACGCGACGAAGGCTTTCTTGGTACTAAGAATTTTTACTCGAATCATTCTCGAATTGAACTTTTATATACAAAGTTTTTATACAAATGTGTGCTAAGTGAAGTATAAGAAAGAAAATCAAATGTCTTTCGATAATTTATTCTTTAATAATTTAAACTAGTACAGACTCGTGCACTACCTGCCAACCTGCTAAAAATGGTGCAAAGTGACATACCAAATGAAGACACAAAATTTTTTGTAGATTGTGTGTTCAACGATGTATTTCTAGAAAAATTGAATATTAAATACATAAAACTTTTCCGATACTAAGTGACTGACATATTAATGTATAGCCGAAACTTTAAGTTCTACAGAGATTTAATTCGGAATATATATAGGCTTAGGGGAGGCCTATGTCCAGCAGTGGACTGCTATAGGCTGATGATGATATATAGGTTCCTTTCGAAGCTAATTTTACAAAGAAAATAATTCCCGAAATGTCACCCTAATGTAATGTAACTACTTATAAATTTTGTAAATACTCTATGATGCTCACGTAAGCGATATTCATATCTTTTTGAGAATAAAAGATTTATAAACCGAACCTCCAAAAGGTTCATCGCAAATATATAAGAAAAAAAAGATTAAAAAAAGGTGCATCGAAGTCACGGAGTTTCACTAGAAATATAACCTGAGATTTTCGAAAACTTGTAGTACCCAGTCTGAGGGGTAGTGACGCGAGGAGGGGGGGAGGCGGCGACGTAGCTTCCGGCCGCGACTGCCTCACCCGAGCTTTCCTAATGACGGAAATATTTCCCGCCCGACGTTTAATTAACTATCAAAAGGGGGTAGTTTTGAATAGCCTCTTCTGGCTATGTGAACTTGGCAACCGACTTTGGAAAAGTTAAACTTTTTTTGTTTTATTTGATAGATTTAGGTTAGTAGTGGATAGTAGTGAAGTTATTTTCGTTTGTAGTTGCGTCAAAAAAAAGTTATAGTCGAAAAAAAAAAGTCGTCCCCCGACATTGCAAAAATAAACTTTTTCCGGCTGATTCTTATAGAGAATCGTTAGTAGAGGTTTGTAGTGAAAGAATTTTCAAAATAAGTGCATTAGAAGTTGATCAAAACCGACTTTAACTAATTAAGATATATATTTTTTTCGATAACTTCCGTTTTAAGGACACTACGACTACTACAAACGCTAAAACTGACAGAGAGACACTAGTAGAGGTTTGTAGTGAAAGAATTTTCAAAATAAGTGCATTAGAAGTTGTTCAAAACCGACTTTAACTAATTTTGGAGTGTTTTTTTTCGATAACTTCCGTTATAAGGACACTACGACTACTACAAACGCTAAAACTGACAGAGGGACACTAGTAGAGGTTTGTAGTGAAAGAATTTTGAAAAAAAAATCATAAATAGTCGATCGAAACCGACTTTAACTCTTTTTAGAGTGTTTTTTTTCGATAACTTCTGTTTTAAGGACACTACGACTACTACAAACGCTAAAACTGACAGAGGGACACTAGTAGAGGTTTGTAGTGAAAGAATTTTCAAAATAAGTGCATTAGAAGTTGTTCAAAACCAACTTTAACTCATTTTGGAGTGTTTTTTCTTGATAACTTCCGTTTTAAGGACACTACGACTACTACAAACGCTAAAACTGACAGAGGGACACTAGTAGAGGTTTGTAGAGAAAGAATTTTCAAAATAAGTGCATTAGAAGTTGATCGAAACCGACTTTAACTCATTTTGGAGTGTTTTTTCTTGATAACTTCCGTTTTAAGGAGACTTCGACTACTACAAACGCTAAAACTGACAGAGGGACACCACTAGAGGTTTGTAGTAAAAGAATTTTGAAAATGAATGCAATAGAAGTTGATCAAAACCGACTTGTAACTAATTTTGGAGTGTTTTTTTTCGATAACTTTCGTTTTAAGGACACTACGACTACTACAAACGCTAAAACTGACAGAGAGACACTAGTAGAGGTTTGTAGTGAAAGAATTTTGAAAATGAATGCAATAGAAGTTGATCAAAACCGACTTTAACTAATTTTGGAGTGTTTTTTTTCGATAACTTCCGTTTTAAGGACACTACGACTACTACAACCGCTAAAACTGACAGAGAGACACTAGTAGAGGTTTGTAGTGAAAGAATTTTGAAAAAAAAATCATAAATAGTCGATCGAAACCGACTTTAACTCTTTTTAGAGTGTTTTTTTTCGATAACTTCTGTTTTAAGGACACTACGACTACTACAAACGCTAAAACTGACAGAGGGACACTAGTAGAGGTTTGTAGTGAAAGAATTTTGAAAAAAAAATCATAATTAGTCGATCGAAACCGACTTTAACTCTTTTTAGAGTGTTTTTTTTCGATAACTTCCGTTTTAAGGACACTATGACTACTACAAACGCTAAAACGGACAGAGAGACACTAGTAGAGGTTTGTAGTGAAAGAATTTTCAAAATCAGTGCATTAGAAGTTGATCGAAACCGACTTTAACTCATTTTGGAGTGTTTTTTCTTGATAACTTCCGTTTTAAGGACACTACGACTACTACAAACGCTAAAACTGACAGAGGGACACTAGTAGAGGTTTGTAGTGAAAGAATTTTGAAAAAAAAATCATAAATAGTCGATCGAAACCGACTTTAACTCTTTTTAGAGTGTTTTTTTTCGATAACTTCCGTTTTAAGGACACTATGACTACTACAAACGCTAAAACGGACAGAGAGACACTAGTAAAGGTTTGTAGTGAAAGAATTTTCAAAATAAGTGCATTAGAAGTTGATCAAAACCGACTTTAACTAATTTTGGAGTGTTTTTTTTCGATAACTTCCGTTATAAGGACACTACGACTACTACAAACGCTAAAACTGACAGAGGGACACTAGTAGAGGTTTGTAGTGAAAGAATTTTGAAAAAAAAATCATAATTAGTCGATCGAAACCGACTTTAACTCTTTTTAGAGTGTTTTTTTTTCGATAACTTCCGTTTTAAGGACACTATGACTACTACAAACGCTAAAACGGACAGAGAGACACTAGTAGAGGTTTGTAGTGAAAGAATTTTGAAAAAAAAATCATAATTAGTCGATCGAAACCGACTTTAACTCTTTTTTGTGTGTTTTTTTTCGATAACTTCTGTTTTAAGGACACTACGACTACTACAAACGCTAAAACTGACAGAGGGACACTAGTAGAGGTTTGTAGTGAAAGAATTTTGAAAAAAAAATCATAATTAGTTGATCGAAACCGACTTTAACTAATTTTGGAGTGTTTTTTCTTGATAACTTCCGTTTTAAGGACACTACGACTACTACAAATGCTAAAACTGACAGAGGGACACTAGTAGAGGTTTGTAGTGAAAGAATTTTCAAAATAAGTGCATTAGAAGTTGTTCAAAACCGACTTTAACTAATTTTGGAGTGTTTTTTTTCGATAACTTCCGTTATAAGGACACTACGACTACTACAAACGCTAAAACTGACAGAGGGACACTAGTAGAGGTTTGTAGTGAAAGAATTTTGAAAAAAAAATCATAATAAGTCGATCGAAACCGACTTTAACTCTTTTTAGTGTGATTTTTTTTCGATAACTTCTGTTTTAAGGACACTACGACTACTACAAACACTAAAACTGACAGAGGGACACTAGTAGAGGTTTGTAGTGAAAGAATTTTCAAAATAAGTGCATTAGAAGTTGATCGAAACCGACTTTAACTCATTTTGGAGTGTTTTTTCTTGATAACTTCCGTTTTAAGGACACTACGACTACTACAAACGCTAAAACTGACAGAGGGACACTAGTAGAGGTTTGTAGTGAAAGAATTTTCAAAATAAGTGCATTAGAAGTTGATCGAAACCGACTTTAACTCATTTTGGAGTGTTTTTTCTTGATAACTTCCGTTTTAAGGACACTACGACTACTACAAACGCTAAAACTGACAGAGGGACACTAGTAGAGGTTTGTAGTGAAAGAATTTTGAAAAAAAAATCATAATAAGTCGATCGAAACCGACTTTAACTCTTTTTAGTGTTTTTTTTCGATAACTTCCGTTTTAAGGACACTACGACTACTACAAACGCTAAAACTGACAGAGGGACACTAGTAGAGGTTTGTAGTGAAAGAATTTTGAAAAAAAAATCATAATAAGTCGATCGAAACCGACTTTAAATCTTTTTAGTGTTTTTTTTCGATAACTTCCGTTTTAAGGACACTACGACTACTACAAACGCTAAAACTGACAGAGGGACACTAGTAGAGGTTTGTAGTGAAAGAATTTTGAAAAAAAAATCATAATTAGTTGATCGAAACCGACTTTAACTAATTTTGGAGTGTTTTTTTTCGATAACTTCCGTTATAAGGACACTACGACTACTACAAACGCTAAAACTGACAGAGGGACACTAGTAGAGGTTTGTAGTGAAAGAATTTTGAAAAAAAAATCATAATAAGTCGATCGAAACCGACTTTAACTCTTTTTAGTGTGTTTTTTTTTCGATAACTTCTGTTTTAAGGACACTACGACTACTACAAACACTAAAACTGACAGAGGGACACTAGTAGAGGTTTGTAGTGAAAGAATTTTGAAAAAAAAATCATAAATAGTCGATCGAAACCGACTTTAACTCTTTTTTGTGTGTTTTTTTTCGATAACTTCTGTTTTAAGGACACTACGACTACTACAAACGCTAAAACTGACAGAGGGACACTAGTAGAGGTTTGTAGTGAAAGAATTTTGAAAAAAAAATCATAATTAGTTGATCGAAACCGACTTTAACTAATTTTGGAGTGTTTTTTCTTGATAACTTCCGGTTTAAGGACACTACGACTACTACAAACGCTAAAACTGACAGAGGGACACTAGTAGAGGTTTGTAGTGAAAGAATTTTGAAAAAAAAATCATAATTAGTTGATCGAAACCGACTTTAACTAATTTTGGAGTGTTTTTTCTTGATAACTTCCGTTTTAAGGACACTACGACTACTACAAACGCTAAAACTGACAGAGGGACACTAGTAGAGGTTTGTAGTGAAAGAATTTTCAAAATAAGTGCATTAGAAGTTGTTCAAAACCGACTTTAACTAATTTTGGAGTGTTTTTTTTCGATAACTTCCGTTATAAGGACACTACGACTACTACAAACGCTAAAACTGACA
Source organism: Cosmorhoe ocellata (assembly GCA_963675405.1). Classification (NCBI taxonomy): domain Eukaryota; kingdom Metazoa; phylum Arthropoda; class Insecta; order Lepidoptera; family Geometridae; genus Cosmorhoe; species Cosmorhoe ocellata. The sequence goes on along the minus strand of OY776249.1, from coordinate 10,915,915 downwards.
GAGGGACACTAGTAGAGGTTTGTAGTGAAAGAATTTTCAAAATAAGTGCATTAGAAGTTGATCGAAACCGACTTTAACTCATTTTGGAGTGTTTTTTCTTGATAACTTCCGTTTTAAGGACACTACGACTACTACAAACGCTAAAACTGACAGAGGGACACTAGTAGAGGTTTGTAGTGAAAGAATTTTGAAAAAAAAATCATAATTAGTTGATCGAAACCGACTTTAACTAATTTTGGAGTGTTTTTTCTTGATAACTTCCGTATTAAGGACACTACGACTACTACAAACGCTAAAACTGACAGAGGGACACTAGTAGAGGTTTGTAGTGAAAGAATTTTCAAAATAAGTGCATTAGAAGTTGATCGAAACCGACTTTAACTCATTTTGGAGTGTTTTTTCTTGATAACTTCCGTTTTAAGGACACTACGACTACTACAAACGCTAAAACTGACAGAGGGACACTAGTAGAGGTTTGTAGTGAAAGAATTTTGAAAAAAAAATCATAAATAGTCGATCGAAACCGATTTTAACTCTTTTTAGAGTGTTTTTTTTCGATAACTTCTGTTTTAAGGACACTACGACTACTACAAACGCTAAAACTGACTTTAACTCTTTTTAGTGTTTTTTTTCGATAACTTCAGTTTTATGGGCACCACGTTTGTTACAAACGCTTAAACTGACAGAGACTAGATAGAATTTTCAAATTAAGTGCCAGAAAAATTTAGTCGAGTTAAAGTTTAGAAAAACTATATTCATTCCTGACTTGTTCAAGTATAGTTCAAAAGAAGTTGAATTAAACCGATCAAGTTAAGTTAATCTGGATTTATGAGCGAGTGTGTTTGTTATACTTATTTTTAGTATTACATTGATATCCAGTATTAACTTTTTCTTTTCCTAATTGTTTTTATGGCGTAGCGTTCATTCCGCACTTAGCATCACCCAAAACCGACGACGAGGACGTGGCGGGAAACCGGTTTCACTTTTCTTGTCAATTCATTTTGTTTTTTTTTTTGTTTTTATATTTTATATTTTTTGAGGTTTTTTTTACTGTTTCTTTTTTATTAATTTATGAAGACGTAATGGAAAACTAAGTACCATCATAATCACATTTTTATATACTTAATTTTATAATTATTTACAATATATACATACCTTATTTACAGAAATATACAGACAAATCTATATGCACATTTATTAAAAAGTGAAACAGTTGAGCTTTCTTAGGACTTAAAAACGATCTATAGCTCAACTGATCCATCACTGGCAGATGGAAGCGTCGCCCCTAAGAGGCTGGGCGTCATTATTTTACATGAAATTGTTTTCATTTTTGCTATACATAAGTATTCTTTAGTTAGTGCTCCTTATTCATATTGCGAGCACGTGGCGGAAAATAGTTTAACTTTTCTAGTTAATTTATTTGTTTTATTTTTTATTAAGTATGTTATTGTTTATAAATAATCGAGTTTATTTTTTATGATTTATATATCGAGGACGTGGTGAAAACCTGATTTCATATATCTAAAATATATTTGTTATTACATTTATTATACATTTTTTTTATTTTTATGAGCAGAGATGAATGAGAAGGAATGAATGTGGATGGATACAGGGGTAGAGGTAGGCCAAAGAAAAGATGGATGGACTGTGTGAAAGATGACATGGGTAAAAAAGGAGTGAGTACTGAGATGACGGATGACAGAGAGAAATGGAAGAAGATGTGATCATAATTATGTTGTGCCGACCCCACATTACGTGGGAAAAGGGCTGGAAGATGATGTTATTTTTAGAATAGGTAGGTACCACAGGTTACACATTGTTTAATTTTTTTGATACTTACATGTTTTTTATATATTGTAGATTTTTTATGATTTTTATTGCGAGGACGTGCTAGAATGCTAATTTCAGTTTTTGATTCCTTTGTTTTATTTTAATTTATGTTGTTTAATTTTGTTATTATTGGGAACACGTGGCAGAAAATTATATTTTTGTTATGTTAAGTATATATTTATATATCTTATCCCTTTTGTTTTGTTTTTCTGACCTAGCTTTGCATTTTAAATTGTTATGCATTTTCCCAATGTTTCTTACTATTTTAATATTTTGTTATAAGCTATTTTAAAACTGAATGCGATTCTTTCGTCTCCGCCTACTTCGATGTTGTTAATCTAAATTCGGACGTAGAATAGCAAGGGAGTCCGACGTTGTTTCAGCGCTTCTCGTTTGGTTATAGCCATTACTCTTTGGGAAGAACAGAGATCATCATGCTCTTCCCAAGTACCTGACACTCGTTTAACACAAGCATAGTAATGCCCATCAACGAAAATGATCGCTGAAACTAATTTATATTCGCGATCGCAATAGTTTATTTTGTCAGGAATTTCGTAGAGTGTAAATTTCTTCCTACAGTTGGCTAGACCACGCCGTGCAGCAATCATCTCAATCTCGGCAGCCTCAAGATTGAGGAAAATGTGACTTCCGCCGGCTAACGTCTTAGTTACATCAGTTCCCTTGCAAAGGGTACACTCGCTTTTAGTTTTAGAAAGATAGTATTTAGCAGATTGACCTACAGCTTCTTGTAGGCCCCTCATGGCTTCTCTAAAAATTGGATCGGGATTGAGATCGAGGACAGGGATGCTGCTTATTTTTTGGAACTCACAATCTCTACAATGAATTTTGATTTCAAGTGATGGATTGTTGGGTAGAATGTGTGTCTCTATCAAAGAAGCGACGTTGGTCTCGCAATCCAACACACCATTTTTTATGTCTTGAGTGTTTTTTAAAATTTGACATCGCATGGTATAAATTTTTGAACACACACCAGACTTCGATAACGTTTCTATAAAATCATGCACGACAATATTCGAGTGCTTGATATATTCGTTATACGGACCGAAGTCGTGGTAAGCGGCTAGCATACTCTGCATGATGGAGTCGAAAGCACACGTGTTCCGCACAGCAATTATTCGTTTTCCGATTTTAACAGGTCCCAAACTATTGCCATTGAGAAGTAAAGGCAAAGATAAACAGAATTTTGGCCGCTGATGTATAACGTCTATGTCGGGACACGGTGTTAGGTATTTTCCACGTTTTTTTGGTCGATGTTGAATCGGTTGAATCGGTTCAGTCTTTTTTATGAGGCCACGCCAATCTTCAATCTCATTTAAAAAAGCCAAAGAAGATGTATGTGTCATAGAAGGTTCGGTCGTAACATCGTCTAAAGATGGGTCATTTATTAGAGAAGGGCCTTCAAGGTTGCTAAGGTTTTGGTCTAAATCACTTTCGTTTCTACCATCACCGTCATCTTCACATGCTCGTTTACGATCATACGCAGTTTCATCAACCGGATCAGCTACTCTAGGGGTCGAGTGTGTTACTTTAAGCCGTTTTTTTTGTTGGTTTATTTTTGTGTCAGCATTCAATAAAATAGTTGTGCCAGCTAAGTTCCTTAGATGGATAACAAGGAACTTGTCCATCCTAATAGACTTTTCTTTTTTGAAGACCAAATGTTTCAACTCTCGAAAGTACTCTTCACTGCGAGCTGAACTGGACACAAGTCTCACGTCATTGTCATCTGATAACTCTACGAGAGTTGAGCTATTAGGGTTATTGGCAACCATAACAGCAGTCCATAGAACAAACTGTTTTGCTAGCTTCAGCAGTCGAGAACCGAACTCGCAGCACTGGTAAGGGTTCAATCGTCCGTGCTTAAGACGACTTCTACTACCAGACTCGATTTGTTTCACGATAGCTTCGATTGCAGCACTCGAATCGAGTTCGGTCTCTCCATCAACGTCGTTAAATTTTTCCAACAAACTGTCGTTTTCGTTCCGACAGTCGTCGAGTTTGTCAATACCGGTATCTGAAAGAGTATACGATTTTAAGCGTTCTAAAACTCGATTCTGTGCTGCGAAGCAATGACTCTGCTTGTCGTCAATATTTTCATGCGTCGCAAAAGCAACAGTCAGTACGTCGGTACACAACCGAATAAAATCTTTTATATCTGTACATGTGGTCAGAAGACCCACACATCGCAGATAAAAATCCTTTTTTTCGGGACTCTCACGATTAAAACAGCTCCAACGCGCCACCATGTTTACAAAGTGCGAAATGTCGAGTCGGATTTTACAACGTGGCGGGTTCACCCGCACAGAGGAACCGTTTGCGTCAAATACAATACTTGTTTCGATGTATGTTTTTAGATCTGTGTTGTTAAACGCGAGACAAGTAGCGTTAAGGAGTGCCAGTGAGTAGTCTGTGACAACTTGTTTCGGACATGATCCACCAGAACGCAACCACTCTCGAATCCAATATGTCAAGGTATTTGTGTCGTGCTTCTCGGATATCAATTGGAACAATGGCAATATCTTTTGACGATATCCACAAACAGCTTGGTAGAGGTAAACGACGCGCTTTGAGCCATCTGGTTTTGGTACTTGCTTCACCAAACTGCCCGTAGCGTCGATACTGATGCTTCCTACGTGGTCTTCTTTTGTAAATTTGTTGTACATGTACAACTGTGTAGGAGTCCAGTACATTAAATAGAATTTATCGAGACCAATCTCGTGAATAGACCCGTTAAACTCCAATCCGTACTTCATGTCCCACACAGAGGCAAGAGCCGATTTTACTTTAAATAAACCTAAATCCTTGTCACGAGCTTCTTGCTTTACCTTACGGGCAACTTCTTCCGAAGGTATGTTAGCCGGAACAGCATCCTCAAACTCCATCAACCTATTCGCTTCATCACGTCGCCAAGCGTAAGTCGATTTGCCTTGTAACTCTTTGCCGATTCGCATTCGTCTGTCTCCACTTACTTGTCGTTTCTTCTGGTGCGCAACACCACGAGAATCAAAAGTAGAAACGTGTAACGTCGCCCCGTCATCGGTTGGTTCTCTCTGACAATAGATGTGAATTTTCGATCCACATTCTGAGCAACTGCCTTTCACCGACAAAAATGTCTCCCCTGGATTTCTATTAATTTTTGCGTTTTTGAACGAGAAAGGGCAAGGCAATTTCATGTGAGTCCATAAAATATCGTAGAGAGCGTCCGCCCAACCGATAACGAGGACCTCGTATTCACGATCCTTGTACTCAACAACACGCGACTTGAGGGCAGACCATTCACTTCTCGATATATCTACGGCTTTGCGTAAAGTAGGCAAAAAACAATCTGTTTTACCCATAGACCAATTCGGATCCTGTTGTGAATCGTCGGCCGTGTCGTCAACATTGCTGTCGCTTTTCGTCGAATCAAACGTTTCAATCCCATGTATTTTATTAAAAATACCGTATCTGTTTTGGGATAAGTATAAATAAAGGTAATCCTTCGACATCTTACCGTCCATTGCAAGGGCCGCTGTTTGCCAAACATCGTCACTCCACGGCAAAATCTTGCCTTTGTCATCGATAAATCGCAGGTCTTTTAAAGCTTCGAAAATATCATGTGGCGGTTGCGCCGCTGCTCGAGGCATTTCAACAAAAACGGTTGCTCAAAGCTTTTTGACGGTTGACAAGAGTTGGTTGGTAGTAGGCTGCTACTCCACTATTCAGCCACTAAACCCACCGCGAACGATAATATTTATGTATACAACCGAAGTTCTAAAATACGAGTAGGTACCTAGATTAAGGCTAAAAGTAAATACGAATAAAAGTAAAAGTAGGTATAATAAAAGCAAATGACGCGACGACGTTACAATGATCGTCTACAAGATATATATTATGTAAGTATGAAATCTGACTCAAGATCAGTAACTCTTAATTACGATTTATACCAATAAGCTACAGGAGTTGTAATTATCTAATCTGGCGCATTGTCACAAATGAGGAAAGTGATCAGATGCCCCAATTATTATTAAAGTTTTTTTGTCATATAAAATACTTAAATACCTAAAACAATAATAATGTTAATAGTCTTATTTTCAGAATATGATTAGGTTCTCGATTAACACAATTAATGTTAAAGTTTTTTGTCATATAAAATACTTAATGTAATAATAATTAGAATGTTAAAATATAGTCTTCGTTCGTCTGTCGATTTTCAGAATATTATAATTGGGTTCTCGATTATTAATATGGGGTAAACAAACGGACGGAACCAGTTTTTCCCGAATTAGCAATGGTTGAGTGGTAATGAGACTTTGGTTCGACGTTGCTACGTCAGACTAGATTCGCTCAACTAAAACTCAATGTAAAACTTATAAAAATAACTAAAAGTTCTTGTGCTAACACCAAAACGCAACGATAGCGCGTTCTAATTTTTCCTGTGGCGCCATCTAGTTATAAATGCGAAACTTAATGTATGTGTGGACTGCAGAGCGTGGTATTTGTTACGTACGGCGTATCTCCGTACCGTAACCACTTATCCGATTTTTATGAAATTCGGAATATGTATGGTCTAGATTCTTGAATAACACTTAATCTAATTTTTAACCGACTTCAAAAAAGGAGGTTTCTCAATTCGACCGTATATAAATGCTTTTTTTATGTTTGTTCGCGGATAACTTCGTCGTTTATGAACCAATTTTGATGATTCTTTTTTTGTTGGAAAGAAGATATTTCAAAGGTGGTCCCACGATAAGGAAACCAGGGTTTGATGATGGCAGACCAGAGAAGTCGAGGGGACCTTCCGAAAATCGTAGGGGCGACTAGTGCGGTTGTAAGTTTTTATGTTAAACGATAACTTTCCGATTGGTCCCATAGAAATTTCATCAAAATCGGTTCAGTAGTTCGGTTTTTTTCTACGCACCTAGTGCAACATTGAAGTCGGTTTGTTTTTAGTTTTTAATACGTAATTTTCTATAACTAGTGGTCCGCCCCGGCTTCGCACGGGTATTTATTATATACCTATACATAGTCACGACTGTAATTCCCAGGCTCGGTAGATATCTCCTCAGATCTCTAGTTACTTTGATCTTTGAGGTTATCGAGGATATAAAGAGGGTAGTCAGAGGCACGTCCAAACATATTTGACACATGCCCACATTTTGCACAGTAGTTAGTATTAGTACTCGTACATGACAGGTTGCAAGCCCATCGCCGCTTGTAAAAATACTAACCTATGACACACACCTTCGAATTTTTGGTTCTAGGGTATGCCGGTTTCCTCACGCTGTTTTCCTTCACCGTTTAAGAACACAGGCATTGTGCACATAAATTGTTCGAAAAGAAAAACACATTGGCGCATGAACAGGTTTGAACCCACTACCTTCGGATCGTCAGGCAGGGGTGCTACCACTACACCACCAGTGCTCTCAAATTTAACAAAAATTTCAAAATTCAAAAGATTTATTCCGCATTCGCCCCACATGTTCGTCCCACATTCCAAAAAATTCCGCTTTCGCCCTACGTCAAAAATCGTTCCGCTTTCGCCCCACATTATAAAAGGTACCTACAAAAGGGTAAAGTACAGTTGACGAAAAAAAAGCATATATCAATGTTTGTACAAATAAGTAAGTTGGTTGACCGAGCTTTGCTCGGTTTTTTTTTGGTAAATTTAGTTTTTTTGAAACCTAGCTAGATCGTTTTATTGCCCCCGAAATCCCCTGCATACGAAATTTCATAAAAATCGTTGGAGCCGTTTCCGAGATTCAGATTAAATAATATACATTATATACAAGAATTGCTCGTTTAAAGGTATAAGATATTATTATGTTCTTAATCATAAATCACAGAAATTCTTATCTAGAAGCAAGGTATCTGACAAGATACTGTTATTTTCGCGCCCGACTAACCTTCACACCGCTCTGTCACACTGGTGTTACGGTTAGGAAATAATGTTGTAAAGTGTAAAACACTCCAAAATTAGTTAAAGTCAGTTTTGATGAACTTCTATTGCATTCATTTTCAAAATTCTTTCACTACAAACCTCTAGTGGTGTCCCTCTGTCAGTTTTAGCGTTTGTAGTAGTCGAAGTGTCCTTAAAACGGAAGTTATCAAGAAAAAACACTACAAAATGTGTTTTGATCAACTTCTAATGCACTTATTTTCAAAATTCTTTCACTACAAACCTCTACTAGTGTCCCTCTGTCAGTTTTAGCGTTTGTAGTAGTCGTAGTGTCCTTAAAACAGAAGTTATCGAAAAAAAACACACAAAAAAGAGTTAAAGTCGGTTTCGATCGACTATTTATGATTTTTTTTTCAAAATTCTTTCACTACAAACCTCTACTAGTGTCCCTCTGTCAGTTTTAGTGTTTGTAGTAGTCGTAGTGTCCTTAAAACAGAAGTTATCGAAAAAAAAACACACTAAAAAGAGTTAAAGTCGGTTTCGATCGACTAATTATGATTTTTTTTTCAAAATTCTTTCACTACAAACCTCTACTAGTGTCCCTCTGTCAGTTTTAGCGTTTGTAGTAGTCGTAGTGTCCTTATAACGGAAGTTATCGAAAAAAAACACTCCAAAATTAGTTAAAGTCGGTTTTGAACAACTTCTAATGCACTTATTTTGAAAATTCTTTCACTACAAACCTCTACTAGTGTCCCTCTGTCAGTTTTAGCGTTTGTAGTAGTCGTAGTGTCCTTAAAACGGAAGTTATCAAGAAAAAACACTCCAAAATTAGTTAAAGTCGGTTTCGATCAACTAATTATGATTTTTTTTTCAAAATTCTTTCACTACAAACCTCTACTAGTGTCCCTCTGTCAGTTTTAGCGTTTGTAGTAGTCGTAGTGTCCTTAAACCGGAAGTTATCAAGAAAAAACACTCCAAAATTAGTTAAAGTCGGTTTCGATCAACTAATTATGATTTTTTTTTCAAAATTCTTTCACTACAAACCTCTACTAGTGTCCCTCTGTCAGTTTTAGTGTTTGTAGTAGTCGTAGTGTCCTTAAAACAGAAGTTATCGAAAAAAAACACACTAAAAAGAGTTAAAGTCGGTTCCGATCGACTTATTATGATTTTTTTTTCAAAATTCTTTCACTACAAACCTCTACTAGTGTCCCTCTGTCAGTTTTAGCGTTTGTAGTAGTCGTAGTGTCCTTATAACGGAAGTTATCAAGAAAAAACACTCCAAAATGAGTTAAAGTCGGTTTCGATCAACTTCTAATGCACTTATTTTGAAAATTCTTTCACTACAAACCTCTACTAGTGTCCCTCTGTCAGTTTTAGCGTTTGTAGTAGTCGTAGTGTCCTTAAAACGGAAGTTATCAAGAAAAAACACTCCAAAATGAGTTAAAGTCGGTTTCGATCAACTTCTAATGCACTTATTTTGAAAATTCTTTCACTACAAACCTCTACTAGTGTCTCTCTGTCCGTTTTAGCGTTTGTAGTAGTCGTAGTGTCCTTAAAACAGAAGTTATCGAAAAAAAACACTCTTAAAATAGTTAAAGTCGGTTGCGATCGACTAATTATGATATTTTTTTCAAAATTCTTTCACTACAAACCTCTACTAGTGTCCCTCTGTCAGTTTTAGCGTTTGTAGTAGTCGTAGTGTCCTTAAAACAGAAGTTATCGAAAAAAAATACTCTAAAAAGAGTTAAAGTCGGTTTCGATCGACTATTTATGATTTTTTTTTCAAAATTCTTTCACTACAAACCTCTACTAGTGTCCCTCTGTCAGTTTTAGCGTTTGTAGTAGTCGTAGTGTCCTTATAACGGAAGTTATCGAAAAAAAACACTCCAAAATTAGTTAAAGTCGGTTTTGAACAACTTCTAATGCACTTATTTTGAAAATTCTTTCACTACAAACCTCTACTAGTGTCCCTCTGTCAGTTTTAGCGTTTGTAGTAGTCGTAGTGTCCTTAAAACGGAAGTTATCGAAAAAAAACACTCCAAAATTAGTTAAAGTCGGTTTTGATGAACTTCTATTGCATTCATTTTCAAAATTCTTTCACTACAAACCTCTAGTGGTGTCCTTCTGTCAGTTTTAGCGTTTGTAGTAGTCGAAGTGTCCTTAAAACGGAAGTTATCAAGAAAAAACAGTACAAAATGTGTTTTGATCAACTTCTAATGCACTTATTTTGAAAATTCTTTCACTACAAACCTCTACTAGTGTCTCTCTGTCAGTTTTAGCGTTTGTAGTAGTCGTAGTGTCCTTATAACGGAAGTTATCGAAAAAAAACACTCCAAAATTAGTTAAAGTCGGTTTTGAACAACTTCTAATGCACTTATTTTGAAAATTCTTTCACTACAAACCTCTACTAGTGTCCCTTTGTCAGTTTTAGCGTTTGTAGTAGTCGTAGTGTCCTTATAACGGAAGTTATCGAAAAAAACCACTCCAAAATTAGTTAAAGTCGGTTTTGAACAACTTCTAATGCACTTATTTTGAAAATTCTTTCACTACAAACCTCTACTAGTGTCCCTCTGTCAGTTTTAGCGTTTGTAGTAGTCGTAGTGTCCTTAAAACGGAAGTTATCGAAAAAAAACACTCCAAAATTAGTTAAAGTCGGTTTTGATGAACTTCTATTGCATTCATTTTCAAAATTCTTTCACTACAAACCTCTAGTGGTGTCCTTCTGTCAGTTTTAGCGTTTGTAGTAGTCGAAGTGTCCTTAAAACGGAAGTTATCAAGAAAAAACACTACAAAATGTGTTTTTATCAACTTCTAATGCACTTATTTTGAAAATTCTTTCACTACAAACCTCTACTAGTGTCTCTCTGTCAGTTTTAGCGTTTGTAGTAGTCGTAGTGTCCTTAAAACAGAAGTTATCGAAAAAAAACACTCTAAAAAGAGTTAAAGTCGGTTTCGATCGACTATTTATGATTTTTTTTTCAAAATTCTTTCACTACAAACCTCTACTAGTGTCCCTCTGTCAGTTTTAGCGTTTGTAGTAGTCGTAGTGTCCTTAAAACGGAAGTTATCAAGAAAAAACACTCCAAAATGAGTTAAAGTCGGTTTCGATCAACTTCTAATGCACTTATTTTGAAAATTCTTTCACTACAAACCTCTACTAGTGTCCCTCTGTCAGTTTTAGCGTTTGTAGTAGTCGTAGTGTCCTTAAAACAGAAGTTATCGAAAAAAAACACACTAAAAAGAGTTAAAGTCGGTTTCGATCGACTAATTATGATTTTTTTTTCAAAATTCTTTCACTACAAACCTCTACTAGTGTCTCTCTGTCAGTTTTAGCGTTTGTAGTAGTCGTAGTGTCCTTTAAACAGAAGTTATCGAAAAAAAACACTCTAAAAAGAGTTAAAGTCGGTTTCGATCGACTAATTATGATTTTTTTTTCAAAATTCTTTCACTACAAACCTCTACTAGTGTCCCTCTGTCAGTTTTAGCGTTTGTAGTAGTCGTAGTGTCCTTATAACGGAAGTTATCGAAAAAAAACACTCCAAAATTAGTTAAAGTCGGTTTTGAACAACTTCTAATGCACTTATTTTGAAAATTCTTTCACTACAAACCTCTACTAGTGTCCCTCTGTCAGTTTTAGCGTTTGTAGTAGTCGTAGTGTCCTTAAAACGGAAGTTATCAAGAAAAAACACTCCAAAATGAGTTAAAGTCGGTTTCGATCAACTTCTAATGCACTTATTTTGAAAATTCTTTCACTACAAACCTCTACTAGTGTCTCTCTGTCCGTTTTAGCGTTTGTAGTAGTCGTAGTGTCCTTAAAACAGAAGTTATCGAAAAAAAACACTCTTAAAATAGTTAAAGTCGGTTGCGATCGACTAATTATGATATTTTTTTCAAAATTCTTTCACTACAAACCTCTACTAGAGTCCCTCTGTCAGTTTTAGCGTTTGTAGTAGTCGTAGTGTCCTTAAAACAGAAGTTATCGAAAAAAAATACTCTAAAAAGAGTTAAAGTCGGTTTCGATCGACTATTTATGATTTTTTTTTCAAAATTCTTTCACTACAAACCTCTACTAGTGTCCCTCTGTCAGTTTTAGCGTTTGTAGTAGTCGTAGTGTCCTTATAACGGAAGTTATCGAAAAAAAACACTCCAAAATTAGTTAAAGTCGGTTTTGAACAACTTCTAATGCACTTATTTTGAAAATTCTTTCACTACAAACCTCTACTAGTGTCCCTCTGTCAGTTTTAGCGTTTGTAGTAGTCGTAGTGTCCTTAAAACGGAAGTTATCGAAAAAAACACTCCAAAATTAGTTAAAGTCGGTTTTGATGAACTTCTATTGCATTCATTTTCAAAATTCTTTCACTACAAACCTCTAGTGGTGTCCTTCTGTCAGTTTTAGCGTTTGTAGTAGTCGAAGTGTCCTTAAAACGGAAGTTATCAAGAAAAAACACTACAAAATGTGTTTTGATCAACTTCTAATGCACTTATTTTGAAAATTCTTTCACTACAAACCTCTACTAGTGTCTCTCTGTCAGTTTTAGCGTTTGTAGTAGTCGTAGTGTCCTTATAACGGAAGTTATCGAAAAAAAACACTCCAAAATTAGTTAAAGTCGGTTTTGATTGACTATTTATGATTTTTTTTCAAAATTCTTTCACTACAAACCTCTACTAGTGTATCTCTGTCAGTTTTAGCGTTTGTAGTAGTCGTAGTGTCCTTTAAACAGAAGTTATCGAAAAAAAACACTCTAAAAAGAGTTAAAGTCGGTTTCGATCGACTAATTATGATTTTTTTTTCAAAATTCTTTCACTACAAACCTCTACTAGTGTCCCTCTGTCAGTTTTAGCGTTTGTAGTAGTCGTAGTGTCCTTAAAACGGAAGTTATCAAGAAAAAACACTCCAAAATGAGTTAAAGTCGGTTTCGATCAACTTCTAATGCACTTATTTTGAAAATTCTTTCACTACAAACCTCTACTAGTGTCTCTCTGTCCGTTTTAGCGTTTGTAGTAGTCGTAGTGTCCTTAAAACAGAAGTTATCGAAAAAAAACACTCTTAAAATAGTTAAAGTCGGTTTCGATCGACTAATTATGATATTTTTTTCAAAATTCTTTCACTACAAACCTCTACTAGTGTCCCTCTGTCAGTTTTAGCGTTTGTAGTAGTCGTAGTGTCCTTAAAACAGAAGTTATCGAAAAAAAATACTCTAAAAAGAGTTAAAGTCGGTTTCAATCGACTATTTATGATTTTTTTTTCAAAATTCTTTCACTACAAACCTCTACTAGTGTCCCTCTGTCAGTTTTAGCGTTTGTAGTAGTCGTAGTGTCCTTATAACGGAAGTTATCGAAAAAAAACACTCCAAAATTAGTTAAAGTCGGTTTTGAACAACTTCTAATGCACTTATTTTGAAAATTCTTTCACTACAAACCTCTACTAGTGTCCCTCTGTCAGTTTTAGCGTTTGTAGTGTCCTTAAAACGGAAGTTATCGAAAAAAAACACTCCAAAATTAGTTAAAGTCGGTTTTGATGAACTTCTATTGCATTCATTTTCAAAATTCTTTCACTACAAACCTCTAGTGGTGTCCTTCTGTCAGTTTTAGCGTTTGTAGTAGTCGAAGTGTCCTTAAAACGGAAGTTATCAAGAAAAAACACTACAAAATGTGTTTTGATCAACTTCTAATGCACTTATTTTGAAAATTCTTTCACTACAAACCTCTACTAGTGTCTCTCTGTCAGTTTTAGCGTTTGTAGTAGTCGTAGTGTCCTTATAACGGAAGTTATCGAAAAAAAATACTCCAAAATTAGTTAAAGTCGGTTTTGATTGACTATTTATGATTTTTTTTTCAAAATTCTTTCACTACAAACCTCTACTAGTGTCCCTCTGTCAGTTTTAGCGTTTGTAGTAGTCGTAGTGTCCTTAAAACAGAAGTTATCGAAAAAAAATACTCTAAAAAGAGTTAAAGTCGGTTTCGATCGACTATTTATGATTTTTTTTTCAAAATTCTTTCACTACAAACCTCTACTAGTGTCCCTCTGTCAGTTTTAGCGTTTGTAGTAGTCGTAGTGTCCTTATAACGGAAGTTATCGAAAAAAAACACTCCAAAATTAGTTAAAGTCGGTTTTGAACAACTTCTAATGCACTTATTTTGAAAATTCTTTCACTACAAACCTCTACTAGTGTCCCTCTGTCAGTTTTAGCGTTTGTAGTAGTCGTAGTGTCCTTAAAACGGAAGTTATCGAAAAAAAACACTCCAAAATTAGTTAAAGTCGGTTTTGATGAACTTCTATTGCATTCATTTTCAAAATTCTTTCACTACAAACCTCTAGTGGTGTCCTTCTGTCAGTTTTAGCGTTTGTAGTAGTCGAAGTGTCCTTAAAACGGAAGTTATCAAGAAAAAACACTACAAAATGTGTTTTGATCAACTTCTAATGCACTTATTTTGAAAATTCTTTCACTACAAACCTCTACTAGTGTCTCTCTGTCAGTTTTAGCGTTTGTAGTAGTCGTAGTGTCCTTATAACGGAAGTTATCGAAAAAAAACACTCCAAAATTAGTTAAAGTCGGTTTTGAACAACTTCTAATGCACTTATTTTGAAAATTCTTTCACTACAAACCTCTACTAGTGTCCCTCTGTCAGTTTTAGCGTTTGTAGTAGTCGTAGCGTCCTTAAAACAGAAGTTATCGAAAAAAAACACTCTTAAAAGAGTTAAAGTCGGTTTCGATCGACTATTTATGATTTTTTTTTCAAAATTCTTTCACTACAAACCTCTACTAGTGTCCCTCTGTCAGTTTTAGCGTTTGTAGTAGTCGTAGTGTCCTTAAAACAGAAGTTATCAAGAAAAAACACTCCAAAATGAGTTAAAGTCGGTTTCGATCGACTAATTATGATTTTTTTTTCAAAATTCTTTCACTACAAACCTCTACTAGTGTCCCTCTGTCAGTTTTAGCGTTTGTAGTAGTCGTAGTGTCCTTAAAACGGAAGTAATCGAAAAAAAACACTCTAAAAAGAGTTAAAGTCGGTTTCGATCGACTATTTATGATTTTTTTTTCAAAATTCTTTCACTACAAACCTCTACTAGTGTCCCTCTGTCAGTTTTAGCGTTTGTAGTAGTCGTAGTGTCCTTAAAACGGAAGTTATCAAGAAAAAACACTCCAAAATGAGTTAAAGTCGGTTTCGATCAACTTCTAATGCACTTATTTTGAAAATTCTTTCACTACAAAACTCTACTAGTGTCCCTCTGTCAGTTTTAGCGTTTGTAGTAGTCGTAGTGTCCTTAAAACGGAAGTTATCAAGAAAAAACACTCAAAAATTAGTTAAAGTCGGTTTCGATCAACTAATTATGATTTTTTTTTCAAAATTCTTTCACTACAAACCTCTACTAGTGTCCCTCTGTCAGTTTTAGCGTTTGTAGTAGTCGTAGTGTCCTTAAAACGGAAGTTATCGAAAAAAAACACTCTTAAAAGAGTTAAAGTCGGTTTCGATCGACTATTTATGATTTTTTTTTCAAAATTCTTTCACTACAAACCTCTACTAGTGTCCCTCTGTCAGTTTTAGCGTTTGTAGTAGTCGTAGTGTCCTTAAAACGGAAGTTATCAAGAAAAAACACTCCAAAATGAGTTAAAGTCGGTTTCGATCGACTAATTATGATTTTTTTTTCAAAATTCTTTCACTACAAACCTCTACTAGTGTCCCTCTGTCAGTTTTAGCGTTTGTAGTAGTCGTAGTGTCCTTAAAACGGAAGTTATCGAAAAAAAACACTAAAAAGAGTTAAAGTCGGTTTCGATCGACTTATTATGATTTTTTTTTCAAAATTCTTTCACTACAAACCTCTACTAGTGTCTCTCTGTCAGTTTTAGCGTTTGTAGTAGTCGTAGTGTCCTTAAAACGGAAGTTATCGAAAAAAATATATATCTTAATTAGTTAAAGTCGGTTTTGATCAACTTCTAATGCACTTATTTTGAAAATTCTTTCACTACAAACCTCTACTAACGATTCTCTATAAGAATCAGCCGGAAAAAGTTTATTTTTGCAATGTCGGGGGACGACTTTTTTTTTTCGACTATAACTTTTTTTTGACGCAACTACAAACGAAAATAACTTCACTACTATCCACTACTAACCTTAATCTATCAAATAAAACAAAAAAAGTTTAACTTTTCCAAAGTCGGTTGCCAAGTTCACATAGCCGCCTCTTCTGATGCGCTCTGATCGACAGCTTACAGGAAATTAAAGAGTGTTTGGTGATAAGAAACATTAGACTTATCATGCTTAGTACCTGGATGACCGAGCTTTGCTCAGTTATTTTTTGGTTAACGACGTTTTCCAAAAATGAAACCTAGCTAGATCGATTTATCGCCCCTGAAACCCGCTGCATACTACATTTCATGAAAATCATTGGAGCCGTTTTCGAGATTCATTCAAGAATTGCCCGTTTAAAGGTATAAGATAACATGATCACGACTGCAATCCCCAGGCTTGGTAGACATCTCCTCAGATCTCTTGTTACTTAGATCTTTGAAGATCTACAAAAGGTAGTCAAAGGCACGTTTAAACACGATTTTTATCACATGCCCGCATTTTTTACAGTAGTTAGTAATCAACGTGACTGGTTGCAAGCCGATCGCCGCCACCATAAGATTGAAAATCCACTGTACCTACAGTATTTAGTAGGTAATCAACGTGACTGGTTGCAAGACAATCGCCGCCAACATGAGATTGAAAAACCACTAAACCACTAGTACTCATAATAAAACAATACTTCTTCTTTATTTATGGCATCTGTCTCTTACAGAATAATCTTGCCAATGTCAAATAATTTTTATATTTTTATATACATTGTCAACGTCACGGAGTCATAGTCAATTTGTCAAGTAAATAAAAAAAAATGGTTATTGAGTTAAAAAAAATACATATTTTACACTCACTTCAAAAACTCGGGCTAATCAAAAAAATTAACCACCAAAACTACTCAATAAAACTCAAAATAACACGAGAAAAAATATAAAAACTAGAGCGACAAAGTCAAATGCATCGCAGAAAAATCAAAAAGAATACTATTAGTTCAAGATAGAAAGGGCATGTCTAAATTGTCATCAAACAAAAACCTATAATATCCAAGACATCAATCGAAATGAATAAAAGGAGTTCAAAGGGGTCGTAAACGCGTAGGCCGACCTTATCCGACCTCTTTACGACTTTTAAGAGGTCCTTTAATATGCGTACGTGAGAGTTCCCGCAATATTCGTGATAAAGAACCTCGGGAGCCGTGGTCAAAAACATAAAGGGCCGAAATTAAATTCCCATCGACCATAAAGTATAGAGTTACGTCATTACTAGGAAGAATTTGGCCGGCTCTGACAAAAACGGTTTCACCTTTTGATATTAGATACTTTTGTGAACATTTGCCGGGATATACGTTACCGATTGTCGACATAGATACTTTTTTAAATTACTTATTTTATTTAGTATCTGCTACAGTCTGTTTTGGTTACGCTGTATCCGAATTATTTAAAACTAGCATCCGCCCACGGCTTCGCCCGCGTGGTACCGTGAAAAACAAAAACATCTATCCCACGGGAACCGTTCATTTTTCCGGGATAAAATGTAATCTATGTGTTATTCCAGACCATAATCTATATCTGTGCCAAATTTCATTCAGATCCGTTCAGCCGTTTTAGCGTGAAAGAGTAACAAACATACATCCATCCTCACAAACTTTCGCGTTTATAATATTAGTAGGATGATTTGCACAATAGTTAATATCAAAAAAGAAAAATGTCCAAAGCCAATTCCCTTAGTACAAATTTCCAATAAGAAACCAATGATTATAAACGCATCGGCCGGCCACATCATCACGACTATATTGGTAAAATTTTCTACATAATCTAGTCTTTGTCTGTAATTAATAATAACAAAGAAGTTGCGAGCAAGAGCTAGTAAATAAATAAATAGTAAAAAAATCTGGAATACTGACCTTAGTAAAAAGGAAATCAGTACACAACAAGCGGAGAACGGCAGCCATTAAAACATTAAAAGGAGTTCCCAATTCAAATTCAATGTCGTGTGACGAATGGCGATCACGTTGCGTGTGTGTGCTGACGTTTGACGTTTCATTCTGTCAATGTCAAAAATGCGCGGGATTCAGTTAACATTTATAATGTGTAAAAATTTATGTAATAGAACGTTAGTAGTTCTCAGAATGAAATTCTGCCACCGGAAAACTAAAAATTTTAAAATTGATTCAAAATTTACAAAAGGGCGGGACTCGAATCCGCGTTTTTAGCCTGAAGCTGGCCAAAGCATTATTTACAAACTAATGCCATCGTCCGACTTCAAGCCCGTGTTGAAAATCTTGAATGGCAGAATGTTTATCGTAGAATAATGTTTATGTTTTGGCCGGCTTCAGGCTAAAGACGTGGGATCGAATCCCGTTCCCGTTTGAAAATTTTGAATCAATTTTGAATTTGATGTTACTTATGCTTTTAGTGTTAATTGCCTTTAAAAATAATAATTAAAAAAAAACAATATAAGAAGGTAAGTATTATTTCTAAAACTCAAATTTTCTTCAAATAGTTCCAAAACCGGTGCAATAGCAGTTTTTGAACCATTTCAAGAAAAATATTTGTAGAGATGTGTAAGATTTTTTCTAGTCCCCTTGTCTTTATCATCAAAAATGCGTTTAAAACTGTACCGTGCCCATATTTCCCGCTGTTTATTTGAAACATCTGGCTCCTTTTTAAATGGGACATGTCTAAATATGTCCTTATTGTCTGCGTGACGTCACGACTTGTTGTTTTGGGACATGAATGGACTCTTTCATAAAGTTTTTTATTTCTGTCACGCTTCGCGTCCTTTTTGTTTGACTACTTAATGTGATAAGGTCCATGACCTAAAGCCCATTTTAATCGGAAAACAGGAAACTTAAGATAGAAAACAGGTAACTACCGGCTTACCGGTAATGTATTATCTTAAAAAAAGTCGTTTTAAAATGTCTATTTTTCTTTTCAGGTGAGTCGCAACAAAATGGGGATGACTGCAGTTATAGTTATATAAGTGAGTAAACTTTGTATACATAATAAACATAAACCTTTTACATAAAAATACCAACTAAAAAATAAAAATATGCTTGATAACGAAGAAGCAATGAAATAAAATATAATGACCATTTTACTTTAAATCAACACTGTCATATGAAATGTTATAATAATAATAAAGCCTTTATTTCCGAATGTTTACAAGAAAATTTTAAATTAATAAGTACTACAAGACTGTTCTATAATATGAAATGTTACGCCACTTTAATCATTAGTTTAAACATTAGTATTTTACAAAGTTTTAGCTAGTCGAAACCACAGAATTAATCAGTTCTGACGTTGACCCATCAGCTGTGTGATTCTGTAAGACCTCATTCTAAGCTTCGAATCTGAATCCGCTGTGAGTTTCTTGATTGGCATTCTAAAAACTCGGTTGATAATTCGAATTTACACTAGCGCCACTCTTGCGAGCGTGTCAGCGAGTTGAACTAAATCGACGGGGAGATTTTGACAGATAAGGTATGAGATGACGTAAGAAGGGCATTCTATACGGTAATTCTCTAGTCACTTCGCACTCGAACTCGATTAAAAGTGTCAAATAAAAAGGTCAATGTCAAATGTCATTTTGAACCCTAGGCGAAGTGGGAGTGAATTGCGATGTGAGATGCGAGTTGATGTTTGAATTTTACAGAATCGACGTACAGGAAACTATCTTAATATTTAAATCGCAAATGTCTACACATCTGATTCTGAATGCATAACTAGAACATTGGATAATTGAAATGTTTCAATGTCCTATGAATCAATGATGAGCCATTGCGAGGCGTCGACATTAAACTCGATATAGGAGTCTACTCTACACCGAAGTACGAAATTTCGTATTTAATTTAGTTGGTTCAATACTTACTCTAATAAATCGAAAACCGAAATTTCGGTACCAAGTTTCTTATACAGGGTGTTATCAGACTACTTCCGAAAACTTCAAGGGGTTAAGTACCCATCAATATAAACAACTTTTTCTATGAAACCAACACTGTGAGCGCGAAAAACATATATTTAACATAACTTACATTTTTGCCAAGTAGGTATTGAAGTTTTGCATAGATCATCTGTTTTTATTTTCGCGCTCACATTTTTGGTTCCTTAGAATTTTAAACGGTGAAGGAAAACATCGTGATGAAACCGGCATACCCTAGAACCGAAAATTCGAAGGTATGTGTCATAGGTTAGTATTCTTATAAGCGGCGATGGGCTTGCAACCTGTCACGTACGGAATACTAACTACTGTGCAAAATGTGGGCATGTACCAAATGTCATGTTTGGACTTGCCTTTGACTACCCTCTTTAGATATCCTCAAAGATCTAAGTAACTAAAGATCTGAGGAGGAGATATCTTCCGAGCCTGGGGATTACAGTCATGATCATTTTTATTTTTTTTATTTCTTTTTTTTATAAGCTAAAATTTGGAGGGTAGGTTCTTTTCGGGGTTGTAAGGAGCAAGGAATTCTCAAAATTCAACCACTAAAGGGTGCAGGTTAGGGTTATGAAACTAATAAATATTGCTAAACCCCAAAACATAATTACATAAAAGTTACAGGCAGTCCCACTAGTAAATTAAATATTGACTCTCATATTTTGAGCATTTAAACGATATGATTTTCCCAAAATTTATTCACGTACTTTGGGTTTCTTATTAAAGATGCATGATAGACCCTTCCTGGAAATTATTTGAAATTTCGAAAGCTTTGTGACTTTTAATATTGCGAATACGAGTCGCCTTGTCACGTATTTTTACCTGACTGCTAAGCGAAGAAATAATATGTTTGTGGTTAATGTATGTATGTATATATGTATGCGAGTTCCTTTGGCTGCCACTGGATCCCAAACGGCTCGACAGATTTTGAAAAATGAGGTGTTATTGAATTTATCTCGATTACAAGAGTGATATAGGCTATACAAAATGTCCAAAAATTCAGTCCAGAAGGGTTTTTTGCAATAAATACTTGTTTAATAAGTGATCTGGATCAGTTGAGCTATCTTAAGATACAATCTTTAACGGTCCTTAAATAGCTCAACTGTTAACATAATATGTATTGCATAATTATGGTGTACATATTTAGATAGATCGGTATATATCTGTAAATAAAGTTTAATAGGTACATAGTTTATTATGCTTATTTCTATATAAAATCACCCCATCAAAAACTCTCACCGAAAAATCGAAGGAATCCGATCAAGACGACCAAATGCAAAATCTGTACCCATCGCGCGAAACAAAGCGACAACCCTGAAAATCGGCTCTTGCATGCATTAAACAGAGACAGATATATGCAAGCCGCCGGTGTTGGAAAGAGAGGGTGGGAATGCGGATGGTAAAGTAAAACGCGTTTGGAATTGTAAATGTGTTCGTCTAGAGCAGTTTGAGATCTCGTTTACTTTACGAGTTACTTTTGATATTACCTTTGGACTTAGACGAAGAATAGAAAGGTTACTAGACTGAATAATAGCTTTAAGAGAAGCGGAACGATGATCAAGCTTATTCAGACAAGTATTCAGATCACCCATGATAATGCTATGATCATGAAGGGGAGTTAGCTCCTCAAGCAGCTTTTCAAGTGAAGAGAAATAATTTACACTTGATGAGTGTGAGTAGTAAACGCCAAGTAATAATTTACGATGGCAGAGGGACAGTTGGAGAAAAAGGTGCTCACCACCATTGGAAGGGGGAGGTTGTGCAGATACATTGATCACAGTAAATGAAATGTTAGAACGAATATAAATAGCAACACCACCCGCTCTTGATCCAATACGATCATTGCGAATGAGTTTAAACCCAGGGAGAGAGTAAGAATCTGATGGTAAACAGGGTTTCAACCAAGACTCAGACACAAGAATGGCATGAACAGTTTTTAAGTTAAAAGACGCCACCAAGTCATTGTAGTGGGCCGGTATACTTTGTGCATTGATATGAATTACATTAAAATTATTAGAAAAACCACAAAATGTAGATTCTAAAGTGTCATTAAGAGTAGGAATGCTACAGAAACTAGCTTCAGAATCGGTGCTCATTGAAGAGGAGCAAGATAAGTAAACATCACTATCATCATCCAAAACTTGAGGATTATTCATAATAAAATACTAAATAAGTACGTATAATAAATTAATTGCTAAATACCTACAAATAAATATATGAAGTAAAAATTAAAAATAATAATATCTAAATACCTACCTAAGCAGGCAGTATCTAAAAAATAAAACAAAAAATACCCACCTGTCCACCCGCCAGTAACCTGAAGGAATAACTATCGTAAACATAGGTAGGTAGGTACGAAATTAGGAACGTACGGTCTACACTAAACTAGAAAGAAACTCGAACAAGTTAAAAAATAAACAAAAAAAACCTAATTATTATTAATGCAAGAGAGAAAAAAAAAAAAAAAAAAAAAAAAAACGTAGAATCTTTGCTGAAAGTCAAAGACAGCAAACGAAATGACTTTGACATTAGTGCTACAATGACATTATAAAGTCTGAGGTAAAAATCTATCAGAGAAATAAACAAAACAAAGTTACACTAATCGAACACTAAAGTGAAGGTACAATAATAATTAAGGAAATAGATTTACCTTCCAGTATTTTGCGAGTGTTACGTACCCACCTACTACAAAAAGAAAAACAACTAGCTAAACTATGTTTATACTACTTCCGAGAAGTCGCCGCCGCCGCCGCCGCCGCACGGCGCGTCTTTAATGGGCCAGCAACAGCAACATCCTTGACGATCTTTGCTGGTGTCGCCTCTTTAGCTGCAGATGGGATGTCCATTAGATCTGTGATGTTGGAGACGCGATGCCTTGTACCATCAGGTCCGAGAACAAAAACGAAGCCTTGCCTCGTCCAGCATTTCGCAACACCGAAGCGCTGTCGAGCCGCCATAAAGGTGTCATGACGTGCCTTCGTCAGGAACTCGGAAAGCGTGATACCCGTATTCTTCAGAGCGGTCTTGGAAGACCACATCTGATCACGCATGGCAACATCCTGGAGCTTACAAAGTATCGGACGGGGCTTGTCTGATGCTGCACGCCCCATCCTATGACAACGATTGATACTGGCCATGCTGAACCCTGTCAGCTTCAACCTCTCGGAAACAGTTTTTACAACCACATCTGCAGTTTCTTCTTGCCGCACCTCAGGAACTCCATGAATTAGCAATATTTTCCTTCTATTGCGCATCTCTAAGTTGTCTACTTGATTGGCCATCAAGGCAATTTGTTGTTGAAGATTGTGGAGAGATTTCCCGATATATGCCTTGAAAATGGCAAACTCATTTGCTAGAGATGGTACATCAGATGCTGGCGACTTGGACTTCAGGAGCTTACCTTCAAACTCCTCCATGGTGGCTTGGAACATTTGCCCCATTTCATGCAAAGACTTTTGAAAAGCTGTAGGGTCCATATTCAAAGTGATGAGTCCAAAGTGAGGTTATATGTGAAGCAATGCAGTGAAGTGAAGATAACTAGTTTTATAGTAGTTAGATTGCAAGGATAACGGTGGATGGCAGGTAGAGTGGTCTTAACTTTATTTTAACACATTAACAGTATGGTTCAATGCAATTTATCTATTAAAATTTAAATTATAAAAAGTTACTAGAAAAATGTAGATGTTTATTTTATTAGACCTACCGCCCAAAAAAGCATTTACCTCTATCATTCGTCTCTCAGTACTCACTCTCTTTTTACTGGAGTTTTTTGCAGGTATTTTCAGGTATGTCTCCACCAATCACGGTTTCAGATTGATTATCCGACACCGTGATCCGTTTCTCTAAAATAATAATTTTTTTAAACTTTTTAAACTTCCGTGATTTGATGACATAATTATAATTGAATAACGGGTATTTATCACGTACCGCTTACACATTACAGCGTTCGTGGTCACGGGCAGACTCTTGACATAATTATAATTGAATAACGTAATGTGTTCGAAACGTCGGGAATAAAAACAAAATAGGTACGTGATAAATACCCGTTATTCAATTATAATAATAAATTTTACCCACTGATCACACCTGCAAAAGATATAAAGTTATCTATCATAGTATGTTCGTATGTTATTTTATCTATAGCAATAAGGTTCAGTTTCACCAAACTTTTGTAAAAGCATTATACCTGATCCGGCATCAAAATTAAAAAGAATGTTAAAGTATCAATAATTATTTTACGTCATTTCATTTTACGGAAGATGTTCTTTTTCAAGACACAGTAGAACACAAAATAACTTTAACAGACGATTGAAAGGCCAACAAGCTGTTAGTTTATTAACAGAGCATGGTGAAACTAGCCTAACTTTGACAATGGTGGTGATTCTGTGGTTCCGCTGACTAACTAAAACTAACTAAAAAATGCTGAAATAAACGCGACCTTATTTTGTTCACATCAAATACTAAATTAGCGTACAATTAAAGTAGAATGATTATGTCAATTTTAGATCTTTTTATAACTGTCATTCAAAAATGTTACGCTAATTTAGTCTTTATAGTAAGCCAAATAAGATCGTACCTATGGTAGCGTTAGTCTGCAAAACAACCGAATTATCACCAATACCTACTAAAGAATCGTCTCGGTGACGTGACGAATACACAATGAAATAATGGCTGTCATGACCTCGTGGTGGCCGTGACTGATCAACTAGAACATCTGACGATACACGTTTGGGTTACATTACATTCGACTTTTTTATCTACTGTTCGAGTTATTTCGAATAAGAATTTTTGAGAAAAAAAACTGAAAAGACGGGTCAGTAGTCCACAATGAAATACCTATCAAACTAGTTGCCTCAAGCAGAACTGATTTTAATAACTATTTTTAATTAATAATTAAAATTATTATAACTAAAAACTTTACTAATAACAAAAAAAAAGATCTTGTAAGGTTAATAAGTTAAAAAAGCTCATCGTCAAACTTGGTCTGATAATAAAAATTCAGACAGCGAAGTCTATAACTTTGAAATATCTGAACCCACTTTTCAGACCTATTTTCATAGAACAGAATGTTACATATAAATCATAGGTGAAACACATTAACAACATAATTATGTACTTAAGTATAAATAATTGTAATATTAAGTTCGTTTTTCAAAAGTTATCAATTAGTTATTATAGGTAGCTATTAATTAAAATAGGACAAATGACGTGAGAAAAGGGCCGGAAGATGATAATGATGAATCAAATAATGACAATGCATATCCTAATTTTTTAATATTAACTGATTCTCGTATACAAATCATTCGATTATAAGTTTTATTAGAGAAGATACTTACTCGTATTATTACTACCGTTTTTTATAATACTTTTTTTTAATAAGGTCAGGATCGAAGCAAGGAAAAACAACTATAATATTGCGTAAGCTCTTCCTTATTAAAATAAAATAATTTTAATGAGGTTTTTTATTAACGTCTTATTAATTAATGATAATCAAAATAACACAGGTCAATTGCAAAACTTAATCCTGAGGATTAAGTTTTGCAATCCTGTAATTTTAAGTATACAATCAAAACTCGTGTTACAGAGCAGAGCGTCTACCATCAGTTGTCACATTTAGATCGGCTGACGTTACTACAGTAGTAATAGTACGTTACTATGACATCTGTCAAAATTGTTACTCATGGTAACAAATTCTAAGCAAATTAATGAGCGCAAACTACAGTCGCTGTGACGTAGGATAGTTAGCTACTTGAGGTTTTAGTACCCAACTATCCGCTAGAGGCGCTGTACAAGTTTTCATACATTTTTTTGACTACAGTCGCTAGCGAGTGTAGATTGTGAAAACTCATGGTAGACATACAGAACTACATTTGCATGAAAATAGGGCCGTAAAGTGCCGTAACTTTGATTACGGCGGAGTAAAAACAATCTTCTTTGAATTTTCAACAAGTTTGTCTGCTCGGTAACTTGATTAATAACGTTAGTTTATCCGTCCAGTCCACTCCGGCAGACTGGCCGGATACTGGGCGTGATTTCTTTCTCACCTTATTTAAAGATGTTGATATTGGTGATTTAGATTTCGTCCGTCGAATTCTTTATCCAATGTTGCGCCCTAATTAAAATTATTTTTATTTTGTCTTTGTTTTTTGGTTTCCGTGGGATAGATCTATTTTTGTTTTAAAGGGACCATGGACCAGGTTGCTTTAAAATATCAATAATGTCTAAGTAATGTTTTATATAATAATAAATATTGATGGACACTTCACACAACGCCATCTAGCCCCAAACTAACCAAAGCTTGTACCATGCTAACCAAAAAGCTGATAGTATAAATATACCTATTTTTGTAAATACATACATAGAATACATAACTATGTTGAATACACAAATTTTTGTCCCAAGCGGGGAATGAAACCACAATCTACAGTATTTGTTTCATGAAAACATTATTTTAACTCGTTATTTTTCATTACAGTTGCAACACTGGGGATGATCTTACGGTGAAGGTATATACATTGACTACCTACCACCCTACACTTGCTTGCATTCCTGTAAACAAAATATTATGTATTCATATTTGTATACCTACCAAAAACCAAGCACCTTGTACATAGTTAATAATGCTTTATAAAAAATACCAAAATACACATCGGTACAGTAGTGGAAGCCTGACCTTGGGATCATGGGTTCAAATCCTGGAACGTCGCAAGAGCATAACAATTAGAATTTAGTACTAAAAATTTTAAAGCTACCCTACTATTTAGAAACCCTTATATTTGAGTATATAGATGTAAGGATTTTTTATTTAGGGCTATTAAATAAGTACCTGCACGGCATAATATTAGATATAACTATGTATTTGTATTTAAAGTAAGTACAATTATGTATTTAAAGAGTAGTTGCATGAATCAATGTAGAGTTGAATAAGAAAAAAACGTGATCACGACTGTGATCCCCAGGCTCGGTAGATAATCTCCTCAGATCTCTATTTACTTAGATCTTTAAGGATACCTTAAGAAAGTAGCCAGAAGCACGTCTAAACATGATGTTTAGCACATGACCACATTTCGCACAGGATTTCGTATAATTATGTAGAGTTGAATAACATAATACAGAAAAGTATTAACGTAAGGATTTTTTAATTTAGTCCGGTGTAAAAATGATCATTTATTCATTCGTTTGTGTATTAAATTATTCGTTCATTCATTCATTCATTCAATCATTCATTCAGTGACGAAAACTAAATTCAAAACTAAAATTATTTTTTTAACCTGTGACATGCCGGAACGCGGATCCACGCGAGACATAATAGATTTTCTATTGTGTCTGGAATCCCGGCATCCCAGAGGTTAAATATGCTTAAAATAGAAATAAGGCTTAATAGGAACAAGAAGGTTCATCATGATGATGAAAGGGTTAGTGTAGTAAGTACTTAAATGTTAAAACATTCTCTTAATGACCCATAAAAAGTCCCACATCCTTTCAGCTTCAATTTTAAAGCCGTTTCAAGACCAGGATAAAGGGAACCCCAATAAAAAAGAAAGCATCATAAAATATATAATTATTCCATTTTTTCACGCCTCCTGAAAGCAGGAGTCGCTTCCATTCGCCGCACCTCCACGAAATATGGTATTTCATAACTCCCCGTAAAGTCCCTGTAATTTAATGCTTCCCCTGAAAATAATATGTAAAAATACTAGCGTTGAAGGCCCTTTTCGGCCGGTCGAATTCCGGTCGGTTTCGACCATTACAGCCGCATCTTTCGTACCGTTATCTGCCCTTAAAGAATAAATCAGGATATTATTTTTCTCGCAAAATATTATACCTCATATCTAATCAGCGAGAGAAGAAATATATGGATATGGCATTGGGCATGTATTTATGCGCTATTATTTCCGACCCAGTCTTACTTATAGTTCTTTGTAGGTTTCTGTTACAAATAAATTCGATATCTGAAACATTTTATGGTCTACACGTGCTTGTAAACTTGGTAAAATTGCGTTAAAAAGGATTTTGTATGATTTCAAAAAAATATGTAGGTATGCTTTTATACTATTTACCGTAACGAATTAGATACTGTGAAACCTAAGAAGAACTATGTATAACTAGCTTCCACCCACGGCTGCGCCCGCGTGGTACCTTGAAAAATGAATACAAATCTATCCCATGGGAACCTGTTTTTTCCGATTTTAATGAAATTAACATTCATACATAGGTACTACCTACGTAAAATCACGCCTGTTTCCCGACGGGGTAGGCAGAGACCACGGATCTCCACTTGCTACAATCCTAACATGCCTCTTTTGCTTTATTCACTCTCATTACATTCTGTGGTATATTTTAATCCTAATAATATTGTGCACGTGAAAATTTGTATGTGTGTATGTATGGATGTTTGTTACCTTTTCACGCTGAAACGGCTAAACGAATCTAAATAAAATTTGGCATACATATAGATTACAGTCTGGAACAGCACATTATGCTATTTTTATCCCGGAAAAATGTACGGTACCCGCGGGAGAGATTTGTTTTTATATTTCAAGGTACCACGTGGGCGAAGCCGTGGTCGGAAGCTAGTAAACAGTAAGAGGCACCTCGTTACATTTTGTCACCAAAATATCTCCAAAACCAAAGCTTTCAAATTACAAAGGAACAAGAAACTGGAAACCACAATTTTCCTTCTGCGAAATTTTAATCAAGAATCTTTGTCGTCTGCTTAATCAAAGGAAAACTTGAATAGTTGGCAACACGAGTGATGCTCGCTACTGTTGCGGTTTTCAAACAGCGGTCACCGTTATAATCCTTCTGTATAATTACAAGGTTTGTTTGTAACTCAATCACACTTAGACGACTTCTTGGTTATGGGTGAAATTTAAAATAGGTTTAGCTTGTCATCTCAATTACCATATCGGACACTTTTAATAGAGTAACTAAGCGAGCCAAGCCATAGGAAGCTAGTATATTCTAAAATATGTTTTTTTATATTCATGGTTACTAGTATTAACAGCAGAAATAAAAAAATAGTTGAAAATAGCTTCTTACAACAGCTATATTAAATTTTATGACATTTTGTATAGCTTGTCACTTTTGTAATCCAAACCAAACCAGCTATTTAAAGTTCGCCGCTTTCTAGCAAACCGAGGTTTAAGTGGATTTGATTAGAGCTTCGGCTTTCGTTTAGTTTCGTAAGTTGGATTAATTTGTGAAGACTGAATTAGGCATTAAACCTCTGCTCATTAGCTCAATTGAAACTAATTATGTAGTTACTGTTCTTAAGTACCTACTAACATAATAATACTAATAATATTGGTTGACAGTTCACACAACGCCATCTAGCCCCAAACTAAGTAAAGCTCCTACTATGGGAACCAGATAGCTGATAGACTAATTATATACTTTTTGTGAATTCATACATAGAATACATTATAACACCCAGACACAGAACAACCATCTGAATTTATTACACAAAATGTTTGTCCTGGGTGTGGATCGAACCCACAACCTGCATCGCAGAAGGCAGAGCTACTACCAACTGAGTTATGAGGCCAGTCAATTTTTTTTTTTTTTTTTTTAAATTAATAATGCTGGACAGTCCACACAGCATCATCTAGCCCCAAAGTAAGCTACTCAAAGCTTGTGTTATGGGTACTAGATAACTGATATATTTAATACATTATATACATAGATAGATAATTTTTTACTATACGTAGAAAATACCCAGACCAACGGAACAAATTTCTGCAGATCGTACACAAATTTGTTCCGCGGCGGGAATCGAACCCGCAACCTTTTGCGTCGCAGGCGGACTCTCGCCCGCTGCGCCACTGAGGTCGTCAATAATAACAGTACCTATACTTTAGCTATTAGACCACAAATCTTGGTTTAAATCATCAGTTTGTAATATGTAGAGTGAAACGAAAGATGATATGAGTAAGAAAGGTTTGAGTACTGAGATGACGGATGATAGAGGAAAATGAAAGAAAAAAACATGCGATGTGAATAAAAATTAAAGAAATGGGTTAGATTGAAAAAAAATGGGTTGAAAATTCTAGATTTGAAATTATTGTGGGTTGAAAAAGAAGTCTAAAGTCAAAATATATTTATTCAATTAAATCACAGAGATCTCATGCGGTGAATTTTAGTGCCAATCCAGCCTAACTCAAGTACGAGAAGAACAGGCAAGAAACTCGTCTCGGTCCTAGCGCTTTGTATGATCCTTCTTACAAAATATAAACTATACCTATAAAGTAATAATAATAATATATCTCAGCACAAACGAGCAACGACGAGCACTCTGAATGTTTTTTTTTCTATGTTGGTAATACAGTCCCAGGTGGATGTTACTGACGTTAGTATTATCCAATGTAACTGGTCCAAGGTTCCTTGAGTAGCCTGTAACAGTACATTATACATGTTTATAGTTATTCAATTAATTACAAACGTGTCACGCTTGTAAGTGGTGATAATACCCTTAGCAGCAGTTCTTGGCGATATCGTACCACAAGCAAACTATCGTAAGAAACAAAAAAGATCATAACACCAATTTATTTTATCCGGCAATAAAAATTTGTAACAAGTACTAACGTACATTACCATCATCTTCCTGCCCTTATCCCACTAGGTGGGGTCGGCACAACAGGTTCTCTTCCTCTACTCTCTCCTATCATCCGTCATCTCAGTAGTCACTCCTTTCTTAAACATTATTATTATTTTATACATATAGTACAAACGAACATGTTGAAAAAATTAAAGGGTTGAAAGTTTGTGGGTTCGATTGTGAAAAATAATGACTGCGCTAGAATATTGAAGGTTGAATCGAAAAAGTAATGCCTGGGTTGAAGTATTGTGGGTTGAAACAAGAAGTGATAAAACTAGTGCTGAGTTCATTTTGACATTTGCATAAGCCGCAATTGGACGTGAGTGACCGCAGACCACACGTAATAGATATATTTGAGTCGACTGTTCGATTCTATGCACTGGGTTTAGAACACATTCTCTTTGAATAAAAAGTCAAAAGACTGCTTTTCCTAATTTTATATTAAACTAGTATTTATTCAAAAAAAGCGCTAGGGCCCAGCGAGTTTCTTTTCAGTTCTTCTCGGACTGGGGATAGGACTGGAATTGGCACCTAGACTCACCTAGTATGTAAGACGATTCAAAATGAGCCCTGTGACTTAATTGTTTAAATGAATAAATATTTGATTTGATTTGCAAAAATGTAAAAATAAACCGACTGAACATAACTGAATATATATTTTTACGGCCATTAGATTTTAAGAAGATCCCGAAATTACCCATCTTATTTCAAAAATTCTTTCACCAATGTGTAGAATGAACTTTTAGGATGAACATGGGCTATGTTTTATGTAAGTACTTTATGGGCAAAGCCGCGGACGAGAGCTATTATTCAATAACCTTACAAAGGTCACTTTGAATTGTTTGACATTAGATATAGGTGTGTTTCAACGCAGTCAAAACTTGACCTAGCATTTTATCGCTATTCAGCTAAATTAGATTTTATTTGTGCGTAATAAATACATATAAAAATATTCCAGTAATGTTTTAACGGCTTATTGAATAGACACACGTGAAACAAATAAAATAAATGAATAAATAAATATTGGTGGACAGTTCACACAACGCCATCTAGCCCTTAACTAAGCAATGCTTGTACTTTTGGCACCAGATAACTGATATACTAATTATTAATTACATACTTTCTTTTGTAAACACATACATAGATTATTAATAAATAAATAATGAAAAGATGGATGGACTGTGTGAAAGATGGTAATGAGTAAGAAAAGAGTGAGTACTGAGATGACGGATAAAGAGGGAAATGGAAGAAGAAAACGTGATGTGCCGACCCCATAAAGCGTGGGAAAAAGGCAGAAAGAAGAAAAAAAAGAATACCGACTCAGAACTAACATTTGCATTCATCACAGAAATGTTAGTCCTGAGGATCGAAACGACAACCTACAGCGCAGAAGGCAGAGCTACCAACTGAGCTGTGAGGCCTCAAACAAAATCCACTGGTATGAACGAACTATTAGCATCCACAGCCGAATAAGCTCGCAACAGCTAGTCGTCAGGAAAACGTAAAATTCGGAGCTACGATAGTTCTATGACGATTTATAGTACAAGTTTTAGATGGAAAAACTTCGTAAGCCGAACGCCTCCCATTGGACGAACTGGCTTGTACCAATTGTGGATCTTGTTAGCTCCTTGTTAAAGACTATCCCATTCCTGATCTATAGGACTTTTACAAGTTTTTATATCTACACAGCTACTTATAAACAAAAACAAATATATCTCGCCTGTTATCCCCAGGCTCGGTAGATATCTACTCAGATCTTTGAGGATATTTAAGGAAGTAGTCATAGGTACGTCCAAACATGACATTTGGCATATGCCCACATTTTGCAGTGGTTAGGTTACGTTGCAAGCCCATATAAGAATACTAATCTATGACACACACCATCAACCAATTTTTGGTTCTAGGGTATTTTTTCGAATGCAAAAACTCATCGGTGCACGACCAGGTTTGAACCCTCGACCTTCGGATCGTGAGGTCGGGGCGCTACCATTACACCACCAGTGTTCTTCTAGACAGCTACATAAAAACAAATACAAAAACAAATAATATCACGACTGTAATCCCCAGGCTCGGTATAACGCGAGCGGATCCACGCGCGAATGCTACTAGATAATAAAAAGCGACAAATGTTAAAACAATGCTAAAGGTAGATAAGAATTAAGTTAAAACTAAGGTCCAATTTCACCAAACTTTTGTTAACAGAGCATTACTTGATCGGGCATCAAAATGGAGAAAAGTGCTGAAGTATCGTTATCTAATTTTAGCGTCATTTCATTTTACGGAAAGTAATCCTTTGTCAGGACATGGTGGAACACAAAACAACTTTAACAGGCAATTTAAAGATCAACAAGCTGTTAGTTTAATTACCTAACACCCATATTATATTTTTCTAGAAATACAGACTTTAATACGCTAGTTTTACCGTTGATACGCTCGACGCATTTTCCGTCAGATATGTACCGACCTTAAAAACACACGTGATGACTATAAAATCATTCTGTAGGGAACCAACCGCATAAATCAGACAACTAATCTGAATCCGTCATCGCGAGTAAAGATGGCGGCACATAATTTTGAATTTCGAACATGACTCGTCGGAAAGAAGGTAATATAGAGCGAATAGGTCCCCAGCGAACAGTTACCGCGAGGGCAACGAAGCCATCGCATTTCCCGTGGCGTTTTGATAAGGAACTTCTTTGTGCGTTACTGTTTTATTACCTTACGTTGCACTCGAATATTACCGTCAAAATGGCGGACGAGGTGGCGCGAAAAATTTTGTTGCTTTATTCTAATTTTAAACATTGGCATCGCGTAAAACTCTAATGTTTAACATTTCATATTGTACGTTCTAACTTTGAAAGCGATTGTTCTGGGATTGATAACCGTTGAAACGCATGTTTTTAAATTTGGAACGAGCGACGCTATTGTCTCGACCAATACATGGAACATGTGGACGTCTATTTTTAAGTGACGAAATGGAGACATAAAGATAACTTTACAAAGTTTACTGCTCAAACCAGCCAGCTCCGAGATAAATTCCGGTTTATTGTTTTATCCAGAGACAAGACAAAAGTTTTTTAGTGTGCTTTTAGTTGCGTGGTGCACTCTCGCTTGATCTATTATTTACGTTGTGCATTTAGATTCTGGTATTCAAAATAGTCAGTGGCAATTTTAGGTTTGATGGTTGCTACATTTAAAAAAAACATGATCACGACTGCAAACCCCAAGCTCGGTAGATATCTCCTCAGACCTCTGGTGACTTAGATCTTTGAGGATATTTATAGAGGGTATCACAGACACGTCCGAACATGACATTTGGTACATGCCCACATTTTGCACAGTAGTGAGTATTCCGTACGTGACAAGTTGCAAGCCTATCGCCGCTTACAAGAATACTAACATAAGACACATACTTTCGAATTTTTAGTTCTAGGATATGCCGGTTTCCTCACGATATTTTTCTTTATACTGGAGTATACTGGCATTGCGCACATTATTTTTTCGAATAGTAAAACTCATTGGTACACGAACAGCTTTGAACCCACGACTTTCGGATCGTGAGGCAGGGGTACCTACTATCACTACACCAATTCCACACCACCAGTACTTACTCCAATTACACATTAAAATATAACACAAAAAAATAGTACCTAGCAAAATAAACTTTTGCAATGTTTTTTTCAGCGTTAAAAAAAACATTGTTTTTTTTAGTCTACGAGCTGCATTATTATATATTAATTTCATTAACTGGGACGATAAACTAGGTCACTTTAATGTCCATCCAGAGTGTGCCAAATAGGTACCAAGAATGAAAATATAAGAGTATAAATAATATTGTTGTTTAATATCACTGCAACGCCTACACCATCCGCCCATTTTGTTGTGAGCCCGCAGTTGCACGTTTCAGTTCAGATCGCGTCTCGCCTGATAGATCTGCTGAGACTGGTTAAGTTTTTTCTTTATTTTTTGTTGTATTATCGTACCGCCAACGCTTGCCCCCCAGTTAGCCAGCTATGTCTCGTTTACACGAGGCAAGAATGAGTAGAAGATAAAAACCATTGCTCTCTTAACTCACGGAGATATTATGTATTGTTACTCTGTGGTTTTTTTATGGCTTAGTTAAAGAGTGGGTACTGGTAGTAGCAGCCTTACCTACAGTCTTAAGGTCGTGGGTGTGAGCCTGGGGCTTTACCGCAAGCTCTTAAAACCATCATGTTTCTTTCAAGCTTGAAGTAACACTACTTCAACACCACTTACATAGATCATGGTACGAAATTACTAAGTTATATTACTTTGATATTACCGGAAAAGCATAATAAAGCTCTTAGTCGAGCAACATTCGTTTTGAAAAAATATGCAACCTATAAACTAATAGAATATTGAAAATGAGATGACGGATGATAAGAGAAATGGAAGAAGAAAACGTATTGTGCCATCCCCATATAGCGCGGGAAAAGTGCAGGAAGAAGAAGATCTGTGTATATCCAACACAGTTTCTAACAACTTATGTTTTATTTTGTATCTCACCGAAACATGTCAGCGTTTCAACACAGTTTTAATTAATCAAATTTCGCTCTAGAATTCAAATATTTCTACGTTTGCACAGTTCAACAGTTCAACTTAACGTCTTTGAAGCGAGTAGTTGTCTCCGTCTAAACGCCCCTTTGTGATATTGACACTTAAGTGTCCGGTCCTATGGGAAGAATACATGATTTTATGGTGATTCACATCGCTTATCACTTTTTATGGGGACGTGGCGAATGCACTCGCTATCTAAATCACTTAATTTTTTTGATATTTTCTATAAAAAAACGTCAAGAACAAAAAGAATAGGTTTAAAGACAATCAGAAGACAAATGTATAGATCAAATTCATATGTCCATAAAACAATATGTAGCTATTGAATCTAGACAACACTTTAGCATGTAAGACGTTTCAAAGTGATCCTTGTGATTGTACTGAATAAATATTTTTCAATTTCAATTTCAATTTCTTTATTACCGTATTTCAGTTTTCCTCATAGCTAGGACCGAGACGAATTTCTTGCCTGTTCTTCTCGTACTTGGGTTAGGTTGGAATTGGCACATAGATTCACCTAGCATGTAAGACGTTTCAAAGTGATCCTTGTGATTGTACTGAATAAATATTTTTCAATTTCAATTTCAAATTTCAAGCTTACAACAATCATCAAACTTAGTTTCCCAAATTTTCGGTAAAATTCCGTTTTATTCTAAAATTGCTCATTGATAAAAGATTCTTTAGTGCTTTTGATTCAAGATTTTTGTAGGCTGACTCAGGAGCCAGCTGGCTCAAAGCAAAGATGCAGGTTCAAATCGCACACGTCCAAAAATTTCGGATCACATCTAAACTTGATGTTCCCGAATTAATTTAGGCGCAGACCTCAAATGAGGCTATCCCAAACCGTTTGAATCATGTTACCGTTTGGGCAGTCTATAAATAGTTAACGAATGCGGCATCGACCACGTCCGATGATTAATTGACCCGATCTGACCGAACAATTACTTCAATTATTTACCTCCGGTGTACTGTTACTGCAATTCAATAGTTCTTTAATTATAATTATTAAGACGGGTCGATATTTTATTTAGTTACGCGTTAGGTAAAGATACTTTTTACGTTCAACTTTTAAATAAAGCCAAATTCATGTGTGACCGTATTGCGTCTATATTTTTAAACCCAGAATTTTTCTTTTAAGAAATCTGAAAATTCGGTTTACTTGCTTTTACTGAATTTAAAAACACTAGCGAAAGTTAAAACAAGCGTAACGAAAAATGAACAAAGAATTTCATATATTCACTGAGTCAAAAACAGTAAATAACTTTAAATCGTACCAGCTTGAAGCAATCACTTAGTCAGCAACACGTTTTCACCATTTAGATGTAGTAACTCCGAATATATTAAGTCTTTACCAGAGATTATCCTCATTATTGATGGCGCTCAAAACTCTACCTATAATTTTAAAAATGATGTCTATCAGTACCTAAATAAAGTAAAGAAAATCGATGAGTAAATTAGTAAAAATATCATCAGAAATATAAAAATGAATACCACTTAATATATTATAGGTATCTTGTAAATCAAACAAAAACACGAGAGAATTAGACATATCCACTTGACCTCAATCCTCAGATTTCCCCAAACGGCAGTAGCGCTATACAGCGTGGATCAATACTCCACAGCGTAAATAAATCACTAAGTTTGAGTTCTCAGCATTGCCGACTTCGATCTACCCGCAGAATAGCGGCAAATCCGACTTTGATGTCGATCATTACAAAGGTAAACAACTGACAGTCTAATTAGCGGTACATAAGCGGATCCCATCGGTTTTCGGTGCGCTGTGACTAATCCACAAATTTAGCAAATGATGCTCTATTAATTTCCAAGCTGATAGCGATTTGTCTGATTGCTGTATGTAGACGATGTGGTTATCGACTCCTGTAATAAACTAGTTTGCTTTCAACTAATAATTAAACTCAGTTTTAGTATTAATTGTGATAGAGATGTAAACTTTGACGCGGCTAATCGAAATCATGACGTGAAGAATGTAATACTGAGAATAAAACACAATACGGCAGCGAGTGTAATAGATGGCGTGTCGTACAAATTAAGAGTCTCTGGATTTGAATTTTGCGTGACTACGTTATGACTGGTGTAATTGGATTGAGACCCAAAATTGTGAAATTCTATTTTAGACTCACTTAACCAACAATAAGTGAGCTCGTGTATCATTCTTATTAAATGAAATAACGCTGCATACATGATCAGTTTAGCGTTTTATTCCAACAAAATGACACTATTTTCGAAAATGTCAAAACTTCATCCACTGACAGCAAAACCTGTATCTATATCAAAATAAATGCAAAAATAACACGTGCTGTGAAATCTCAAAAAATCTGTTTTGTCCAGTGACATAGTGAATGTACCTTCGAGTACTAAAGGCCAATACAGGTCCCTTGAGTGGCATGCCGTCACTCGCCGTAGCCCGTTTGACGCCATATGTGACCACCGCATCCGCGAAAGGACACATAACTCCATCGACTACAAATGAATTTAAATTCTTTGTCAAAGCATGTAAGGTAAAATTTCGATCGAGTGGAAATGTGGAGGGTGGTAGTAGGGTGAAGTCCCAGAGGCGACGTTCGGCGCAGTGCTCATCATTTCCCCATTGTCTCGTTAGACAAAAATCAAAAACAAACACTCACTAGTCGGGATTTTCGGATCTAAGCTGCGGATGATTCGGGATGATTGTGTTGATTGTATGTGGTCGATTGTACCAGAGGGATTGCCATCTAATAAGCTGTCAGCAGATTACGTTCGTTTTGACAACTGTTTCAAGGTTTACAAGACTTTGACAATTTTTTTTATGCTCTAAAAAATTCTACTAAATTCTTAAAAATAAAATAAATAAAATAAATATGATCACGACTGTAATCCCCAGGCTCGTTAGATATCTCTTCAGATTTTTAGTTGCTTACTTAGATCTTTGAGGATATCTAAAGAGGGTAGTCGTAGGCAAGTCCAAACATGACATTTGGTACATGCCCACAATTTGCACAGTAGTTAGTATTCCGTACGTGACAGGTTGCAAGCCCATCGCCGCTTATAAGAATACTAACCTATGACACATACCTTCGAATTTACTAAATTCTTACCTATTCATTTTAATACTTGTACCTACTACAATACGCTATCTCAATGAAGGAAATGTAAGAAAAAATATTAGGTAAACTTAAATAGTTAAATCAGTTAAATTTCCATTGAATACCAAGTGCTTACATAATTTTTTTGGCAAAACACATTCAATAATGTCAGCATCTTTGTCGTTCGTGGCCATGCATTGAATTACTCTAGATTTTCCCATGCTTTGGAGAAATGTAATTCTTTGTTCGAAGATTGCGCATCCCGTCGCGACGAGTACGTGACCGTAATACCTAAGTCTCCAGTTGTCTCCAGCCTCTCTTTTATGTCTATCATTTATTCCTCAATACGGCAGGCGTCAGCGTTTGACAACTACAGTCCATATTGAATAAATTTTAAGTAACAGACGTCCCAGTCACATCGACAGATTTATTGTACGCTTTGTATTTACAAATTTACGCTCCCTTAAATATTTTCTGTCTACGCTGAAAACGCCTATCCTTCGTTTTTATTCCTCGACCGGAAAAGTCGTCCCGAAGATTACCTCGAAGACTTTCCACTCTCTAGAATTGTCAGCACTTGCAGAGCTCTAAAAAATACACCCTACCGTGAAGATTATTTCTAATGCTCAAGCTCGAGACGCAATAAACTAGCGCGATGATAATAAAAATGTTCAGCTTATCCCTCATGTTCCCGTTGTAAATTTAAACGTTGCACACGAGCGATTTTCAACCTTACTGCCTTTTATTAATGTCAAGATAGAACGTTTTAATTTTAATAAAACTGAACATCGGCACGCCCGACCTATTTGTCAACCTTCTTTACTTTTGCTGGCATAAAATCATACAGTCTCACTGTGCAACTACATCCCGACAGGAGCCGGCGCAAACTGCCGGCCGAAATCGTCCTTTTAGATAACTAGGCTAAGATATAAATTTGCACGATAAATCCGCATTCGCGTGCGTATGAAATATGAAATTCCCGAAGGATGCTGCGCTGGATTAAAGCTTTTCTCTTTAAAGTAATAAAGGTCTGTTTTATTTGAACGACGAAGGATTATATTTGGGATTTAGACGGCGAAACACGTAGGTGAACCATCGCTCATGTGACAAATTTCTACGTTTGCCTTAACGCGGGGCATCGTGTTTAGAATATTATAACCGGAGAAGGGAATTTGGGAATCCCTATTGATTTACATATACGTACTAGGGTGGATGTGGTGCCAATGAAATGATAGAATTCCACAGGTTCCTTCTATATGAAGGGTTTCTATATGGGGATTCGAAATCAAACACACTGAATTTTTGACATCCTACGTCCTACTAAATTATAAACGCGAAATTTTGTAAGAATGTATGGATGTATGGATGATTGAATGTATGTTTGTTACTCTTTCACGCTGAAACTGCTGAGCGGATCTGGATGAAAATTGGCACAGATATAGATTAGTCTGAAATGGCGCATATGCTACTTTTTATCCCGGGAAATGTACGGTTCCCGTGGGATAGATTTGTTTTTGTTTTTCAAGGTACCACGCAGGAAGCCTACTAGTTTCCGCCTACAAGCTAGTATTCTATAAAGAACAGTAAACCTTAAATGCTTTTAAGGATAGATACCATAGTACTTTTAAACTTACGCGATCTGAACACATTATTATTAGTATTAGACGGGTATTTATCGCGTTTAAATTACCTTATATTTTCTGTCCAGTCCAGTCTACCCGTGACCACGACAGCGTGCAAACCTGTCGAAACGTCGGGAAAATATAAGGTAATTTAAACGCGATAAATACCCGTCTAATACTAATAATAAGATACCATAGTCACATACGGTCGTGCACCAATGAGTTTATCCATTCGAAAAAATTATGTGCGCAATGCCAGTGCTCTTAAACGGTGAAGGAAAACATCGTGAGGAAATCGGCATACCGTAGAACCAAAAATTCGAAGGTGTGTGTCATAGGTTAGTATTCTTATAAGCGGCGATGGGCTTGCAACCTGTCACGTACGGAATACTAACTACTGTGCAAAATGTGGGCATGTACCAAAATGTCATGTTTGGACGTGCCTCTGACTACCCTCTTTAGGTATCCTCAAAGATCTACGTAACTAAAGATCTGAGGAAGATATCTACCGAGCCCGGGGATTACAGTCATGATCATACTTCATACCATAGTCACAACTATTGACTGACATGTCATAATCAAGACACACACAACCCGTCTGTCGAACCGAGCCAATCCCTTGCGGAATACACAAAATGATGATCATGTTTGCGATTTTTTTCTGTCGCCTACAATTGTGACAGTTGCCACCCCAGGGGCACAGGTTTTTCGGTTCGTTTATGCGACTTTGTACGATTCAAATTGTAGTTTCTTTTCTTAGTAACGAATGTGTAACAATACGTGCGGAAAGAGGATTTTTATGTTTATTCGCCGTATTTTTTCTCGGGACACATTTGGGGTTTGCCATTATCTGGGAGGACGTGATTTCACAGCGCAAGCAAACTCGCCAATTGTATATTTATGAGTTCACTATTTGAATTGAATCTTATTGTAATTCTATTTTGTAGAGTATTCGGCCGGGACACTATTGTTGCGACATGAAATATTAAGGGTTAAAGTCATAACACTTTGTCATTGAAGTATGTTTTTTAAAGCTCTTACAAGAAATGCAAAAAGCTGTGAAATATATAGTATGGTATTTTTTCAATTCCTTATCTCATTTGGATAACATATTTTTTATCTCAATTCTTCTTCTTCTTTCGAGTCAGCTCTGGGAGGAGTCGTTGGTAAGTATAGCCATATCTCTCTGAATACATAACATACAGTGAATCCATATTACAAATTACATTTCATAACTTACCTATCTGACCTTCAAGTACTAAAATTAGTTGGCTAATGTATAGAATCGAGCGAAAAGCGGCTTTAATGTGTGCGTGTGAACTTTTCTGTAGTGTGCTGACGCGGATAGCTGAATTCAAGAATGTCAAAACTGTGATTACGCCCTAGCCATTTTTTATGTTTTTTTAAGGTATCTCTAAGCTAGTATTAATATACTAATGTTGGTGATCAATAAATAAGTACTGGCTTTGGTTATTCCCCCATTATTTTAATCGTGTTTCATGAAGTCATTATTATTACAAGTCACAACAACTCTTGCACAAAAAGTGAACTTACCACGACCGGTCATCGTTTATCGTCGCGGATGTCCTGCGTGCTATCACCACGCTTATCACATGTGGAGGAAACAGACATTATTTTTATTTGAGTTAGTAGAATTCGCCCACGCGAAACAGAAGTCTAGAATTTCCGTAGTTTTATTCAGATTTACGCGAAGGACGAACGTGATTAGTGGAGGCAAAAATAATAAAAATACTTGTTACTTTGTACCTGTGTTATTGTCTTGTTATTGTGACTAGTGGTTGACTGATTTATTGAATCGCAGTTTTTCACAGTGGGATCTGCATTAAAATTTTGGAGTAAAAAAAAACAAAGGTAAGATCTTTTTCGCAGTGAGTTTACTTAAAATAATATAGAAAATTGAACTATTTACTAAGGATTTTATTTTAAAATATACCACAGATTGTATTAAAATTTAAATAATGATAATGAGTTTCAATGTTTTAAATGATAGTAATGATAACTTACCTAAGCTTTGTATCAAATTTGTGTTAGAAACTTTCAGTTTACAAACAATCAAAAACAAACACGGTCACGACTGTAATCCCCAGACTTGGTAGACATCTCAGCTCTAGCTACTTAGATCTTTGAGGATATCTAAACTGGGGTAGTTAGAGGCACGTTCAAACACAATATATTTTGTTTACCATACATAATATGTATATTTGGTAAGATGGTGGTGTAGTGGTAGCACCCCTTCCTCACGATCGGAAAGTCGTTTTTCCATCTAAAGTTTATTTGCGTAATGCCTGTGCTCTTAAAAGGTGAAGAAAAACGTCGTGAGGAAACCGGCATACCCTAGAACCAAAAATTCGGAGGTGTGTGTCATAAGTTAGTATTTTTACAAGCAGCGATGGGCAACCTATACGTACGGAATACTAACTACTGTGCAAAATGTGGGCATGTATCTAATACCATGTTCGGATGTGCCTCTGACTATCCTCTTTAGATATCCTCAAAGATCTAAGTAACTAGAGATCTGAGGAGTTGTCAACCAAGCCTGGGGATTAGAGTCGTGATCATGTATTTATGTATGTATGTGTGTATTTAGTATTAAAATTATTGTATGTAAACCGGCGCGTCCTGTAACCCAGTTAGAATTTTTCCAATTCCACTAGTAGGAAAAAGACTTGGCAAATTTCCACCGTAACGAGACTATTGTTCTTTTTGTTTGGACGTCCTTTGTCAAGGGTTTTGGCTGACTGTCCTTAATTATAGCTTCGGCGCTTCCTGGATATTTGATTAGACTCTACCTCGGGAGGTTTTGCCCCGTTTTTGTGAGATTATTTTTTGTTAAGAACACTTGAGTGTTTCTCATAAAATGACATCAATAGCTTCAAAGTTACTTGAGATTGTGATGAGTATATTTGAGTTTTCGGTTGGAATGTTCATTTTAGCTAAATCTGTAGATACTGATATTATAAAGCTGGTGAGTTTATTTGTTTGCTTGGTTGAACGTGCTAATCTCAGGAACTACTGATTCAAATTGAAACATTATTGTTGTGTTGTATAGTTAGTTATATTCATTTATCAAGGAAGGCTATAGGTTATATAACATCACGTTACGACCAATAGGAATAAATAATAATATATATAATATAATATGATCACGACTATAATCCCCGGGCTCGGTAGATATCTCCTCAGATCTTTAGATACTTAGATCTTTGAGGATATCTAAAGGGGGTAGTCGGAGGCAAGTCCAAACATGACATTTGGTACATGCCCACATTCTGCACAGTAGTAAGTATTCCGTACGTGACAGGTTGCAAGCCCATCGCCGCTTATAAGAATACTAACCTATGACACATACCTTCGAATTTTTGGTTCTAGGGTATGCCGGTTTCCTCACGATGTTTTCCTTCACCGTATAAGAGCACTGGCATTGCGCACATAAATTTTTCGAATGGAAAAAC
This sequence comes from Cosmorhoe ocellata, assembly GCA_963675405.1. Taxonomy (NCBI): domain Eukaryota; kingdom Metazoa; phylum Arthropoda; class Insecta; order Lepidoptera; family Geometridae; genus Cosmorhoe; species Cosmorhoe ocellata. The sequence continues at coordinate 10,872,836 of OY776249.1, read as the reverse complement.
TCATTGGTGCACGACCAGGTTTGAACCCACGACCTACAGATCGTGAGGCAGGGGTGCTATCACTACACCACCAGCGCTCAATAAATAATGATAAATAATGCTGGACACTATCACATAACATCATGTAGCCCCAAACTAAGCAGAGCTTGTATTATGGGAACCACATGACTGATAAACTACATAGATACATTTTTTTTTGTAAATACATACATATTATACATAGAAAACACCCAGACCTGAGACAAATATTTGCAAATAATGCAAATATTTGTCCCGCGGCGGGAATCGAACCCGCAACCTTCTGCGTCTCAGGCGGATCTTCGCCCGCTGCGCCACAGAGGCCGTCAATAGGAGCGAAGCATTAATGAAAAATGTTGCAAAAACGGGAAAAATATTATATTTCTTAAAACGCGCAGACAAAGTTGCGTTAAAGTCAGCTAATCATATAAAATCTAATGATGACGACAATCTAGTTTTTAAGCTAGACCAATAAAACGAAGTGAGGATAAAGACGCGCTCAGGTCAGATAGTTAATAAAACAACAATGGGAAAGGAAGCCAGAGAAATAAGGAATGGAAAGGACAAGAATAATTAGGAATAATAAGGCTTCGACATGACAAAACGAACAATGAGAACTGCCGTCATGTTTTTATGTGAATGAAATCGGAGAATTTGTTGATAGAAAAGTCGAACGGGTCAGTCTCTTTGAAAATATTGAAAAAAAATCGAATATGTAGTAGATACTATCCCGTTAAACTATTAACTAATGAGATTTTTGTCACCCTTTTCAATATTTGTAATGGATTCAATATGATTTCACATTTGATATTTTATCGTAGCGAACTAAAATACATAGCCTACAATACGTAATTCTATATCACCCTTTTTTTAGTATAACTGTAGAAAGAAGCTGCAGTATTTTGATGGTGACCGAAATATCGGTAAAGGACGAAAATTATTCGGTCTAAATGTCACTGTCAAAAATACTATAATTACTCAAAAAAAAAATATCATGACAGACAGACAAAAAATATAACTAGGTATTAATATCGTGTGTTCTAACTGGAAGAACAACGTAATAAGCGGTTTTACTAACAAGCCAACAAGTACTTACAAACATGACACGAATTTGTTTTACATGAAACCGTTTGAGCACACTCATTACACCATTAATGAGAAAAGAAAGTCCCCGACTGAACCTACTACCATTGCCAATTTGCTGATCAAAGCCCACCGCTTTGATCCCAAGAAACGTTCATTAAGTAATGCCGTAACTTATTTCGTAAATGGAAAAAAAATATTTATGAATAAGCTAAGAAAACAGGATCGTGTGATTTGGGAAAATCAACAAATCTGAAATGTACTCACCGAAGTGATTGTGGAAACGTGAGAGTAACACATACGTAATACTCGATTTCTGGAATTCAATCTGTAATGTTTTCAATTCTTTCATGATTGATTGATCGTCAAAGGAACTTTTTTATGTATCTATATATAATAAAATCGTTGAGAAGCCGTGTCTGTACAATTAATATTTTCAAAAAAAAAATTGCGTTACCTAAAAAATAGACGCTACTTAGCTCAAAACAACCATTTCTGAAAAAAATGTCTGTCTGTTTATCAGTGCGTTTGTGCACGCTAATCCCCGGAACGACTGAACCAAATCAAATGCAGTTTTCACTATTTTATTGAGATAACCTTAGATTAAAACTTAGACTTTGTTTTGTCGAGATCGGTTGACAAATAAAAAAGATATTATAATTTTACTTATTCACCGCGCGCACTGGACGCTATGCCTAAAAAGTAATCTAACGCGTACAAAGTCGCGGGTAACAGCTCGTCATAAATAAATAGCGCTTACATCCACAGCTCTAACTCTACAGTAGTATTATTGTGATCAAAATATATGAATTCACAGTACAATGCCATGACCCAAAACGATATTTTGCAAATAGGAATCATTTAAGCATTTTTTTACACTCCTATGTATAAAAACATGAAACACGCAAGTGAAATGTACAAGATTTGAATCGTATAAGGTCATTAGCGAAAAAGTAACAGAAAATATGGGTGCTTGAGACGGTCACAGGGAACTTTTTTATTTGAGTCAAACATCCAAAGAGGCTCAACTCAAAGGATAAATAGAAAATAAAATTACTTTCGCGTCTACCTCATTAGTGGACCATCGACTGTGTCCAGAAACATGAAAGTACTAACTAGCTTGGCCATGGTTTATAATTTTTTACCAAGTTAAATTATTTGGAATTGACACAACATGGTGAAATTATGAAATATCCTGAAAAAACTCTAGTTTTGTTTCAACGTGGAATTGGCACTTAGCATGTAAGACGTTTCAAAGTGATCCTTATGATTTTATTGAATAAATTATTTTTGAATTGAATTGAGTTGAATTTTTAATTGAATTGAATCGATCTCAAATGCGTATAGAAATAAACGACATGATAATAATTTAATTCAAAGTTATAACTCGTAGTTTTAATAATTAAATTGTAGTTTTTATTAAAAATGACTGTGTTTCCAGGCCTGGGCCGTCTCCACCCATACGGCGCGGGGAGCGGCAGCGGCTCAAGCAGCGACAGCGGGCGGCGGCGCGCGCGCACCCGCGGCCTGTCCGACTCGCCGACTGCGCCGACCACGCCCACCTCGGCGTCAGACAACGCGTCCGACGCGACGCTCACCGACTCTGAGCTGCCGCTGGCGAGGGACTCTACTCTTCTCGTCCAAAACGGTACGATTCATACAATTACTTACTCTTCTCGTCCAAAACGGTACGAATCATAAAATTACTCTTCTCGTCCAAAGCGGTACGATTTAAACAATTTATTTTCTCGACCAAAACGGTATGATTCATTCAATTACTTTCCTCGTTCAAAACGGTACGAATCATACTTTTGATTTTCTCGTCCAAAACGGTACGATTCATACCATTACTTTCCTCGTCAAAAACGATGCCATTTATACAATTACTTACTCTTCTCGTCCAAAACGGTACGAATCATACAATTACTTTTCTCTTCCAAATCGTTACTATCCATACGATTATTTTTCTTCGTCCTAAACGCTACGATTCATACAATTAATTTTCTCAACCAAACCGGTAAGATTCATAAAATTATTTGTCTTCGCGTCCAAAACGGTACGATTTATACAATTATTCTGCTCGAATAAATATAATCTCGAATACGAAAAACAATTTATGGGACTAAAGTATTTTGAAAACGACGTTTTTTTGTTCTCTAGTGGATAAATCATGTCAACTTGTTTAGGGGCTAGACAGAAACCACGGACTTCCATTTGCTAAGAATAACCAAAGTCGTCCCAAATATATGCACAAACAATCTTAATTTAGATGTGTCACACACAATATCGCCTATAGATTGTACAAGAATGAACGTTAGATTTGTAATATTTTATTACATTTCATTCTGAGCTTTTTATTTTAAACAACTTTATCCTAAAGTAATTTATGTTACATTGACGTATGAAGTAAGCAATACTGCTACTTTATTTATTGCTTTTCCAAAATACACAAGAAAAGTTGGAAAGGTTTGAAAGTCGACTTTTACGTCACAGGAAACGCCGTAAAAGTGTTTGCGGGAATGCAAAATGAAGCATGTGATTGCTGGGAAATCGCATTATGGCGCATACCCCGGATACACCGATATCGGGCCACTGGATATGAATATTCTAAATTTAATAAGGGTTTATGTGCTCTAGATCGGCAGCGGATTCCAGCGATATCACTTAGATAGTTTTTCCGATCTATAGATTTCAAGGCAGTAAAGGTTTCAACTCAATTTGATATTTTACCGTTTTATAAAAACTTTTATAACCTTGATTTTAGCTCTCGTCTTTCAAGCTGATAGCATGAAGATGGAGCAATAAAAAATTAGGTTATTTCACGAAGGGTACATTTAAAATTAACTAATATTTTACAAGATAAACAAAATTGTTGGGCGCGAACAATGACGAAAGTGAGAACAATGACGAAACAGTTGAGTAGAAAGGTTTTAAATCCGTATCGAGGCAATTTAGTTCAGATAACACAGGTTAGGGGCGATTGAAATTGCTCAGCACAATACTAGAAGATTTTGAAAATAATCAAACACATCTACAGTCACAACAAAAACAAGTTTGCAGGTTTCTGGCCACATTTCTCAGTGTCATTGGGCAGCAGTTATTGCCCGTATAAAAGACCCGAGCTCTCACTAATGGCACTTATCTCGGACCGAATCGATCATAGCCGGATAGGTAACGAAATGCAGGGTTGGTGCAACCCAGACCTTTCTTGGCTTTCACTAGTAGGTTCTTCGGATCAGATAAACAGATCGATAGTTACGATATCAAATCTCTTCTAGCTGTTCTAAGCGAGTTCAGAGAGTACGGCGCAGTGACACTGAGGCCTCTCACAACGTTCACTAATGGATTTTTATCGTGTACTCGCACTCCATGAAAATTGAACAGGGAATCCGCTGGAGCCCCGGTTTTAATTTGCCCACCATCCGATTCTATAATCGTCCTAGATTTTCATTGAAATGCAATTTAATTGGAATTCTCTTCGTGATTTGAATCGATAGTGGTCTACTCGGTATTACGTCCTGATGAATAGTTTAGGTCCGAGTTTAGTTTATCTTTACTATTTTTTAGTAAAAAGCAGTTTTTTTAACTTCCAAAAATCGACAAACTACCTTCGTATTATTTGTTTTGAGTATTAGGATTTACAGTGGCATCGAATTTAACACAAAAGTATTTTTTTTATTTCTCTACAATACAAAGCATACAAGTTTCTTATCTACTCACAATATTCAGATAAAGAAAGTTATGATGATAAACACTACAAAAAAACAAGCCGAGATAATTAAAGCACAAGCTGTCGAAAACATTGTCGTTCCTCATCCCACAGAATAGTGATATACTGATAATGTTCCGCGTGTTTTACTTAATAAAACAACATTCTCCTCAACGCTAGCGGTAATTCCTCCCCATTTTGTACATCACAGTTTTATCGTCCAAAAGTTTGAATAAAGGCATTGTCACGACTTGTCTCTAGGCAGTATTTACGTATCCCTTAAATACGTGTTGCTCTGACACTGTTAGTATTAAGTTATAACCAAACTTGTTTTGCAAATTACGTTTCCAATGGTCGCGGCCGTAAACTTTCGAACGAATATTTGGGTTTGGTTGTTTACATACTGTTTTTGGGTTCCCAATTTAAACTATCGCAGGTTTTATTTGTCGTTTAGTGCGACATTTGTTGTCGTGGTCAGCTCGTCCCGGACCCTTTGTTTGTGGCAACGAATTTATTCGGTATATGTTTCGGTTTTGGCAAATTCCTGTATAATTTGTCCCGTGTAATGGAAGCTACGTTTTATCTTTAATTTGGGTCGTCCTGTGTCACTGGACTTCATTTCGCCTCGTTAATTATCGTAAGCAATGTTCATTCCTTCCTACGCCTTTCAATTAATTTTTACCTTTGTTAAATTCGTTAGTTTCATTAAAAAGCCTCTTTCAAAATTCTGTTATATCTTTGTTTACAATAACAATCGACATGAATTTATAACAATCTGTTTTCTCCCATCGAAATCTTTTTACGATTCCAACTAATGATTCGAAATACCGATCACCGAGCGTTTCTACATTTAGAAGCATAATTCCTATCACAAATCGTTGGATGGCCGTCATAAACAGGCGACAAGTCGTAAAAGGGAATGTGTTAAACAATTTGATACGCGGTAACAACGACGTTTTTATGTCGCGATATTTTGGTAAAGTCGGACGACTAGAGCGATGCGTCTCCTTAAATTTACGCCATTAAACGCGTGCTTGCGACATAGTCGACCGATCGACGACTACCAACATTCCTTTTTTCGATCTGAACACATCCGTCCCGCTTCACCATTGTCTCAACTACAGCAACAGAAAGAGACAAATAATCGTGGGATAATCATAATGAAAACCGGAAATTCGTTAACGAATATGGCAGCGCTTCGTTAAATTTTATGTATGTTTGCTTAATGAATGAATGCCTTTTTAAATTTCCATATGGTGCCGTGCTGTGTTTTAATAGGCGAAGAGACTCGAGACATAAAACGAACAATATAAATCCTACAAAGGATTTTCGGGGTTATAAAAAGGGATACTCCAAGAATATGACGTCATTAGCGTCAACGTCATGTCTCTCTTCTCTTTTACTATTTTACACCTCGAAATTGCGGAATTAAGGTTTCCGTATTCATCCATCAAGAGAGTACCGTGAAATTTCGTTCGCTCAAGACGCCCCCTTAATCCTTAAGACGAATATCCGAAACTTACGAACGGAGCGGAATAATCGCATGGTTCTGAGCGCAAAAAGTATAATTCATCACTTGATCCTTGTCTTGCACTGCCTTACCAAAATCCCTAACGTTGCTACTCATTGTCATACCCTTGAACAATTCCATTCCTAAATAAATTAATAGAAGCACTTAAAAGCTTGAAATTGATGGAGCAAAGTTTCACTCTATCCGTGCCGCTATCAAAGAACTTTATCTTCTACAATATTGCTGTCTCAGAGAAAGAAACGATTAAAAATACCCTGCCGAAGGGTCGACAATAGAGCAAATTTTTACAGTACATTGAGCGTAAAATTCGTACGAAACTCGGAGACGAAGGAAGAAATAGCGTAATGCGTAATGAACTGAGCTGAGGTCTTTTGCCGGACGACGTGACCTCAGCTAGTCAAGAGCGAGCTACCAGACTCATTTATATAACTACGGGCTTAGCAGCGGACCTTGCGCGACCCCCGTATATTTATATGATAAAAGTAGGTATATTTACAACTTTCCCTTTGTAGCTTTTGTAATTGCATTACCAGTTATCCGTTTGTAATTTGTACCGATACTTCTATAGCAAACCGTACTACAAAGATACAACCTCCTTAGTCCGGTCGAGAGCACAAAGGATTTCCGTATCAGGCGGCCGCTTAACAGACCCGAAAAATACGACCCTTTGAGAGACCAATCCTTTAATACTAATTGAATCATAATTTAGAAGACTGAAAGTTTCTTTTTATGTAAATCTTTTGCCCGCTGAGGACTCAAAGGCCTGAGAAATGGGACCGTAATATTGTTGAGTTGAAACGTCTTCGGACGAAAAGAGTTCTCTTAATCTGGATAAATTATGTCTTTTGAATATTCATGTTACATTTTTTGTTTTCGTTGAACTGCCTTAACACTTGTAGCACATTGTATAATTGTCTGGCTCACTGCAGGGAATCACTGGGTATTTTTTCTCCAAGTCGTGTTCAAGAATTAATGTGTTTAGGTTTGAAAGGCACAAAAGCAAGTTTAAATACTGAGTACATTAATAAGATCACTATATCTATGGTTGATACTTAAGGTATTGCAAGTGCTTAAAGGTTACGGTGACCATTTACCATCAGATGGGTCGTATACTTATTTGCCAGTTGGGTTGCATATAAAAAACTTTGCTGAAGTTTGTTGAGCTCGGAAGATTTATTTGTTTTTATAATTCACCAACAAATAAAACATTAAACAACACAAGCAACCATGTATTTTCTTACTTCAAAAACAATTCACCCTCAGCCCGAGCAGACAATTTCCGAATTTTTTCCATCAAAAGATTTACAGTAGTCTCATCCCGAAAGAAAATCGCACCTAGAATCCTATTATTGATCCCTATTCCTGCATCCTCGTACTTCCTTCTTCCCAATTTGCGAGGCGCGCGGGCGAGGCGAGCAATTTTCAAAGTTAAATGAAAATATCGCTGGGTCGCAGACTTCAGGGCACGGGGTCCGCGTTCAACTTGTACCCGTCGGATGTCGATAGCAGACACCCTAAAACGTCTTTTGTCTACTGTTTGTATTTGCTGAGCTTTTTTGTTCAGCATTTTGGTTACAACATTTTGTTTTACTTTGGCTCCACTTGGTTTAAGAGTGTTTATAGTTTTCTGTGTGTGAAAATTTGCGGTTGGCTCTTTTAGTTACGTGTCTTATGAAAGTACGCAGAGGAAATGCATTTCAAATTGCAATGAAAGCACATTTTATATATTTTTGTCCGTAACCAGGTGTAGTCTATCACTTGTTGCTGAAATATTTAATAGGTAGATAGCCACTATAAGTCTGAGCAGTATTCTAGACATTTTAAACTTTGTTATAATAATCAAGATACAAAATTATTTGATAAGAATTTTGCTATGTTAATCACAAATATCTACACTTTTATAATATTGGTTTAGTGGAGGTTCTTAACATAATATCAATCCTAAACATTTTATAACAATAATTGAAACATGGATATTTCCTAGCAAGTAATTTCCTTCTGTTTGTCCAAACAAAAAGTCTTTGTGACCGTTTTCCTTTCTAAAACACCTCTCCAGCAAAAAGCCAACAATCGCTAGACTCGCTGGGAGCCTGTTTACATCGTTAGCTTTTCATTTTCACCTTAAAGCCAGCGAGGCATTGTAGCGAGTGTAGCGAGGCCGTCGATACCGGCTGTATTTTATCGAGAAACAAAGGCCCGCTTTCCAGCCACTGAATATCGAATAAAATATCTGTGGCGAAATAAACAGATATGAATATTTGTAGGGTAATTGTGCTACGAAATAAGGTCAGTCTATACGTACTCCTTTATAATAATTTAGTGGTCGTTTCTGTTGAATTTTCTCTGGCTTTATTATAATGCTAAATGCTCAAAATGTTAGTGCTGAATCGCATGACCTCAAGACGAGAAAATAAAATATACAGGTATTACTCGTAGTGGCTGAAAATGTATTGTTTATTATATGAAAATAGAATGTATTATTATAATATCTTGTTTGAAGTTCTTGAAATTCTAGTTGTGTTGGCTAAAAGCCGCTTACGTATTGAAACGAAATAGGAAATATATTTTTAAAATAGAAAATATGACGAATATTTTATCCGACAGCTCCTTATTGATAAGACTTTAAATATATGACGACATGATGCACAAAGGGTGGGGAGATTCAAGGGAAAGTGGCAATTTCTCTTGCATTTTTCACATAAGTGTTTATTTTTGACAGATAAAAAGATACCTTTGCAACATTTTTATTTACAGTCTGTTTACAAAATAGCTTTTTTTACGCTATAACATTAAAAATTTATCAAAAATTTAAGTTTTTCATATAAATTCCATAAAATACTCTTTTATTGGGTGATGCTGATAACCAACATTTTGTAACCGCTGAAAATCAACTAACCAAAAAATAAACACCAAACAAAATTAATTTTCCAATCGAAAAAAACCATTATTTTTCCACTCAAATCTGAACTTTTCCATTATCGTATACAAAAGTTTCGGAACGATAACAAAATCGAATACCTACCACAATGTAGTACATCAAGTGGTTTTGTAAAGAAGTTGTTAACAAAAATACGCGGCAGACGCCTGCGGGGTCCTGATAACGCGAGGATCCCTAAGCATCGGTAGGGTACACCAAAAGCTATTAAGCTACAGGACCTTTCGACAGCCGACAAGCCAATCTATATAGATTGGTAGACAAATTATCTAATATAAAACACTCTCAATCCTAACTGACTTTGAAACTTGGAGCATACATTCTTTTTACTGTGGAAAATTCAAACATTCCATCCACTAGTCTATCCTACTATCCTACTTAATATTATAAACGCGAAAGTTTGTAAGAATGTATGGATGGATGTCAGAATGTCATGGATGTATGTTTGTTACTCTTTCACGCTAAAACGGCTGAACGGATCTGAATAAAATTTGGCACACATATAGATTATGGTCTGGAATAACACATAGGCTACATTTTATCCCGAAAAAATGTACGGTTCCCGCGGGATAGATTTTGTTTTTGTTTTTCAAGGTATCACGCGGGCAAAGCCGCGGGCGGAAGCTAGTATCAAAATAAAAAAAAAATAAAAAAAAAAAAGTAGTAAAAGTATTATAAGTCATCACGTTCACTCACGATCAACAATATTTGCGCGTTTCACGGACGATGTCGCGGTTACAGCTAGTATTCAATATCTTAAACCAAAAACAAAATGCTGTTACATTGTGATTTGTGATATATTTTTTTATTAATTTGACTATTTATCCAATAATTAGTCAATGCGGTAGGTTCATCACATTTAAATGCCTCAAAGACTTGTAGGTAGCTAGAAATACCAAGCATTTTCATAGATATATTTATCTGATAAGTGCAAATATTTTAGTTTCAATCTTATTCTTATATGTACTTTTAAACTTACGCGATCTGAACACATTATTATTAGTATTAGACGGGTATTTATCGCGTTTAAATTACCTTTACGGGTAGACTACCCGTGACCACGACAGCGTGCAAACCTGTCGAAACGTCGGGAAAATATAAGGTAATTTAAACGCGATAAATACCCGTCTAATACTAATAATAATCTTATTCTTCTTCTTTAAGTTATCGCAACCTTTTGCTAAGTAAAGATCTTTTCCATTGCACGCTATTTTTTGTCTTGAGGTTTTGGTTTCGATACTCAATTCAAACACCTCAAGACTCTGAATGGTGTTTTGAAAGAAAACGTTCATTGATGAGTTAATTAAGACTCCAATTTCTGTTTGGTTCTCGGCTCACGCAATTTCAGTGGTATTTAATTTAGGTTTCGGAATTACTTGTTTCTCATTGAAATTATATTGTTTATAACTAATTACTTCCTTTGAAACGAATATTAAATGAAAGCCCAATTACTTTTACAAATTTATCGATAAAAATTTATTATGATATCAATTTGCTTATAACCAATTCTATTATAACTCTGTGAAGCACTTGAAATTTTCTTTTTTTTTTAACATAAAATACACAGCCTTACCCCAAAAATTAAGTTAATTTTCTAACTTTGTGTATAAAAAGAACAATGAGAGAGGCAAGAGAATATAAAGAAAATCAAATTACAACTGGTTCTGCGAAACTTGACAAAAATTTCATTCTGAAAATATGACGAAATTTTATGTGTCCTAACATCTTGAAGTCGTAATTTACACGAAGTTTTTGGTATTAACTCTTTAAAGAACCCTTGTTTTTAACTTCTTTATAAATTAAAAATTTAGTGAGACTTAGGGCCACTTTGTTAATCAAGCATTACCAAATCGGGCATCAAATTTAACAAGAATGTTAAAGTATAGTTATCTATTTTACGTCATTTTATTTTACTGAAAATCTTTGAATGGTGGTACACAAATCAACTTTAACAGGCGATTCAAAAGCGAACAAGCTTTAAAACAGATCATAGTGAAACTAGCCCTTACAAGATAAAATTTACGATCAAAGTTTCCTCCTAAAATAGTTACGCAACATTCTAAAGGTTTATCTAAACACCCCCTAAAAATGCAAAGCTCGACACCTAATGTCACAAAAACCCCCACGCCACCCTCCATTGTGAATGCATGGCCAAAATGCATCATTACGTCTGCCACACACAATGTGCCCCCATGACTCGTACCGTGCGTGTTTCTGACAATACATTTGTTGCACGGATGGTAGACGATGACTTGTTATAGAACTTATAACATTTTGCATTATACTGTATTTTGAAAGATTAAACATAAAGTTTAATGATATTGTCAGCTTAGTTGGCAAGAAAAAGTGGTGTAATAAAGAGGAGTCTTATGATGATGATGAAAGTAAAGAGTTAGCAAAATCTGTTGAAGTGGTTACTGACATGAATAAAATTTATTGATATTTTTTAATGGTACCTGATACATCAATACACGGCCGTAGACAAACTGTGTGCCATAGAAAAGGTAATCTATAGATAGACTATATAAAATTCAATACTCGTAATCGCTGGAAATTCAAACGCACATTTCAAAAAACGTAAAGACTAAACCGTTGGTCGTAAAGACTTAAAATTTGGAAAGTGTACTTCACAGTGAAAGGACGCTCACTTAGAAAAGATTTCCTGAAATTGAACCCAAGGCTGCAGCAAGTTCAAGTTTGTATAAAATTAACATTACACTTAGGAAGTTACAATAATCTAGAAAAAGTAAATCATTCGTTTTCATAAACTAGCTTTATTGTCGTTGTTTTAAACCTACAAACCGATTTCTACAGATACTATAAACATTTTAGGCATCAGCTTCCACAAAGCTGCACAGTACTAAATATCGCTAAACCCTTTAAACTCTGCAATCCCCGCTAACCGAAACGACCTCCCGATGGCACTCCAAAATCCTCCCCAACTATATAATAAAAGCATTATTGCACGCGTCGACACACACTAAGCCAGCCATTATATTGTACAAATCCTTACTTACTCTCCTGTCAATCTCACACCTTGAGGCAGAGAACGAAAAATCTGGATCATCCTAAATTAGATACGCGGTAACGAGACGGCTTCCTGAGCCACGATAATGGGTTTTCTTTGCTAAGGAAAAACCAATTTCGTTGCTAAAACATCAAAATATCTAAGTCAAGTGGGAGATAATCCTCGGAGTCGGCGGTAAGTATCTTACGTCGTGATATTACTTTGTTTGCGTCTCGCTGTTGAGAGAGGCTAGCTCCGAGTCGCTTCCTAGTTTACGTAGACGACTTTCTTTCTCTCAACGATGCGAATAGTTCTAAGAAATTTTACTAGTTAGCAAAGTGAATGTAAACAATCTTTACGTTTGCATATTTTTATAGTTCAGTCTGTTTAAACGCTGGCACAAAAATAGATTCTAGATTTTTCATTTACAAAATTATCTGAACATCAACACTTTGTCGGATCGTAACACCAAGTGCTGTTGTGTCAAGTAATAAAAACTGTCCTATCTTCAACTAACTTAGATTTGATCACGTAGCTCGTAACTTATACAGCCAATCCTGACATTGTCTAAGCGAAAAATAGTAAATTGAAAATATTTTCTTGAAAATCGAAAAATAGCATTTTGTCTTCAGTTCACTTGCTCTTTCATTATTGTACCTACAGTTTTGACCTAAGTGGAGTTGAGACTAGTGTCGAGACTATTGGCTATTTATTTATTTCCCTTACCTTTCCATAATTGAATAACTATCCAATATTTCGTCTCGTCTCTATTTTCTCATATTTTTCCACTCGTCTTGTTTGTATTACCATACTTTCCCTTTACGTACCCATTGCATTATTTATTGGGAAAAACTTTAACGTTTTCACGGCATAACCGAACAGATGGTAGGATCACCTGTGTACACGCTATTAGTATCCTGTTTACAGCGAAATGTACTTTAATATTTAGTGTGTAGAGTTGTTTTTGAGTGCAGTTGGTTGTTTTTGTTTTTATAGTGTAATAGTCGTTGACGGGTATTTTCTTGCGGGATTGTGTCTAAAGGTATGTTTTATTCAAGACGCTTAGGAATTATCCGCGGTATATTTAAGCGGTTGTGTTACAAACGTTTCTTTATGAATAGCGATGAGACTGCTGCGTTTGAAATATTTTTATGCACTCAGTGAACTTTAAGCTTGGGTCGGTTTAGTAGTTACTTCCATAACAGCATTGGGCTCAGTTCCTATTATTGATTTATTAGTTATGACGTCATTTGTATGAAGTTTCGTTTGAGGAACAAACTAGTGTCTAATTAACTAAACAAAACTTGTAATGTAGGAAACAGGTTACTGATATTACTACTAATTAAAAGACAAATATGTCTAGCCTCAATGCTCATTTGGTAGTAGCTCTGCATTTTGCGCTGTAGGGTGTGGGTTCGATCCCCACCCAGGGCAAACATTTGTGTGATGCACGCAGATGTCTGATCTGTGTCTGAATGTTAATATTAATTATATGTAAAAAAGTATATAATTAGTCTATCAGTTATCTGTCTCCCGAAGTACAAGCTTTGCTTAGTTTGGGGCTAGATGGCGTTGTGTGAATTATAAATTTAACTACTTATTATTTTATTGATTACTAGCTTCCGCTTGCGCATTCGCCCGCGTGGCAAGTCAAATCTATCCTAGGGCAACCATTACTTTTTCCGAGATAAAAATTTGCCTATGTGCTATTCTAGACTATAATTTATGTCTGTGCCGAATTTCATCCAGATCTGTTCAGCCGTTTCAGCGAGAAAGGGTAACAAACATACATCCATACATCCATTCATCCATACATCAACATTTTTTTTACAAACTAGCTTCCGCCCACGGCTTCGCCCGCGTGGTACCTTGAAAAACAAAAACAAATATATCCCGCAGGAACCTTATATTTTTCCGGGATAAAATGTAGCCTATGTGTTATTCCAGACCATAATCTATAGCTGTGACAAATTTTATTCAGATCCGTTAAGCCGTTTTAGCGTGAAAGTGTGACAAACATACATCCAGACATCTTGACATCCATCCATCCATCCATCCATACATTCTTACAAACTTTCGCGCTTATAATATTAGTAGGATTTTCGCATTTATAATATTAGTAGGACTATTTTATTTCAAACGAGTGTCATGAAAAGATGCAAGGGCGGAACCAGTGCAACGAAAGAAAAGTTGCAAGCACTATCATCTGTCACAGCATAATATATTCAATTAGCAGTAATCCTGGTCCGTGCAGATCTTGTAACTAGGCCACGGGAGCGTGAATAAATGAGTGAGCTCCAGCGCAGCGCAAATACTGACACACGTTGTGCGAATCAAAGGTTATCTATTTAACAGTTGCAGCTTTTTAATAGAATAGAACAGAAATCATTTATTTTACGTCACGTTACAGATTTCTTAAGTTTAATTATAAAGCGTTGCTAAGGTGACAATAAAACAGGCAACCATTCAGCATGAGCTGCAGCAGCACACATGGTGGCTGACGCAACGCTGATTTTCGATGGCGCCTCGCTGATTTTATTCTACTGCGAGGGAGGGTTTTGTCAATACTAATGTCAAACTACCGTGACCGTGTCTCAAGGTACGAGTTGATAGCGGGTGACGCGAGGCAGTGGCAGATGACGTGTCGCGGCGACACTACTGGTTTCTATGTATTTCTGTAAAATTCCCTCTGTAGTGAAGTTCCCTCTGTTCGACATGAAGCTAGCGACGCATATCATAGAAATACATAGAAACCGATAGTGTCACCGCGACACGTCGTCCGCCGCTATCTCGTGTCGCCCGCTGCCAACTCGTACCTTTAAACACGTGTGACAATTTGACAGATTTTTACGGGACTTCGTGAAAATGTGGTCGTGTTTCGGCACGACAAAATGTCACAAGTGTAGACGATTCTAATGTTTTTGGGTGTATTATTGTTCTCGCTGTGGAATTTTTGTAAAATATCTATTATTTTTGTTGCAGGTATGTAATCGAAAAACCATTTCAACGACGCAAAAAGGTAAGCAACATCAAATCGATTCCAAACTTCGCCAAGCAGATTGCGACTGCACAAAAGAATCTCTCATTAAAAGAGTAATCGGATTTCCATCAGGTTTTCCTCAAAAGAGGGCAAAGGCTTTTGGGATAGGATCGAACCTTTGTGTTTGACAACTCGTAAGTACATGCGAATTAAGCTTAAGCTTTATAAAAACCCGACGCTGCTAAATGATGTTCGTTTTACAGCAAAGAACGCAGTTTCACATACATACATACATAGTTTCCCGACGGGATAAGCAGAGATCTCCACTTGCTACGATCCATACCTCTTGTGCTTCATTCACTCTCATTACATTCTTCATACATCCGCGTCGGTTTAGGGTGCTCTTGACCTGACATTTCTGTAAAACGTCCCCAATTTGATCGAGGTACGTACGCCTAAGTCTTCTTCTTCCAACTGTCCCATTCACACTCTCCATTAGCACCTTTTTCGTCAGTCTCCTTTCATCCATCTTTCCTACTGTGATGTGCCTTTTCATCTGTAATACTGTGGTTTTTTTCTTTACCATAAAAACTACAGATAAAAAATCGCGGTTTTACCTTGCATGTATTGACTATATCTTTATAAATACCACAGTTTAAGCTGAGAAAATGGTATAGACACTAGCCAGTAAAGGTCCAAGCAGTACAGCGTCGTAAAAATGAGTCAAAAGTTCCACAGTCGCTAAAAAATCTTATACCTTTAAACAAGCATTTCTTATGTACATATATAATTATATATTCTGAATCTCAGATATGGCTTCAACAATTTTCATGATATTTAGTATGCAGGGTCATAAATTAAGGTTTCGGGGGTGGTAAATCGATCTAGTTAAATTACATTTTTAGAAAACGTCTCTACCAAAAAAAAAACAGGTAGATGATTCTGTCTAAAAATGCACGCCCCTCCACTTGTACTTGTACCGCATGTAGAGGTAAATACATTGGAAATACATTGGAGGGGCGTGCATTTTTAGACTGAATCGTCTCTACTATTGTAAAACAGATGAAAAAGTGCTGTTTGTTCTGTGCAAAAGGCTCATTAGTGGTTACCTTCAAGACAGAAACTAAAGTTCAATCAAAAGTAGGTTAAACCCCATATTCCTATCAAAAATCCAAAGCCAAGGAAACGTAAACCCGCAGGTTATCGAAAATTTCCTTCAGGACTCTTGGCCTGATTAAAATTCGGATTCTATTTTGGATGATTCGTTTCCTATGGGCTCTTTAATCATATGGAAGGGGCTGAAGGGGCTGTAGGGGCTGAAGGATATATTATGTGAAAGCCTTTCTGTAGGGGAGTTTGATGTTTAGTGATGTAATATAATTAGTTTGCAAGGCTTTACAATAGCTAATTTATACGGCTTTATTAAATTCATCCTTTATTATCTTGTGGAATATTTTTCGAAACCTAGCCAGATCGATTTATCGCGTCCAGACTGTTTATTTGTCACAAATTTTGTATTTTTTTTATAATTTTGCTGTAACTGCGTTCTCAAATCCTATTCCACTTTTATCTCTGATTCATTTTTTTACCATGTCATAAGTCATGTCTTTTTGAACAAGTATGCTGAAATGATTTTATTTATTTATAGGAAAACCTATTAAAAATATACACTTATACAAAAATATTTTCCTGATAGTTTCATCACTGAAAGAAACCTCTGAAAATACGCAGAAAGCAACAAGAACAACTTAAATTAGCTAAACACGATACGGAAACACAAATAGCGAAGTGTGCGTTTGAGCTAATTACAAAGCCAAACTTTAAGTATTGGCGTCGAGATATAACTTTGTGAATAAACAGAGATGGAAAAATAAATGGCTGGTTTGAGTTGTAACTAGATTGTAAACAGATGTTTAGGCGCCATCTAGATGCAAACTAGCAAGGAACTTTTATGAAAGAGAAACAAAAATCATCATCATCATTCGCAACCCGACTTCACCTGCTGGGTATAGGGATATAGGGTATTCTACTTATATTATAAACGCGAAAGTTTGTAAGAATGTATGGATGGATGGATGTATGTATGTTTGTTACTCTTTCACGCTAAAACGGCTAAACAGATCTGAATGAGATTTGGCACAGATATAGATTATAGTCTGGAATAACACATAGGCTACTTTTAATCCCGGAAAAATGTATGGTTTTTGCTTGTAATTAATATGCCTCTCTTTGTATAATCATTGTCCACAATGCTGATACGTTGAGCCAAATATTATGTCAATACAGACAGCGACATCTATCTCGAAACTAGGGATACAGATAACTAATAGAAAATTCGAAAGAACTTTATAAAATTACAACCAAAAAAACTAAGTTGTCAAAAAAAAGAAAACGAATACAATATAGGTACTACTACTATTCTGTTACACGGGTTGTTGCCGTGACTGTTTCGTCACTCTAGGTCTCTATACGATAACTATGGACTTGATAAGAGTGACGAAACAGTCACGGCGACAAAAGTCACTCGTGCGCGCTATCACTTAAACTATTATCTAATGAGAAACAATCAAACTTCAGACTCGTGCACCACCGGCCCGCCCGCAAATAAAAAGCTATGCAAAGCCACCACAAACCACACAAGCAACCTTATAAATAAATTCGACACGGTTTTACTTCTCCGCGAAGCAACGGTGAAGATTCGTGGGTATTTTGTAATGGATTTCCGCAAAGTTGTGCTTGAATCAATTAATTTAGCAACAACAGTCTTCTTAGTGTCTTGGTTTACCCTTCATCATCCTCCTGCCCTTTTCCCACGTTATGTGTGGTCGGCACAACATGTGATCTTCTTCCATTTCCTTCTATCATTCGTCATCTCAGTACTCACTCCTTTCTTACCCATATCAACTTTCACACAGTCCATCCATCTTTTCTTTGGTCAATCTCTACCCCTGTATCCATCCACATTCATATCTAACACTCTCTTCGTCACATGACATTCATGTCCTGGTTTACCCTATTCGTCTAAAATAAGTTTTTTTTAACTCTAGTTCCGTGCTAAAAGTCGTCAGCGGGTTCGATTAGTGGACTGTCACTCGCCAACAGTTGACAAACCGTTTTAAATTTATTTATTTATTTTATTTATTTATTGATCACCAACATAATGTACACCAAAACTAGCTTAGAGATACCTTAAAAAAAAACATGTCAAGTGTCAGTATAATTATAGGTGAAGACTGCATGCAAAAAAAATATAATCATGGGCGAGTAACAAACCTACCTAATATGGATAAAATTTAAAATTTAATTTTTATCCATATTAGGTAGGTTTTATAGTAGGTATTTGCTGTGTAAAAAGATTTTAATGAAAGATTAACCGGTAAAACTTATCAATTACCTTGATTTGCTATTAAGCTGTCAGTATCAAGTCATTAGGCCACCAAACCAGTCTATAGGTCCTAGATTTTTTTTTTAAATTGGAAAAAAATATTTTTTTCACAATTATCTTTGACGTTATCTTCTCCAACAAATTACAAACACGTGTACCTCTACCAAAATTGTAGTCTTGTTTGGACATAGCGGTGATTTGTTATGGTGAACAATGTTAATAGACTAGGTCTACCATGAGATTTCACAATCAACACTCGCTAGCGACTGTAGTTAAAAAAATGTATGAAAACTTGTACAGCGCCTCTAGCGGATAGTTGGGTACTAAAACCTCACGTAGCTAACTATCCTACGTCACAGCGTACTACAGCGACTGTAGTTTGCGCTCATTAATTTGCTTAGAATTTGGTACCATGAGTAACAATTTTGACAAATGTCATAGTAACGTACTATTACTACTGTAGTAACGTCAGCCAATCTAAATGTGACAACTCATGGTAAACCTACTGAAGCAAAATATTGCAAAATTATTGCAAAAATATGCACGTGTAAAACTCTCTCTGTTATAAATACAAATAATTTAATTTCCCGATGCTATAAAGCGACTACTGCGTTCCGCGGCTCCTGATGCGGCGATCGTATCTTGCCCGTCAGCGTGGCCACCGAGGGGCAGTGGCTATGGCTGGTGTGGAGTCGACATTAACTGTAAAAGTATCTATTTATATAAAAAACTAGCTGTGCCCTGCCATTTGCAATGACACTCAGTGTGACCAAACTTAGTAGATTTCTACTTTTTTGGTAGATTTTGAGGAACTTGCAACAGCCGTTAGGGAAAAAAATATCAGTATATTATGGTAGAATTTATAATTTACTAGCTTCCGCCCACGGCTTCGCCCGCGTGGTACATTGAAAAACAAAATCAAACTCTCATCCCCTATTTTATCTTCTTGGGGGTAGAATTAATCAAAATCCTTTCTTAGCAGATGCCTACGTCATAACATCTATCTGCATGCCAAATTTCAGCCTGATCCGTCCAGTGGTTTGGGCTGTGCGTTGATAGATCACTATGTCAGTCAGTCAGTCAGTCCTTTGAGTTACTTATACAGCGTGTAACGTAATACCCCTATAAGAACAAAAGGGGTGTATTCAGACCGAGCACTGGAATACATTGACGTGTGCAAAGGTTCAATACATCATATTTGAAATTCCAATACAATTTAAAACAAATCATTTTATGATAAATTTGTGACAACCCTATGTGTTTGTTTACTATTTGCGTAGGTAACAAACACACGCGCACCCTCCTATCGCGTCGGACCCACACACACACACACACACACGTAGACAATTGAACGCGTGTGCCATGCTCCAGATGAGATAATAGTAACTACAGTTTTCAAAAGAATTTGCAATTTTTTACGGATCTTACTTACCTACATAATTCTACGTAGAAATTAAGGTCAAAGATTAAAATCACGATATCTTTTTATATCTTTTTATTAGTAAGCTACCTATCTATCACTGAATTTTGACACGTTTTTATCACTGTTGACACACACAACACAACACATTTCACAGGAAAGGCTCAATGTGCCCTCCTTCACGAAAGATGCAAATGTCTGCTCTGCGAGCCACCGTTTTTGTTGCGTTCCGAAGCTTTTCAGGCGTTATGTCCGCACACGCTGAAATTATTTTCACTCTGAGGGCATCTACTGATGGGCTTTCGACGCGATAGACGATAGACTTGAGGTAGCCCCACAAAAAAAAATCAAGGGGCGTCAGATCAGGGGAGCGTGGAGGCCATGCTACTGTACCAGCACGACCGATCCACTCGCCAAACCTACATCGTATCGTATGCTAATAAAGTTTCGCGAACCGAGAGATTGCTTGTTGCAAGGAACGAATGCTATTGCGACTGATTAAAAATGACATTTCATTCAACCAAAAGTACCTATTGCCAAAGAGAATATAATCACTACCAAAGAGAATATAATCACTACGTCTATGAGATGGGACATAGAGACTTTTTAATAAACTTCATTTAACATACCACCTATTACTAATTTAAAAATAAAAACGTCAACAGTGTCAGTCAGCATACGTTATACCAACGTAACGATAAGAACATAGGGATGTTCTCAGGTTATTCCTGATTATATCGATATCGATAAATTATTATGAAATGCATCGTGGATTCCAGCTACAAAATTAACAAAAATAATTACCGTTACAAATAAAATGAATAAAAATTATGGATTTATAAATCAAATTTATTCAACGTTAATTTACGTTTAGGTACAACTTAAACTTAAGGATATTATACAAAGTACGAGCAGCTGATGTGTCAGTACTCAGTAGACAGCTATTGTGCCGTGTGATAGCTCGACTCGCCTCGCTCGGTCAAAGTCAAACAGATTTTTTTCAGTAAGATTACAAGGATCACACTGAATCGTCTTATAGCTAGATGATTCTACTCCTGTTCCTTCGCGACCAGTACGGTGATGAACCAGGCATCATAGCATACAAATGAAAATGATCTCCACAAACGTATTTCATTTCATGAAGTTTTTCAATAGGAAGTCTTCAATTCCGATAATCTGCGCCCATTGTCTACATCTAAAATTAAACACACCATTAAAAATATCACTAACAAAAGCCATGTACTTATGTATAGCCCAAAACTTCTAATAATGTCAATAAAATGTAATAAAGTTTATCGAAGTTTATCGATAAGTAATGAAGATACTTGTGCTACATCACTACTGTTTGTAAACACGAAAGTATTTTTCCTGCCGAGTATCTATTTATTTATTATGCTCTTCAGACAGTACAAAGATACAAAATTCTTCAGTATGATACTCAATTTGTACTTACTTTTCTTCATCTAGAGGGAATTTCATCATAAATATCCTTTTTTTTGTCATTTATTCGACCATATCTTTTTCGACAAATTGTACATGTTCTGCAACGTGGAGTCGGTGCCTTTTTTGTTGAAAGGCACATTATTACTATTTTTAACTTTCTCACAGCCTAAAACCACGCATAAAAGACCAAAGAAACATAAAACTTTGCATTTTGCAGTAAAAAAATTTCAAACAGAAAGCCGTTAACTGACTGACAACTGACATGACAGCAGACAAAGTGAGACAGAGATGCAAAAACATAGCCTGAGATAGCAACCAATGAGAAATAGGCTGTTCACATAAAAATGAAGATTAGTAAGACAGAATAGTCACAAACTTTGACTTTAGTGCCCAAGTAGGTAGGTACAAAATTGGATTGAAAAATGCTCCGATCAACAATAATAGGTACATCGTTGGAAAAATGAAAGTGAAATATGGTCACGGCTTTATCCTCAGGCACGGTAGACATCCTCTCACACTTCTTGGTATCTACTCAAGATACCTTTAAGGCCCAAGTAGGTAGGTATACAATTGAGTAGGTACCTATCTCCTACTAGGTAGGTAGTTAACAAAGAGATCTGAAAGGATCTTTACCGTGCATAGGGATTTTAGTCGTGATGTGACCTTACATTTTAATTATCAATAAATACCAAGGTACCTTTCAAACAAGGCCTTCAAAAAAAACAGAAGTTACTTATTAAGCTACCTCGTTATTATGTAAGTAGGCTAGGTAGGCACATTATTAATTGGTGTCCGTTCTGTTACCTATTTCATCTAGAGTTCACACCTAAAGGTCAAAAAACAGCTGTTAATAGGGTTGCCTCATGTGGTGTCAAGGTACATATTGGAGCAAAGTTTAAGAGTCATTTCATGAATGAAAACCTTTGAAACTTGAAAAGTCGTTGAACAAACGTTGTTCGCAGTGACGTATAGAATACTCCCGTTCCGGCCTTATAGGGATATTATGTTACTCCTTGTATATAATTAGATATTTGTTATGTTGGTATAATTTATATTTGTTATGTTCGTAGTATTTTAAACCCATTTAATTTTATAATAGACTTTGAGTTGAATCCAGCTTATGTTTAGTAGATTTTGGTATGTTTTCACCCTATGTTACAGTAGATTTGTCAATTCAAATCTGGTCACACTTGACACAATATTTTTTTTCTGTTTTCGCGGGTAATGTTGCTGAAGTGAAAAATTAATTAAAACGATCGATGACATGGATTATATTGTATATTTAAATACGAGTATACTGTACAAGTGCAAGTTTGACTCGCGAAAAAATTGGAATAATTTTGGAATTTTCCAAATTTTCCTTATTTACCATTATTTTAGCCAAATTTCATAATTCTAGATTAAAAAAACTCCATAAGTTTTGATTAACCGACAATATCAAAATTAAAAACCGCATAACCACGAGACGCAGCCAGTAAGAACAAACTTTTGTTAAGTAAATTTTTCTACATGCTTTAATACCACTCCATGCCACTCCATGCCGTTACATGCCAAGTACATGCGAACTCGCAGCCAATCAATAGACGCTGCAATTATGTTAATGCATCGCCCTCGGCCGAGACAGCCACAATTTAAAGCAAGCTTATTCGCAAAGGCCTATATTTTTCTATAGAGATAATGGTTTAGAATGCTGTAGAAATATTTCTTACGTGTTTATCCTACTAATACTAGGTAGTACTTCGCCCCGAACTGAGATCTCGCGCGCAATGTCCACAATCCTCTTTTGTATTCACGCCCTGAAGTTTTTGGATACACTTTGTGTACTAATGTAGGAGTATCGGTGCCATCCTACTAATATTATAAACGCGAAAGTTTGTAAGAATGTATGGATGTATGTTTGTTACTCTTTCATGCTGTGACGGTTGAAAGGATCTGGATGCAATTTGGCACAGATATAGGTTATAGTCTGAAATAGCACATTGGCTACTTTTTATCCCGGAAAAATGTACGATGCCCGTGGGATAGACATGTTTTTGTTTTTCAAGGTAACATGCGAGCGAAGCCGCTGAAGCTAGTAATAATATAATAATGTTAGTTTATCCTACTAATATTATAAACGCGAAAGTTTGTAAGAATGTGATGGATGTATGTTTGTTGCTCATTCACGCTCAAACGCCTGAACGGATCTGGATGAAATTTGGCACAAATATAGATTATAGTCTGGAATAACACATATAGACTACTTTTTATCCCGGAAAAATGTACGGCTCACAATGGATAGATATGTTTTTGTTTTTCAAGGTAACATGCGGGCGAAGCCGCTGGCGGAAGCTAGCAATGATATAATAATGTTATTTTTTACAACTAAGTTAATAATCTTTTAACTTTGTAGTCGGATAAAAGTATTACCTAACATACAACAATCGTGTGACGATATTTTGTTGTGCCATTTAATCCCTCGGGTAATAACGGTGGGACGCAGCCAGAACAAGGACGATTGGAGGAATTTGAGGGAGACCTTTGCCCAGCCGTGTGATTCTGTAAGACCTCATTTTAAACTTCGAATCTGATTCCGCTGTGAGTTTCTTGATTGGCATTTTATTAACTCGGTTGATAATTCGAATTTACACTAGCGCCACTCTTGCGAGCGTGTTAGCGAGTGGAACTAAATTGACGGAGAGATTTTGACAGATAAAGTATGAGATGACGTAAGAAGTGGCATTAGGTATATACGGTGATTCCCAAGTCACTTCGACGCTCGCTTCGCACTTGTACCCGATTCAAAGTGTCAAATAAAAAGCGTCCTAAGCGAAGTGAGAGTGAATAGCGATGTGAGATGCGAGTTGATGTTTGAATTTTACAGAATCGACGTACAGCAGGTTAGATAAAAAAAAAGAAAAACGAATCCCTCGAAAAGCTAAACCTTCAATCTCACCTAACGGTCGCTTAGCCAGATTGAATGCAGTTCGATCACATCTATCTATACTAAGTATCTACTTAATTGTTGTCACCGACTGATTAGTTAGCGCCCCAATTTACCTTCCAACGATCCGAACTACGAACTAAAGAACAACTCAACGTGACAACTGAACGAATCAACAGACACTGCGATCCCAATCCGTAGGTGCAAATACTACTAACTATCGAGTTAGCTGTGACACGTAGCTCGAGAGCCAGTAGTGAGATTCCTTAGTATATTTTTCGTGTCACTAGTTTACTTACCAGTGTGGTAAAAGGCTTAAAGGCTTATATTTTAAAGCTTAAAGGATTATCTTTTGAAGTCAATGACACTTTATCACGATGTTTTCCTTCACCGTTTGCGAGTGTGGTATCATAAATTGTAAAAATCAAAGTTCTGACTGACACATTCATTCACTGACATAATATAAACAACGTACAGTTTAAACGGCTGGTCGTAGAGACTTTAAATTTTGAGGATAATTATGTTTGTTTTTGTTCATACTGCCGTCCTTTTGTTAAAAGACGGCTAAGTGACAAAACCAAATTTTTGGGTATGAGCAAAAACGTGGGAAAATGGTGTTTCTAGAAATTGTGAAGACTTACAATTTTTTTTGCTATACCAAATTTTTTGTATTATTATAAGCTTTTATTATTTATGTTACAATCAGGCGTAGCTTGTTTATTTAATTTTTAATTCAAGTTTTTGTGTTTTAGCCATCGACATATGTTTTTAAAATGCTATCATTTAAAATACTAAAAAACGGCTGGCTGAAGTACAACCGTTGTATAGAGTTGGATACGATTGTAACTGCAGCACTCATTCCAAATGAGTCACAGTTTTAAACAATTACAATACTATATAACAGTTAAGTCACATAACCTTCTTCTAGAATTGAAACTTAACTTAATTACATTCAACATAATTTTTAAAAACAAGGCGAAAAGCCTAAAACCGTTTATTTACTGTTTTCAAACTAATTTTTTTTTTATATTTCTACTCTTAAACACAGTTTTAGAATGAACACACAATGAAAACTGTTTTTTAGCGTTGACAATAATATTTGAAATGTTATGATGTACTGTCAAATGAACGGCTAAGCGTAACTTTTTCCTACATTAACAAGGTATTATATTATGAAAATGATTGTTAAATAAAACGAAATAGTACTTGTTAGTTAAAAAGCTTTCGATGATGAAGTCCTTACACTTATAAGGAGCTCTTACAAATAAAATGGCACAATTTTTTACTATTATAGTAACTTAATTAAGTCTAATCAATATGTTCCAAGGAACTAAATGAAATCAATTATTAATTTACTTAAAGTATTCACAGCTTAATGTTATGTGCTTACTAGCTGGCCCGCTCGCAACGGCACTTGCGTGTTTTATTTTAAATAGTTAAAAAGTTCATAGTCAATCATTACCACCCCGATGTACGAGTACTATATTATTATAATAATAATATAGGTATCATGTACTAACTGTATTATAAAATTCTTGTGTCGTTTACACCACGCTTTAAGGATATTTTTTTAAATAATTGAATCATAAACATTGATGTCTTGAAGAGTATTTTTTGCTGAGTTTTAAACAAATCGCATCACACATTAAAAAGTTCCTATATAAACTTTAACACCCCTACCACCCCTTCGTAAGAGTAGCTTTGGGAAAAGATACATAAATTTATTCTTTTTTTATTTATCTTGAAGAATATTTTTTCCAAGTATCAAGTGCATAGAATACGATTTTTTTTACAAACATATCCTCTTTTTTACCTCCTAAGAGATTGAATTTAAAAAAAAATCTTCTTAGTGCACGTCCACGTACTAAGAAAGTTGTATCCTCCAAATTTCAAGTCTCTACGACCAGCGTTTTAGACTGTGCGTTGTCTATAATGTCAGCGTCTAGAATGAATATTTTAGTCAGGACTTTGATTTTTAGAATATAAAAAGATGTCCTTGAACTCCTATCTGTATCCTGCTTAATTATTATTTAGTAAATAAATAAGTTCAAGTTAATAAAACTCGCCAACGGTGTCTGAAAATAGTTAAATATTTAGATACATACATAAAATCACGCTTGTTTCCCGACCGGGTAGGCGGAGACCACGGATCTCCACTTGCTACGATCCTGACATACCTCTTTTGCTTCATTCACTCTCATTACATTCTTCATACATGCGCGTCGGTTTAGGGTACTCTCTAAAACGTCCCCAATTTGATCGAGGTACGTACGCCGAGGTCTTCCTCTTCCAACTGTCCCATCCACACTCTCTTTATGCGCCTGTTTCGTCAATCTCCTTTCATCCATCCTTTCTACATGCCCAAAACATACATACGCTTCTCAATTTTCATCACTACGTCTTCTTTCACTCCACAACGTTCTCTTATCTTATCATACTGTTCTTCCCTATAATTCAAAGTTAAACCACACATACTTCTCAAAGCTTTCAAAGTTAAATATTTAATTTATAATAAAGAGTTACATAAGAAAATAATAAGTACCTACTTAACCAAACAAGTTTTATCGTGCTAGACTTACTTGCCTTAATTTAAGTTCACATTTTGTAATGATTCCGTACTTCTCTGTATTTCTTCTTTAAATCATGCATACATAAAATCACGCCTGTTTCCCGACGGGGTAGGCAGAGATCACGGATCTCCACTTGCTACGATTCTGACACACCTCTTTTGCTTTATTCACTCTCATTCTTTAAATCAGATAGGAGGTAAGCGGCGAACAGACCATAATATTTTTATTTTCTGGGCCGTAAGTTTTTATGCCAACGTCATCAAATAAATACTTTCATCTCCTATATTTACTCCCTTTAGGGTAATTTTTTTACAAACTTTGAATGTTGTATTTATTTATATCTAATCAAAGCCTAACAAATAATTTCCGAGCTTCTAGCTTTAAAAATGACGTAATTTTCACACAAATTTAATCGTCTATTTCAACTTCTTACACTTACTCCTTACTTTATTCGCAGTAAAAAGCAGCTTATGTCCTTTCTCAAGCTCTAGACTATCTCTGTACTAAATTTTATATAAATCGGTTTAGTAATTTAGGCGTGATTGCCTAACACACACACAGACAGAGTTACTTTCGCATTTATAATGTAAGTAAGGATTATGCCTATCATGAATCATCAATCACCTCAAGCCTATGAGAGAGAACAACTTCAACAACTATTTAATAACCTTCTATCTATTTAAAACGATACATAATATTGATATATCAAAATAATCATTCATCATTCTTCTGCCCTTATATCCATCCACGCTAAGTGGGGTCGGCACAACATGTTTTCTTCTTCCACTCACTCCTATCATTCGTCAACTCTGAATCTACTCCTCTTCTAATCTTCATTCATATCATCTTTCACACAATAAACCACTTCTTCTTCGGCTTTCCTCTACCTGCGCACCCAGCCACACTTATACACTTATACTGTTTTGGTATTCATCCCTCCTCATCACGTGTCCATACCATGCTAATCTCTAATAACGAGTGCGCGGATGGTACGGTACGTACGAGAAGGTACTGCAAATAGACGTTTTTTAGCGTTGGAATGTTGTTTAGTTAGTTTCTAATATTGTATTTATTAGCATTCAGTAATAACTTTCAAGACTAAAAAACAGTCACTGTATTTTAGAGTTGTAATAGTTTTATACCCACGTGAGGTGAAAAACAAATAAGCGGCAAAGTATGTCTAGCGGTGTTATAGAGTAGCAGTTGAAGGAAAACTGTCTTTTAGACGTAGTAGATCCCTTTGAGGATTACAATTTATAAATGACAAAAACACATCTAAAGTCGGGTAACGGCTAAGTAGTATAGTAACATCATTAAACCGTTTTTTAGGCTTGTTTCATAAATATAATTTAAATTTGAAATGTACTGTTAAGTGCATTTAAACGTATTGTAGTGTTTTAATACGAGTTAACCGTATTTAAGAATTGGACATGGTCCAAAAAAGGTGTAGATAGCCGTGTACGAGGTGTCCAGAACTCAGTAACTATAAATGATAGAAACATGTGTCCAAGACTGGTCGATAGAGAAAAATGCGGGCTTTCGCGTGGTATATAAAAGTCATTTTTGACCAAATGTCACTTAACGGCCTTTTAGTGATCGGACGGCAGCATAGAGGTGTACTAAGGGATTTTTCAAAATTAAACTTCTAAAAGGAGCTTTAAGTTTGTATAAACAAAAACATAAATAAAGCTCTTAAATAAAGTTGCGGGTGTCCTAGTATTATACATATAGGGCACATACATTTTACAAACAGAAAAAAATAACTAAAATACTTTTAATGTGTCACATGAAAAAAATACATGAGACAATATAAAGAAGATGTTGTTGACTCTATGAATGAAAATCACCAGCTCTTACACTATAAAGGTAGGTGCAAACACACAGGGTTGTCACGTCGCGTTCAATTATCTAATTACTGCACGTTAAGACTCAGGGCTGTCAAACGGTTGCTGTCTGTTTGATCTCAAGTTAGCATCCTGATTGCGATCGATCAGTTCGATGAGTCAATTTGGAGGTTATATATTTTACTCGTACATTAAACTGTAAGTATCGACATCTCTTTCAATGAGTATGACGAGTAAAAGAGATAAAGATTAATTTAAAGATTTTATTTTAATGATATTTTTTAATATCTAATCCAAGTCTAGCAAGTTAAAGAATATACTCGTAGCTCCCTGAAAACTATGTAGCTACTAAGTCATTATAAGTTATGCCTACTTGTTCAAAGACAAAATCCAAATATTTATAATCAATAAAATCATAATTTAGGTTCCTGCATAACCTAAGTTTGAGAGGAATAGACAAGAAACTCGTCTCAGTCCTAGCATTATTTTAAATGATCGAAAATGATAAAACTCCAGTAAAATGATAGTTGAACAAGTTTAGGCTCATAACTAAATCCCTCGAACTAACTTTCAGCTTGTAGACTTTAGAGTCAAATTCGACTTTAAAGTCAAACACTGAATGCAAGCAGAGTAAACATTTCTAATTGAAGTGCAAAACGTAATTCAGTCAAACTGAGTGACATCCCTGTGTGCCGGACCAATATGGCGGCCAAACATGGCGCTCACAGGATTACTCTGTTTGCGTAATTTGTTGAAGTTCTAAGATCGCGACGTTTGTACATGCATAAGTGGGCGAAACAACAGAATTATCATGCAAATTTTCTTGAGGGGAAGACTAGACGATAATCTTTGTCACAAGGTTGTAAGGTCTAGTTTGGAATGGCTCTGGAATGTCAAGTGACGTGAAGTGTCACTGTCGGAATGAAGGAGGGTTGACAATTTGGGATTTTTAATGAATTACATTTTGAAGTATCTTAAGACCCTTATATCTATAGAGTTTTGTAATCAAACAATGGTTGTAGCTCTTTTTTATCAGACTAACTAACATTTCTTGACTTCAACTTACATATTTTGAACACACCAAAGTCACTTTGTAGTTTTTCGTGTAACCGGACGAGTTTAGCCAAGTAAAAAAAATACGCTATCATTTTTTTATTGCATAAAAAATATTTTCTTTGCTTAAAAGTTCTTTCCCCAAGATAATAAAAGTAAGACACTAAGAGCTCAGACTTCATTATTACAAGCAGTATCCTTAGCACGAGTTTATCATCACTAACTCATAGTTTCAGCGAAAAACAGCCAATCACGTCTTAGTAGCTTCGAATTTTAGTTTAAAAATAAAAAAAAACTGGTAAAACATAGTCAGAGTTATCATTAAAGTATCTTTGGGCTGGCTCTTTCTGACTGTAATCTGAATCCATTGAGCTATCTAAAGATCATTTGTAAATGGTCTTTGGATAGCTCAATTTTATCGTTATTGTATTCTACGAGTATATAGATACTAGCTGACCAGCGCAACTTTATCTGCAGGTTTTAAGTGATATAATTTTTCCAGATTTTGCAACATTTTGCATTGATGCTTCGCTCCTATTGGTCCCAGCGTGATGTTATAAAGCCTTCCTCGATAAATGAACTATCCAACACAAAAATATTCTTTCAATTCAAACCAGTAGTTCTGGAGATTAGCGCGTTCAACCAATGAAACAAACAAACACTTCAGCTAAATGTTTGATTCAGGCGTGACTTTGCGGAAATACATTACTAAAAAGGACGAAAATATCTAGTACTAGCTTCTGCACGCGGCGTCGCCCGCGAAGTACCTACATAAAATATAGCCTATGTTCATCCTGAAAGTTCATTCTACACATTGGTGAAAGAATTTTTCAAATCGGTTCATTAGTTTCGGAGCCTATTCATTTCAAACAAACAAACAAATAAACAAACAATCAAAGTTTTCCTCTTTATAATATTAGTATAGATTTAGCGGGAAAGTACTAGATATTTCCGTCCTTTTCAATAAACTCTTCAGCTTTATAAAAGTATAGATGTGTATAATTATTATTGTACCATCTGTAGGTACTTATTTTTTAAAATTGACAAAAAATATATTCCTACGACTATAGTCTCTTTAGTAAAAACTTGTGCTACAGACAGATTGCAATATTCTTATTTCGCCGCTTACGGCATTATCCCGTTCGGGGGCCGATATATTCATACCTGCTACAACTAGGGGCGTGTAATTGTATAATATTACCATTTAGAATAACCCGTGTGTTCTTGCAAGAATTAAATTAGGAAGAATAGGGGGGGGGGGGGGTGAAATGGTGTAATTCTCATTCGGGTGAGATAGCTGAAATATTTGACGTTTAATTGTGTGGTACCGTCGTTTTAATTAAAGCTGCAGTTGACCCTTTGGACCGACTTTGTGAATAAACGGGGCGCAAGTTTATACTTACGAGAGTTACGGCAATTTTGCGTTCAAAATTGTATTAGTAACAAAAAAATTGGTATGAGCGCTAGTGATGTAATGGTAGCACCCCCACTTCACGATCCGAAGCTAATGTGTTCAAACTTGGTCGTGGACCAATAAGATTTATGGAAAAAAATTATTTATGAAAATGAATATGAAAAAATAATAAATGAATTTTATGAAAATGGGCGCACCCAGTACATTCTTTTCTGTCTTGACACTGATAATGACCAGAAAATCAATCATTCGTCTTCCGATGAAGAACTATCGTCAAAAATCATAGTGACTAGTGGTACCGCGTCGACCGTTCAACAGCGGGGTTCGTGAGCAATTGCACTCGAACGCAGGACACCAGGGGCCTCTCCACGAATTCATAATACGTTACCGAATTAATATTACATTGTTTCGTACCATGACCTATGCAAATTGTATTGAAGTAGTGACGTTTCTATAATGGAATCGTTACGGAATTGTTCTGGAAAACTTCGTGGTAAGGCCCCTGAACGCTTGACCGCGTGACCGCGCTCTGTCTGATAACTCCCCTAGATGACCACTGTCTGTCAATATATTATAAAAAACGCGTTTTCCGTCCATAATCCTGACTTCATAACGATCTCGTCACGTCACAAACCAGTAAAATAAAATAGTTTTGACTTGTTATTCGCCGCGTGCTCCACAATAGTTTTCAGTTTTATTAAGCACTCGACAAAACCGTAAAAATGTTTAAGTATATACCTCACAGCTGTGCCCTTGAGTTGTAAAACCTATTTCCTATGGGCCGTTAATATTTTTCTTTTTATTGCTGAACTATTTTGTGCCGATTGTGGAGTATTTTCTGTAAATTCTACCTCTACTGCTTTTATGGGTGTATTTCTATGATTGTACTACGTTTACCACTTTTAACCGACTTTCAAAGCGGAGGCTATCAATTGGGTTGTATTTTTTTTACGTTGTGTATAAGTTATTCGATATGTAAACGGCATCCTTAGCAAAATTAATAAGGTTCATACAAAAAAAAACGAGTTTTTTGTCAGTTCTTCTCGGACTGGAAATGGTATCTAGACTCGCCTTGTAAATAAGACGATTTAAAATAATTCCTGTGATTTTATTGAATAAAAAGATGTTTTAGAATTTTTGAAGAAAGCTGCATTTTTTTTAGTTGTGAAGATTAGCGTGCACAACCAACGCACAGGTAAACAAACAGACATATTTTTTTTTCAAAAACAATTGGTTATTTTGTGCTAAGTAGCGTGTTTTTTTTAGGTAGCACTAATTTTTATTTGAAAATATCAAAAGTACAAATGCGGCTTCTCAAGGCTTATTATATTTTTTTGAACTCAATATTGTGGGTTCGAACAGTGGTTTGAAGGACTTTTATAAAATATTACTTATCTTAGTTTTTATTATGAATATTATAAAAGAATATAAATGTAAATTTTCATTTTGATAATGAATATTGAAAGCTTTGATACATTTTTAGTGAGGCATTACTGAGGCTATCTGAATTCAATTTCACATAATCCCTCCAAAAAGCTTTTGTATTAAAACATACATAAGTAAATTAAATTTAAAAATATATCTTATGAAAATTCTTACCAACAAAACTGCCAATCATGCTGGAAACGAGATTAACTTGCAAGAATACTGTTATTTTATATTCAACTCGATTTTTTTGTGGCGTGAACGAGCGCTGGTGGTGTAGTGGTAGCACCCCTGCCTCACGATCCGAAGGTCGTGGGTTCAAACCTGGTCGTGCACCAATGAGTTTTGCCATTCGAAAAATTTATGTGCGCAATGCCAGTGCTCTTAAACGGTGAAGGAAAACATCGTGAGGAAACCGGCATACCCTAGAACTAAAAATTCGAAGGTATGTGTCATTGGTTAGTATTCTTATAAGCGGCGATGGGCTTGCAACCTGTCACGTACGGAATACTAACTATTGTGCAAAATGTGGGCATGTACCAAATGTGTTGTTTGGACTTGCCTCTGACTACCCTCTTTAGATATCCTCAAAGATCTAAGAAACTAAAGATCTGAGGAGATATCTACCGAGCCTGGGGATTACAGTCGTGATCATATTTATTTATTATTATTTTTTTATGTGAACGACAAAAATATTATTTTTTGTCTACAATCCATTCTTATTCTGTCACTAAGTTCTTTTGACCAGTGTAGTGGAAGGACCAAAGTGCCAAAACAAAAAAAAAACTACCTCAATCCCCAGGCTTGGTAGACATCTCAGATCTCTTGTTACTTAAATTTTTAAGTATATCTAGAGGGGGTAGTCAGAGGCAAGTCCAAACATGATATTTGGCACATGCCCATTTTGCACAGTAGTTAGTATTCCGTACGTGACGGTTAGTTAGAGGCACGTTCATAAACGATATTTGGTAAATGCACATTTTGCACAGTAGTTAGTATTCCGTGACAGGTTGCAAGCCCATCGCCACGCACGAATAACAATAAAATCAAGTTCCTAACAAGATATGCAAAAGTGCCCTCTAGCGTTTACATGGCGTTTCTACAGCGTTTCTCATGTGAAAAAGTAGTGGATGAACCTAGTGCAGTAACTAATGATCCCACTTTCCCGTCGCCCACGATCTGCAATTTCACGAGATACGCCGTCATGTGCGCCGCACGACGACTCGTCACGAGGCATTTACTTCATTCACAGTTGATTGAAACCACATTCTTTAAGGACCTATGCACATTTTTATTTATTCACTAGCTTCCACGGTTTCGCCCGCGTGGTACTTTGAAAAACAATAAACATACCTATCCGTTGGACTGGTCGTAACACTGGAACCGTAAATTTTTCTGGGGTAAAAAGTAGCTTATGTGCTATTCCAGACTTTAACCTATATCTGTGCCAAATTTCATGCAGATCCGTTCTGCCGTTTCAACGTGAAAGAGTAACAAACATGACGGCCTCTGTGGCGCAGCGGGCGAAGGTCCGCCTGAGACGCAGAAGGTTGCGGGTTCGATTCCCGCCGTGGGACAAATGTTTGCATTATTTGCAGATATTTGTCTCAGGTCTGGGTGTTTTCTATGTATAATATGTATGTATTTACAAAAAAAAAAAGTATATCTATGTAGTTTATCAGTCATGTGGTTCCCATAATACAAGCTCTGCTTAGTTTGGGGCTAGATGATGCTGTGTGATAGTGTCCAGCATAATTTATTTAATTTAATTTATTTACATACATCCATACGTTCTTACAAACTTTCGCGTTTATAATATTAGTACTAGGATTTTAACGACTGGAAAAATCTTATTAATTGTAGTTTGATCTAGATATCGCTAATTCCTCTAGAAACTATTCACCACTAATTCTATTTCCCCCCAAATGTCAGGACTCGTCGCTAGTAGCAGTTATCGGTACCGTGCGAACTTGGGCTGTGAATCGTAATTCAATATTCATAACGGCGTCAACGTCTGCACTAAAACGAGCGACCCACTTTGCATGATTGTCATCATGCGTAGTAGTAGTAGTCATGCATACTACATTCACAGAAATGGCTTCCTCTACGACAGTGGTTTTCAACTAGTGGCCCGCAGAAGACAAAATCATCATCTTCCTGCCCTTATCCCACGTTATGTGGGGTCGGCACAACATGTGATCTTCTTCCATTTCCCTCTATCATTCGTCATCTCAGTAGTCACTCCTTTCTTACCCATGTCATCTTTCACACAGTCCATCCATATTTTCTTTGCCTACCTTTACCCCTGTATCCATCCACATTCATATCTAACACTCTCCTCGTCACATGACATTCATCTCTTCTCATAACATGTCCATACCACGCTAACCTATTACTCCTAATCTTTTCTGTTACCGGTGCCACTTTCAGACTTCCTCTAATATACTCAATCCTTATTTTGTCCATCCTCGTCACTCCACACATCCATCTCAGCATTCGCATCTCCGCCGCATGCACTCTTTTCTCGTCCGTTCCCTTGGTGGCCCAACATTCAGACCCGCAGAAGCCAAAATATGGTCTGCAAATGATTTTAAATTTAGCTCATTTCTAAATTAGTCGTATCGTAAGTAATCGTAATTCCGTTGGTCGATAAACTTCGAGCTTTTAAACAAACCATACATTATGGAAGTACCTATGTACGATATGTTATACGCGAAAGTTTGTGAGAATGTATGGAAATTCTTACAAACTTTTGCGGATATAATATTAGTAGAATTAGTAGGATTTTGTTAGTTTCTATCACAAGTTAAATATTATAGAGTCAAAATGGTTTTAGCTAGTACTAGTTTAGCTAGACTCCTATACATTATTATTTTATTTCATTCATAAAAGCCTATTTGTGTTTTAAGGCCAGACTTTAGGTAGTCAGGATAAAACAATGTCAAAAGACAATGTACCTAAATTGACTCCAAGGTTTCAATCTAGACTTAGGTTCAATAACTGTAAGCTTAGGTTACCGATCGGCAAGATGACCTAGATACAAGATTGCTCACGGAAAATTTCACCCGACACTGTCTCGAACAAAGCGGTTATTGTTCCGCACTTAACCATTATTTGTAATTAATAGGATTACTTCTATTTTGATTATTTTAAGACTTCATAAACTCTTGTTTTCACTTTGGCTTTTGATACAACACTCAATTATTTGAACTCTGATCAAGTTTCGACTGGATTCCGAGAATTTAATGTTTCAATATATTTTGATTGTTATTGATAATTGAGAGTGGTTTTCTATTTCATGGTTGTGCTGTAAAGTTTTAAAGGACTATCATGTCAAAAGCACTGGTGGTGTAGCGGTAGCACCCCTGCCTCACGATCTGAAAGTTATGGGTTCGACCCACGAGCTCTTATAATCATGTTTCGAAAACGTCACATTTCAAAGTCGATGTAATATTACTTCAATACATTTTAATGGGACATGGTACAAAATATTAAAATTATTACTTTGATATTGCCCGAAGAGTTTATGGTAAGGCCTAGTCGTGCACCAAGGACTTTTTATTTTACTTACTCAAATGTATGTAATGCCAGTGCTCTTAAACGATCAAGGAAAACATCGTGAGGAAACCGGCATACCCTAGAAATAAAAATGCCAAGGTGTGTGTAATAAGTTAGTATATTTAAGCGGAGATTTGCTTGCAACCTGTCACGTACGGAATACTAAATACTTAACAAAATGTGGGCATGTGCCTTTCTCTATAGATATCCTCAAAGATCTAAGTAACTAGAGATCTTAAGAGATAATTATCTACCAAGCTTTGGAATTACAATCGTGATCATCTTCTTCGATTTATTTTTTTTTCCTGTTAAAAGACAAAAGGTTTAAGTTAGATACGAGGATTTGTATTTCGTTTCCAATAACTGTCTATAACAATGTAATAGGTAATCATAGCTTCTAGCTTTGCATACCCTATACTTATAACAGAAGCCGCATATATAAGTTTCCATTTAAGTAGTTAAATAACCATGGAACCGAAATAGAATTAATAGACTTTGGAAATGCCTAAATAATACAATAGGTGAACCCCTCATTTAATTGCGCTGCAAGTCGTTGGGTCCTTGTCGAAGTGAATCGTTGGTAAGGATGTCACTTACAGCGACAACAAATTATTATGAAAACAAAATCGGGAATAAAAACAAATGAAAATAAATGAATATTTAAAAATAGTGGGACGATAATGGTTGAAAATAATGATTATAAAAATAAAATTGGGTATGTTTTCTGAGTTACGCCCAT
The DNA here is from genome assembly GCA_963675405.1 of Cosmorhoe ocellata. Lineage (NCBI taxonomy): Eukaryota > Metazoa > Arthropoda > Insecta > Lepidoptera > Geometridae > Cosmorhoe > Cosmorhoe ocellata. Next base: position 10,835,799 of record OY776249.1, on the reverse strand, counting down.
AATGGTCTAATGTTGGGCCTATGTTGGGCCATTGTAGACTTTTACAAATATTTTCTTCGTTCTATTTATTTCCCATTACTATAAGGTTGAATTTCAAAACTAAAAGTTGTAAAGTACAGTCACCAATAAAAGTTTCCCGTATGTGCAATTTAGATGAAAAAAGGTAAAAGAATAGAAACACATTTTGTAGCTAGTCGCATAGTATGAGTTAGTAGCCAAACTAGCCAAAGGATATGCTAGAGAAACTTAAATGCCGTTCAAAGCACCAAAACCCTCAAATACAAACACGATCACGACTGTAATCCCCAGGCTCGGTAGATACTCGTATCTCCTCAGATCTCTAGTTACTTAGGTAATCCTCTAAGATCTAAATCTTTGAGGATATCTAAAGAGGGTAGTCAGAGGCACGTCCAAACATGTTATTCAGCACATGCTCACATTTTGCACAGGAGTTAGTAAATACGTGACAGGTTACAAGCCCATCGCTGCTTATATGAATACTAACATAATGACATACACCCTCGAATTTTTAGTACAAGCACAACCAGTTATAAAAGATGACATGGTAATGTTGATGACGTGAGTCATCCCGTGTGTAAACCTGTTCAACGTCGGGAAAAATAGGTAACTAAACGCGATAAATACCCGTTTAATACTAATAATAATGATTAATAGACAGTTGCTTTTTGTAAAACAAAATGTTCTTCAGACGCGTGAATTGAAAGTGGCACCCCTACGCCATCCAAGTCCGTTACTTCGACAGAGTTGCAAAGCTAACAGTGGCGACCCCAGGGACGGACCTATGTTATCTTTAGTATTGTTCGAGTTAGATTAGTTTTTGTTCCTCTTATTATCGGTAGCTGTATTTGTGACGTAGGTACTTGTTTATGTTACGAGGTAGTAGATACAAGGTTTTAGTACTTTTGTTATTAAGGCTGTATTTGGTGTTGATTTTTACCAACCATTACATACAAACCAGGCTAATACCATAAAGTTCATTATTGAGGACTGGCCTCACAGCTCAGTTGGTAGTAGCTATGCCTTCTGCGCTGTAGGTTGTGAGTTCGATCCCCACCCAGGGCAAACATTTGTGTGATGAACGCAAATGTTTGTTCTGTGTCCCAGACAGTGTAGTCTGGGTGTTACTATGTAAAAAAAAAAAAAAAAAAGATCACGACTGTAATCCCCAGGCTCGGTAGATATCTCCTCAGATCTTTGAGGATATCTAAAGAGGGTAGTCAGAGACAAGTCCAAACATGACATTTGGTACATGCCCACATTTTTTTAGGTATTCTATGTATATACTTATTTACAAAAAAAAAGTATATTATTAGCTAGGTATCTGGTTTCCATAGTACAAGCTAATTCATCAAGTCATTTAAAATTTATCACTTCTGACCAAATCTGTCCTTTCTTGCACATTATTTAGGAAAGGTAGATATTTGATTCTTGTAAACAAAATATTTAAAACTTTCTCAGGAAGTTAAAGTAATAAAACATGCTTGTCTGTTTGTCGGTGCCAGTAGACACCCCCGCCCATGATTGATTGGAACACCAGATAGGGAAAATTAAGGTTTCTTACTGCAATATTTTAAATTTATTTGCGTCTACCATGCAAATTATGAAATAGAGATGGGGTGCTTTTTATTTCCTTCCTTTAATCGAATGGGGGAGTACTGTTAAGAATTTGTTTCTTAGAATTTTAGAAACGCCATATAACGCTCATGATAAAACGTCTCTTGACGTAAAACGCACCATCACAGTCATAAATATCGGTGTTTTAATAATAAAAGCAAACCAAAAAGTTTGGTTATGAGCTGGTAACCTGTTTTGTACGGAATATTAACCACAATCTTTAGACATACATTAGTTTAACCTAAAAAATTTAGAGATTTGAAGAGTTGTCCAAACTTGGGGCTTACAGTCGTGATCGGTCTATGGTTAGAAAATTTGACGGCCGCGATTAGTCTGTGATTATAAAATATGACGAGTTCTCGAGTGGAGACCGCGGCTCGGCAAACGTAGTGTAGGACGCCCTCCGGCTAGGTGGAGTGACGATCTGCGAAAGGCTGCTGGTGGAGGCTGGATGCGTCGAGCTGAAGACAGGGCGCAATGGCGCTCATTAGGGGAGGCCTATGTCCAGCAGTGGACTGCTATAGGCTGATGATGATGATGATGATGATAAAATATGACGGTCACAGATTTTTACGAAGACGGAACTCGAATGCCCTCAGTTTTGTTGAGAATTGTTTACTTTGCGCCAACGTTTAATGCATGGTAAGTATGTTCTTGGTAATGTAAAAGAATTTGCGCGTAATTTTTATGTTTTACTAGCAACCGCGTCACGTGACATTCATCTATCTCTTCTGAATTTGAATTTGAGTTTGAAAATCATTCCTTATTTTGTCCATCCTTGTCTCGCCACATATCCATCTCAACATTCACATCTCCGCCGCATGCACTCTTTTGTCGTCCGTTCCCTTTGGTGGCCCAACATTCAGACCAAGTATCATCATCACTATCACTATCACTACATAGTATAAAACAAAGTCGCTTTCTCTGTCCCTATGTATGCTTAAATCTTTAAAACTACAGTGATTCAAGAGAAAGATTTTTATGTATAATACATCCATGATAGTAGAGGAACACTGATAATTTTAGAGGTTTTTCTAATGTGATGTCGTAAATAAGCACATTTTAGTGTATTTATTATCAAGCATATCCCGTGCGAAGCTGGGATGGGTCGCTAGTTATAGTATAAATAAAATATTGATCAAAACTGCTCTTCCCAAAGCGTGCCCAAAACAGAACCAGTAGCACGTCAAAGCCTGTTTTGAAGCACAGCCAATTTGCTAAGGCTCTATAGAGCTGGTAAATTGACTTTGTGTTCAGTAAATGGATGTTAATCTACTTATGAGTTTAGTTGAAGCTTTGTGTCAACTTTTCTCGACGGTACACTAAAAAGCTTTCTGTTCGAAGGTCTGATGAAATTGACGGGAGCAAGAGAAGCCGACTGGAAGTCGATGTGAAAGTAACGCGATTTTTTTTTGCGTGATTAAATAACGCGTCTTTATTATTACTTTCAATAAAAAATTGCGGCTGTTAATATTTTTTTATTCAACGTTTCACGATTTCATCAAAATCCGTTCAACCGTTCTCTAACATTTAAATGACTCTGAAGTTATAGGTAGAACATTATTTCTTAATTTGAATGAACTGTATGTGATCGATGTATTTTAGCTCTTTTTCGTTTAAAATTGACTTAACAATTTGACTATGACGTTGTGACATTGACACATACTAATTATATTACACTTGAAGAAGAAGAAGAAAAAGCCATGCAAATTGATGTTGTCTTAAACTATGAACTATATAGGGGAAAATTAATTCAATTTAGACCAAAAGGTCAATTTTAGCTTCTATAAAACTGTCATTTAGTAATGTTACACTAATTTGGACTTTCTATTGAACGAAATAAGATCGTACCTCTTAAAAAAATATTTAAAGATCGTACTTATTAAGTTAGTCTGCAGAACAAGAAAATTACCACGAATGTGCCAAAATAGTGACTCATACATAGCGAATCGACGAAACCCGCGCGCCTCGCGATGTCTTAAACACAATTTCAGCTTTACTGCCCATTGATCCAAGAGTACCTACCTCAATATTTAAATCGGGAATCAAATAAAATTGCAAATTCTACAAGCGCGCAAGCTACCCTCAGATCCGTTACGACCGCGAGACGCACGGCATAATACATTGACGTTCTTGAATGACAAATGCCGATGGCTTTTTTGACTAGCCAACCGTTCTATTTACGACATTCCGGGCGCCCACTTGCGAATTCGAATGAGGGAAGCGCAAGGAAGGGACCTGTTTGTTTTATGGCGAAACGTCTTCAGGGATTATAATCGCTTTTATTGACATAGATAATGAGATATTTCAAATCTTTACCTTTCTCTTTGGATTTGTCTTCGTAAATCTACAGGGTACAAGGTTTACGCTGTATTTATTAGAGTTTTTATACGTTTTCACTTATTTCTTTGATCATGAAAAGAGCCTTTGAAGTGCACATTAATCCTTTCACCACACTGGTTCAGAACTGGAAGAACTCGAAATAATTAGTGTAATAATTAATCACATGCTATATTATTATTTGTATCACATCTAGAATTATATAAAATATGAACTATTAAGTTATCCAATCACTGTTAAAAACGGTATCCTACTAATATTCTTTTTATTATTACAAACGTGAAAGTTTGTATAATTATGGATGTATGGATGTTTATTGACGACCTCAGTGGCGCAGCGGGCGAGAGTCCGCCTGCGACGCAAGAGGTTGCGGGTTCGATTCCCGCCGCGGAACAAATTTGTGTAGGATCTGCAGAAATTTGTTCCGTTGGTCTGGGTGTTTTCTATGTATAATAAAAAATATCTATCTATGTATATGTATATAATGTATTAAATATATCAGTTATCTAGTACCCATAACACAAGCTTTGAGTAGCTTACTTTGGGGCTAGATGATGCTGTGTGGATAGTCCAGCATTATTTATTTATTTATTTATTTATTTTATTACTCTTTCACGGTGAAATGGCAAAACTTATTTGGATGAAATTTGGCACAGAGATAGATTACAGCCTGGACTAGCATGTAGGTTACTATTTATTCCGGAAAAATGTACGGTCCCCGTGGGATAGATTTGTTTTTGTTTTTCAAGGTACCACACGGACGAAGCCGTGAGCGGAAGCTATTAAAGTCATAAATACCTCAAATGATCTAGATCAAGACTTCGAATCAGACTATATGTAAGAGATTTTCCATCGGTCCAACTCCAAAAAATTATCCATAAATCCATTGACCGATTCAGTCCACCCCTCGAAGATATATATTATTAAACCTACGTTTCTTCCCTTATTATGCCGTGCAGCAAACATTGCCCACCAACCCCTAACGAAACGAAGAATCAATTTCAATATAATCGAGGATTATTTTTTTCAATCAGCGAAACCATTAATTTTAATAGAAATGTGTATTAGGGCTCACTAAACAAAACAGAAGGTTCAATGCACTTACCTAACCGATAATATACTGGTAGTTCTTCTTCTTCTTCAATTATGGCATCTGTCTCTTAGAGAACAATTTTGCCAGTGTCAAGTGTATTTATTTATAAGTATTGTCAACGTCACAGAGTCATAGTCAAGTTGTCAAGTCAATTTTAAACAAAAGATGGCTGTTTTGTTGAAAATTTTCGGGATATCCTCCGATGGAATTTGAAGAGAACTATTTACTCTAATTATACTGGTAGTTGACCACTGAGCAAAAGATGGGCCAAATAGAAAGTCTGGACGTGCCTCTGACTACCCTCCCTTAGATATCCTAAAAGATCTTAGTAAAGATCTGAGATATCTATCGAACATGGAGAATCCAGTTGTGATCATGTTTTTTTTCATAAGTTTTTTGTAAAAAAAGTTGAAGTTTTCGATGAAAACCTTTTTTGAACCGGGCCATTTATACTTATATAAAATTATGAATGTTAACTTAATTTATTGTTTTTTTTTGTTACAGGTAAGAATAAAATATAACGAAAAAAATTGCAACCGTAAGTACAGTAACAGTACGTTTTTTTTCAAAAAATTACTGGTTCATAATTATATCCGCAGGTTTTTTAAACATTTTCTTTAGGATATAAGGGGCCTTACCTAAAGTTTTTTGGGCATTATCAAAGTATATAAAAGTTATATACTTTGATTTTGCCGATATTTCGTACCTTTAAAAATTTAAATAATATAATGTTACTTCTAGCTTGAAATTTGATGTTTCTGAAACATGATGCCCTTATTTTTTAGTAACTTTCAAGTAACTACACACTTCAAAAACTCGTATATCACAAAAATCTGTCTTTGAATATAATCTAAGAGGGTTAAAAAACAAAACGTTTGAGTTAAGCGCGAGCGTGTTTTATTTTAAAAATAAATTAAAATTAATCTTATTTATAATATAAATAAGCGTGCGTCCACACTTGTGACATTTTTCTGTGACTGTGACCGAGTCTATATCCGAAATACGAACAATTTTTTATGAAAAAAAAATAAAAAACAAATTATGAAGTCCCTTGAAAATCTGTAAAATTTCCACGTGTGTTTGTTACGATAGAGACATAGTGACGACAGATTGTGACAAGTGCAAACGCCCACATAGATAAATACAATTAACATTGACTCCTACCCTCAACATAAAGGGGTAAGAAAGAATAAAGGGATCCTTAAATAGTGATAAAACCCCATGAAGCCTCAACTAATAACTTCCCTTCAGGCATTCGAAAAACGCTTTCTACACATTTGCACTAACTACACCCCCTCCCCCTGCATTAACCAATTTACACCCTTTGCACCCCATCTCGCGGAGGGTTATAAATTTCACGTAACCGACCATGTACTTCCGTATACCTGCTTTTAAAGGGGAACAACTTGTTTTGGTACGAGTTATGATCCGACTTAATTTTTTAGTTTATTTTTAAATTAGGGGTAGAACAAATAATGGGTAGTCACGCAATTTCTAGAAATTTTGGTTTCATCTATCCATAGGTACTACGAGTAATATAATAATAAATATAATAAACTCAAAAACTACTGGTCCGATTTCAAAAATTCTTTCACCGTTAGAATGCTACGTTATCCCTGAGTAACATATGTTATATTTTATGTAGGTACCTCGCGAGCAAAGCCGCGAACGGAAGCTATTTATTTATAAACAGTACCTGGATGACCGAGCTAGGCTCGCTTTTTTTGGTAAATCGTGTTTTTTGCAAAATGAAACCTAGCTAGATCGATTTATCGCCCCCGAAACCCCCTGCATACTAAATTTCATGAAAATTGTTGGAGCCGTTTCCGAGATTCATATTATATATACATACATAATAACGCACGTGATAGGTTGCAAGCCTATCGCTGCTTATAAGAATACTAACTTTTTAAATAAATAAATATGGTCACGACTCTAATCCCCAGGCTCGGATCTCTTCAGATCTTTAGTTACTTAGATCTTTGAGGATATCTAAAGAGGGTAGTCAGAGGCAAGTCCAAACATGACATTTGGTACATGCCCACATTTTGCACAATAGTTAGCATTCCGTACGTGACAGGTTGCAACCCCATCGCCGCTTATAAGAATACTAACCTATGACACATACCTTCGAATTTTTGGTTCTAGGGCATGCCGGTTTCCTCACGATGTTTTCCTTCACCGTTTAAGAGCACTGGCATTGCGCACATAAATTTTTCGAGTGGAAAAACTCATTGGTGCACGACCAGGTTTGAACCCACGACCTTCGGATCGTGAGGCAGGGGTGCTACCACTACACCACCAGCGCTCAACTTTTTCTTCTTGTCAATTGTCACTCTTGCCACTAGGTAATTCTTTCGAACGAAAAGAGCGTTTCAGAGACTTCTTACGTGCAATGTTAGATAATAATATTAAATCTTCCTAGATAGACTGCTTAGTTTAGGGCTAAATGGCGTTGTGGGAAATGTCCACCAGTATTTATTTAATGTATTTTCAATGAAAAGTTTAAATTCTACTGTTAAACGACACGCGTTAATCAGAATTTCAAAAACACTATAACTTAACTTCATAAAACAATGTGCACATAGATACACAGTTTCCGATAAGGCAGCAGTTCCGATAGATGGCGATAGTGTCTACTTCCGGCGCACGGTCTTGGCACGACCGGAAGTGTCTTTGTCTGACGGATTTTAGGGTAGGATACGGATAAGCCACGCAATTTTCAACCTTATTGATGGTCGTTATTTGTTGGCTTTCTGAGACATCAAAAGCAGATTGAGTTGAACTATGATACTTTGCCAAATAAAAGTGCAATATTACAGTGAAAGGGTATCTTAATAAACGGTTATTTTAATAATTTATTTATTCTTTGTACACAAAAAAAAATACATTTTGAAGCTTAAAACTAATGGCATGTACACAGGCGAACTTAACCCTAAAAAGAGTTCTCTTCCAGCAAACCTTGGGATTTTTTTCTATTGGTGGGTAAATTGCGTACAGATTTTTATCTATTGGTGGGTAAATTGCGTACAAAAAAAATAATTATTATAATAAATAAATATTAAAATAATATGAATAATGATTTTGATTACCAAATTACCAAATTACGGTTACCAAATTTATAGAGCCCTGATGGCCTTACGATTCTATAAGGTCGTGAGTTCGAATCCAGTCGAGCACTAATTGTTTTTTTTATTTGAAGGCTTTGTCATGGTGTATGATCTTATTTAAAAGCAAAGGTTGACTTAAGTACATATTTTTACAGTAGTTTAAGCAGCTACAGCGGTATAAGTTAAAAGTACATTATACCGCTGTAGGGTTTAGTAACTATAATATACAAGATTGCATACCTTTTCACTAATGCCAGTGCTCTTAAACGGTGAAGGAAAACATCGTGAGGAAACCGGCATACCCTAGAACCAAAAATTCGAAGGTATGTGTCATAGGTTAGTATTCTTATAAGCGGCGATGGGCTTGCAACCTGTCACGTACGGATTATTAACTACTGTGCAAAATGTGGGCATGTAACAAATGTCATGTTTGGACTTGCCTCTGACTACCCCCTTTAGATATCCTCAAAAGATCTAAGTAACTAAAAGATCTGAGGAGATATCTACCGAGCCTGGGGATTACTTACAGTCGTGATCATATTTATATATATACCTTTTCACGACTAAACGGCTGAACGAAACTGAAATTTGGCAAAGGATTGTATTCTGTATGGAACTAAGCTACTTTTTGTCTGAGTAAATAAAAAAAAAAAAAAAAAAAAAAATATGATCACGACTGTAATCCCCAGGCTCGGTAGATTATCTCCTCAGATCTTTAGTTACTTAGATCTTTGAAGATATCTAAAGGGGGTAGTCAGAGGCAAGTCCAAACATGACATTTGGTACATGCCCACATTTTGCACAAAAGTCAGTATTCCGTACGTGACAGGTTGCAAGCCCATCGCCGCTTATAAGAATACTAACCTATGACACATGCCTTCGAATTAAAAACAATGCGAACAAAATCACGGGCAATAGCTAGTATGCCATATTTTCGCGCGTTGCTATTTCCAGTGTCTATGTTTTGCTTAATTAATCCATAATCAAAAGTTTCACCAGCTCAACAATTAATAGATAATAAACCGGCAACTTCGCCCAACTCATTCTACTTGTAGCCAGTTTGATTCCCGGCCCGAGTGCGAATTAATAAGTTAATTTCCAGATGGCGGAATATTGTTTTTGTTTATACTAGGGGCGGAACTTGAATAATTATGGTTTGAGGTATGAATGACATAATACATAACTAACTTCCGCTTGCAGCTTTGCTCGAATAGTATCCATTCGAATAGCAAAATATTTTTTTTAAGGATCAAACCTGGTTGTGCACCAATGAGCTCTTGAACGGTGAAGAAAAACATCGTGACGAAACCAAACACCAAACATCAAAACCAGAACCAAATATTCAAAGGTGTGTGTCATAGGTATGTATAATATGTATGTATTTACAAAAAAAAAAAAAGTATATCTTTGTAGTTTATCAGTCATGTGGTTCCCATAATACACTACAGTTTGGGTACATGGTACTAGTTTGGGGCTACATGATGCTGTGTGATAGTGTCCAGCATTATTTATTTATTTATTTATTTATAGGTTAATATTCATATAAGCGGCGATGGGCTTGCAACCTGTCACGTACGGATACGAACTACCGTGATGATAGTATATCAACAGAAGTCCAATAGGAACAAGTGTGCCTTGACAGATCATGTTCGCCACCTGTGTTTACCCTCCGCCCCTCCCCACCCTCTCTGTCAATTCAATGCGAAAATCCAATTTCTTTCGCGCTACAACTTGCCTCATTTTGTTTCGAATTGAAACTTGAGGATATAAGGATGTGTAGTCGCGTGCAAGTGACAGCCCTACGTCGATTATTGCGCCCGTCCTTTGATTATTGAGTGAAATAAATGTAGGATGTCTCAGTAGACGGTTCTAGGGTTGCCAGTTGTGGAATGAAACTTAGTTTAGGATAATTATTTGCCTCTGCTCTATAGCATATTTACAAAGTCACCGTTTTGTAAGAGTGGGTAAATTACAGCGGAATAAAAAAATTTTTTTAGAAGCATACTTTTTTTTTTGTCTCTTGTTGTATATAAAAATAAAAAATTTAATAATAAAAAGTATGCTTCTAAAAAATTTTTTTTATTCCGCTGTAATTTACCCACTCTTTACAAAATAATAAAATACAAAGTTTTTTTTTGTCTCTTGTTGTATATAAAAATAAAAATTTTAATAATTTTAAATTTAATTTAAATTTTATTATTTTGTATTGTTGTATATAAACTTATAAAAAGACAGAAAATACGATTGTGCACAAATTAAAAACGAATTCTATTTTCTACTTAGGTACTCTTAGTGTTTTTTTTTAATTTGGAGCTTAAATTCTATTAATACCTACACAGCCTTAAGAGTCTTGCAATTGACAGTAAGCCAACCAGTAAAGTTATAAGTGTAGCCTAAAAATAATCTAAACATATAAACGCTTTTTAATAAAAACTAAAATCTACCTTACGTATATTTTATTTTACTAGTACTATAAAGTTTATCCTCTACAAAAGTCCCTTTTCTAAATAAAATCTGAAATAGACTCGCTAAGTTCCTTAGACGCCCTAGGGGTACCCTTACCGTTTTTCACGTACTTTTTTCATCTTATTTTTATTTTCAAAGCCATTGCCAACCCTATGGCGGCGCTGAATAGCGAATTTGAATACGTATAAGTATTTTAGGCATTAAAAGGATAGATGCATGTTTTTAAATTTGATTCCCAAGGGTGGATTTCTTTGTGCTGTTTATCTTACGGCTTGCCCTAGAAAATGAAGTTATTAGTGATCAGAATTTATTAATATATCAAGTCGATTTGAAATTAATCCAAGCAGTTTTCAATATAAACTTTATAATGAACTGGGCAACTTGACCGATCCATAATTCATGAAGCGAAAATGTATTTTTATTAATAAAGATTCGAACAAAAAAATATATTTAGGTGAGTAATATTTTTTTCTGTAACGGTTGATTTAGGCTATGGAGATTCTTTAGGTAGAACTAACTTTTATTTTAAAATATCAAAAATTTAACATGATCTTCTTATGTACTTTTAAACTTACGCGATCTGAACACATTATTATTAGTATTAGACGGGTATTTATCGCGTTTAAATTACCTTATATTTTCCCGACGTTTCGACAGGTTTGCACGCTGTCGTGGTCACGAGTAGACTGGAGTACTGGAGCTACCGCCTCCGCGAAGCGGGGGTCGCATTATTTGCAACTACCCTCACTTCGTTCTCGACAATAGGGATGTCCATCTGTACACTCGGACGACACACAACACTAACAGTATTCGCGACGCGCTGAATAACCGGTCTACGATGATCTTCTTAACGGTTTTATGATATGACCTTTTAATTCAACAAAAATATTATTAAAAAGCGCTAGGGCCCAGCGAGTTTCTTGTCAGTTCTTCTCGGACTGGGAATAGGACCTAGACTCACCTATGTAAGATGATTCAAAATTATCTTTGTCGAGCACAAAAAAGAAATGAAGTAAAGTCAATGTGACAGAGCTGAGTAAAAACAAAAATTTAATGTTTTAAATAGATTTAAAATTTAAATCTCTGAATTTGTGCAATATTGCCTGTAAAATAAGATACAATGTCAATATATAGTATAATGAAGAATGAAACGATGAAGTACCAATATAATGTTAGTAAGTTACAAAATTCTTTTACTTAGCTCATTTTATAAGAAGCTCCTATTTGCGGACAAGTCGTGCAATATTCTTACCCTTGCGAACTGTAGGTATGTACCTATGTAGTGCAAACACAATAGGCTAGATTACAGAAGATCGGCTGAAACCTTCGACCAGCGTGTTTACACTGAGAGACGCCATTTTGAATGTTTTGTTACTATACTACTATCTTCAAACCAATGGAACTTCGACTTCACGTATTATTTGGATTTTTTTAGTTCTGAAATTGTCTATAGGTTTTAATACATTATGAATGGATTTTTTTAGACTATTTGTCATTTTTCATAATTGATAAGAAACACTTGAAACAATGTAGGGATATGGAAAAATGGGTTAGTTTTTCGATAAAATTTTATAAAAATTCGTGACACGATACATAAAATAACGTCTGATGGGTCAGCTATGAGTATAAACTAATTTAAATACATGTGTGCATCGGAGTAGATATTATTATGCAAAATTTAAAAACAAGTTAAATAACTAAAGTGAATAAACGAAGAATTTTTAAACAGAGTTTAACAGTTAACTCATAACTTGCTTGTTTGTGTTCAGTTAAAAGTTTTAAACTAAATATTTACATAAAATCCACAAACGCTAGTTAATTAGTGAGCGTTAAAGAATTAATAGAAATAAACATCATGGCTAGCTAATTTTCAATGAGTCTAAAACTAAAAAAGCTTCACATTAAGATCAACATTAAGTTAAGCTATGTTAAATGGGGTATCATTCAAATAGTTGTCCTCAAGTATCTAGAGGTCTTTTTTAAGACCAATATGGTGCCTTCTATGGTATAAAATCAAAATAATATCACAAGAAAAAAAAATGATAAAAATAAAAATAAATAAAAAATAAATATGATCACGACTGTAATCCGCGGGCTCGGTAGATAACTCCTCAGATTTTTAGTTACTTATATCTTTGAGGATATCTAAAGGGGGTAGTCAGAGGCAAGTCCAAACATGACATTTGGTACATGCCCACATTTTGCACAGTAGTTAGTATTCCGTACGTGACAGGTTGCAAGCCCATCGCCGCTTATAAGAATACTAACCTATGACACATACCTTCGAATTTTTGGTTCTAGGGTATGCCGGTTTCCTCACGATGTTTTCCTTCACCGTTTAAGAGCACTGGCATTGCGCACATAAATCTTTCGAATGGAAAAACTCATTGGTGCACGACCAGGTTTGAACCCACGACCTACGGATCGTGAGGCAGGTGTGCTACCACTACACCACCAGCGCTAAAAAAAAATTGAAACGTCTGTAAATTAATTTAAAAAAAATTAATAAATTTAGGAGCCAGTCTGTTTAAGAAAGGGGTTAACGAAATATACCCCTAAGGGGGTTCAATATAATGATCATCGTATCGCAACCCACTGATGTGAGAGTCCAAAGCAGCTCAGCACTTCACTGGTTTTATTTTAAAATCCTTTCCAGTTCCGAAACTTGCATCACTACGAGCGAGTTACGGCGATTTAACGAAGGCGTCGGGTGCGTTCGACAGTCTGAGGCACAGAATAAATAACAGTAGGTACTTTTAGAAGGAGCCTGCGCCCCTAAAGGGGGTCGGGGGATCCTGTCCAACACACGGACCCAGACCATTCGTCTAACGAGTCACTTGCCGGGAAAAACTGGTTTAAACTGGATTTTTAAGCTACCGTTTATCTGGGATTTATTTTTCTCTAATACCTTGCAGGGCGTTATCTGTTTGTCTGTAGTTTATTTGAATGAAGACAGTTTACATTAGTTCGTCTGTGCTAAGATAAGGTATGTTTTTATAGTCTTTATCTGGACAGAATCGTCAAAACCCTAAATTTCTTCATACTTATTTTCTACTTACAATAACTAAGTAAAATTATTTACGACCATAATAGCAAAAAACATGGTCACGACTGCTAATCATTAGGCTCGGTAGATATCTCCTCAGATCTTTAGTTACTTAGATCTTGGAGGCAATTAAAAAAGCGTACTCAGAGACACGTCCAAACATGATATTTGGTACATGCCCACATTTTTTAAAGTAATAAGTATTCCGTACGTGACAGGTTGCAAGCCCATCGCCGCTTATAAGAATACCAATATTATGACACACACCATCGAATTTTTAGTTCTAGGGTATGCCGGTTTCCTCGCAATGTTTTCAATCGTCTTTTAAGAGGACTGACAGAGTTAAAAAGCAAAGCAAAGTTAAATTATTCACAACCATAACAGCAATATAAAAACTGGTAAATTTAAGTTATATGCATAGCTGTAAGGAAGCTCAGGGTATTGTCTTGTCTTGTAGACACAGTGTTGAAAATAAATTTGTTTGAAAAGTAACTCAGTTATAAAACAAAATGCTTATCGCTTTTGAACAAAAACCTTATCCCATTCATTAGTTTGTTGTTACAAAACAAATTAAGACCATAGAAAGAACAACAAGATAAAATAAAAATGAGAAACTTTCTCAAAAGAAAACTACCAAAGTTTTCCGGACATTTATAAAAAAAATATTCAGATACCGCAAAAATATTCAAATGAATCCCACCAGATAAAAATCAAAATGGCCGTCTTTATGGTAAAGTTAAAACATACCTAATTAAATTGGACGCGAAACAAAAGAAATAGAAAAGGCATTCAGTAAATGTAAGAAACTGAATTATATTTTGTTAAGAAAGTTTTAATTTGGTTTATGTTTGGGAAACTCGAGTTCACTTGTAAGATTATTACTTCTAAGCAATTCAAAGAGTAAACATCTAATAGTTACTATGAATTAAAAAAATTTTTGTTTGTTTGTTTTGCACACCGATGTGACATATAAACATACTTTTAGCAGTGGGGTTTCAGAATAATGATTGCTATTAAACCCCTTAAAAGGGGTATGTGTGCAGTTTATAAAAAACTAACTCTACTTGAGCAATTTCGAGTACCTACTAGTTTGTGTTCGCCCCTAAAACCAAATATTTATCTCCTGTTTAGTGTAAAGCTAAATAACAAAAAACATGATCACGACTAAAATCTCCAGGCTCGGTAGACAACTCCTCAGATCTCTAATTATTTTGATCTTCTTGAGGATATAAAGAGGGTAGTCAGAGGCTCGTCCAAACATGGCACATGCCCACATTTTGCACAGTCACTGGCATTGTGTACATAAATAACAATTCGTAATTATTTTAATACTTTTGCTAGACATAATCCATTAGCTGCTTTTGAACAAAATTACAGACATCTTATAAAGGTACCAAACAGATTTATTTCGGTTGATTTGCCATTACTATGGTTTCGTAAAACAATTTTCAAGATTAGATTCTTTTATAAACAGAAAACCCAAGGGCAGATAACACAAATAAAATTAAAGAAAAAGAAATTCGTAGAGGATAAAGTTTTGCGGCAACAATGAGCGACAAAACACATTGCCTGAAAAGTGCTGAAACTTTTACAGTTCCTTCTGAGAGGGGATGTTTTGAGACAAGGAAAATCTCTTAAAAAGTACCATAGTGTGCCATGTGCTTGTTCTCAGGCCCTGTAACGCGACGCACTACTTAGGGGGTAAGAAGATTCGGCATTTCAACCAATTTTGACATATTTACTATGTTACCTATTTTATAATATACCTACTAGCTTCCGCCAACGGCTTCGCCTGCGTGGTGCCTTGAAGAACAAAAACATTTTTCCGGGATAAAAACATTCTAGACTATAAATTTAACACTGGGCCAAATTTTATCCAGATCCGTTTAGTCGTTTCATCGTGAAAGAGTAACAAACATACTTACATCCATACATAAACACTTTCACGTTTATAATTTTATTAAGATGTCTTAAAGATTGTTTGACCTTTTTATGATCCTTATAACTCTTTTGGCTTTTATTGATAAATTCATAACAAGACAAGATGTAAAAAATTAATTAAAAAAGAAACGAAATAAATTTTAAAACTGAAATACTTATAATATGTTTTTTTTTTCAATAAATTGCTCGGATGATAATAATCCCTTGTGTAAAGTCCAATTCTAAAGACGTCGGTTCAGTTATAATGATCGCTACCAATACAAAATCCTTTAGAAATCCCAAATCTTTGTAATGCGTTTAACAAACTTTGCCAATAGCGTGTTGGTAAAAGAATTTCCCATTAAAAAGGGACAGAGAATCAAATTGGTTTCTGTAAACAATACTTTGATTCACTCAGTGCGAATGAACGAGCGATTATAATTGCTCCATTACCTAGGAATAACTTTTAAGAATTTAACATCGCATTCACACCAGAAACAGTTTGCAATATTTTACCTAATTATAAAAATATTGTAAGTTATCAAAATATCCAAGATGTTTTCGATACTGGGTGTTGCCATGTGCTTAATAATAATAATAATATATTTATTTATTCAGATAACAAGATCCATGGTTAAAATACAATACAACTTATAATCTAGAGTTAGTAGGTTCCTAACAGCTAATACTTAATAATTAAAAGTGATTTAGTCCTCTGTGTGAGTTTCCACATCAGAGGACAGTTAAAAGACAGTTAATAAGTTACCAATTCCCACGACTTTTATAGGTAAAAACTATATTGTTCTGTTTTTTGCTGCATTAAATTGCTCCGCTCTGTATCATCAAGCAATAAAGAATTGCCCGTGCCAGGGCACCTTTATTGGTTTTATTTGGCGCGCGTGTCACATATCTGGAGAAGTTTTTCTTTGTGATTTCAGGTTGTTTCGTACAGGTATTTTAGTGTTAGCTGAGAGTTTGTTAGATCTATTCTTATTTTGTTTTCGTCTGTCTTCAAGCTCTCTTTTATCTATAGATTGTTTAACTGACTTTAGCTGTAAGGGCATTCCAAATTGGTTTTGTTAATATTCTATCCCATCAAAAACATAAATGTGAAATGAGAGCCAAGTTCAATAAGTAAGTAGGTATGCTTTAGTCGTTGACTTCAGCGACAAAAGAAGTGAGATCTAAACGGGTGCCAAGTACAATGGTCAGTCCTAAAACTTATTTATAACAATATGAAATATTTTTAACAACTTTAAAATATCATTTCATCTCATAATTTAGGATATTATATTGAAGCCTAAGGTCTATGCTGCGGTGACGTCACTACAGTTTGCTTTGATATTTCTAAGTTTACTACTGATCAAAATGAAAGATACATAATACATTACATTTTGGACATGACCATTATTTTTGCACAGTATATATATACTCGTATAACGAATTTCCTGGGTTATTTTTTGATTCTGGTATCAATTTGCACACAATAAAGTTGAAATAAAAAAATATGCAGAGTGTATCGCCATTTTGTCCCATTCGGAAATAATTAGTATTCCAATACAAAATGTTGTAGTTCGTTGTCTATATAATGAAATTACATAATGAAGAAAAGGACTTAATGTCCAATTTCAATGCATAATAAAGTGAATTAAACATAATACACTTGTGAAATTAATCAGTACTTTCGTAACGGCACTTTCAAAGGAGTGATTAATTAAAGTATGGCCGTACATTGAATGGTAGAGTCGCGGACTAATTTGTCAGTGACGTGGGTACCTTAGAAAATGGTGCCAATGGTCAATACAGGTCATTGCTCTTTGCTTATTGTCCTGGCCAGGAGACCTACTCTAAGCGAGTACAAAATTTCGTATGAAATAACAAAACGTAAAAAAGCCGCAGGGAATTACACTAGCTTTTTTTTTTATCAAAAAATATATTATATATCAAAAAATAAGTTGCAAGTACAATGGTTCAAACTTTAAACTTAAAAGTATCATATGATTCAAACATTTTCATTACCTCCATTACCCATATCAAAGCAACCCAGTAAGGTAAAATAAAGTCGCTTATCATTTACCTCGGTCAGCCAAAGCGGTCGATTTACCCCTAAAAAGGGTAAAATAAATCACCTGTACATGCGTCGCTTTTACCCCCTAATTACACAACAGCTATTTAATACTGAAGACTTTTAATTGAAGCACAATTTTACCGGACACGTCAGCAAAAGTTATAATTAACGGCCATCCCCTTTTGGGTCAAATTATTTAGAGTTTGACGTTTGACGGGGTCCGGAGAGCTCTGAAATAGCAACTTGGACTTCAAATTGACTGTTATATAATTATCTATAGGTAAAGCTCAGGTTTTCTAAGAAACCGTTTATCATCAGAATTTACGCAAATTTACATAAAAATATAAGTAAGTATATATTTATCTTGCGATGTATAAGTACGATAGACTTGCAATCTGTCACGTACGGAAAACTAACTACTTTTGCAAAATGTGGGCATGTGCCAAATTTGGTTCTGGCTACGCTCTTTATTAGATATCCTCAAAGATCTAAGTAACTAGAGATCTGAAGAGATATCTACCGAGTCTAGGAATTAAAGTCGTAACCATGTTTTTTTAATATTTATCTTATTCAATAAAATTACTGGGATCATTTTGAATTGTACTACACGTTAGGGTGAATTTATGTGCTGATGGGTTATATACTGAATTGTTACATAATGGCCGAAAAAAGTACTTAGGCTTATACATAAATTAGAATTTCACATGTCTGAGCAAAGTTTGCTGAAAGAGCGTCTTAAATAAACATGTTGTGGGTAAAACTGTAAGTCCTACATAATTCTGGAAATATTATTTAAATTACACTGCGAACTCTGTTAAGGTTATTAAATTAAGGCTAAGTTCTTTCACATTCTCCTTAGTTTAATCTAAAACAGTTGGCTTCACAGCTGGCCTGAATTATCTCGAGCTAGTTTCCTTAAGAAGGAGACTCCGTCATATTTCAGTATTTTAAATAGTTTTACCCCGATGGGGGTAAAACCTTCGATACCCTTTTATTCGGGATTGTATTAGATTTTACAATAAAACCAAGACTAATGGACAAGGTACTTAAATAATTTGTAGTACGTTTTCCATTTTATTTTACTACATAAATATAAAACTCTTACGTTATTGAAGATGAAATTAAGAAGATAGGTTGTTATGAAGTAAAAAGATAAAATATTAAAAATTTAAGTACGTACTTCATGAAATTTAACTTTTAAAAGATGCAAAGAGTACGCAGACAATAATGGGAGTTTTTTCAGTATTATATAATACGGCCGTCATAATACAGCACCTTTTATGTGGAAACAGTGTCTGAAAGTTTAATTTGTGAAACTGAAGCGAATAAGTTGTGTTTTACGCTGTTTAAATTTAAATCATTATTATCTGCATTAAGAATTTGACGGTCGTTGAAAAAAGATATTGTAATCTCATTATAAGAATGTTTGATTATCTTCTTGAAACCGAAATACCTTCTTCGAATTTTTGGTTCTAGGGTATGCCGGTTTTATTGAATAAAAGTATTTTACATTTTAAATTATAATTGGAATACTTACGACTAAAATGTATTTTTAGTCAGCAGTTTTTTTAAGAGTAAATTAACCAATTCATGTTATACAAACCTCAGCGCTTGAGTTAAGTCTTGACTCATGGAAAAATTTATTGCTTTCTAACAATGACTACAGGTAATTAACCCTTAATGACCTTAACACCTCGGACATCCCATTTGTCACACACGGTCTAAGCAACCGAGCGGCCCAAAGGGCCCCAAAGGCCACTTACGAGACATGCAAATCACAGTGCAACAATTCTTTCTGACCCCTAAGGGCCATAAAACACTGTAAATTAACTGACTATAAATTAGTCACCCCCTTGGCTGTGGCACAGAATAAAAAAGAGTAATCGTGGATATACAGATATCACTTTCGATATACAATTTTTTTTTAACCTGTGTATACATAGCTCTTAACCTGAATGTACTAGAGCTTAAATTGAAAAAATAAATAAAAAAAAACTCAAATTTCTAACCCTAAAATTTCTGTTCAGCCAAAATTTAATTATTATTACAGACTTGATTTTTGGAACTATTAGAACTAAGACCCATTAAACCATTTATTTTAAAATAGTATTTAATTTAAATTGGTTAAAAAATATCCTTGTCTCAGTAATAATTTGAGCTTAGTTTTTAAATATGTGCCTCAAATTCAATACGTTACGACTTAATATTAATTGACAAAATACATTCAAGCCGGAAGACATCACAGCTTTTAGAAATTCACATTGCTTGATCATTGATGCTTGTTGTCAACTTAAATGGAACGAAATAAAGCTTATTTTACACTGCACGTTAATATAAAGTAAAATACGCCTGACTTAGCTTGAATCGCCTCAGGTGATATAGGCGACGCATAAATTGTCTGGGCGTATTTAAATTTGTATACATTCATTGAGTGAGAAATTATTAGAAAACCTATTAGGGTAAAACGCTAAAGGAGTCAATGAAATAAAATATGCAATTATAGAAAAAGTTATTTTTTAAATTTTAAATTTTGAGTCCTTAGTTTTTTGTTAGTTTCTTAAGAAATCATGATCACGACTGTAATCCCCAGGCTCGGTATATCTCCGTTGTTACTTAGATATTTGAGGATATCCAAAAAGAGTAGTCCAAAAATGATATTTAGCACATGTCCACATTTTGCACAGTAGTTTTGTGCTATAACTCTTTGAGGATATCTAATGAGAGTAGTTAGAGGCACGTTCAAATGATATCAAGCATATTTTGCACAGTTTATACGTGACAGGTTTCAAATCCATCGCCGCTTTAAAAATGACTAATTAACCTATGACACACTCTTTAGAACTTTTGGGTCTAGAGTATGCTGGTTTTGCTCACGATGTTTTCTTGTGGAAATCACTCAATAATATTATTATATTACATAAAGTATCACTCGGACAGAGCACTTTGTTGCTTTATTCCAGTTTCCCAACAAGAACTCGGCTCTTCGCAAAGAAGTCTTTATAACAAAAAGTACATCGTTGTGGTGCAAAAATTACTTTTTAAGTAAAACAAACGACAAAAGCAGTGTCTCTGGTTAACCGATGTTTTGATTGGTTGAAATAAAACGCGGTTTATATAGACAAAATAATGTATAATATAATATAGACATTAATTATACATATTATTAGTTTTTATTAAAATAAAAAAAAATATTATGATCACGACTGTAATCCCCGGGTTCGGTAGATATTATCTTCCTCAGACCTTACGTTACTTAGATGTTTGAGGATATCTAAGGGGTAAAAAGGATAAAGAGGGTAGTCAGAGGTATGTACGTCCAAACATGACATTTGGTACATGCCCACATTTTGCACAGTATTCCGTACGTGACAGGTTGCAAGCCCATCGCCGCAATTTTTAACAATTTTAAAATATCAAATTACTTATTTGTTTAAACCCTCTTACAAATTATTGCAAACTAATATTCATTGAAATAAATTGTATTCATTGTAATTACAAATTCCATTGAGAGAAAGGCCAGGTTAAGAGTACCCTAATCCGACGCGCATGTATGAAGAATGTAACGAGAATGAATGAAGTAAAAGAGGTATGTCAGGATCGTAGCAAGTGGAGATCCGTGGTCTCTGCCTACCCCGTCGGGGAACTGGCATGATTTTTTGTATGTAAAATAATCTTACTTTGATGATTTCTTTTGGACATGAAATAGCAGTCAACGTTAAGAACCTCTTTTTTAAAACCAGCTTTATATAAAACGATATTTTTCATCCTTTTGCGAGTGTCGAGTTATTTGTGATAGTAATAAATATCTTTAATGACTTGAAAAACTTTGTGTTGCCGCAGTTAGTTGCACCTGGGCCGGTGTTTACGTAGCTATTGTTTTTAAATGGTAATGCCTCCTCGTTTTGTTTTGACTTTAGTTTCAAATCGGTTCATTTCACTTCATTCGGCTAAGTTAGCTTAATTGGCTCATTCTATTAATGGGCCACCGCGACCGAACCTTACAACCGAAAGGTTAATTTTTACTTATTAAGAAATAACACGTTTTCTACACGTTGTGTGAAAGATGACATGGGTAAGAAAGGAGTAAGTACTGAGATGACGAATGATAGAGGGAAATGGAAGAAGATCATATGTTGTGCCGACCCCACATAACGTGGGAAAAGGGCAGAAAGATGATGATGATGATGATGAAGAAATAACACGTTTATTCATTTATTTAAATTTAATATTGTTATTACAGTAAACCAAAGCGACAATGGTATGTATAACACGCGGAGAATAGCTTATTATATTTTTTAAATACTCACTTATTACGGTTTTTAGAAATCTAAAGCTGATTTTAGAAGTATTTTATTGAATAAGCAATCATTATTCATGTAAATGCGGTCATTGATAAAACTATTAAGCTGCGTTCACACAAAAGCGTTTCGAACAACTTAAGCATCAAGACACTTACCAAACCACCGAATTCTAAAGACTGTTGTTGCTTTCAAGACTATAATTGTCCCGCTCTCTCTCATAAATCACGCCAAACGCCCGAGCTGGATAGAAGGGTGCAGGACATCTTGCGGTGCCCCTTGATTTATCATACCACGGCGTCCGCAAACTAGGCACCTACATAGAATAAGCCATAGTATTTAGCACAAAAGTTTTCACCCCAACTCATACATTAGGACTAGTCTGTGGTAATTGAGCTTATAAATTATTCAAATAAACTAAGCGATCGATAAAAAACTTTTAATTTGAAAAAAGAACAGCATTGATCATTCCCAGCCAATAGTAAAAGATTATGGAGTTTGTACTCGGACCGTTCGAAAATCTTTTGTTATTTTAAATTTAGAATTTGAACACAATATTTTAAATGGGTTGATTTGAATAGACGAAAATAATGACAGTTGAAAGACAGCAATCATTTGTTAGGTTCGAAATTCGAAATCGTTCTAAATTCAATTGCTAAACCTCAAGCCTTCAAAATTGTTCCATTTTCAATGTAGCTGACATAAATATACTGTTTTCAGATCTATATTATATCGATATTGGTATTAAGCTTGCATTCAAGCAATATCCGAACGTAATCCAACGTCTTAAAGCACATTTTTCATTAAAAAGTCGGTCAGAGTGGCACAACCTACCACGGTGTCCGCAAACCAGGCACCTCCCGTATTTACTGCCACAATAACCCCATTAATTCAGTCCAGGAGCGGCTTTGAACTTCTAGTGTGGGTTCTAATCCCGCGCTGGGGTCGTTTGTACCCCGCTCATAATGACCCGACAGACGGAGGGTTAAGAATTGTTTTATTGCGCGCTAGATTGTGGATAGCTCAGTCTGACCAGTTATTTTTTTTTAATTTAGTTATTATAACGTGGTTGTAATGATCACGTGACTGTTTAAACTAGACTAGGATATTTTAAAATAAATTAGACGGTTTTTTGAATGATAACTTTTATCAAATATAGTGTGAATGGGACAGTTGGAATGGAAAGACCTCGGCTTACGGACATAGATCATTGAGGACGTTTTAGAGAAAGGCCAGGTCAAGAGTACCCTAAACCGACGCACATGTATGAAGAATGTAATGAGAGTGAATGAAGCAAAAGAGTTATGTCAGGATCGTAGCAAGTGGAGATCTGTGGTCTCGGCCTACCCCGTTGGGATACAGGCGTGATTTTATGTATGTATGTCTTCTTCTTCTTCCTGCCTTTTTCCCACGCTATGTGGGGTCGGCACAACACGTTTTCTTCTTCCATTTCCCTCTATCATTCGTCATGACAGCTTCACATTATACAAAATAAAATTACAATTATGTCAAAAATATATAACTGTTTATATTCCTGCTAATTATATATTTCTAATAATTACCAACAATATCATACCAGGTGAGTGAAGCGAAAGCGCTCATTATCATCTTAATATATTAAAAATAGTAATGAACAAGTAGGTATTAGGCTAATTATTTCTTTATTTTTAAAATAAATCAGTCTTAAAATAAAAAAAACAACAATGATGTCAATTCAGCTGTCGCAAAAACTAAACTAAACATCAATTTTAAGTTAAGTTTTTTTTTTGGAATCAAACTTACACTTCTCGTGATTCAACAAATCAGTCTACTCAATCATAACTTACGTGCCATAAAAACAACAGCTCAATGCTATCACGTGACAAATGTTTTCATTCACTCCGCCCAGCCTATCTGTTCACTCAATCCAACATGACAAATAAATAAAGTATCGTCAAGCAATCAAGGATTAATAAAAATGGCGATCAATTTTCGCGGCTTGCTGGCCTAATCAATCCCTATAAACAAATCAGTAGCTACCATAAGGATAGTAATACAATCATTTGTTTAATTAGCGTAGTGGTCCTTGTGGTAGTGGCCCTTCCTTTCGCCAGTGGGTTTGCATCCGGTCATGCACCAACGAAAAAAATTATCCGCTACTAGTAACTCTCAAATAGAGACGAAAAACGGAAAAAAGTTATTAGAACCTAAGATGTTCAAATAGTAGAAGAGACGTGGAAGAACGACCTTCACCAATCTGATAACCAGATGAGACGTATTTTATATCAAAGAATAAGAATAAGAATAAGAACAATTTTATTGATAAACTGTGATAATATGTTAGTAGGTACAGATGTTAATAGTCCTGGCGGAAAGTTTCAACAGTTTTACCCATTTCGGGCGTACAATTTGGTATTTTAAAGAAAAAAGTATTAATACTAAAGAAGAAGAAGTAGTAAAGTATTTTATATAAAAAACAATGTCAAGTGGATGAAAAAAGCCTATGAACCATGACACTAGTAAAAAAGAACCAGTGACATGATAGGAAAAAAAAATGAGCAGGTATATAAAACTTGCTGAAAACGTGTCAAAAACTTAGAAGAATGTATTCCTTGAAACAAAACATCTTATAATCGAGGTCAACAGTTTAAAATTAGTCTTTTACAAGTTTTGTAGTTAACTATACATTATGAAACATTATGTCATCATCATCTCATCATCTTCCTGCCCTTATCCCACTAGGTGGGGTCGGCACAACAGGTTCTCTTCCTCCACTCTCCCCTATCATCCGTCATCTCAGTGGTCACTCCCTTCTTACACATATCGTCTTTCACACAGTCCATCCATCTTTTCTTAGGTCTACCTCTACTCTTGTATCCATCCACATTCAAATCCATCACCCTTCTTGTAACATGGCTTTCCTCCCGCCGCATAACATGCCCATACCATGCCAACCTATTGCTCTTCATCTTTTCTGTCACAGGCGCTACTTTCAAACTTCCTCTAATATGCTCATTCCTTATCTTATCCATCCTCGTCACTCCACACATCCATCTCAACATTCGCATCTCCGTCGCATGCACTTTTCTTTCATCCGTCGCCTTAGTTGTCCAACATTCAGATCCATACAATACGACAGGTCTAATGATGGTCTTGTAGATTTTCCCCTTAAGCTTAAGGGGCATCCGCGGATCACACGTAGTTCCTGTGACCTGTCGCCATTTCATCCATCCCGCATTCATTCTGTTTTTCACGTCTCGGTCTACCTCACCGTCGTTCTGGATGAGTGAACCGAGGTAGCGATTATGAAACATTATGTATGCCAAGAAAAAGCGAACCTATGAACCTATAAGTAATTAAAAATCTTATGATTTGCATTACGGAATACTAACTACTGTGCAAAATGTTGGCATGTACCAAATGTCATGTTCGGACGTGCCTCTTTAGATATCCTCAAAGATCTAAGTCACTAGAGATCTGAGAAGATATCTACCGAGCCTGGGGATTACAGTCGTGATCATATCTGTCTATCTTGTCTTTGATTTACATAATCAATGAGCTTTTTTTAGCTGTACTATGCTTTTTCTTTATACCAGAAGGTTTATTTTTCAGCGCACCCTTCCATTAACAGAAGCGACTAGTTAGAAGATCACTTTATCGTGACGTGCGTTTCCTGAAGTCGCGGATGTGAACGCGGCCTTATTCAATTTGATTCATTGCACTAATGCGATCACGTCACGCGAATGACTGACCGAAAAATTGTACGCACCCGAAGGAGTGATAGGGAAGCACACGGGCGATTTTAATCGTTTGCGGTTGAACAACTTAAGTTGCCGTTTCACTTGGGACATATTATACAGCCCCTTAAAAACTGTTGCTCTTACTTTTTACGTTCAAATGGACAAAATAAAATAGAAAATATTTATGAATATTCATTTCTACGAGCGCGGCTAACTATAAAATCAAAGGCCTATTTATTATTCTTAGGTTTTAGGGCTTACTAAATTAATGCTTGAATTAGTTTGTTATTTCTAAAACTAATTAGTGATTTTCGTATAACTCAAGTGCTTTGCCAAAGCTGACTTTACCAAAACTTGTACTTATATTATTCTGTGCCAAAACTATAAACTAAGTATTGATCGTACCTATCAGCAAAATGTATTTATGATCAACAATTGTCTGCTGAATGCCTAATTTACCATTTTGCATCTAAACTTAAGTCAATTATCTTCATATTTCGGAATTAAGTGCCTTAAAAAGTAAATAATTGTCAATTTGTCAATGTTGTTTATAACATGATTACGACTGTAATCCCCAAGCTCGGTAGATATCTCCTAAGACCTCTAGTGACTTAGATCTTTTGAGGATATCTAAAGGGGGTAGCCAGCATGTCCGAACATGAAATTTGGTAATATGTCCACATTTAGCACAGTAGTTAGTTACTACTTATTATTAGTATTAGACGGGTATTTATCGCGTTCAAATTACCTTTTATTTACCCGACGTTTCGACAGGTTTGCACGCTGTCGTGGTCATGGGTAGACACAAGGTAATTTGAACGCGATAAATACCCGTCTAATACTAATAATAATGTGTTCAGATCGCGTAAGTTTAAAAGTACATAAGTATCTACTGTTTTTTTTTTAATTCTGCATATTTTTTACTGCACACTTTTTCATTAAATTTTTGTACAAATCAATGTCATATTGTGCCGTTCGTCAATACAATGTTGTCCAATGTTTCCTGTTTACCCAACCGCTCGGCTACCTATTTTCCGAAGGTTTCCTTCATAGAACTCGATCCCACGGCGTCTTGACCTGTCCTATTTTATGGGTCATACCCTTCAATGTCCTTAAAGCTTTTCATCGGATTGCGATATAAGGAAAACGACACAATATGCTATTTAATTTGATGCTAGTAAATTATGGAGAAGGATTTATTTGTAAAAGATTATGATACTCTAAATATTGGAATTTATTGTGAATCTTGATAGAGATCATAGGCTACAAAAGGCGTTATTATACCTAAGCTTTTTGAAGCCAGAAACAACGTTCTTTCCTACAAAAAAATAGACGATAAAATGAGAGAAACTCGTATTTACATAATCACGGAGATAGTAGTAATGACCCTTATTATTATTTATTATTTATTTATTTGGTTAAAAAAAGAATTTTGCGTCATCTAAGTATAATATAAGTGTCTTTACGTCCAAAAGCGATAGTAGTTAACGAGAAACACAGACGGCCCGGATAAACTACGATTACAAGTTCACCAAATCGATTAAATATTAACAAAAAAAAGTAAAAGCAAAATTAAAAAAAATTAAAAAACCCACGACGGAGGGTAACAATGTTTGTTGCAGCGACCCCTGGTGAGTTTTCACCGTAACACTTATCTAAAAACATGCACCAATCAAACCCAAACCCATAACTGAAAACTGCATCAAAATCAGACTAGTAGTTTTGGAGAAAAATGGCAACGTTTGCACAAACATCCTCTCACCTCAAACGCGTACCGTCTCCGTGTCGTCACGGGTAAAGTTTTTCGTGAACACCGAACTACTGATACAAGAGGTGGCTCATATGCCCGGTTGACGTGTCCAACCGAACTGCTGATACATAAAGTCTCATTAGTTCGGTCAACCGGACTAATAACCGAACTACTGATACTATCTACTATACTACGGCCATCATAATTCAGCTTACTATCAACAGTCTAGACACTTTCGCTTTGAAAGCAGTTTACCAATTTGTATGTTTGTTAAAAAATATTCAATTCGCTTCAGAAACTAGAGTCAAACTCGATTTAGGTCTAAATCGGCACTTTAATTGTCAAACGCAATCCCCCAACCAATTAAATTCAATTTTACGCTCAACGCGCGTAAATAGTTGTCAAATTCGATTCAAGCTAGTTGTGTTGTCACATCAAAAGAACTACTTTCGATTAAGGCAGCATAAGACTTTATTAGTTTGAAATATTCTATTCAATAAGTTTCTAGGTCCATTTCGGAATGAAAACAACATATTTTCACAAATTAATCATCATTCCTCAAATTAAAACGTCTACTGAAATAACTTGGATTATTTTGAATTGTCTATGAAACTAAAGTTAAGTTTATACTTGAAACTCACAACTAAATCTATTAGTACTTAAAATATAGATCAAAATGTTTCAGCCCAGAATCTTTCAACGGTTATTCTCGATTTTACCCATTTTGATAAATAAGTAGTTATTGTTAACTCAACCCTTATGCGTAACAGTTTAGGTATACAACACATACATTTTTTTCTATTTGAAATATTAGTCCTAATTTTATAAAAAAAAGTCGGGTTAGTTCGAACACTTAAAACTGGTTTAAAAAAGTAAAAAAAGAACGGCTGGTTTGATTTCATGTTTTTTGATTTGTTGGCAGAATAGCAGAATGATTATTACAAACATTGGAACATTGACGAAAAATAAAATAAAATAAAAAACATTTTTCCTTGATTTTCCCATACAAAATTTTCATGGGTCCAGCGATAACTGATTCACGCGAACAAAGTCGCAGGCAACAGCTAGTTTTTAATAGATACAATATCAAAATTACATTGTCATTAGATCTTTCAAACCAGTATGATAAAAAGAAGAGCGCTTATCTAATTATTTTCATGCTTTTTCATAAGCGGCGATGGGCTTGCAACCTGTCATGTACGGAATACTAATCACTGTGCAAAATGAGTTCATGTGCCAAATATCCTGTTTGGACGTGCCTCTGACTCTGTCTGAGGTATTCTGACCCTCTTTAGATATCCTCAATGAACTAAGCAACTAGAGATCTGAGGAAGTTATCTACCGAGCTGTGATCATATTTTTTTTTCATAAAATTTCATTCAGTTGTAATGTATTTTGTAAAAAGGACATTTCGATACCGGCATAACTTGTGCTAGCAACCGTTGCAACTGCGCATTGACCTAACGTCCCCATGATCATACAAGATCTGACCGGGCTAGGATGTATATTGACCGGGGACAATGCAATCCGGGACAATTAAACCGAGCCTTCGCAACCCCGGAATAAAACTTTTCCGGTCCCCAAATCAACATTACAGCAATCCGAGAAAGGAAAACTCGCGAAAACAAAACGAATACAAAATTTCAATTCGAAAGCTCAGTGTTTCCCCAAATAGATACCAACTTACCGAGAAAGTAGCGGCAGAAAAAAGACGAGCGGTCTTTCATTTCGACGGTTTAATTTTAACAAAACCTTTGACAACGTTAAATATGGCCTTTATTGCTTTCGTAATAAAGATTTAAGAGATGTACCAAAATAGATTTTCTGGCTCAGGCGTTAGGGCGCATTCACTAAGAAAACCGGGTTATTCTTGCTGTACCAAGTTGTTGCCACTGGTTTTGCTGGTTAAAGTTCTGGCCTATTTACCCGACTGCTAAAAAGGATAATTTAAATACGAATTTATGTACGATTAAGACTTTTTTAGTTGTTACTGTAGCACAAACGGTAGGACAAATTTAACAAATGTGGAATTGTTAAATTCGACTGAATCGTACAAGATTACAAAATCAAATAATCCAATATGTCGGCTGTAAAAACCCATGAACCCCAATCTGGAGCCTTACAAGCTCTTCGGGCAATATCAAAGTAATATAATTTTGATATTATACCATGACATGTAAAATTTGTAGTGAAGAAGTGTTACTTCAAGCTTGAAGTTTCTGTAACATGGTGGTTTGAAAGAGCTTGTGGTTAGCCCCTGGGGTCTTTCAGGGTTGGCTGTCAGCGCTGACCGCTGCCAGCTTATAGTCTGCGTTGGCTCCTTAATCCGCGGTCGGCGAGGAGGACAAACAGCTTTTGTGAGTGCAGTTGAAAATAGGTCAATGCAGTGACAGGATATTACAAAACCCTAGTGTCAGACGCATCCGAACTGCAGGCGAAATGAGAAATTGTGGAAAAGCTTTGACATACTGGCAATTTGGAAGGCGGGATAGCGTGTAGTGTAGGGAACTTGGCGTTGCCTATATCCGCATTATACGTCAGTTGCTATTGGTAGATTTTATTGATAGAGCGCTGGTGTAGTGGTAGCACAGCCTCACGATCCGAAGGTCGTGGGTTAAAACCTGCACCAATGACATTTTCCATTCGAAAAAAATATGTGCGCAATTCCAGTGGTCTTAAACGGTAAAGGAAAACATCGTGAGGAAACTGGCATACCCTAGAACCAAAAATTTTGGAGGTTAGTATGCGGCGATGGGCTTGAAACCTGTCATGTACGGAATACTAAGCACTGTGCAATTTGTGGGTATGTGCCAAATGTTTTGTTCCGACGTGCCTCTGACTACCTTCAAAGATCAGTAACTAGAGATCTGAGAATATATCCGCCTGGGGATTACAGTCGTGATCATGTTCTGTTTTTTTCTCCTCAATTCCCCATTCTTCCAGAAAGATTTAACTTAAGATCTCGCTCAATAAAAGGTAGCGTTTGATGAGATCTAGCGAAATCAATTAAACTCCCACTATAGCAGAGGCTTAATCAGCTGAATAAAACTTGTTATTTTATAGCTCCATTCCTGATGATAAGCATCTCGAAGTCCCTGAAGCACTTTATCATTGTACCACAGAGCCGTAGCCACTGAGAGGACAGCTGGGTTACTACATACAGCTAGTAATACGCCGCGCCACCGCTTCATGTGTTTTTTTAATCGAGACGAGTTATTTTCCTGTTCTTTTCGGATCTAAATAATAATAATAATAATAATGCTGGACAATCCACACAGCATCATCTAGCCCCAAAGTAAGCTACTCAAAGCTTGTGTTGTGGGTACTAAATCACTTAGTGTGTAATTCAAAGCGGTTTCTTTTGAATTTTATTGAATAAAATTATTTTGATTTGACTTTGTTTGTAATTACATGTTTATTTCTACCTAACGATATCTCATTTGAAACTAACATTTTTATGATTCATAGTATTTTTAGTAGTATACTAAACTTGTCATAAAAAATGGGTTTCGAAAACCATTCTGGGTTTCGGAAAAAATTTGTTTCGGTTGGTAAGTAGATATCATAAAAAGTTGTAGGGCAAAATTGTTTTCCTATACTGGTAAAAAAAAGTCCCTTTTCGCAATATTTGTTCTGAAAGGACCAGTGAAAAATCTAATGATTCAATTTTTCACGTTCATCACAAATTAATAATGACAATTATAGTATTGGTGAAAATTTGACAAAGCGCCATCTACCCAGAAACTAAGCAAAGCTTGTACTATTTAGACAGACATTTGTACTGTCAGTTACTAGAGTGAACCAGCTGGCTACCGCTGGGCTGTGCCATCGTACGGCGGCAACATTTCAGTAGAAACAAAAGCAGTTAAACACGATTTATAAGCACGTGTTGTTTAGAAATTTACTTTAATGTACACACGCATTGCTATTAATCTCGAACCTCTTCTTGGGCCTCCTTAAATGGGCGGTTAGGCTCGAGTATACTGAGTAAGGGCTTAGTCAAGGTGGCTTTCACATCTATACTATTCGTATATCCTACTAATTATTATAAAGGCGAAAGTTTGTAAGAACGTCTGGATGTACTTTTAAACTTACGCGATCTGAACACATTATTATTAGTATTAGACGGGTATTTATCGCGTTCAAATTACCTTTTATTTTCCCGACGTTTCGACAGGTTTGCACGCTGTCGTGTCGTGGAAAATAAAAGGTAATTTGAACGTGATAAATACCCGTCTAATACTAATAATAACGTCTGGATGTCTGGATGTATGTTTGTTACTCTTTCACGCTGAAACGGCTGAACGGATCTGGATTAAATTTGGCACAGATATAGACTGTAGTCTGGAATAGCACATGGGCTACTTTTTATCCCGGAAAAATGTACGGTACCCGCGGGATAGATTTGTTTTTGTTTTTCAAGGTACCACGCGGGCGAAGCCGTGATCTGAAACTAGTTAAATTATAAATGGGAAAGTAACTCTGTTTGTTTGTATAATCACGACTAAAAGGATCGTAATGAAATTGGGCAATATTATACCCTGGAAACGGATATAGGCTATCTTTTGTCCCAAAAAATAATCTTGAAAGGGCTGAAATAAGGGTTAAAAGTTTGTGTGGGAATCGTATGGTTAAGCAACGCTGGGCGCCATCAGTTTTTGGATCATTTCTGCACTCCATAGAAATTCCCAATTAACCGATATCAATAATTTCAAAATTGATATGTTTAACATGTATATTACCACTACTTCCCTTTGGCACTACCGCTTGGCTCTACTAGTAGAGTGAAGAGAAATTTTACTTTCCCGTGACACTATCATTCTTATTGGCTGATTAAACGCATATAATAAAATTTCCCGTGGATTACCTCATTACCAATGGCACTACTGATACTAAGTCCATAGATAAGTGTGTATTGTATATCCTACTTCCTACTTAATATTACAAGCGCGAAAGTTTGTAAGAATGTATGGATGTATGTTTGTTACTCTTTCACGCTGAAACGGCAGATTTAAGTTCACTCGTTGTGTCTCAACAGGAGGACATACACTGCGGGTATTTACGCGTACTCTGATTAGCGAGGGAAGCCGGGCGCGCGCGCATGTAATCCATACAATACTTTTTGCGTGAGCTAAGATTAATGTTCCACCATTTCAACCCAGTTTACTCCGATTCCAGTACAAGTTAGCAGAATATAGCGATTTGGCTTATGTTATAATAATAAATGTTTATATCGTTACCACAGAGTTATAAACTACTAAGACTAAAATTAAATTAATTTAAAATGAAAAAAAAAACGTCTGCAACTCAGCATTATGATCTGGCATGTCTATACTTTGCCAGAGCGCTGGTTTACCGTTCAAAGGTGCACTTCATAGGTTAGTATTCGTACGGAATACTGACAGCTTTTCCAAATAATTATTATGTTTAGATGAACTAAGTACGAGTACAACTCTAATTTTCAAACTTAGTTAATATTGGTTCAATATCCTACAAAATTGCGAGTTCTGGGAGAGGGCCTTTACCCAACAGTGGGACACTAACGACTACATAATATTTTATAACAATAAAGAAATATTAATATTTGTTTATTTATTTATAATCTTTTTTGCCCTATCTAGTGAATCATAAGCATTATCTTTGAAATATTATTTTCCGTTTAAAAACACTGAATAATCGCACATTTTTTGTGTAAAAAATTCATAACTGTACGTCCAGGTTCGATCTCACGACCTTAGGATCGAAAGGTAGATGTGCTACCACTACACCACAAGTGCTATTCCACCCGCTATAAGCTACATCTTGGACCAAACTCGTGATGTCTACTTAATTAATAGCTGTGCTTATGTCGCGATGTCGCTTGCACGGCCTCCCGCGATTTGCTTTGAAAAATCATCTCTCATTGCACTTAGTTCTATTTCACCCTAAGTTGCGGGTTCGTTTCTCACCCCAGGACAAATTATGTGCGATACATTTAGAAATTTGTAAGTGTTTAGGTTATAAGTGTTATAAAGTATTCTTTAAAAATAAATAAATTAATTAAAAGTTTATCATTTAGATTTTATAGTAGATTGTGGGTTCGATCCCCACCCAGGATAAACATTTGTGTGACTTATAGGTACAGATTTTTTTTCTGTGTTTGGGTGTTATTATAATAATATAATCTAGTATGTATTTACAAAAAAAATATAAATAATAATATCAGCTCTGGTTCCCATAATACAAGTGTTGCTTAGTTTGGGGCTAGATGGCGTTGCATGAATTGTCCACCAATATTTATTTTATCTATAGTCAAGTTAAATCCTACTTATCCTTTTTTCTTGTTGTTACAAGAGTATCTTGAATAAGGTGGGCTGTATGCCCAATTGCATGTCTCCAAAGAAATCTTTTTACTATAACTTTCTTTCAGTTTCATAAAATCACCCCCTATTGCGATGATACATGCTTTAGAACACCCTGTAAAATAAAAATATTCCATCACACATCCTCTAAAAAGCATTCAAACAGCTTAATGGGGTTGAAACTTCCGAAGGGTTAGCAATAAAGAAGATTAAAACTATAGAGGGCCACCATTACCATTGGCGATGGTTTTGGAAGCGTACTATATCACCGGCGTTTAGGGCCAAACGGGGTAATAACGTCCATTGTCCACTAGAGCACCGCGTTCCAGAGATGCACACTTATACGCCTGTAATTCCACTGGTATACCCTTCGAACCGGAGCATGGGAATGCGAGAATTACTGCAAGATAGTCGAGTCAACTCATCACTAGCATATAAAAAAAACCTGATCACGACTGTAATCCCCAGGCTCGGTAGACATCTCCTCAGACCTTTAGTGACTCAGATCTTTGAGGATATCTAAAAAGAGTAGTCAGACGCACGTCCGAACATGACAGCACATGCCCACATTTTGCACAGTAGTTAGTATTCCGTACGTGACAGGTTGCAAGCCCATCGCCGCTTATAAGAATACCAACCTATGACACACACCTTCAAATTTTTAGTTCTAGGTTATGTCAGTTTTCTCACGATGTTTTCCTTCACCGTTTAAGAGCACTGGCATTGCGCACATAAATTTTTAGAATAGAAAAACTCATTGGTGGACGAACAGGTTTGAACCCACGACCTTTGGATCATGAAGCAGGGGTGCTACCACTACACCACCAGCGCTCTTAAATTTAAACAAGCAGCATTAAAATGAAACCACAAAATGAAGGTTAGTATGTTTAGTCTAACCATTTACACAACTGCGCTTCAGTAGGCAGTACACCTTAGTAGTATAACCGACTCACTATATTAATCTAATCAAATATGTGCACAATATTGAAACTTATATTCAGATAACTAACGCTTATATTCCTTTATACGTAAATCCAAGCTTCCATCCGGTAGTCAGCAAACTAACGCAAGCCATATTGAATCTAAAGAAAATAGTATAGAGTTGAATTTTCAATAAACTGAGTGTGAATGAACCAGGTCTGATTTAGGGACAAAGGGGGTACGGGGCAATTACCCCCCTTCCCCTTTGTGGAGCACACATGACCTGAAAGTTCAGCACTTCATTATAGCGCCATCGGTTACCCAATTCTGGGCTCATAATTTTTGTCGTTAGGGCTAGGGGAAGGACAGTTTTATGAGTTTTTATTTTTAAAATTTTGTTTATTATTAATTGCAAATTAAGCGGAATATTTTTAACTTGACGATACGCGTGACTTCACTTGAGATCCAATTTTTTTTATTTTTGCTGCAATCTTCTCAAAATGGTAGTATTCTGTTAGTTATTGTACTTTTTTTTTTATCTAATTTCCAGCTTGACTGTTATTCAGTAACAGTTATAGTTGGCAACACCTATTATTTAATATGTCTTCGCGATAGTACAATCATGGGCAAAAAGAAACTTTATTCAACACTAGCTTCTGCACGCGGCGTCGCCCGCGAAGTACCTACATAAATTATAGCCTATGTTCATCCTGAAAGTTCATTCTACACATTGGTGAAAGAATTTTTCAAATCGGTTCAGTAGTTTCGGAGCCTATTCAATTCAAACAAACAAACAAACAATCAAATCTTTCCTCTTTATAATATTAGTATAGATCATTCAAAACTTGGACACTGGCTATCTACTAATAATTTGTCTGCAAGCAAACAAAAACAAGTAATCCCTAGGCTCGGTAGACATCTCCCCAAGTCGCTAGTTACTTAGATCTTTGAGGATATCTAAAAAGGATAGTCAGAAGCACGTCCAACCATAATATTTGGCACAATGCCCACATTTTGCAGTAGGTAGTAATTCCATACGTGACAGGTTGCAAGCCGATCGCCGCTGTCTGTAATCTTTTACTAATATATAAGATGCATAAATCCTACTAATATTACAAACGCGAAAGTTTGTAGGAATGTATGGATTAGTGGTTGTAAGGATGTTTGTTACGCTTTCCCGCTGAAACGGCTGAACGGATCTGGATGAAATTTGGCACAGGTATAGATTATAATCTAAAATAGCACATAGGCTACTTTGTATCCCGGAAAAATGTACAGTTCCCGCGGGATAGATTTTTTTTCTTTTTCAAGGTACCACGCGGGGAAAGCCGTGAACGGAAGTCACGGCTTTCCCCGCGTGGTACTTTGAAGTGCTTAGTATATAAATAAGTAGAAAACTGGGGTATACCTGCCCCCTATTCAATAAACATTACAAAATTGTAAAATATAATTAATTGTAAGCGGCTACAATTCAACAAGTTTCTGTTTAATAAATAATACGATTTACTCGAGGAAAATTTACATATGTATATGTAAAATTTTCTTACAATTCTACATATTTGTAGGTTTTATTAAACAGCACTTGTCATAAAATTCGACAATATTGCCACTTTTTTACAAATTTGTAGACTTGTAATTTTTATTGAATAGGGGCCTGAATGCATCTCTGGTTGATGCAAACACACCAAACCTCTCCCTTAAAACGCCATTGTGAATTTCAATCTAGAATTATTTAAATAGCAAACCTTTGATTGCGACGCTGCATAAGCTTGTTACGCCATTACCATTTCAAAATACACTCACCACACCCTTATTGCAAGTAAATAGGGTTCAAAGTGGATGGACCGGTGGAATTATGAATACCAACCCTTTCTCTCTAATAAGAGGATGAAAGGTTTTGAATGATTGTTGTTTCTTTATTTTTCATTTCAGTGGTCGTTGTTTGATATGTTAATTTGGTAATAGGATGAGTTGTGATGTCGTGTGTGCATTTAATGGTCGATTTTTATGTTGTTACTAGCTGTCCCGCTCGCGACTTCGTTCACATAAAATATCTAAGTCTAATATAAAGTTTCAGACCAGTCGCACCACCCGTTAAAAAAGTCCCATACAAACATTGACCCCCCATTTGACCTCTTTTTAAGAGTTATATTGAAAAATACTGAAACACGTATTCATTCATTTTGCATTTAAAGTACACAAACAAAATTTCACACCAATCGCACCACCCATTAAAAAGTTCCCATACAAACATTGACCCTACATTTGACCCCTTTTTGAAGGTTATATTGAAAAATCCCGAAATACGTGTCCATTTATTTTGCATTTACAGTGCACAAATAAAGTTGCATGAAAATCGCTCCACGCGTTAAAAAGTTTCATACTAACGTTTTCACCCTTTTTCACCCTCTTAGAGGTGGAATTTCCAAAAATCCCGCCTTAGTGGGTGGTTTTGTTATAAAAGGAAACCACCTTCCAAATTTCAGCTTTCTAGCTTCAGCGGTTTCGGCTGGGCGATGATCAATCAGTCAGTCAGTCAGTCAGTCAGTCAGTCAGTCAGTCAGTCAGTCAGTCAGTCAGTCAGTCATTCAGTCAGTCAGGTTAAGCTCTTATATAGATATAGATTGTATTGCTTTATATATGTATATATTACTTTATTACTATTCGCAACGTCATAAAAGTAACTGAAGTAAGCAAATCCTTTATAGGGCAATGTGTACGCTTCTATAACAAGATCCCAAGCGACATGCTTCATTTATCGATTACGAAATTCAAAAATGTAATTAAACAAAACCTGTCTCGTAAAGCTTATTATAGAATATCAGAGTACTTAGATGACAAAAAAGCTTGGGACGAATCAGCTGCAACTCTGCTAGGTGTCCCTAACAATGTTAACAAGGTTCATAATACAAAAAAAGCGCTAGGGCCCAGCGAGTTTCTTGTCAGTTCTTCTCGTACTGGGGATAGGACTGAAATTGGCACCTAGACTCACCTAGTATGTAAGACGATTCAAAATGATCCTTGTGATATTACTGAATAAAGATTATTGACTATTGACTATTGACATAAGCGAATGGCTACAGTTTTAGCGCATACAAAAAATTCGAAGATGTGTGTCATAGGTTAGTGTCCTTAAAAGCGGCGATGGGCTAGCAACCTGTCACGTCCGGAATACTAAATACTGTGCAAAATGTGGGCATGTACCAAATGTCATGTTTGAACGTGCCTCTGACTACCCTCACAGATCTAAGTAACTGAAGATCTGAGGAAAATATCTACCAAGCCCGGGGATTACAGTCGTGGTCATACATAATATATATTAATAAATTATATACAGAAGAATAATCGTAATTTTACTAATATTATAAACGCAAAAGCTTGTAAGAATGTATGCATGTATTTTAGTTACTCTTTCACGCAAAAAAATCTGAATGGTTTTTGATTAAATTTGGCACAGAGATATAAATAAATATTGATAGACAATTCACACAACGCTATCTAGTAGAAGGTAGGTATACAATCATCGGTTTCAAAATGTTCAGTTTCTGGTAATGGTTTTCAAGAGAAATACACCACTTTATTTTTCTCAGTATGTATTTTTAAGCCTTCGCATAATGTCTACCTGAAAAATAAGGCCTTATTTCACATAGAAGTAAAACGTGTAGTCAAATCAAAACACACTTTATCTAATTGCGCCCGGCCCCAACAAACACACCTCAATAGGAAACGCAAACTGACATCAAATTCAGAAGTTGCCAGCTTGAAAAAATAAACAGAAGCCAACGTTTTAATTGTTAATTGAATTAAATTCGAAAATCAACTTAGGAGACCCGAGGACGCCACAATTTGGCGGTCGCTAATGACCTGAGGAGAGGGTGGATGCCCTCAAAAGTTGAACAGGATTTTTTTGATTAACCAAAATTTACGATGTAACCGTAATTAATGGGGCCCTACGTGATGTAATTCCCGGGAATCTTGGGAGTGATTCGGTGTTTTTCCCCGTAAAAATGATGAAGGCTTGAATTTTAATGAAATACGGTGGAGCGTGAAATTCGCGTTGTTATAGTCCCGGCCGATAAGAAATCATTTTATGATCGTCCAGTGCTTTAAAAATTTAGTATACTTAAATAGAAGGACTTTGGATATTTTTAAGCTCCTGGACATTTTTTTTACATTAGTCGTGCAAATCTCCGCAACTTCATTCACCTAATGTTTTTTCATAGAAACTTCAATCAAAAAATTCGAAAAATCGCTTCTTTATATAAACAAATTACTCGTATACCTCTTAGTGGAAATTTCACACAGTGCCTAGCCTTAAAATGGGCAAAATTTGTTCTATGAAAACCGGCATACTAATAAAATACTTGCATAATTATACCATTATTACAAAAGCATTTTTCAAAAGATGCTCAGCACTCGGGCAGAGCCAATGAATATCTCCAGTAACTCCGTAGTGCTGGCATTGCAAAACGAAAACTCGTTAATGAAGTACCTACTGGCAACTCATCGGAAAACCGGATATTATTCAAAAACTTACCCGTCGATATCTCACATAATTTAATCACTGAAAGACTCACTAATATTAAAATGAACCGAGCAAACGGAATAACCCCCCGCGTCTTAAATACGTCCAAATATATTAGCCGTTACCCGCGACTTCGTACGCGTTAGATTACTTTATAAGAAAAATGATCATAACTTTTTTATTTGTCAACCGATCTCCATGAAACAAAGCTTAAGTCTTAATTCAAGCTTATCTTAATACATTAGTGAAAACTGCATTCGATTTAGTTCAGCAGTTGCGGAGAGTAGCGTGCACAAACGCACAAATAAACAGACATTTTTTTCAAATACGGTTGTTTTAGGCTAAGTAGCGTGTTTTCTTTAGTAAAGTAAAGTAAAGTAGAATTTATTGCAAGAAATACATGTTACGAAAATGTTATTTTTCATAGGTTTTTTTAGGTAGCATTAACTTTGATTTGATATTATCAAAAGTATAGATACTTACGGCTTCTTAAGGATTTTATTATAATGTATAGATGTATAAATTTATAGATGTGTAGATATCAGCAAACTGTTCGGCTAGCCTGACTTCTTAATGAAATTTTCGGATTACGACGTGGCACATCGTCTGTCTCTGTCCGGCCGCCCACTTAGCGTACACCGCTCTCTTTCATCATGTAAAGGTGCAGTTCCGAGTTTTATGTGAAATTTATTCATAACTGAGTAATTTATCCGCGCGAAGTAAAACGCTTGGTAATGTAAGCGAGGGCACCGTTCCTTCTATTATGATTCGCCAGTTCAGCTTTAATCTCAGGCTATTTTAGAGACTTATCATTTTGTGTAAATATGAGGAAATTTAACGTTTCTCATAATACGTATAATTACGGCGATCTTATGTATAAGGCTACAAGCGAAATTTTATCCTTTACGTTATTTTTGAAATCTTCATTTTTATTCGCATCAGATCAGTATAAAAAAATCAAAAAGTATTTATAAATTATTCGATTGTAATCCCTAGGCTCGCTAGATACCTATCTTCTCCAATCTCTTGTTACTTAGCTCCGTGGATATCTTAAGAGGGTAGTCAGAGGCACTTTCAAAAATGATATTTGGCACATGCCCACATTCTGTACAGTAGCTAGTATTCCGTCCATGACTGGTTACAAGCCCACCGACGCTTATAACATAACTTATATTACTTAACCTTACTTACTCATCCCGTGACCACGACAGTGTGTACCTAAACCGGTTGAAACGTCTGGAAAAATAGATAAATAAAACGCGACAAACACCCCTTTAATACCAATCATAGTGAATATAGGA
Source organism: Cosmorhoe ocellata (assembly GCA_963675405.1). Classification (NCBI taxonomy): domain Eukaryota; kingdom Metazoa; phylum Arthropoda; class Insecta; order Lepidoptera; family Geometridae; genus Cosmorhoe; species Cosmorhoe ocellata. The sequence continues at coordinate 10,795,266 of OY776249.1, read as the reverse complement.
GCATTTAAAAAAACTTTCGAATATGCTGTTGGTCTCCGCTTTGTTTGAGCTAGTTTGTAACAGTTCCGAACGCTTGAGGCTGAGGATTTTTTGTTCCAAAATTCGGAATGCAGTTCAACCGCGTTAGTTCAGTTTTTTCTGCCGACGTTTTAATATTTTTCCTTGCTTTTATGGTGCCTCCATATTGGCGAACGCACCGCAAAAGTGCATAGTTCACGTAACGTAAGCGATCAAAATCATACGTCATTATTGCGAAGTGAGCTACACGCATATCGCACTCTTTTCCGACGTTCGGGAAAACGGCGTTAAAAGCGCTCGCGCGAATGATCTCACTCTAAGAACCTGTCCAGACGGTGCGTTTAACGCGCGCGTTCCCCAGATACTAGAGCTACATACATCGCGTCCAGATGCTGCGTCACGTTTCTTTACTCGCGCGTAAAACGCGTGCAACGCGCCGAACTCTCGACTCGGGCGTTACACGCGCGAGCGCCACGTGAGTCGAGATACTCTGGCGCCATTGTAGCGTCCAGTAGTACGCACGAATCGGTGTGTGGACGTATTCAGTGCGAAATGGAGCGCGATAACTTCGATACGGAACTGTTTTATTGACGAAGTTGAAAAACGAATAGTCATGGGATATGGAATCTTCTTATTCCAATAGAGTCATTAAACTTAGAAATTAACATGTATATATAAATTATCATTAATAGTATAAACTAGAAATTTATAACTGTCTCTGAATCCCTCCCAAACACAACGCGCGTAAAATGCGGCATCTGAACGCAATTATGCTACGCACAAGTGCTTTCGCGCGTGAAACGCTCCATGTGGACAGGCTCTTAGTTTTATATAAACGTTTGTTTTGGAAACAAAGGTTTACCTTCGAAAATCAGTTGAAGATTTTGCGAGCTGGCCATTATAGTATTACGCTGCGGTAAACGCGTGAGGCGCTAATGCTTTGAGAATTACTTGCTTGAGGATGTCTGCTGAAGAATCTTTCGCAAGCAACCGACTGTGAATGTTTAATGATCTGCACCCGTAGCACTGGTCACTGGGGCGATAGACTCGTTCTAGATTACCTGAAAGTGAGCGTTTTATTATCGATTAAACAATGGGTTATTGCTTAAAATTTGTGTTTTTGCTTTTTAAACAAAATGTTTCACAAAGTCGTGACCTTTTTAACATACTACTGACACAGTCAAACGTAATAATAAACGCATATCACTAGATCTATTATTAAACTATTAGTATCTATTATCCATTTATTTCCACCAATCTATCAATAGATAGATTCTAGAGCTAACTAAAAAACCTTCGACAATATTACCGACAATAATGTCACTTATTTTTGCTTCTCGCATGTTTTTGAAATCAAAACACTTGGTCAGATTCATTGCACTGACCAGGGGCCTTACCACAAGCTTCGGGCAATGTCAAAGTAATATAACTTTGATATGTCGCACCAACACCTATAAAAATTGTACTGAATTAGTGTCACTTCAAGCTTGAAATGTGACGTTTTTGAAACGTAATGGTTTGTAAGAGCTTGTGGTAAGTTCACAAGTTCCATAAACTAATGCTATAGGTACAGCATTTGGCTTTCTCTGAAACAGCTCGTCTAAAGGTTGTCGCTCATTCGTGTACAAAGTCGCAAAATACCGTTTTATTCAAATTAATTTGTTCAACTTTTCAATACAAATTAATTTGTTTAAATTGTCCTTAACACTTTCTATTTCTTTATTTTGTAGCTTTATTATAAGCTTGACCATTTGTCTTCGGTTATTATTTTTTTCAGTGTCCAAGTAGATTGCATTTCATGATCATTTGTAAGTAAATACATAAGTGAATTAGGTCCAACGTGAACTGTACCTGGAAATGATTAAGGTAGTCAGAGGCACGTCCAAACATTATATTTGGCACTTGCCTACATTTTGCACAGTAGTTAGTATTCCGTGCGTGGCAAATTGCAAGCCCATCGCCGCTTTAAGATTACTAACCTATGACACACACCTTCGAATTTTTATTTCTAGGGTATACCGGTTTCCTTACGATGTTTTCCTTCACTTTTTAGAAGAAAAATAATAGAAAAACTCACTAGTGCACGACCATGAACTCATAATACATTACCGAATTAATATTACATTGTTATTTCGTACCATGACCTATGCAAATTGTATTGACTTCAAGCTTCAAATATGACGATTCTAAAACGGAATCGTTCTGGAAGACTTCGTGGTAAGGCCCCAGGTTTGAACCCACGACCTTCGGATCGTAAGGCAGGGGTGCCACTACACCACCAGTGCTCTTATCCAGATCTATATCAACATGCTATAACTAAGTTTAATAACATAATTTCATAAAACTTATAGCTCAATAATTATAAAGGGCCTGCCGTGACTTACCGTGATAAAATGGCATTCTGATAAAAACGTTTTTGACCTTAACGAGATCTTACAAAGTAGTTTAATTTATGAATATTATTTTAGGGCACTTTAAGGTGGAAATACACGTGGCATTAATTAAGTATACTGTTTAGGTATGCTATGGGATAGGTAGTATGGTATACGTCATTTTGTCTCTCTTGTCAATGTTTTTTGGGACTCAAAGTCAAAAGTCAAAAATTCTTTATTCAGTAATATCACAGGGAGCATTTTGAAAACTTCTAATACCTATACTTTATAATGTATAGGAAGTAAGTAGTTGTCTAAGTGACTGGCTTCACAGCTCAGTTGGTAGTAACTCAGCCTTCTGCGCAGGTTGTGGGTTCGATCCCCACTCAGGATAAACATTTTTGTGATGAACACAGATGTTTGTTCTGTGTCTGGATGCTATATGTTTTTTCTGTATGTATTAATCAAAAAAAGTAGGTATATTAAAAAAATAGTGTGATAGTTATCTGGATTCCATAGTACAAGCTTTGCTTAATTTGAGGCTAGATGGCGTTCTGTGAAATGTGCAACGGATAAGCAATATCGGATCCGTAATATGCGGAGACAAATCCAAAAACACATGAAAATCGGCGCAGGCGTTTTAAAAGGTGTAACTTACACGACTTTGTTTTATATAAAAGATTATATTAACCTAATATGGATGTAGGAAACAAATCTAAAAGCTGTTTTGTGAAGTCAGTGTTACCAGTTTTATTCGTAAATTGGCCCTTACTACACTGTAAACAAATAAAAATGATTCAGTGACGTGCGGGCGCCCATTTAAAATTAACAAGCGATAAAATAATTACAAAGTGACCTGATTCGACCTTAAAATTGCTAATTCGTTTTTAAGTAAATTCATATTTTTTTGAACTGAAATCAATTAAGGTGGTACTTCTCGCTTATATACGTGAAATGTTATTGACTTGTGGTTTTTTGTACTTATATCTTGCGTTCCTTGTGTTATTATATGGATAGTGCTAATGAAATTTTGCGACAATCGTAAGCTATTTTTTACGACTCCGTGTTAAAGCTTAGAATGAACCATTAATATTTAAATATCTGGCGATCTTTGTCACAATATTATTGAAATATTCTATTATAATGAAGATAAAATTTATAGAGCGCTGGTGGTATAGTGGTAGCACCCCTGCCTCACGATCCGAAGGTCGTGGGTTCAAACCTGGTCGTGCACCAATGAGATTTTCCATTCGAAAAATTTATGTGCGCAATGCCAGTGCTCATAAACGGTGAAGGAAAACATCGTGAGGAAACCGGCACACCCTAGAACCAAAAATTCGAAGGTGTGTGTCATAGGTTAGTATTCTTACAAGCGGCGATGGGCTTGCAACCTGTCACGTATGGAATACTAACTACTGTGCAAAATGTGGGCATGTGACATATAAAAAGTTAATGGAATTGACTGACTGACAGCCTCAACCAGAAATACTATAGAGCTAAAATTTTGATGGTAAAATTTTATCTAGCTTTAGTTGTGCACTGAGAAAGGAAATCTTAAAATTCTATATAGTGAAAGAATGAAGTTTGAATGAAAAAAAAACTTTACGTGAACCAAGTCAGGGAGTTTTACTAGTCATGCATAATACTTTACCGTATCTACGAGTATAAAGCTTAAAGTTCACAAATTCTAAACTAAGGTATCTAATCTTAAGAGCTATTGCCAAAACTTACTAGAAACGAGATTTTAATCTGTGTAATTGTTTAAATTGTTATGTTTTGAACTTTGAATTTTAGGCAAATTTGCTTTTAATTGTTTTGACTTTGATTTACTTTATATCAAAGTCAAATAAACGTTAAAAATAGTTTTCTAATTCTGAAAAACTCTTTGTGTTACTGACTTACCGCTTATTTTTAGAGGCTTTATTTACAGACATTATTAATTGATCTATCTTAATACATAAACTACTCGATGATTCTGATGTGTTAGCTATATTATTGTAAAGTTTCGTCAAAAACCATTCAGTAATTTTTCCGTGAGAGAATAACAAACTTTCGTGGTTATAATATTACTAAGGTAATTTTCTAAGAGCTTGAATACCACGGCCTTACCATAAGCTATTCAGGCAATATCAAAGTAAGTATGTAATATAACTTTGTATTTTCTACCATGACCTATAATTTTTTTATTAATGAAATGTTTTGTTTGTAAGAACACCAGATCTTAGGTCGCTTCGACCAGACTAATAACTAGATCATAAGCAACCTCTGACCATGTAAGTACCGATAGCGGTCACCCGTCCAAATGAAACGTGTTGATACGTTCACATGCTAGTTACAATGATCACCGGTGTAGGTAATCCGTTTAAACAACGCCTGAGGCGGGCGGTGGTCAGGTTATCAGCGTTAATCAACAGCAAACATAATTTACTTTACCGCTGAATAAACATTAATTATTAAAATCCACTTTAAGCCATGTATCGTAATAGCTGTGATATTTACCGTAATGGTGTATTTAATTTTATATTAATAAAATTATAATTTAAAATTTATATTTATATCAGAGGAATTTTGAAAGTGGCGCCGGTGACAGAAAAGATGAAAAGTAATAATAGGTTAGCGTGGTATGGACATATTGTTATGAGGAATGAATTTCATGTGACGAGGAGAGTGTTAGGTATGAATGTGGATGGATACAGGGGTAGATGTATGCCAAAGAAAAGATGAATGGACTGTGTGAAAGATATAAGGGTAAGGAGCGAGTACTGAGATGTCCAATGATAGAGGGATATGGAAGATCACAATTATTTATGTTGTGCCGACTTCACATAACGTGAGAAAAGGGCAGAAAGATGATGGTGTATTTGATTTTAATCTATTGTCTTCCTAGTGAGTTCTTGCTAGCGAACTCTTTTTGACATAAAATTTGGCATAAACTTTTACACCACTTTTGGGTACGTAGAATAAATAAATATTGGTGGACAGTTCACACAACGCAATCTAGCCCCAAACTAAGCAAATCTTTTACTATGGGAATCAGATAGTTGATAGATTGATTATATCCTTTTTTTTGTAAATACATACCTAGAATACATAATAACACCCAGACACAGGACAAACATCTGTGTTCATCACACAAATGTTAGTCCTGGGTGGGGATCTAACTCACAACCTACAGCGCAGAAGGCAGAGCTACTACCAACTGAGCTGTGAGGCCAGTAGAATTGAGTAGACCTGTGGCTCGCAAATGTTGTCATCTGTCAAAAAGTGTGCTATTTTTCTTGCAGAAACTACACAACTATTTTAAAACTTTAAAATGAATCAACAGGAAACAGTGAATAAATGAATATGAATTGTTTATACGAGATTGTTCGTTTTACATCTCTACTAGACGCTCTATTTTCAACATTTGTCTATTTTTTTGAATAATATTACAATGCTCACGGCTAATTTATTTGAGGCCTTCATTTACATAATTCTCGCTTCAGCTTATCGCTTAGTAACTCGCTAACACTAGCACCGCACCGGCCACGTACCAAGAATATATTCCAAACGCGTGGTGCTAACAAGCTGAAATTCTATTACGAATTAGTAAATGTCTTCTCCATTTAGTCAAAAGTTAAATATCTTCAAGTCTACCACAAATAGTCCAACGCTCTTATACGACATTTATAGAAAACAGAAAAAACAAACATGATCACGACTTTTATTGAATTCAGCAATTTATTTCAAGACTGCAAATGAACTACGCAAAGGCATTTAGGCATTATCATTTATTAGACATTATTTGATGTAGAAATACACAAGTTTTCAAAAACAATATTTCACTTTCATAAAAAACATGAAACCCAGATCATCCCCTAAAACCTTATCCTAAAAAAACAAAGGTTCTTCAAATAATACAGTTAAACCGCCTAAACAAAATATCCATCTGAGCAAAATAGATTCCTTCTATAGTAAGTGTTTGCAAAAATTTCGATTGACTTTTATCCCCAACCTCCCCTTAACCCCCGTTCGGTATAAGTGTTTTCTTTGTGGAGCCAATAGTACCCTTTAACGTGTTTATCCTTTTTGGTCGAACCTCCCCTGTTCGCTACGTTTGCCAGTTTTCATTTTGCAAATGTAATGTTACCGTTTTGTTACCCCGCGTGTTTACAAACATGTTTGAGACACGATAAAAACAAAATGTAAAAGAGTCTTATACATATTTTGTTCAAAGCAAGATTTTTAAAGAACATTTTTACTCTCTTTGACGCGGTTTCAACAAGTTTTGTATATACCTACTTGTATTTATTCTCACGACTTGTGTTTGGTGTAACATTAAATGAAAACAACTTTTTTATTGTACATTGTTTTGGTGTAGGTAGTTGGGGTAAGACGTTAAAAATATCCATGTGATTTTTTTTAACATATTTCGTCCCACTGCCGGGCAAAGATCACCCCCAAATCACGCCAACAACCCTATCCTTCGAAGTCTTCCACCATCCTTGGTTTTATCGAATAAATATTTATATTTTGAATTTTGTATATCACAAAAGTCGTATTTTGTTACTCGCGTTAGTATAAAGAATCGTCTTACGTGATGACATACCACAATTAATAGTTGACTGCATAGAAATTGTAAAAATTAGTCTTGAACAACCCGTCATGAAGCGATTCCAGTTTAAAGCTCGCAAGTATAGTTCCGGAACACTCCGTATTATTTCGTTACTTATTGACCGTCTCATTAACATGTGCTCGTAACTAAGTTTAATTTAAAGAGCGCCGCACACTTCGCGACCAGCCCGACGGCTTAATCCTTGAGTTATAACATGTATACAACATTAACCAAATTAACGGGCGGGATACTCCCATTTACAAGCAAATGGCTCGTTCCAACTAAATATATCGCCCTCATCAAGCTTTTTATTAATGAATTTTTAATAAATTAATTTATTGAGTATGTAATTAAAACGGTAATTAGGTAGTCATTGGTGGGTATGAATTAAATATATCTCAACGAGTGGAGTTTGCCGCGACTTTGTTCGCGTATTTATACAAACCTCATGCCCTTAAAATACAATATCTCACGTGGGTTTGTACGTGTTACGGTAAAATGTATTACTTTTTGACAGAATTCTGATTGACACGTGTGTTTGTTATGGTACGGAGCCACACACAGTAATGTTACTAATATAATATATTTATTCATTTATAGTTTTGACACAGCATAACTTACAGTTTAAACCAATAGTCAATAGTCAATAGTCAACCAAAACGCTAACTATCTTAATATACTAAAAACTTATACGAGTATACACCCTCAAATGTGGACATACGCTTACAGGTTGAATTTAAAGATTTTTTCCAGTCTAGACCTCATATTGTTATCGTGTCACAAGTTCTTTTAAACCAGTGTGATGCAAGGATCAAAGTGGGCTACACTCTATCTCTGTGCCAAATTTCATTTAGGTTTGTTCAGCCATTTTAGCGTGAAAGAGTAACAAACATACATACAAACTTTCACGTTTATAATATTAAGTAGGATGTAGATGTTGTATGTCGAGTTGGGCTTATTACTAGTTAAGCTTAACTTATAATTATTCTAATGAGTTCGACTATTTCGGTGACTCCATCAATTATATTTTGATACTTTACTTCTCTACCGATTCTTAAGTACTTCTGATAATTTTACTGTAAGTACTTAAGACATTTGTGTTTATATTTCACGATATCAGATATTTTGGCTTCCATTTCTTCCAGTATATCTAAAAATGTACCAACGAATGTAGCACAATATCGAATGTTTTTGCAACATTTTCACGACAGAATTGCCAGAATCGAACAATGATGTTCTTTTTATGTGAGAGTATAAAACAATATTCATTTTGGGTTCTTAAAAAAAGCCAGTTACGCAATACCGTTTTATATTTTTGTAAAAGAGAAACTCAAACATAATTTCTCTTCTCGCAATTCAACACCATCTTGGCTGATGGAATCCAAACACGTCAATGTGCGGCGTCCCTTACACAAACATCGCCGCCTGAGGACGTTCGATGCACTTTTAACGATCTAAGCAAAGAATAACACGACTACCGATGCGTGTTCTCCTAAAGAAATATTTTGTTTGCCAACAAGCCGATCAGTGTATGCGATGTATTTTGTCAAAGACGTTGAAGTCATCATCTTACTGTCCTTTTCCCACGTTATGTGGGGTCGGCACAACATGTGATTTTCCATTTCCCTCCATCATTCGTCATCTCACTCCTTTCTTACTCATGTCATCTTTCACATAGTTCATCCATCTTTTTTTGGCCTACCTCTACCCCTGTATCCATCCACATTCATACCTAAAATTCTGCTCGTCCATGATATTCATCTCTTCTCATATTTATAGTCTGGAATAGCACATAAGCTACTTTTTATCCCTGAAAAATGTACGGTTCCTGTGGGATAGATTTGTTTTTGTTTTTCAAGGTATAACGCGGGCGAAGCCGCGATGTTCAGCTATCTAAAGATAGTTTGTAACGGCTAAGGACCGTTAACAAATCCAGATCAATGCCAGAATGAAGCGTCCCCAACGCGTTATTACCACGTTGAATGGCAATGCTATTTTGAGCCAAATATGAGTCAGATCTGGGGTCCCGCATAATTATATAAATAATCTTGATACTTAATTTACCAGTAATCCAACATGGCGCACAGACCGTAGGGAAAATATCTTAAGCCAAGAATAGGATTTCATTACATTACATTTTAATACCACGTAGGTTGCAAAAGCAAACAAAAACCAATGAAAATCCAATCCCGCACAAGAATATCCAGCTGAATTTAATAAAGTTAAAAACCTTTTATAATAATGCTTTTCGTGGCCAACGATATTATTTTTCTTTGTTTTTAAATGAATGCAATGCAAAACTGCGTTTCAACCGACGCGCCTGGAAGCTCTGTTCATGACGCTATTCAAACGAAACTAGTTCCAAATTCAAATTGGCAATGAGTAGCAAGATGCGGTCCGGCCACCAATCCCTAACCGGTGTGTAACTAATACTAATAATCATTATAACCAACGCGTTCTGTCATTTCTGAGTGGGTATTCGAACAAAAGAGTGACTTTACTTTTCATTTTTCTTTAATTTATGTAAGAACAAGGATGACAGAAGTTTTTGGGCAAAGGGTCTCCTTTGCCCAGCAGTGGGAAAAAATAGTTCATGGAAAAAATAAGCTAATGTTTGGTAATTTTGATATGAAGATTTACGAGTAAAAGCGTCATTTTTATGAATCGTATAAGATCATTTTTTTTTGATTAATTAATGCGTTTTAGCTAAGTTATTAAAAAAAGTTGCCTTTTGGTAGGCTGACAAAAAGGCTGCCATTTTTTTTGCCGTTTTCGTTGCATTCATGTTGCGTCAGTGAGGCTATAGCTTTAGGCTTGTTCCGTTTTAACATCAATTTGCTTGAAGGCTTTGCTTGCATGCGAGTTTTCAGTGACGTATTTTATTTTGTTTAAATGAGTGCAATGTCCATAAACTCTTAGTTACATATGTACATTAAACTTGCCATTTTAAAATTTTACTATATTTTTGTCATCATCATCATCATCAGCCTATAGCAGTCCACTGCTGGACATAGGCCTCCCCTAATGAGCGCCATTGCGCCCTGTCTTCAGCTCGACGCATCCAGCCTCCACCAGCAGCCTTTCGCAGATCGTCACTCCACCTGGCCGGAGGGCGTCCTACACTACGTTTGCGGAGTCGCGGTCTCCACTCGAGAACTCGCTATATGAACTAATATAACTTATGCTATATTTTTGTATGCAAAATAAATGTTCAGAAACTTATATTTTTTTATTATTATACATTTATCTGTCATCGTATTGTCATAAGGCACAAGCTTTAATCGCTAGTCGTAGATACTTAAAAACTAAGGGTTGCTGCGTTTTTTTCAGGTTGTATAGTTACCAACAATTGGAATTTTTAAATTGTAATCGTAAACTGATTATAATTATTTCCATAAATCTAAAGAGTGTTATTTTTTGTTTCAGGTAAAAAACGTTAGTTTCACGACAATTGCTACGTAAGTTTTCTATATCACATTACAGATGCATTTACATTCAAAAGTCAAAAATTCTTAAGTCAAAATATCTTTATGCATTTTGAATCGTCTTACATACAAGGTGAGTTTAGGTGCCAATTCCAGTCCTATCCCCAGTCCGAGAAGAACTGACAAGAAACTCGCTGGCCCTAGCACTTTTTTTGTATGATCCTTGTTAATTTTGTTAGGGACACCTAGCAGAGTTGGAGCTGATTCGTCCCAAGCTTTTTTGTCATCTAAGTACTCTGATATTCTATAATAAGCTTGTTGAGACAGTTTCTGTTTGATTACATTTTCGAATTTCCCAATCGATAAATCAAGCATGTCGCTTGGGATCTGGCTATAGAAGCGTACACATTGCCCTATAAAGGATTTACATAGTTTAGTGAGCCTAAACGTGGAATTTTTTGAGCCGCCAATGATGATGATGAAAATGTAGATAAATTAGTTCTTATGCCTTATAAGTGAACCTATGTTAGTATGAGTATAAAGTTCTTTAAACCTAAGTTCAGCTGAAAGGTTCATTGACATCAACATCACGTGACAATTTTCTGAAACGGAAAATTACCTGACTCGAGAATTTGTCGCAAAATGTGGATACAACACTTGTAGGTAATTATCAAGTTTCCAACTCAATCAGGCCCTTAATATTTGCACAAAACGAAAGTAATCTCGTTAAATGGTTTTCGACGAAGTTTTGATGTGAAAACATACGGAAGCTTATATCGGACGGTCACGCTCGTGCTGAGGTTTCGTGTTTACTTACTACATTTCGTTTCATATACTAGTTTTGTACCTTGCAGTTCTTATCAATTTTTTAAATCCATTTTTTTTATATTATATACATCTAATATATAAAACAAAGTCGGGTTTGTTCGAACACTTATAACTCTAGAACGGCTAAACCGATTTTCATAGTTTTTGATTTGTTGTGTTTGTCTCCGTCCCGAATAGCAGAATAACATTTAAAAATGAATGAATTGCGGACGAAGTCACGGGCAACAGCTAGTAATATATAAAACAAAGTCGGGTTTGTTCGAACACTTATAACTCTATAACAGCTGGACCGATTTTCATGCTTTATGGTTTATTGTATTTTTCTCCGTCCCGAATAGCTGACGAAAATTGACGAAAAATAAAATTGAAAATAAATAAGAGGTAAAGTATCACGCGAGCGAAGCCGTTGGCGGGAAGCTAGTAAAATATAAACGAACAAACATAAATACGCATACATTTTTTGCATTAATAATAATAACATTAATTCATTTATTATTGCCTACATCTTTGGCATTTATATTTTATTCTGTTTACCTTAAATGTTGCTGTGCAGTATTTTTTAAAAATACAAGCAACAAGTAGCAATACAAGTATTATACTTTGAAGTACATAATTATCTAAGTTACTTATGCTCGGTAAGTAATAGATAGTCAAACTGCAAATAGTTTAAGTTAACTCGGAGTTGTTCTTAGAACAATAAGTTGGTGGAAATAATACAGTGGCTAAAAATATGACGGCCATTTTGTAATAAAGAGCGCTGGTGGTGTAGTGGTAGCACCCCTGCCTCACGATCCGTAGGACGTGGGGTCAAACCTGGTCGTGCACCAATGAGTTTTTCCATTCGAAAAATTTATGTGCGCAATGCCAGTGCTCTTAAACGGTGAAGGAAAACATCGTGAGGAAACCGGCATACCCTAAAAATTCGAAGGTGTGTGTCATGGGTTAGTATTCTTATAAGCGGCGATGGGCTTGCAACCTGTCACGTACGGAATACTAACTACTGTGCAAAATGTGGGCATGTACCAAATGTCATGTTTGGACTTGCCTCTGACTACCCCCTTTAGATATCCTCAAAGATCTAAGTAACTAAAGATCTGAGGAAGATATCTACCGAGCCCGGGGATTACAGTCGTGATCATATTTATTTTTATTTATTCATTTTGTAAATACCGCTGCGTGTTCGTCCCAACTTTGAGCCCGTGTATCAGTCTAAAACATTATGGTTTATTAGCGTCACAAAGAGCCAATCGCTGGAGTCGTGTATTAATCCCCCAATTATAACTTTGTTTATAAAATAACATCAAAATAACTTGTTAATTTTATGGGTCAGTGACCCGGCGTGACCCAATAGGTACCCTAGCCTAGAGTTCAATTTTAAAATAAAAAAAATCATGATCACGATTGTAATCCGCAGGCTTAGTAAACATCTATCCTAGTAACATAATCTTATACCTTTAAACGAGCAATTCTTGTATATATATATATATATATATAATCGGAATCTCGGAAACGGCTCCAGCGATTTTCATGAAATTTAGTATGCAGAGGGTTTCGGGGGTGATAAATCGATCTAGCTAGGTTTCATTTTTAGAAAACGTCGTTTACCCCAAAAAAACGAGCAAAGCTCGGTCACCCAGGTACTATATAACTAAAGAAGGTAGTCAGAGTTAACAAAAAAAAATAATTAATTGTATATCCTGCTTATAAACGTAAAAGTTTGTGAGGATGATGTATGAATGTTTGTTACTCTTTCACATTGAAACGGCTAAATGGATTTAAATGACCTGGGGCCTTACCACAAGCTCTTCGAGCAATATCAAAGTAATATAACTTTGATATTTCCTACCATGACCTATACAAATTGTATTGAAGTAGTGTTACTTCAAGTTTAAAACTCAACGTATCTGAAACATAAAGGTTTGTACTCTTTACCCGGGTAGGTACCACGTGACCCACGCGCGGTTGCTTGTATAAAATGTAATTTTTCTGTAAAGAGGTTTAGTAATATAAAACTGGTCTCACTTATTCATCAATCCCTCATCCGGCTTTACGGCGAATAAACAAACTGAAAACTCAAATAAAACCTTAAAAGGTAAATATATCGAACACGCGCATTCATTTCGATATTTCAACACTTTAAACTCACACAGGTAAACAGAGTGTAGATACACTTGACCAGAAAAGTGTTAGAACACGCCCATATTACATTCAAATGTCACGCGGATTTTTAAAAGTCACGGCAAAACGGATTCTTCTCCTTTTTTTTATGGCCTCCTATGATTTGAGATTGATTTTGCCAGAGTCAAGTTTTTAAATGAGTAGTATTGTTAATGTCACAAAGTCGGTCAAATTGTTATGTCAATTTGAAACAAAAGATGACTGTTTTGTTCAAAATTCTAGAGAAGCTTTCACTTTAATTCACGTATTCACGTATTTATTTATTTATGATTTAATTATCCGCGTTCAAAATCTAAATATTGTAATTAAACGCTATTCGCCGATATACAGAACAAATTCAACAAAAATTCACGTGAATTTTGTTCAAACAAGATACTCACGAAATTGTAAAACTAGCCTCCATTTCATTCTATGTATTTGCAAAACACGAAAATGTTAGTACCTTTCAAAACGAAGCTAGTTTGTAGTCGACTGTACTGTGAATGATCTGTAGATGTGTGTGTGAGTTGGCTCCAAATTTTTCAGTCGGCGCCTCTTCGACTTTGCCACGACGCTCATTTGCTAAAACATCCCCCTGTATACAGGATGCGTAGAGCACCGAATTTTCAGAGGCGGTGGGCAATTTAAAAAGGAAATTATTTCGTTCATTATACAGACGTTTTATAATACAAGCGGGCGTACGAGGTCTGATGTTTAGTACAATAATATGAGAGTTTTTAAGGGTTATTAAATATCTAAAAAGGTCTTATCTCGGGAAAACTTTATGTTTTTTAACGTTACTCTGTATTATAGACATACTTTAGCTGTGCTTTAATCTTTACCGCAATCTGGATTTAATCTTACTTGACTAATTAATCTATAACTCACAACTTTGACTCACACTATGATTATTATCTTTCTATTTAACCGAAAATTTTGTGTAACAAAAAAGTCTTTCTTGATTTTTGATTAGTTTTTTTTTAGTCTGATGAGTCTTTGTTTTAATGAAACATTAAAATGTACAAGTTATTCGATTAAAGATTCTGAAATAAATGATCTTTCTCTTCCAATCAGCCGACGTAGCTATATGAATTTTACTGATATTTATACTCTTTTCTTAGATAAATAAACATTTATTTGCTTCTGCAACACACAATAGGTACATAAGTATAGGCATGTAACAAAAGTAACAACATAACAAACTGAGAAATTTCTTCACGAATATACACAGATGTACAAATAAAACGCAAGGAATTTCGTTTATTTTGCGATCAAACGCTTCATAATAATGTCATGTCGGTCCAATAACATTCATAGCTCTACCCGCAGTCTCAGTGATGAATGCACCAAGTTTGTTCGTGTCAAGACTCAGGAAAAAAAATTGCAAACGCCACCGTAACGGAAATAAGCGCCCTGCGTCCCGCGCTCTGATTGGCAGGGGGCCGCGACGATCGACTTTTGAAAATAGAACGTCGGTTACGTTTCAAATTATTTTATCGGTTTCTTTTCTTTGATTCGACATTGTCTTAGCTTGGGTTCGACCAAATTCGTTTATGTACGACTAGCTGTCCCGCCCGCGACTTCGTTCACATAAAATATCTAAGTCTAATATAAAGTTTTAGACCAATCGCACCACCCGTTAAAAAAGTCCCATACAAACATTGACCCCCCATTTGACCCCTTTTTAAGAGTTATATTGAAAAATCCTGAAACAGGTGTCCATTCATTTTGCATTTACAGTACACAAACAAAGTTTCACACCAATCGCACCACCCATTAAAAAGTTCCCATACAAACATTGACCCCACATTTGACCCTTTTTTGAAGGTTATATTGAAAAATCCTGAAACACGTATCCATTTATTTTGCATTTACAGTGCACAAACAAAGTTTCATGAAAATCGCTCCACGCGTTAAAAAGTTTCATACTAACGTTTTCACCCTTTTTCACCCCCTTAGAGGTAGAATTTCCAAAAATCCCGCCTTAGTGGGTGGTTTTGTTATAAAAGGAAACCACCTTCCAAATTTCAGTTTTCTAGCTTCAGCGGTTTAGGCTCGGCGATGATCAATCAGTCAGTCAGGTCAAGCTCTTATATAGATATAGATAGGCCAAGAAAGTGGTGTACCAGTTTTGATTTAGTTTCCTAGTCATCAAAAATTACAACAAGGTTCAGTACATACTAAAAAAATAGAAGTTGTCAGATCGATCTGCAAGCGAAACTAATCTTTATCACCTATGAATCTGCAAGCGGGATTCAACCTTAGGGTGGTAAACCAATTTTTTGGTCGACCGTACAACATAAACATGATCACGAATGTATTCCCCAGGCTCGGTAGATATCTCCTCAGATCTCTAGTTACTTAGATCTTTGAGAATATCTAAAGAGAGTAGTCAGAGGCACATCCAAACATGATATTTGGCACATGCCCAACATTGTAGGTTGTGTATTGGTAGCACTCCTGCCTCACAACGTGAAGGTCGTGGGTTCAAACCTGATCAATCACCAATGAGTTTTCCATTCGAAAAATTTATGTGCGCAATACCAGTGTTTTTAAACGGTGAAGGAAAACATTAACATTGTGAGGAAACCGGCATACTCAAAAACAAAAAATTCGAAGGTGAATGTCATAGGTTTATATTCTTAAGCGGCGATAAGCTTGCAACCTGTCATGTACGGATTACTAACCACTGTTCAAAATATCATGCTCCAAAATTCTCAGTAAGTAATTATTGTTACCATTTTCAATGGTTACCTATCGAGCCTTCTCCATACACCGTTAATCATTATTTAATCTTGTTGTGAATTCTTTGATGTTTTTATCATCATCAAGATAACTTTCCGTACATAAGTGTGTAATTTGCGTGTAATTTGGTACCTTGCTTATGCAAATTCATGTTGCATTTTGCCGCCATAAAAATAACGGTTTTGCATAAAATAATGTGAAAATATCGATGCACCGATTAATGTAAAAATATCGATAGACCGATTAATGTCGAAAATATCGATAAAGCGCATCACTGGCTAACGGGGAATCATTGGAAAATACGCAGCGGGTAATATACGTTATACTGTGCTGTTTCCAATTTATAAGATAATTTTATGAAAAAAATAACTTTGTTTTTTAAAATGTAAAAAAAGTTTTATTTATTTATATAAAATTGTTATGCTTTTTTTTCTTTAAACTATTTCGTCTATTAAGTTTACGAC
Organism: Cosmorhoe ocellata; assembly: GCA_963675405.1. Taxonomy (NCBI): domain Eukaryota; kingdom Metazoa; phylum Arthropoda; class Insecta; order Lepidoptera; family Geometridae; genus Cosmorhoe; species Cosmorhoe ocellata. The sequence continues at coordinate 10,778,663 of OY776249.1, read as the reverse complement.
TATAAATTTAGTTCCTGAGTTTAGCGCGTTCAACCAAACAGACTCAACCTTATAATATTAGTATAGATTAAGTACTTAGCATTAGGGTCGAAAAGAAAAATTTAAGATTAATAATAATAATAAGTCTTTATTAAAACCATCTTATAAAACACAAAGGTATTTCTTATATAAGTACTAAAATAAAATATTTAGCATAGACACCAGTTAGCGAAGATTGTCTTGCTACTAAGCATATGCCTCCCCCAAAGCTTGCCATACAGTGCGGTCTTGTGTTTAAGTTTATACCTTAAAACTTACAAAAAAAATCGAAATCAAAACTTTTATTTTTTATTTTATTATTCAGCTATCCCCTTTGATGTGTCATGTACAAATGAGCTCATAAAGTTTACAGCCCACTCTACATCTTGACTCTCTATAAACCGACCGGCGACAATTCATGGCGACATAAAATCGCATCGGTAGGCTTCAATCCAACACCATTTACGATTCGAGGGGCCAGTTTAACACCCTGTATACACTATACACAGGGACGTAGCTAGGGTTGGGCGTGGGGGCTCATTAATTCCCTTAATACGTAAGACGATTCAATATACTTAATCCTAGATAGTTTTGTGAAAAAAAAATAACGCTGTAGTTTGTTTGGTAACTAGTTTGAGTTTTTCAGTTTTATTAAAATAACACTTGAAATACTGGTCATTAAAATTTTTCGCTGGTGGTGTAGTGGTAGCACCCCTGCCTCACGATCCGAAGGTCGTGGGTTCAAACCTGGTCGTGCACCAATGAGTTTTTCCATTCGATAAATTTATGTGCGCAATGCCAGTGCTCTTAAACGGTGAAGGAAAACATCGTGAGGAAACCGGCATACCCTAGAACCAAAAATTCGAAGGTAATGTGTCATAGGTTAGTATTCTTATAAGCGGCGATGGGCTTGCAACCTGTCTGGTACGGAATACTAACTACTGTGCAAAATGTGGGCATGTACCAAATGTCATGTTTGGACTTGCCTCTGACTACCCCCTTTAGATATCCTTAAAGATCTGAGGAGATATCTACCGAGCCCGGGGATTACAGTCGTGATCATATTTATATACAATATATATATATAAAACTTTTCGTCAGTTAAGTCGTAAATTTGGGAGTCATCCTATTTGTTTGTAACAGCTAAAAAAAAACAGTGACATTTGAACAAATTTTTGTGTACCTATTTTGTTAATTGCTAACTAACGAAACTGCATGTAAATATAAAGCAGTGCCCCTAGTTACAACCATGGCTATAAAATAGTGCCCCATAACCTGCCCTAAGTGCACCCACGGCTATACAGGCTGATAGCGCTATAAAAACGCGTAATATCAGTAAACGGTTAACTCCCGATCAGGCCGCGTTTAAAGTGGTTATTTCACTTCAATGTGGGAATTACTGTGGTATTGCCCTTACTGGCCGCTTGGTGCTACGACCATACCACAAGCTCTTCAGGCAATATCAAAGTAATATAACTTATACACTCCCGCATAGGCTTTTTAATCACGAACATAAATGTTTGAGTACTTCAAATTGTTCTGTTACCTAATCTCGCCTAAAATATTTTTATTAGATGTAAACAGGCCAATGATGATAATGATGATAACTTTGATAATTCATACCATGACCTAAAAAATTTGTATTGAATTAGTGTTACTTCAAGCTTCAAATTTTACATTTCTAAGACATGTTGTTAAGGGCTTGTGATAAAGCCTCTTTTTGTATGAAAATACACATAAAATTACGGAAAGATTCACGAAGTAAATTATATTCGTTAAAATTAAGATACTTACAATTTTTTTTATGTTACTTAAACTTAGGTACTTTTTATATTACCTTAATATAACTTTAACCTAGAATACACTTCGTTCGTGTTTTATGTTCACTATTCAAATAGAATAGGTAAATAGTGTTCCGCGAAACACTTTACTGAAGTTAGTACTTCATTAATCACCTACATATAACACAACTATGGAAAAATGTCAAGTCGCATTAATAGCCCCGTATATAAATATTTGAATCGTAAATACACTGAGCACTGGTGGTGTAGTAATAGCGCCTCTGTCTCACGATCCGAAGGTCGTGGGTTCAAACCTGGTCGTACATCAATGAGTTGTTCCATTCGGAAAATTTATGTGCGCAACGCCAGTGCTCTGAAACGGTGAAGGAAAACATCGTGAGGAAACCGGTATACGCTAGAGCTAAAAATTCAAAATTGTGTGTCATAAGTTAGTATTCTTATAAGCGGCGATGGGCTTGCAACCTGTCACGTACCGAATACTTACACTGTGCAAAATGTAGGCATGTCCAAATGTCATGTTTGGACATACCTCTGACTATCCTCTTTAGATATCCTCAAAGATCTAAGCAACTAGAGATCTGAATAGAGCCTGGGGATTACAGTCGTGAACATGTTTTAAATACAAAAGGGGGAAGAAAATAAAAACATTAGGTACTTCCGATAAAAGAAAACAGTGAATCGCGACCCGGCCCACTCAACGGATTACGGTACGCAACAAAATTTGCCTTTCATATCAGAAAAGTTGCCAACTCGAATTTACAACATTATTCAATTTGTCGTTACGCTAAAAAGCGGCGGAAGAGAAAAGAGTTGGACCAATGTATTTTTCAAACAAATCCCTCGCGAAAGTTCCAGCGAAACGGATCCACCCGCCTTTTCCCACTATCTGAATTGCAAATGGGATGTGATGACGGCACAAAACTAAAAGTGCCGGCCAAACTTCAGATTAAACTTCCACGAGGCAGGTACAGAAACAAAAACGTCACAATTATGATAATTCGGCGGCATCTCCGCGGATTGAATTTGCATGGCTATCCGTTGCTGTGTCAACTGAGCCACCGTACCGATGAATAATGCAGCTCTCACCTAGCTCATTAACATATTTATTAATAAAATAAATATCAGCGGACGGCGCGAGGAACAGACGCTCACCGCCCTATTCATAGACAGACTCCATCACAGTCTGTACACCCCAGAACTATCATAGATTATATCGACGCAATGATCTCGCAAAACCTTACATCGTTTCATTTCTTTACTTACTAGCTGACTCTCGCGCATTTTTCCCCATTTTGCAACATTCTTTATTGATGCTCAGCTCTTATTGGTCGTAGATCTAGATGTTATTTATAGCACAACAATCATTATTTCAATTCGAACCAATTGTACCTGCATTAGCGCGTTAATAACGACAATAATTTGAATTTGACAGCAAAATATCTGTAAATTCGATAAACATTTGGATTAAATCGTTTTCGTTTTGTAGAGCACTCCAGCGACCTTACCACAAACTCCGCGAGCAACATCAAGGTAATAAAAATTTGATATTTTGTAACACAATCTATAAAAATAATATTGAAGTAGTATTACTTCAAGCTAAATGTGACGTTTCCGATACATGGCCCCCAGTCCTAGCATGAGCTTCTTTGGTCAAAACATCATCATCATCATCATTAGCCAATAGCAGTCCACTGCTGGACATAGGCCTCCTCTAATGAGCGCCATTGCGCCCTGTCCTCAGCTCGACAATTAAAAATCACAAGTCAAAACATAAACTAATGTTATTATTTCTTTTATTTCGTAAATAAAAAACAATTTTCGAAGCTTATAGAGATTGAATTCTAATAGTGCAAATAAAGAAGTAAAGAAACGCGCATGTGGTCGACTTTTTCCATGAATAGGGCCCGAGCGATAGAGAAGACGTTCTGTCGTCATTGTTGACACTCCACCGGCGGAGTAGTACGACTTAGCGAGGAATTGTTAACAGAAACGGGGTAATGTATGGCATTCATTATATAAATTGAGTTAGTGCGGCGCGAGCACGATGTTCATTTCGTTAATGTGTGCAGAGTTGAGCGCAAATATCTACGGTGTATCTACACTGACACTACAAACTATACTACTACTTCTTCTTCTTCTTCAATTATGGCATCTGTCTCTTAGAGAACAATTTTGCCAGTGTATTTATTTACAAGTATTGTCAACGTAACAGAGTCATAGTCAAGTAGTCAAGTCAATTTTAAACAAAAGATGGCTGTTTTGTTGAAAATTTTCGGGATTTCCTCTGATGGAATTTGAAGAGAACTATTCACTCAATTCACATACTTTACACTCGCGTCAAGAATCCGGGCTTTATTGGCAAAATTACGCAATAAAACTCAAAATAACACGAGAAAACATATAAAAACCAGAGCGACGTAGTTGTCAGGCAAATACACCGCAGAAAATCCTCCAAACTATACTACATTGAGAGTATTGAAGGTCTTGCGAACCATCAAGTGTCAGAGTCAAGAAAAAAATGGCGGTTAGGCTAGATTAGATTAAGTTAGAAAGAAAACGGAAGAAATTAATTAACGTAAGACTACGCAGTAAGGTCTTTATGACTATAAGCCTGCTTAAAAATGAGCGAATAATTTAACAAACAACCATCAAGTGTCAGAAACGTCATTATTTCAAGCTTAAAGTAACACTACGTCATTACAATTTTTATAGGGCATTGGTACGAAATGTCAAAGTTATAAAAAAATACTGTAATCCCCAGCCTTGGTAGATATTATCTCCTCAAACCTCTAGTGATTTAAATCTTTGATGTTATCTAAAGAGGGTAGTCACAGGCACGTCCAAACAGGACATGACACATGCACATATTATGCAAAGTAGTTAGTATTCCGTTCGTTGCAAGCCCATTGCCACTTATAAGAATACTAACATTATAATACACACCTTTGAATTTGTAATTCTAGGGTAGGTATTCCGGTTTCCTCACGATGTTTTCTTTCTCCGTTTAAGAGTACATTGCGCACATAAGTTTTTCGAATAGAAAAACTCATTGGTTTGAACTCACGACCGTCGGATCGTGAAGCAGAGGTGCTACCACTACACCACCAGCGCTCATTTTCCATCTCAAAAATCACACGTTCAATACTCTACGGAGATATTATACTCTGCTTTAGGTCTACCATGAGTTTTCACAATCTACACTCGCTAGCGACTGTAGTTAAAAAATGTATGAAAACTTGTACAGCGCCTCTAGCGGATAGTTGGGTACTAAAACGTCACGTAGTTAACTATCCTACGTCACAGCGTACTACAGCGACTGTAGTTTGCGCTACATTAATTTGCTTAGAATTTGGTACCATGGTACTCATGAGTAACAATTTTGACAGAGGGTCTACCATGAGTTTTCACATTCTACACTCGCTAGCGACTGTAGTTAAAAAAATGTATGAAATCTTGTACAGCGCCTCTAGCCTCACGTAGCTAACTATCCTACGTTACAGCGTACTACAGCTCATTAATTTGCTTAGAATTTGGTACCATGAGTAACAATTTTGACAGATGTCATAGCGTACTATTACTACTGTAGTAACGTCAGCCGATCTAAGTGTGACAACTCATGGTAGACGTACTGAATAAGAGTATGTATTAACATGGTATAAACATCGGTATTTGATAAAATTACTCCAAAATTGCATCGCAAACAATTTGAGGATGAAATATGGCATCATTTCCAAATTAATCTCATGAATTTCCCTCGAGTGAAAACGGCGATACGTGCAAAAAATGCCACGTTTACACGAGTTCAGTGCAATAAAACCAACCGTGTAAACTGTGCCTCGTAAGTAACACTAATTTATCTTTGTCCAATATGAACTGTCGTAGTGATCCTACTAATATTCTAAACGTGAAAGTTTGTATATAAGGACGTTTGTTACTCTTTCACGCTGAAACAGATGAACGGGACTGGATGAAATTAAGCACAGACATATATTATAGTCTAGAATAGCACATAGGCTTTTTTTATTCCGGAAAAATTTACGGTTCACGTGAGATAGATTTGGTTTTGTTTATCAAGGTACCACGTGGGCAAAGCTGTGGACTGAAGCTAGTGGAAAATATTTCAGAATAGAAAAGGACACGATAGTGATTCAATGATTCTTAACAAGTGCAATTTTTCTTACATTCAACTAAACTACCTACACCATTGTGTTCGAGTCAAGACTAGCATGATTTTATACGGACTATAAAGTATAGTTAATAGTACATCTGATAATATAAAAAGGAGATTTTAATATTTTTGTAACTAACAAAAACTCTAGTAAATAAATTTGAATAAATTTAGTGGACACGCAACGCTATGTAATCCCAAACTAAGCTAAACTTGTACTATAGAAACCAGATTAGCTGATAGATTAATTATAAATACTTTTGTTTTCAAATAGCATACCTAAAATACATAATTTAGTGTCTAGCATGTTGTCACTAATTAGCTTTTATTACTAGATCCAGTCACTTGGCTCGTGTAAACGCGCAAAACGCGCAAAAAAGTCGATTCCCACGGGCCGTGTGCATTCGTCGTGATATTTCACATAACTGAATTAAATACGTGGATTGCAGGTGAATCAGGGGGAACGGTCACTACGACCCTTCCAGCTGAGGGGTGATGTTCATTTTTTATTGCACTGCAGTGTACACTACGGTCGTTTGTCGAAACAATCAAGTGTCAAGAAATTCATGAGGAATAAATAGCTCTGCATCAATCTTACTAATATTATAACCGTGAAAGTTTGTAGGAATGTATGGATGTGTGGATGTAAGGGTGTCTGGATGTATGTTTGTTACTCTTTCACGCTGAAACGGCTGAACGGATCTGGATGAAATTTGGCCTAGATATTGATTATAGTCTGGAATAGCACCTAGGCTACTTTTTATCCCGGAAAAATGTGCGGTTCCCGCGGGGTAGGTTTGTTTTTGTTTTTAAGGTACTACGCGGGTGAACCCGTGGGCGGAAGCTAGTTCTTAATATTATAAATGCGAAAGTAACTCTTGTTTATTTTTTTGTTTGTTACCTTTTCACGACTGAGCGGGTCGTAATGAAATCTGGCAAGGGAATTGATTATATTTTGAAGACAAAATTTGTCTCAAAAAATATTGAAAGGGCTGAAATAGGGGTTGAAAGTTTGAATGGGAAACTGATAGTTAGCGCAATCAGTTTTTGGATGGGCGACCGCCTCTTATTTGGATCCCATAGTACAGTCTTGCTTAATTTGGGGTTCGATGGCGTTGTGTGAAATGTCCAATAATATTTTTTAATTATTTGCCGAGACGCCAAATTTAAATCACAGCACCTTAAGTTCCTTCGGGACGATTTTCTGCGGTGTATTTGCCTGACAACTACGTCGCTCTGGTTTTTATATGTTTTCTCGTGTTATTTTGAGTTTTATTGCGTAATTTTGGTGGTTATTTTGCCAATAAAGCCCGGGTTCTTGACGCGAGTGTAAAGTATGTGAATTAGAGTGAATAGTTCTCTTCAAATTCCATCGGAGGAAATCCCGAAAATTTTCAACAAAACAGCCATCTTTTGTTTAAAATTGACTTGACTACTTGACTATGACTCTGTGACGTTGACAATACTTATAAATAAATACACTTGACACTGGCAAAATTGTTCTCTAAGAGACAGATGCCATAATTGAAGAAGAAGAAGAAGTTCCTTCGGGTGATTCGGCGAGCATAGTATAGCGTAGTATATCGTGGTTAATCTGTACTTCGGTTGTTTGTTTCTGCTACTCACAACCTTCGCACGCGGAATCCTAAAACGTAAAGGGCGTGATGTGAATACGTTGTCGGTTTATGTGAATGTGAGGTGAACGTTTTGTTCTTGGAATTTAGAACGATGCGTCAATTGTGACTCTACTAATCAGTCTACTATGCTGTCAGCCTTGCGTTTCTAGTTACTTATGAAATCTAAAATCTATATCTCCTGCCATTTTCCCACTTTATCTGGGGCCTTACCACTCCTTATAAACCATCATGGTTCAGAAACGTTTCAAGCTCGAAGTAACACTACTTCAATACAAGTTTATAGGTCATGGTACGAAATATCAAAGTTATATTACTTTTATATTGCCTGAAGAGCTTGTGGTAAGGCCCCTGGTCGGCATAATAAGGTGATCTTTTTTCTGATTTGCATTTCCATCTGTCACTCGACTCACTCGTCATCTCAGTAAACAAAAGATGGCTGTTTTGTTTGAAATTCTCGGATTTTTTTCCGATGGATTTAGAAAGGACCTGTACACTCTAATTCACATATTTTACACCCATATCAAGAACTTGGACTTTATTGGAAAAATAACCACCTAAGTTACACAATAAAACTCAAAATAACGCGTGAAAATACATATATTAAAGGAGCATCAGGAAAAAAGAATCCTACTATTTTCTTTTTAAATCCATTTATTAAATTTCGGTTCCCAATTTAACCGTAAAATATAAGAGTTTCAATGCAATAACAGAGAAATCTTCTCTCTTCGGAAATAAAAGCCATCGAAGAAAATTGATACAAAAATAGATCGCTATTATCGTGGATTGCCGCGCGACTTATCTAATGACACGGGCAATACAAATTGAATTGAAAGCAAATAATATCAATCCTAAGTAATAGTGCCTTCAACTGACGCAGCTAGTGCAGTGAAGTAGTGATGTGAAATCGACCGGTTAATCGATAACTATTATGATACACTCGCGAGCTTTAATCTGGAATCGCTTCATCAAGACAAGACGTGTCTGTCTGTGAGGGTCTGTGGTCTGTGGCATCGTAGCTCCCGAACGCATGAACCGATTTTGATTTAGTTTTTTTTAATTGAAAGGTTAATTAGTCTAGCTAGAGTGTTCTTATTTATGTTTGATGGAAATCGGCCCAAGATGGCCGCCGCCACAAAATTGCGGATTACATATTTTTCACAAGAGCTTGAGTAGTAGAATACTATTACAATAAGACAAATTTCTAATCCAAGATGGCCGTCAATACAAAATGGCGGGCAAAGTTTGTGTCGAAGTTATTTTAAATTTTTAACTAAAATTTTGAGTAATTATAGTGCCTCTAAGGCGCAATTTTATCCTTTCATCGCACTATTTCCGAACTAGTGACACAATATTATTATTATTAAATCTAAATATATATAACTCAAAAGTGACTGACTGACTGACTGACATAGTGATCTATCAACGCACAGCCCAAACCACTGGACGGATCGGGCTGAAATTCGGCATGCAGGTAGATGTTATGACGTAGGCATCCGCTAAGAAAGGATTTTGATTAATTCTACCCCCAAGGGAATAAAATAGGGGATGAAAGTTTGTATGAAAAGTCGCGATAATCGATATTCACGCGGGCGAAGCTGCGGGCATCAGCTAGTTAGATTATAAAACTGTGCCTCACGATTGTTTAATTTTCATACCAATTTTTGGAATAAAAAATAAAGTATGTATTAATCCAGTGTAAAATCTATATTCATATCACTGATAGAGCGCTGCTGGTGGTGTAGTGGTAGCACCCCTGCCTCACGATCCGAAGGTCGTGGGTTCAAATCTGGTCGTGCACCAATGAGTTTTTCCATTCGAAAAATTTATGTGCGCAATGCCAGTGCTCTTAAACGGTGAAGGAAAACATCGTGAGGAAACCGGCATACCCTAGAACCAAAAATTCGAAGGTATGTGTCATAGGTTAGTATTCTTAAAAGCGGCGATGGGCTTGCAACCTGTCACGTACGGAATACTGACTACTGTGCAAAATGTGGGCATGTACCAAATGTCATGTTTGGCCTCTGACTACCCCCTTCAGATATCCTCAAAGATCTAAGTAACTAAAGATCTGAGGAGATATCTACCGAGTCTGGGGACTACAGTCGTGATCATGTATATATCATATCAAACTTTTTTCGTGCAGCATATAATTGATTGCAACAGCTACATAGTATGACACAAGTGTATGTAGTAATCTTACTTATTTATTGATCAGTTGGTCGGCGTAACTAGACGCCAATAATAGATGTTTATTGATTATTATTAACACGTGAGCTCCTGAAACGGACAAGTAGATAACATACTATCTGAATAAGTTGACCACTTTTATCCAACTAAGAAGGTGGGTAATGAATTTGAGGTGTATGTATGCGAGTTTCTTTGGCTTTCACTGTAGCTCAAACCGCTGAACGTATTTTGATAAATGATTATGTCGTTAGATTTGTCTAGACCACAAGAGTGATGAGCTAAATATTATGTCAAAAAAACAATATGGCGGCTGCAAGAAACTATTTTCAATAAGTTAAATGATTTTTGGACTTATTGAAGCAAGTTACTTAGTTTAATTCAAAACAATATTTTTGAAAAAAAATCAATATTAAAGTGTATGTGCACTTTTGTTCCTCTTTAGGTATCTCTTTAACGGCTGAACTGATTTAAATGAAGTTTGGAATGACTGCAGGTTATTATTTAGATTGATATTATAGGTTACTTTTATTTTTCACGACCTCAGTGGCGCGGCGGGCGAGAGTCCGCCTGCGACGCAAGAGGTTGCGGGTTCAATTCCCGCCTCGGAACAAATTTGTGTATGATCTGCAGAAATTTGTTCCGTTGGTCTGGGTGTTTTCTATGTATAATAAAAAAAATATCTATCTATGTATATAATGTATTAAATATATCAGTTATCTAGTACCCATAACACAAGCTTTGAGTAGCTTACTTTGGGGCTAGATGATGCTGAGTGGATTGTCCAGCATTATTTATTTATTTATTTATTTATCTCGAAAAAATACTCCAAGAGGAAGAAAAATGGGGCTTGATTGGGGTGAAACCGCGAAGCCAGGCAGTGTGTTTATAAAATTCTTAACATAAAACATCAGTAAAATACGCCAAATTAGCCTAATATAATAAGCGCGAAGTGAAAAATATAATAAATAAAATTACGGCAACGAGGCGCGCCTACGATTTAACCTAATTTAGTTTAAGGCTTTGAAATCATTTCTAAAATGAAAATTACTAAGTATTTTTACTTGTTTCATGAAAATAACTATAGCTGTAATTATTAGCTGTTGTTTTATTATCTTATAAAAAAAAAGAGACTTGCAACACAACCCAGCTTTATTTTTTTAACATAAAATATAGCCTGATCAAATCGATGACATGGTTCCTAAGAACAGAGTGGCTATTAAGTAACTCTGATTACAATCGATTACAATTAATGTCTATTAGCAACTATACTGTGATTACGTAATTCTGATATTTTTGACGACCTCAGTGGCGCAGCGGGTGAGAGTCCGCCTGCGACGCTAGAGGTTGCGGGTTCGATTCCCGCCGCGGAACAAATTTGTGTAAGATTTGCAGAAATTTGTTCCGTTAGTCTAGGTGTTTTCTATGTATAATAAAAAATATCTATCTATGTATATAATGTATTAAATATATCAGTTATCTAGTACCCATAGCACAAGCTTTGAGTAGCTTACTTTGGGGCTAGATGATGCTGTGTGGATTGTCCAGTATTATTATTATTATATTTACAAACAATATATATAAGGCAATAAACAAATAATATAATATATTAATTTTATGTCAATAAACTTTCCATAATACAATTCACCGCTAGTAAATAGAAGCTGTTTCTAACAATGTTTTGATTGTATCAGAATTACGTCATCGCAGCACAGATTTTCGTATGTCTTATAGTTTCAGACTTTCCCAGACTGACTTATCTAAATTTTACACCCTGTATACTTATAGATCACGACTGTAATCCCCGGGCTCAGCAGATATCTTCCTCAGATCTTTAGTTACTTAGATCTTTGAGGATACCTAAAGAGGATAGTCAGAGGCAAGTCCAAACATGACATTTGGTACATGCCCACATTTTGCACAGTAGTTAGTATTCCGTACGTGACAGGTAGCAAGCCCATCGCCGCTTATAAGAATACTAACCTATGACACACACCTTCGAATTTTTGGTTCTATGGTATGCCGGTTTCCTCACGATGTTTTCCTTCGCCGTTTAAGAGCACTGGCATTGCGCACATAAATTTTTCGAATGGAAAAACTCATTGGTGCACTACCAGATTTGAACCCACGACCTTCGGATCGTGAGGCCGGGGTGCTACCACTGCACCACCAGCGCTCTATAAATTATTCCTTCAATCATCATACACAGCAAAACGTATTTGGTTTCAGAAAGCCCCTTTTTACCACTTTACAAACTATTACTTCAATAGTAGGGTAAACGCGCCGATATCCAACCCCCCGTAAATCACAGTTTATTTAAAGTATAGCTGTCTTGCGCACGCTGCCCGCATCAAAACGACTTGTGTCATTTATAATACCCTTTCAATGTAAAGTTAACTTTATTACACTGATATTAAGATACAATATCGCTTGGCCCAATGTGTGAGGCCTGAGTGTCAGTAGGTAGGTACTAAGTTTTCGCAGCGTTTGCCTATGTTTCCATGACAACCGTTATTATTTTCAAAGCAACACAACTGGATTTAGAATTGAATATCATTCCAATGGAATAGGAGCCGTTTCTCACTGACTATAAAGTTAAATTTTGCATATCACGTCTAAATAAAATAAGATTATTGGTTGCCTGCGTCTTCGTCCGCATTGCATCTTTTTTTATAAGTTTTCTATGTTCTTCCCCAATAGGTATAGATTATCTCTTATCGTTTAAATCATGAAATAATAACAAAAAGACGAAGTTGTCTTCGTATTTAGAATAATACTAGCTGTTGCCCGCGGCTTCTTCTGCATTTAATTTTTAAAAGTACCTCGCCTACGTTGAGAGCTGCAATCTACCTCCTTGCCAAATTTCATCATGATCCTTACACATATAAGCTACAAACCATCATTTTCAGAAACATCAAAGTTTCAAGCTTGAAATACTTCAATACAATTTTTATCATGGTACGAAATATCAAAGTTATATTACATTGATATTGCCCAAAAAGCAAGGCTCCTGTAGTACGTCAGTATGTTTTTTAATTATTCTAGTCTGTGTTATCCTACTGTAGGGCAAAGGCCTCTCTCTCTTTCCAGTTTTTTCTATCCTTCATTATTCTGGGTCTTTAGTCAACTGAGGTCGCTGTCAACTTATCTCGCGGGATGAGTTGACCTAATGCATTTTTTAATCGGTCAACTCATCCCGTTGTCAAAAATAAAAGAATAATAATGCTGGACACTATCACACAGCATCATGTAGCCCCAAACTAAGCAGAGCTTGTACTCGTATTATGGTAACCACATGACTGATAAACTACATAGATACATTTTTTTTTGTAAATACATACATACATATTATACATAGAAATTAAATGTATTATTATGAATGTATATAATGTATATAATTAATGTATTATTTGAAATTATGTACACTTTTCTATCCTTAAGTCAGTATGTGGCTACTATTATTTATTCTGTAAGTAGGTAGGTAGGTACACTTGCCGTTTTATTCCAGTGAAACTTCAACAGTTCCCCTCCTAGAGTGGCTCGTTAGGCACCTTTGTACGGGTGAATTTCAAAGGTAAATAACTTGAATTCAGCACGATTGGACCTGATTATTTGTATTGTAAATTAGATGGCGCAAAAAATGGGAAAAATGACGGTTCTACGGCTGAGCTCTTTGGGGACAAACTTCTTTAGCAAACGATGCGTATTGAAGGATTTCACTTTACATACGCTTTAACGAATTTGCTTATTTTGTCGTAATGTCGTAAATATTTTTTTTCAATTGCGCCTAGTCAAGTGAAGTTTTTGAAATGTGTTTATTAATAAAATAAACATTCAAAGATATTTTGGTCTTATGAATCAAAAAACAAAAACAAACAAGATCACGACTGTAATCCCCAGGCTCGGCAGATATCTCCTCAGATCTCTAGTTACTTAGATCTTTGAGGATATCTAAAGAGGGTCAGAGGCACGTCCAAACATGATATTTGGTACTTGCCCTCATTTTGCATAATTATCCTGTACGTGACAAGATGCAAGCCCATCGCCGCTTTTAGGAATACTAACATATGACACACACCTTTGAAATTAATATGAATTTTATATAAATACAACTCAACTCGATAGTTACGTAGGTACAGAGAACTAACTACTGTGTAAAATGTGGCATGTGCCAAATGTCATGTTCAGACGTGCCTCTGACTACCCTCTTAGATATCCTCAAAGATCTAAGTCACTAGAGGTCTGAGGAGATATCTACCCGGGAATCAAAAAAAAATCTAGTCGTGTTCATGTTTGTTTGTTTTTTTTGATTAAGTTAAAAGTTTAAATGTGGATGGATATAAGGGTAGAGGTAGGCCTAAAAAAAGATGGCTATACTGTGTGAAAGATGATTATGTGTAAGAAGGGAGTGACTGCTGCGATGACCCTACCTAGTGGGATAAAGGCAGGAAGATAACTATGATGAAAGTTAAAAGTTTAAAATACTTGAATTAGTTCCAATACGTTTGCCAATTTTCGAAATTACACACAAGAAATCAATCGCAAAACGAATCCGACGAAACACGAAACAAAATCTCCTGAAACTGGAAACGTACAGTCGCACAGAGAATAAAAGATATAATGAAATCCAGCATTGGATGTACAGTCGTGCGCAAAATCACAAAGAGCCCGGGTACAGGCGAGCACATTCGGTAATTGCAAGCCCGGCCACCGACTGGCCCAGTTCCACAAAAGGCAGTAATGCATTCGCGAAATTCTGACACGATTCTGTTACGATAGTGATGGGCGCGCGTTAGGAATATCGATACAATTTGCCGATACCTTTCAAGTGTTCTCCATTCTGCAGATTGATGTTGACAGCTGCTCCAGCTTTGTTTCTCCCGGTGAGTTTGGTGCTCGCACGTGAGTGAGCGGCGTCACTGAATAATATTTTTAAAATATTGCATTTTTATCTTCGTCTTTATGTAACTTAAACTGATATATTGAATACTAGCGTGGAATAGTTAGTTTAGGTAGTATTTTTATTTCTTTGGATTCTTATTTCGCACTTAGCTTTCAGTATTTCACTTCTTATTTCAACCCTTTCAAGCATATTTTCGTAATAAAAGGTAGCTTATGTCCTTTCTCAAGCTCTTCTCTATTTTTGTACCAAATTACATCAAAATCAGTACAGCGATTTAAGCGTGAAAGCGTAACAGCCGTTATCCCGATATGGTTTATCGTTTTTCTGATTAAGGCAGGTAGCGTTTTAAAACGAATGCAAATTTAATCAAATACTCGTTTCATAGATCAACGTTTAGGGTTACTTTCGCATTTATAATAATTTTATATATAGAAATGAATCCCTATTTCCTTTGGTCACGGCATCGGCTGGACCGATTTCGCTAATTCTTTTTTATTGTAAGAAGGTTTTAAGATAGGACAACGTTTGTTGGCTCAGCTAGTAGGTATTAATACGGATTATGCTTTTTATTGTGTTGTACTATTGTATATCGATATCGATAGAATTTATTCGAGGAATTTGAAACTAGAACACTAGGTAATGACGTAAAGAATGATAGTTACGTGCGCCATTCGCGGTTGGTCAAACGGACGCTAACTTTTTCATGCATGCACAACTTTGAATTTCAGTGAAACTACACATCAGTTTGTGATATGTTAGTTGTTTACTAGAATTTGCAAGTATCGCCTGTGTGATTGTGTTTTGTATTATTCACAACTAGCTTCTGCACGCGGCGTCGCCCGCGAAGTACCAACATAAAATATAGCCTATGTTCATCCTTAAAGTTCATTCTACGCATTGGTGAAAGAATTTTTCAAATCGGTTCAGTAGTTTCGGAGCCTATTCAATTCAAACAAACAAACAATCAAATCTTTCCTCTTTATAATATTAGTATAGATACCATAACCCGTATAAAATATAACCCATAACCCTATATAATACATAAAAAATATATAAATATAATAAATACAGTACTTACCCCGTTGTGTCTGACTACAACGTTTTGTTAGTTTAGGGGTAGTTTAGTTGAATGTAAAAGAAATTTCACTTTATAAGAATCATTGAATTAAAGTCGTGTCTTTTCTTTTCTGAAATAATTTTCACTAGCTTCCGTCCACGGCTTTGCCCGCGTGGTACCTTGAAAAACAAATCAAATCTATCCCACGAGAACCGTACTTTTTTCCGGAATAAAAGTAACCTATGTGCTATTCCAGACTATAATCTTATCTGTGCCAAATTTTATCCAGATCCGTTCAACCGTTTCAGCGTGACAGAGTGACAAACATACATCCACACATCCATACATTCTTACAAACTTTCGCGTTTATAATATTAGTAGGATTTTCAGTTCAAACTAAAAAATATCACGACTGTAATCCCCAGGCTTGGTAGATCTCCTCAGATCTCTAGTTACTTAGTCCTTTGGGGCTAGAGGCACGTCCAAACATATATTTGTCACATGTCCACATTTTTCACAGTTGTTTGTAATCATATAATATGACTAGCTGTGCCCGCGACTTCGTTCACGTGAAATAGTGATTTTCGGCAGCATTTTTTAAAACTTTAATCCCCTATTTTATCCCCTTGGGGGTAGAATTAATCAAAATCCTTTCTTAGCGGATGCGTACGTCATAACATCTACCTGCATGCCAAATTTCAGCCCGATCCGTCCAGTGGTTTGGGCTGTGCGTTGATAGATCACTATGTCAGTCAGTCAGTTAGTCACCTTTGAGTTATATATATTTAGATTAGATAGATGTAGCCATAAGTAAAACTACATACTTTGGTTGTGGAAAGGTTGGATGATAGAGGCAAAATAGAGGCAAATGGTAAAAGCGAAGAGAGACCTATGCCTAGCAGGATGAAAAGGGCTGATGATGATGATGATGATGGATGGAAATACTTAAAAGAAAGTCGTGCAAAGGATGTAGCCATAAGTAAAACTACTGATATTTAGTTCGGAGGGTACCAAATGATATTTAGTTATGATCATAATTTGTTTGTTATTACGCCAGAGTAATTAACCTTCATTATCTACGATGTAATAACTACTCACTTTATAAGAGCTTGCCAAATCACTGTTTAATGAAGTTCTGAGATTAATACCATCAACACGTCGGAGTTTCCTTGATAGTTAATCACAGACTGTATAAATTACCCTACGCATACTTCCTGTTTACTAATTAACCCCCTTATTATTACCCCCTGTCAATCAATTTACTTAAAATTAGTTTTGTCACCGCTTTGTCAATATCACATACAATTTGGAGTGACTTTATAATATAACTAACTTTATATTATTACTACCAGTTCCGTACGCAACTTCGTTGCGCATTTGAAGTAATATAAATAGTTACGGAATCAGTTTAAAGTTCAAAGTTTGACCCCCTAATTTACCCCTTTGTGAGTGTTATTGATATATATATGATAAATGCTGAAAAATATCTCTATAATTTGCATTATTAGTATCCAAACCAATCACACCTCTTATTAAAAAATCCATACAAACTTTGACCCCCCATCTTAACCATTTTGTTCCATCACAATTTGTTAACATTTAAACTTTTCTTGGACTCCTAAAAAATTTCAAAACCAAAATTGGTCGAACCGTTCTCGAGTTTAAGTGAGACTAAAAAAACACCTATTCATTTTTATATTATAAAAAGGTTAGTTGCTAGCCACTTCTTCCGCACTTACCTAATTTGTTATCAAATGTTATAATAAAGTACCTAGTTATTATTATTATTATTGTAGTTATTCTGCCATAAATTAACAGTACAATGAAAAATAACCGACAATCGCATTGCAGTAATAAAACAAGCGACCATCGACTCCAAAAAGTCTACCAATAAATATCGGCGAACACTGATCGTTCGCGGTTAAATGTCACTCGCCTTCGTTACTTGCATTATGGATTCCATAAACAATGTTATAACAGAAATAGAATTGTTCACTGATCCAGGACCAAAATTATCAATCTAAATTTAAGTAACAAAAACGCCACGATCTATCCAATGCTCAAATTCGAATAAGTTCAAACACACTATTTTAAGACGCTTCTGTTGCAATCAATTACAATGAATGTCTATCAGCAACAATGCTGTGATAACGTAGTTCTGATATACAAACAATAAACCCAAGGCAATAAACCAAAAATATAATAATAATAATTTTATGGGAAAAACTTTCCATAAAAAAATTCAACGCTAAGAACTAGAAGCTGATAGTAAGACTGTTTTGTTAGTATCAAAATTACGTAATCGCAGCCCTGGATCAATTGAGTTATCTTTTGTAACGGTAAGATAGCTAACCTGTTTCATTATGTATTTTATGAATAGTGTAGGTACATAAGAAGTTAAGATACTATTTTAAGAGCTATTTGACAATGACAACTGATAAAATTATCATAAAAAAATTGGATTTGGATTTAGAAAAACTACGTCCAAAACTGTTTCAGATATTAGTGATACAATTCAGTTTTTCCAAAGACTAAAATAAAATTTATTTTGTTCATTGTAAAAACTAAATTACTTACAGACAATTTATTCAATAAGAACTGTAATTTAAAATTGTAATCTCACTTTTTTTCAAAATAAGATCGCATTTGTGTTTAAGCATTTTTTAAGTAAGTCTATGGCTAGAATTAACACGATTATTGATAAGTTAGCCGAATCGTGCGGTCGAGGGTTGGTTTAAAGGTAAATAGAAGAAGTTGTTCGGTCAGGTTGTATCGAGCTCACCTGTCTCTTCAATAATGCATCGACAGATCGATAGTTGCAGTAGGTTGCAGCGAAACACTTGTCAATATTGTTTGTATAAGCCGTCATATTCTAAAGATATTATTCTAAGACTTTTGTAAACGATTGTACTTTTGTACAACTGTTAAGTTATATAGAAATAGCTTCCGCCCACGGCTGTACTCGGGTGGTTTTTCTCAATTTGTTGTATTAGTGATTTTTAATAAAAAAAATGACCTTTAGAGCCCGCGCACACAGAGAGCGGTCAGAGTTCTGCGTTCTAGTGACCGTTGACCGCCCAAGAGTTCCAACGCACACAAGCGGCGTGCAAATTTTCGCGTTCTAGTTTTAATGAATTGTATAACATCATAAAACCTGATATCGAAAAACTAAATACTAACTGGAGGAAATGTATTTCATCAAAAAAAAGGCTGGCTATATTATTAAGGTATGTATTTATTTATTAAGGATAAGAAAATACATAGTAAACTCATCAGACATCGCGGCGTTCCAGCGTTCTCTGTCTTGGCGGCAAAAGAACTCTTGGAACTCGACGTTCCGCTTTGACCGCCGCGGTCAGACCGCCCGCTGTGTGCGTTGTTGTTATAGACTCAGTATATTCTAATGAACGCCGAACGCAGAACTCGGAACTCTGAACTCCTGACCGCTGCCTGTGGGCGCGGGCTCTTATTGTAGACGTCGTCTTTCGAGCTGATAGCATGAATATGGAGCAATAAAATATTGGTTGATAATTATTCTGGAAGGGTACATTTAAAATTAACTAATATTTTACAAGATAACCAAAATTATTTATTGAAGAGAATCGCTCACGATGTGCCCACATAAAATTAGGCTTAGTTCATCCTGAAAGTTAATACTTGAAATTGTGAAAAAAAAATCGGATGAATAAACGAATGGGTAGATTCGGATATCAACGAACAAGCAAACTTTACCTCTTTATACATTCCGTATTGCCATTCAACCTGGTAATATCGCCAGCGTCTTGAGGCCGCTCCTATCTGGTGATCTGGAGTTTAGCTATCTATAGATCTTTTGTAACGGTCGCTTAGATAGCTCAACTTTTTCAAATGTATTTATAAATTAGTGGTATATTTCAATAAATAACTATAATTTATAATATGAATAAATAAATAATATAAATAAATGAATTTCTTCAATGCTTCGTACAAAGAAAACTTACAGCAATCTATCGAAACGGTTGCTGTTGCCCCTAAGTAGGTAATTCTTCTTGCAATGTATAATGGGCTGTAGCTCACTAATTTTAAAGGTTAGATTACTGTTGAGTGCCTTTTTTGTTTGGCATTCATAATCTATACTTAATTAGACGCTTCAACTATAGTTAATCAATGACTGATGGCAAACCTATGTGTAATGTGATAATTGATTGATTGAAGATATTAAATGATTGATAATTAGGAATGCAAGTAAATTTAATTTAAAATCGATATAATGCCAACTATAACACCACTAATGACTAATAATCATGATGATATTTAATGTCATTTTTTTTACAATAATGAATGACGGATGACAGAGGAAAATGGAAGAAGATAAAACGTGGGAAAAGGGCAAGAAATGATGATGATAAAATGTAGTAATTTTCAAAAATTACAAAAGTTGTTTAAAATACAAAAATTGATTATTTTCAAAAATTATGCTTGACTTGCTTAACTTTACTATTGTTCTCTTATGGATCTAGATAAAATCCATTTTCTGTAAACGATTACATCAGCTGAAAGATTTTTTATGGAAATTAGACAAGCTTGTGATATGTGACGTGACTGCAAATGTTACATACAATGTGATACGCTAGCGTGAACCCCAACGGAAAATGGATCTAGACACATGGTATAGGTGAAACATTCTCGCTCCTAAAGCGAGCGTAGGGTAACTGAATCGCTTCTTGTCCTAATCCAGTTTAGGCACAGAGCGCGAGACTGTACGTACTATGCGTACTATACGTACACTGGTACCAAACCAATTAGTGGTCATTCCATTGTTCAATTTGACTTATTAGAGCGCCCTGTGCCACCGTAATTGGAATTATTGGCTACAGCCTACTAGCACAATGCTCGCTTTGTAATCAGAGCTAAATCTTGTAATTCAGTGTATAATCCACAAGATTGAACGTCAGTGCTAAAGCAACACCCTGTAGAAACTATAACTATCTTCTTTGTTTATGGCATCTGTCTCTTTTGAGAAAAAATCTGCCAGTGTCAAGCGCTTAAATAAATAAAAAGAATTATCAAGTCAGCCGAATTGTCAAGTCAATTTAAAAAAAAGATGGCTGTTTTGTTCAAAATTAAAGAACACTTTAATTCACATATTTTACACTCGCCTCAAGAACTCGGGCTTTATTTGAAAAAATAACCACCAAATTTACGAAATAAAACTTAAAAACTAGAGCGACAAAGTTGACAGTCGAATCTATCGCAGAAAATTCCTTTAACTGTCTTTCTTTCAAGTAAATTATATCTAATAGCTGACATTTATGTTTGACAGAATATTATTTTTAAAGTCAATATCGACCAAAAGCCACAAACTATTCAGGCAATGTCGAACTAATAAACCTTTGATATTTCATACCATCTATAAAATATGTACGTATTGAAGTAGTGTTACTTTGAGCTTGAAACTTTGACGTTTCTGAAACATGACAGTTTGTAAGAACTTGTGGTGAGGCCCTAAGAAAGTCAAGTTGAATATTTCAATCGGAATTTTTTGTGCCATTTAAAATTAATAAGTTTTTTGTTGAATTCCCATCAAAATCGATTCCATTTTCAATATCGCAGTATAAATCTAAATTACGAATCGTATCTTTGGCCATAAAAAAGTTTTAAGATACCTATTCCGAGCCCACGGCACCGAACGACCACCTCGCCTATTAGATAGGGGCCGAAGGGTGCAAACTCGTGCAAGTCGTGCCAGGCACTGAAAAACGCTTGTAATAGCCTTTTGTTATTTAAAACGAGGAATTAAGAGGTAATTTTAAGCGGTTTTCATTTACGTACATGCAATAACTGGTACGTTTACCCGGTGCTTTCGTCTGGCAACACATTTGCGGATCAAAGTGTTATTTCTTACGTTTCGCTCCTTTTAATAATTAGCGAAGTGTGCGTTTTAGATTTTGTTTTCCACACCGATTACCATTTATCTACAGTACTTTGTGTGTCCCGTGATGTGCCCTTTAATAAAAAAATACCCTTATAAGAAAACATGATCACGACTGTAATCTCTGGCTTGGTAATTTTCTTTACTGTGGCCGTTTTGTGTCAATCACAATTTTTTATTAACACAAATTTTGACAAACCATCATGTCCAAACGTCACATTTCAAGCTTGAAATAACACTACTTCATGGTACGAGATATCAAAGTTATATTACTTTGATAATGCCTGAAGAGCTTGTGGTAAAGCCCTTGAGATTTTCTTGACTTATAATTTAATGAAATATTTGATATAAACAAAATGTAGAAACTAGGTCCTTATTATAATTTTAAACCGCTTCACAATTATTTTGCTTTACTTTTTGGTTTACTGATAACAAATGTGGTATTTTCTTTCAGGGTCACAGACTATAATTAATTCTAACCTTAATCAAAATCGGTTTAACGTCGTCTAACAAAGTTTTCAATATATTTTTTTTATAAAACTAATATTATTCTTCAACTTGTATATTCACCCTCATTTTTCATATCGAGAGCGTGTGGCTATCAATAAGACCAGTAGAATGAAGTTATTCCCCCATGAAACTTTTCACTTCCCATCAGACAGTGACTGCGCAGAACGCACGTCGCATATAGCACGCAAACACTTTAGAACCATTAATGAAAAACAGATATTGACAGGGTTTTTCGCATTTATCTTTACCACCCCTTCATTTAACTTGAACCCTCTAAGCTGCAAGTCATCACAGGACTTGATGATACCTTGCATTGATAACTCAACATCTGAGATTGATTTATAAAGATGCTATATTTTTTATCGATTTGTGAAGCCAAATATTCTGTTTGAACAAACAACAATCTCTCGCTGCATCCTTTAAAAGGATTAATTTTAGGAACATCTTTCTTAGTGCACATCGAAGCCCAAAAAAAAACCTTATGTCAGTCATTCAATACCTATACAGCGAAGAGTTTTATACATTTTGATAAATAAAATAAAATTAATGATTACCTGTCCCCGATAAGACCTACTAAATTCTTGTTACATCACCACACGTCTATCGCGCTCGAACGTCGCCAATCAAATGTGCATTTGAATGGGAGCGCGCCAGGTGCGTGCGGTCTGTCTAGGGAGGGGGGCGTTCGATATTTGAATAAATTCCGCGGGAAGTCGCAACGGGTAGGCCTGCATTTCCATGTCAAACGAACCCATGTGGGCACTAGTGAATTTTTAACGATGCATAGTTTGTTCGCACTCGCCGACTCGCCTGTCTTGTATGAAAAAGGATGATTCAATCAATGTTAGCACACGATTTGCAAAGCGAGTTTCGTTCACTAACCAATCGCAACTTGAAATAATTATTCGACTCTCCTCCGGGATGAGTGAAGCACTTTCGCTAAGGAGCTGAAAATCGATAAAAATATACTTAAACCGCGAAAATTCCAATAAACAAAACGGTTGATTAAAGGCCCATCAATTTGGGATACCTTCACGTCCATTTTAAAAAGAGGGGGAAGCGGCTTATCTCCGCATTAATTCCGGAATTCCAGAATAATTACTCGTTCAAAGGTAACGCTGAAGACGCATTTCTACAGACCCGTAACGCCCAACGTTTTGTAAGCCCAAATTTGTATTTAAAAGTCAACCTTATTCGTTTCTTTGCAAGGTTGGAAATAAAATGTTGATAAGAATTGCTTAGATAAGTCGAGGATAAGCCGATTTCAAAAGGAACACGTGATTTGATGCTGATTGCGTTCTATCGGCCCCCGTTCGCTTCGCAATCATATTTTAATATTGTGAATGAATTCGCCAGATTCAATTTATTCATATTGTAGCCGCGGTACAATCCTGCGGGAATCCAGCGATTGTTGTCTTCAAAACTAGGTGCTTTTTACCTTATTACTCAAGAATATTAGACACATTTTGTTCACTAAGTCATGTGAAGGAGAAAGTTGCTGTCATACCTTATAAAAAGGTCAAAGATATTGTTATGCCCACAAAAGAAGACTAAAGAATATTGTTGTAACTATAATTTACCTTATGTATTACTAGCTTCTGCACGCGGCGTCGCCCGCGAAGTACCTACATAAAATATAGCCTATGTTCATCCTGAAAGTTCATTCTACACATTGGTGAAAGAATTTTTCAAATCGGTTCAGTAGTTTCGGAGCCTATTCATTTCAAACAAACAAACAAACAAACAATCAAAGTTTTCCTCTTTATAATATTAGTATAGATTATTATTGACCATAACAGGTTAGAAAAATACAGTCGGTACCTAAAGACTCACACTGTTAATCGTTGGCAATTACTTTCCCATCGAGACACACTGAAAATAGTTTCAGTGTGTCGTAGGTGCCATAATCATAGGATTATGGCACCTACGATCACTTTTAACACAGTAAGGTAAAATTTAGGTTCATTACACCAGCTATAGAAAATATTTTAGTATCGTTCTTTACTTTGACATACTCTGACTAAACAGCTGTAGTTTTTCACTGGCTAGACTAAAAACAGACCAAAGATCTATTCCTTCTTTGTCTTACTTGTTCTTTTGACGAGTTTCTTGCCTGCTTTTCGGTAAATTACTTTCCTGTTGCAACTTAGATTATGTTTCAGCATAATATCGCCAAAATTCACCTAACATGTAAGGCGTTCCTAAAAAGTCTCCGAGATTTTATTTAAAAAAAATTGAACTTTAATTAAAATTTCATAAGCCTCTTTTGAAGGTTGTATTTTTGAGCGAGATATTTTTCAGGGGAAGTATTCACCAGGTCGTAAAGAGTTATTGCACGAGATATTGAGTGACGACTGCCTCCTTCCTGGGGCTGATAAGCCCTCATTAAAGGAAATATCTAATTCACCTGTCGAGGAGGGAGAAGATACTATGAAAAATCCGAGAAAAACGGCCCTCAACTTGGAGTAATAAGGTTGGGTGCAAGATAGGACAGGCCGCGTCGGTAAAATAATGGGAAAATATTTCTAAGTGAATTGAGCTTTTGATGCGTACTATGATCTCTTCACGTAGTTTCAAAAAAACTAGTGAGACGATAAAAAAATGAATTGAATCTCGGGTACTGGACCAAAGATAATGTTAATCGTTGCTAATTCTTATAATATTAAATTAGTGCAGAACTGAAATGGGGTACCTATCGACATAGCTCGTAATTCGTAATTTAAGAAAAAACATAACTTTTGAATGAGTTTCATTAAAATCAAGTCCATAATTTAAATAGAATGTAAATCAGAAAACGAGTATGCAGCTAAATAGGCAAATGGAGTGAGTAATGAGATGACAGACGATAGAAAAAAGGTGAATGAAAATAACATGTTTGTGTTACTGTACCACTGTACCACTAACGTGTGGAAAAAGGCAGGAAAATGATGTAAGTATGCAATAAAGTAGGGTAGTTTGAACGTCAAACTTTTTTGCCACTTGTTTTCAGTTTACCACTACTGCTTATAACTTAGACCACACACCACACCGGTGTGATTAAGGCACAGGCTCTTGTGCCCATATTCAAGGGTCTCAAGATTCGTTAATTACTGGCAACATTAAATTAATTACCGTTCTTGGGATAATACAACAATTTCCTTGAAAAATTTTACCTAAAAATTTTCCTAGTGATATTTTATAAAAATATTCATTTCGCAGTAACAACTTTATTATAATGAACTTCAAGTTATTTTAATCTATATTAATGGAGATCTCTGCAACTTCATTTGCTTGTTTTTTCATAAAAAATTCAGCCTCCTTCTGCACCGGTAACAGGTTGAATTTAGGAGGATTTCATTTAGTGCACCTAATAGATCCTCTAAATTTCACCTCTCTAAAACTTTATAAATAATATGGGCTGAATTTTAATATTTATAAACTAATTATTTATTTTTAGTATTTCTATAACACTTGCCGTAGTATTAATAACTGTAATACATACGCACATTCAAACCTTTAAGGACCTTACCACAAACTCTTTGGGTAAAATAACTTTGATATTTCGTACCATGACATAAACAAATTGTATTAAAGCAGTGTTACTTGAAGCTTGAAACTTTGACGGCAAGGCCCTAGGTTATTTCATCCTATTTCTAGGTTTCCTATTTCCAAAAAGCAGAAAACGGTTTAAAAGCAAACACTAAAGTCGCAAACCTCTTAGCTGCAACCCTCAAAAAGCGAAACGCTGATGTTTTTCAAACGGATTTCTCTTCAGACGTTTCACTTAACCCCGCGCTATCAGCGGCCTAATGTAAGGCCTGCGCCACACCGCCGCGACAGAGATAAATGACTCGTGACTCGCGACAAGCCAGTTTACACACGTCAGGGACGTGTCAGGGCCGGGGAAATCAGATTTCTTGCCTGATTGGCGAAACTAGATCGACTGAAATGAATGTTTCCATATCTAAATTTTCTTCTTTTTAAACTGATCAAACATTTTTTTTATAGAAATTGTTTCGCAACCTCGCAGCTTATAGCAATACGTACTCTTTTATAAATCAGTGACAGAAATAAAAGAATTGTATTTTACATTTTTTACATTTATTACCCCCCCTTTTAGACCGAGTCCCCAATACCGAAATTCGCAAGCGGACAAAAGTACAAGATGTCAGCAAGCGAATATTGGGGCTCAAGTGGAGTTGGGCAGGACACGTGGTCAGGCGCGGTGACGACAGGTGGAGCAGAGTGTTGACCTAGTGGTGGCCTAGAGACGGGAAAAAGAGTGTCGGCCGTACGCAGACAAGATGGGTCGACGACATAGTTAGATCCGCAGGTCGTACATGGGCGAGGTTGGCGCAAGATAGAGGCGAATGGCAAATGCGAAGAGAGGCCTATGCCCAGCAGTGGGATGAGAAAGGCCGATGATGATGATGATGATGATTTTACATAAGTCAAGGAAAAAAATCTATATTCAAAATGGGAATTTGGATGACTGTACGATAAGAATATAGGCAGATACATTTTTCATGTTCGCCTTTCTTAACTTATTAATCATGAAAATGTATTTTAGCAATATTGTAATTACAGCAAAACTTGAAAACCTCGCTAAATAATTGATTCAAGCATGACTTTTCGGAAATTAATTACAAAATATTGAAAAGGAAGACAAATCATCTTTCTGCCCTATTCCCACGTTATGTGGGGTCGGCAAAACATGTGATCTTCTTCCATTTCCCTCTGTCTTTCATCTCAGTACTCACTCCTTTCATACCCAGTCATCTTTCACATAGTCCATCCAACTTTTCCTTGGCCTACGTCTGAAAAGGAAGACAAATATCTATTACTTTCCGACTAATATGTTCACATCGCATTTTTTCAACACTACCCGGCTGAGTGTGAAAGAGCTTTTGAGGTTGTATATCGAATGCAGTAGGTATTTCGTGTTTTAGACGATGAGTAATGAACTAAATTAATGCAAGTTTTTGTTTTATGCTTTGGCGCTGAAGAAAATTTATATGTTAATAAACTTATTTGAGGCTTGAAGTGTACTCGTTATTTTTTTCTGCGGTTCAACACGTAAACCAATAATATAACTAGCTTCCGCCAGCGGCTTCACCCGCATGGTACCTTGAAAAACAAAAACAAATCTGTTCATCAAATCTGTACATTTTTTTCGGGATATAAAGTGTCAAAAAAGCCTGTGTGCTTTTCCAGACTATCATCTATCTCTGTTCCAAATGTCATCTAGATCCGTTTAGCCGTTTTAGCGTGATTGAGTGATAAACATCCAAACTTTTGCATTTATAATGTTAAATAAATTATAATAATCACCTCACTAGCGGCGCCCATGCAGTTTACTTTATCTTCTCGTTGAGGGTTTTCCAGGATAAAAAGTATTCCATGTGTTATTCTAGGTTATAAACTATCTGAGTGCTAAATATCATCCAAATCTATTCAGCCGTTTTAGTATGAGGAACAAACATCCAAACATGCAAACTTTTTCATTAAAATATTAATAGGATAGGATACACAAATAAAATTTTCAAAATAACTTATAACTAATTCCTTATTTGGAAGACAGTATTAAGATTTTGGTAAAATCGACCCTAAAATGTTTCAAATCGCGGCAATCCATCGCTTTTAAAACAAATTCGGAATCCTCCCGAAGGGACCACTTAAAAAAATCATGCATAAATTCAAAGGAATCATAATGAATCGTCTCGCGGTCTCTTATACCACAATTAAAATGCTAATACTTCGCCACTTGGGCAGCGCAAATCTTTCAACTTATAAATTTTTCCAATTTAAGTCGGCCTTTGTTAACTAGCTCCATCTCTTAATAAGGAAGGAGAGAGAAAAGGACGGGTGATATTGCTAATATATTTATGGCTGTTATGTAATCTAGAACTTTGCGGTTGCGGCCGAAGACCGAATGTATGTAAAGTTATAATAAAAATGTACCTACTTAAATAGTGTATTGCTTTATCAAAAGTTATATAAATAAACAATTGAATACCGAAAATGCCATGACCTTAATTATTATTAAACACATAAAAGGTACATAATGACGTAATAATACATACATATTATATAATTAAAAAAAATATTGACCGTTAAAAAATATTACAAACTAGCTATAGCCTGAGGTTTTACTTGCGATAAAAAAAAATCGAATTTCCACTCACCCCCCCTACGAATGCAATAGTAATTATTCCCGGATATAAACTACATTCATTTATTTATTTATTTATTCAACCTTAAATAATTAACTTACAGACTATTTAGTCCAAAACGTTAACTATCTCTAAAATACAAGGATACAAACTAAAGGATATAAAACTAATGAAAACTTAAATATGATTTGAACTGAGTAATAGATTGATCTTAAGCTGTCATCAAATATGTCGACATGTTGGAACTCCAGGAGAAACTATAGTCAATAGTCAATAGTCAATAGTCAATAATCTTTATTCAGTAATATCACAAGGATCATTTTGAATCGTCTTACATACTAGGTGAGTCTAGGTGCCAATTCCAGTCCTATCCCCAGTACGAGAAGAACTGGCAAGAAACTCGCTGGGCCCTAGCGCTTTTTTTGTATTATGAACCTTGTTAACATTGTTAGGGACACCTAGCAGAGTTGGAGCTGATTCGTCCCAAGCTTTTTTTGTCATCTAAGTACTCTGATATTCTATAATAAGCTTTACGAGACAGGTTTTGTTTAATTACATTTTTGAATTTCGCAATCGATAGATCAAGCATGTCGCTTGGGATCTTATTATAGAAGCGTACACATTGCCCTATAAAGGATTTGCTTACTTTAGTGAGCCTAACCGTGGGAACAGCTAGTTTATTTTTATGTCTGGTATTAACATTATGAAAATCACTATTTTTTTTAAATAAATTAATGTTTTTATGAACATACTTGTTGAGGAGTGCAAGTGCCCGTAGTGTAGGTGCGTTATTAGCGTGCTGAGTCCGCGCTGCATGAAGAGCAAACAATCGATGATGCCTTCGGCCACTTCTAGTATAGTTATTTGGCACATATAGGGTGATGGTGCCAAGTATGGTCGGATTGTTCACTTTCATACCACCGTTACAGAGATAGAGAGTGACTAACATACACAAACTTTTACACTTAAAATATTAATAGGATCACATGAGACATACGTAAACATGGTCTGCAAAACATGACGTGTAATATTTTACGTATTTATTTCCAATGTTGTTGTTGTTGTTTTTAGCCTGAGCCGTCCCACTGCTGGGCAAAGGCCTCAAATATTATTACAATTAAAATACAAATATTATAAAAAAAAATATATGATCACGACTGTAATCCCCAGGCTCGGTAGATATCTCCTCAGATCTTTAGTTACTTAGATCTTTGAGGATATCTAAAGAGGGTAGTCAGAGGCAAGTCCAAACATGACATTTGGTACATGCCCACATTTTGCACAGTAGTTAGTATTCCGTACGTGACAGGTTGCAAGCCCATCGCCGCTTATAAGAATACTAACCTATGACACATACCTTAGATTTTTTGGTTCTATGGTATGCCGGTTTCCTCACGATGTTTTCCTTCACCGTTTAATAGCACTGGCATTGCGCACATAAATTTTTCGAATGGAAAAACTCATTGGTGCACGACCAGGTTTGAACCCACGACCTTCGGATCGTGAGGCAGGGGTGCTACCACTACACCACCAGCGCTCACAAATATTATAATGATTTCCAATACTAATACTAAATTTATCACATCTTACTATCATTTAGGTATTAGACCCTTCGGCAGTAAAGCCCTTGCTAGACATATGCGATATATCACAATGTGTTTCAAATGCTCCTTGTAAAAGCTTGCAAAATCGTGTCTCAGTTAACCCGTTCGCCGCCGGCCGTCTCGACCGTCCGCGTATTTGGTGGTGGCCATTTCTGTCCCACCCAATACGGCAGCTGGTCTCACGATGCCCTTATAAGGAACAGAGAGTGCATTCTATAGACCAGCCTTATTCTAGGGGGTCCCGGTAAACGAATGGTATGTGACTAAGTCCGTATTGGGTCAGAAATGACATACGTATTAGAATGGTGATGAAATGATATTGTACATTGATTAGGTCTTCTTCTTCTTGCCCTTTTCCCACGTTATGTGGGCACAACACGTTTTCTTCTTCTCTCTATCATCCGTCATCTCAGTACTCACACCTTTCTAACTCATATCATATTTCACAGAATCCATCCATCTTTTCTTTGACCTAGCTCTACCTCTGTATCCACATTCTTACCTAACACTCGCCTAGGCGTGCTATAAGTACTTACTGCATTCGTTAAAAGTATTTTTAAGGTAGCTTTATTTTATAACTGAATTGAATATCCCTAGTATTTCAGTTCAGTACTTTGAAAAAATATTGAACATATTGTTTTTAGCTACTTCTTAAATTTTAAACTTCGCAATGTAGAATTGTTTAACTGGTATTTATTGCAAAAATTAGAAAACTCAACTGAAGGTAAGTAACTGAAAATAAATTTCTCATTTGTCAAAATCCGTTCAGCCATTTGTGCCACAGCTAATAAAGAACTCGCATACATCATAACATCGCATCCTGCCCTCCTTCTTCGCTTCATTTGGGTGAAAAAAGGTTGCCATCGAAAGACCACGCTAGAAAGGATCACAGGAAAAAACTACCATGACTTGCATACGTCAGAAATCGTGATCGGATCTCAAAGCTGAATATCATATCATATTGTACCCCGACTTCACTCAGATCAACAAGTAGATAGCCACGTCACGGCCGTGATTTACGAGTTTCGGTAAATCGATATTTTCTACGATTCTATGAAGTTTTCCCTTCGCGGAGCGCACTCACATAGGAAGCTAATGGCTGCCACCGGCTAACCAGCCCCTTGCAGTTTTTTAATGTGATTCACGAAACCGGTAGAAACATAGAATAGAAATCTATACTTCGCACACGTTAAAATCGTTTTAAGCACATTGGTCTCGCGACTAATTGTAATGTGCCACAAGGAGCAGTCTATTGCGCTATGTTTATTCTGTAGTTTGTAAGATCTACCATGTCTGGGGCCTTATTAGTTATAAACCATCATATTTCAGAAACATCAAAGTTTCAAGCTTGAAGTAAATACAATTTTCATGGGTACGTATCAAAGTTATATTACTTTGACATTGCCAGATGAGCTAGTGATAAGGCCCTTGGCCCCTCATAAATAAACATTACAAGTCTAAAAAGTAAAAAAGTGACAATATTGTCGAATTGTAGGTACAATTTTGAAAATTTTGTACCATTACAAATTTGTAAATCTTAATTATTAAACAGTTGAATTGTAGCCGGTTACAATTAATTGTATCTTAAAATTTGTGATGTTTATTAAATAAGGGCCTTTTCTGTAATATGACGCGGTATACTGCACAGTTTGACAGAAAGACAGTTACTACAACCTGC